>OY723400.1:90554350-91275355 GCA_963210345.1 Inga oerstediana | reverse complement strand
AAACCCTAAACCCTAAACCCTAAACCCTAAACCCTAAACCCTAAACCCTAAACCCTAAACCCTAAACCCTAAACCCTAAACCCTAAACCCTAAACCCTAAACCCTAAACCCTAAACCCTAAACCCTAAACCCTAAACCCTAAACCCTAAACCCTAAACCCTAAACCCTAAACCCTAAACCCTAAACCCTAAACCCTAAACCCTAAACCCTAAACCCTAAACCCTAAACCCTAAACCCTAAACCCTAAACCCTAAACCCTAAACCCTAAACCCTAAACCCTAAACCCTAAACCCTAAACCCTAAACCCTAAACCCTAAACCCTAAACCCTAAACCCTAAACCCTAAACCCTAAACCCTAAACCCTAAACCCTAAACCCTAAACCCTAAACCCTAAACCCTAAACCCTAAACCCTAAACCCTAAACCCTAAACCCTAAACCCTAAACCCTAAACCCTAAACCCTAAACCCTAAACCCTAAACCCTAAACCCTAAACCCTAAACCCTAAACCCTAAACCCTAAACCCTAAACCCTAAACCCTAAACCCTAAACCCTAAACCCTAAACCCTAAACCCTAAACCCTAAACCCTAAACCCTAAACCCTAAACCCTAAACCCTAAACCCTAAACCCTAAACCCTAAACCCTAAACCCTAAACCCTAAACCCTAAACCCTAAACCCTAAACCCTAAACCCTAAACCCTAAACCCTAAACCCTAAACCCTAAACCCTAAACCCTAAACCCTAAACCCTAAACCCTAAACCCTAAACCCTAAACCCTAAACCCTAAACCCTAAACCCTAAACCCTAAACCCTAAACCCTAAACCCTAAACCCTAAACCCTAAACCCTAAACCCTAAACCCTAAACCCTAAACCCTAAACCCTAAACCCTAAACCCTAAACCCTAAACCCTAAACCCTAAACCCTAAACCCTAAACCCTAAACCCTAAACCCTAAACCCTAAACCCTAAACCCTAAACCCTAAACCCTAAACCCTAAACCCTAAACCCTAAACCCTAAACCCTAAACCCTAAACCCTAAACCCTAAACCCTAAACCCTAAACCCTAAACCCTAAACCCTAAACCCTAAACCCTAAACCCTAAACCCTAAACCCTAAACCCTAAACCCTAAACCCTAAACCCTAAACCCTAAACCCTAAACCCTAAACCCTAAACCCTAAACCCTAAACCCTAAACCCTAAACCCTAAACCCTAAACCCTAAACCCTAAACCCTAAACCCTAAACCCTAAACCCTAAACCCTAAACCCTAAACCCTAAACCCTAAACCCTAAACCCTAAACCCTAAACCCTAAACCCTAAACCCTAAACCCTAAACCCTAAACCCTAAACCCTAAACCCTAAACCCTAAACCCTAAACCCTAAACCCTAAACCCTAAACCCTAAACCCTAAACCCTAAACCCTAAACCCTAAACCCTAAACCCTAAACCCTAAACCCTAAACCCTAAACCCTAAACCCTAAACCCTAAACCCTAAACCCTAAACCCTAAACCCTAAACCCTAAACCCTAAACCCTAAACCCTAAACCCTAAACCCTAAACCCTAAACCCTAAACCCTAAACCCTAAACCCTAAACCCTAAACCCTAAACCCTAAACCCTAAACCCTAAACCCTAAACCCTAAACCCTAAACCCTAAACCCTAAACCCTAAACCCTAAACCCTAAACCCTAAACCCTAAACCCTAAACCCTAAACCCTAAACCCTAAACCCTAAACCCTAAACCCTAAACCCTAAACCCTAAACCCTAAACCCTAAACCCTAAACCCTAAACCCTAAACCCTAAACCCTAAACCCTAAACCCTAAACCCTAAACCCTAAACCCTAAACCCTAAACCCTAAACCCTAAACCCTAAACCCTAAACCCTAAACCCTAAACCCTAAACCCTAAACCCTAAACCCTAAACCCTAAACCCTAAACCCTAAACCCTAAACCCTAAACCCTAAACCCTAAACCCTAAACCCTAAACCCTAAACCCTAAACCCTAAACCCTAAACCCTAAACCCTAAACCCTAAACCCTAAACCCTAAACCCTAAACCCTAAACCCTAAACCCTAAACCCTAAACCCTAAACCCTAAACCCTAAACCCTAAACCCTAAACCCTAAACCCTAAACCCTAAACCCTAAACCCTAAACCCTAAACCCTAAACCCTAAACCCTAAACCCTAAACCCTAAACCCTAAACCCTAAACCCTAAACCCTAAACCCTAAACCCTAAACCCTAAACCCTAAACCCTAAACCCTAAACCCTAAACCCTAAACCCTAAACCCTAAACCCTAAACCCTAAACCCTAAACCCTAAACCCTAAACCCTAAACCCTAAACCCTAAACCCTAAACCCTAAACCCTAAACCCTAAACCCTAAACCCTAAACCCTAAACCCTAAACCCTAAACCCTAAACCCTAAACCCTAAACCCTAAACCCTAAACCCTAAACCCTAAACCCTAAACCCTAAACCCTAAACCCTAAACCCTAAACCCTAAACCCTAAACCCTAAACCCTAAACCCTAAACCCTAAACCCTAAACCCTAAACCCTAAACCCTAAACCCTAAACCCTAAACCCTAAACCCTAAACCCTAAACCCTAAACCCTAAACCCTAAACCCTAAACCCTAAACCCTAAACCCTAAACCCTAAACCCTAAACCCTAAACCCTAAACCCTAAACCCTAAACCCTAAACCCTAAACCCTAAACCCTAAACCCTAAACCCTAAACCCTAAACCCTAAACCCTAAACCCTAAACCCTAAACCCTAAACCCTAAACCCTAAACCCTAAACCCTAAACCCTAAACCCTAAAACCCTAAACCCTAAAACCCTAAACCCTAAACCCTAAACCCTAAAACCCTAAACCCTAAACCCTAAAACCCTAAAACCCTAAACCCTAAACCCTAAACCCTAAACCCTAAACCCTAAACCCTAAACCCTAAACCCTAAACCCTAAACCCTAAACCCTAAACCCTAAACCCTAAACCCTAAACCCTAAACCCTAAACCCTAAACCCTAAACCCTAAACCCTAAACCACCCCGAACCCCTAACCCCGAACCCCTAACCCCGAACCCCTAACCCCCAAACCCCTAACCCCCAAACCCCTAACCCTAAACCCTAAACCCCAAACCCCTCAACCCCAAACCCCAAACCCCTCAACCCCTAACCCCAACCCCCAACCCCTAAACCCTAAACCCTAAACCCTTATCCCTCAAGCCTCAACCCTATTCATGATTGTTTGAAATATTTAGATCATCTCTTTTCTGTCACGAATGGTTTTAGTTTGAAATGGAAAACTCTTTATAATCCTGGTAAAATCTTAAATTGTTTGTTAAACTTTAGTTCTATCTTATTTAATATTTGAAAGGTGAGTTAATGTTATGAACTTAATGAAAAGATTTTACACTAAACCCCAAACCCTAAACTCCTAACCACTAAACCCTTAAAACCCCAAACCCTAAGCCCCCGAACCCCAAAACCCTACAACCCTAACTGATTATTGTGGTATAATAATCAAATCCAAGATTCCCACAATTTGGAACCAACCTAGAAAGAGGCAATTTATCCTCCACAATTATACTGTAATAATCGAATATCCTCCTACTTTCATCTCACTAACAGCAAGAAAGATCTGCATGACCTCAAAGGCAAACCTCCCCCTCTACACACACAAATCGAACAATGAATTAGTGACCCCAAAGAAAAGGGAGAAAATGTCGCAAATTATCCCCTCCCAAATCATGCAAAGGAAAAAGGCCCTAAATGCAAGCTTTGCCCTTTGGATAGATTATCAAAGAAACACATACCAAAACCCTAGACAAAAATTACAGAAATTTTCTAGAAAAAATCACAAGAATTCATAGAACGACAGCACTAGCCCTATGTATCTACCTAGAATTTCGCCAAAGATGTTGGTTGTTGTTGACGTTGGCAATGTGCTATGTTTTTTTTTTCAACCTTTTCCCATCAATTATTATAATATATTTACCACATCAATAGAATCAGCATGCCACATAAACTAATTTAATAGAGTCAGTGCCACATAGGATAAACCAGCACTGCCTAATGTGGCTAAAGTTCTTTTCACACTTCAAGGACCAAATATTATAAACGGAATAAATTTAAAAGACCAAAACTACTAGTTTCAAACTTGAGGAACCAAAATTAAAATTGGATAAAATTTTAAGGACCAAAAGTGGTAGTAACCGTACTTTTTTTTACTACAAAAGTTCATTGTTTAGCTTTTAGAGAATTTAAAACTTAAGACGATAGGAAAACATATTGACAAATGATAAGGCTAAAAGGAAATGATTTGAGAGGACTATAGGGAAGATTCATCATGCTTTTTGACCTCTTACAGAAAAGAATTCATTTTAAAATATCACTTTTATTAATGTACCACGCAATATTTCTATTCTCAATGTTATAAAAAATATGCCTAATGTATTTTAAATAATGCATATTTTTAAAAAAAAAACTCAAACAATTAACCAACAAGGTGTTGATTGAGATCAGAATCCCTTTAGAATGTTCTTTCTCCTTTCCCTCTCAAAATCCCTTCTCTACCTTTAGATAAAAAACAATGAATAGTTCTTATGTAATATTTTATAAACTATTATCACAATAATACTACAATATAAATAAACAACTTTAACTATTAAATTTTAATGTGGACAGTTCATATCTGTACTATAAACAAATTTTTAATTTATACAGAATTATAACATTTTATAACACATTACATCCAAACCATCCATTTTCATTTATACTCCACTCTTTTCATTCAATATTTATATACTTATTTCATAATTTGTGATGTATAATATTATGCGTATTTGTTTAAATTTTCTTCCTTCCGCATATTTATTTAGTAAAGCATAAACTGTAATAAAAAATATGGGTTGAATTTTTAAAAAACAATTGTGACAACTTTACTAGTCCCAACCACCAATTCCACTGCTTTGAGACCACTTCAGCCGGTTCTCAAGTCCCCGAGTCTCCCTTGTATCCGGATTGAACACTGGAATTCAAGCGGTTGAACCATTTTTGTTATATCATTCATCCCCACAGGCGAGGCGTGAAATAATTATAAGGATTACTTATTTCCTGACATAGGAGCTTACATTGTAAATTAGCAAGTCATTTAATCCATTATATAATTTGTTACAAAATACAACAAAATACTTGTCCATAACTATGTAAATTAGGTAATGACGTTGACCCTGCAAAAAATAACCCAACAAAGCTAGCTGTCTTTTTTTTTTTTTTTTGCACCAGAAGCTAGCTGCTAATTTTGCTTCAATAATTTTTCACAATATAACACGTTTAGCGGTCAGAATAGGCAAAATGCATAATTTCAGATGCTTTATGGGCTAAAATAACTATAATAGGTATAGAGGAATTTATGTTTCTATCTTTAGGAGGGAATTGAGGGAAGTGCTATTAAACCGTTGAGCGAAACCTCGAATTACAAGAACAACAACATCCCGAAGGTGTCGGGATTGCATCATCAAGTCCGCTTCATTCTCACTATCCACAACAATCCTAAGCCGGTGTTGATCATTCCTAAAGAGCTCCACCTGTTACATATATTTGTGAATACCAGAAGCAATGCTACCCTTTTGATACAGGCATACAGCCAAGCAGTGCAAAGATCAGACAAAAGTTTATCAAAATGAATCTATACATGTATCCAACTTTCAACACCTATCTCGGTAAATTATAAATCTATTAGATTTAATTTACGAGCAACTGATAAATTATACATAATTGACATTTCTTGCTACAATCTGGCAATAAAATAGGGGATGTGGCTAAATGGAGGAAAAATCAGGTAGGCTTGTTAGAATTTAAAACTTAAAATTTAAAACAGTGCAATTCAGATATTCCTGATTTCAGTTATTTCAATGGGCCTTGTATGTCCTCGATTGTAATCTGACCCTTAGAGAAGCCCCCGCTGATATTCAAACTTCTCACCATATTTCCATTCCATCCGTGATCGTCATTGTCACAAAGCATTTTTTTCATTGTTTATGGCATACATTGTTATTGGTAGCTTTGACGTTTATGGCCTCCGTTTTATTGTTAGCAGCCCTCACTGTTATTTGGGCACAAGCCTTTTCACTTATGTGTTGTAGTACCCCAGGGAATCTGAGGGAGCTTTTGTAGGAGCAAAACAGAGCATGGAGCTCCCCATTAAACTCTAATGTGACAACAAGGCAACAACTAATATATCTCTTATTCCGATTAAACATAATCAAACCAAGAATGTTGACATGGATAGGCATTTTATTAAAGAAAAGGTCAAAGAAGGCACCCTCTGCATGACCTACATTCCAAAAACAGAGCAAGCAGCCGATATTGTCACCAAAGGACTACCTCAACACACTTTTAAGGGATTAACTGGCAGGTTGGACATAACATAGATCACATCCCTATTAATTTCAAATATTTTGTTATTTGTGCGTATCATTCTAATTTTTATATAGGAGGATTCCAAGAAGTTGTAGGCTTTTATTTTGTTATCTTTGTGCTGCAAAGTCCCTCAAACAAGATTGCCCCCTATCTGTGCCTCGAGGAAAAAAGAAAAAAAAAAACAATTTCCGCAAAGTTCACACCTAATTTACACAAGCTCCTCTCTGCATGAATAGGCTGCTAAATACTTCGGACCCTTCAAAATTCCCCAGAAGGGTCTTGTACCTTGAGGTACAATTACCACCTGATTCGAGGATAAACCCTTTTTTTAATGTTTCTTTACTCAAGAAGTGTGTTAATCCAGGGTATTCAGTGCCAATGATGCAGGTAGATTTGCTTTGGAGCCTGAAGAGATCATGGAAAGAAAGATTATCAAGAGAGGGCATCTCTGTATGACTCAGGTTATGATTCGATGGAAAAATTCGGGACCAGAGACTGCTATATGAGAAGACCTTCCTTGGATTAAGCAACAAGTCACTAAATTTTCTAGTCTTAATTTATGTGTTGTTAGTTAGTTACAGTATAGGGAAGGGAATATACTCCCTGACGTTTGCAATACTACCTGTGACATCATTATTTGTTTTAAAGTAAAAAATGTTCAGCTACAGAAAATTCAGATGTAGATAATAGAGAACCAGATTTCTGAGTCACCCAAACTTACATGAAAAGGAGGGGCATAACTCCCACGAATTTCTGTAGTGGGAAAAGAAGTCTTGGAGGCTGGCTTTACCACCTTAACCCTTTTCCTGTTAATCTCTAAGATTCGTCTCTCAAGACTTCCCACAGCAGGAATCTGTAGGAATGGTGACACCAGAGTTAGGATTTACCACTTTCCCATCATTTCAGAGTAAATATAACCTTCATTGTGAAAGCAAGGGACAGAGAAACAATATCTAGACCTTTTTTGATGTCCGGTCTTTGTCACACAATACCTGTCATCAAAGTATAGTTTATTGGGAAAAAAAAAACAAACTAACAGGTCATAAAGAAAGAAATGCATAAAGTCAAGCAAATCAAGGACAACAAAGCTATCAGATTTCAAATTTCCAATTTTTTAGTTTGATTATAAACTAGACATCCACTCCAGAGAATTCTTGGAAAATCTGCTTAAGATCCAAACAAAAATCACTCCTTGAACTGTGAAACTTCAGCCAAGTTAAGATGCATGGATCATATTTGCGTCACTCATTCCTTCCGCTTTTGTTTAACCGTTTAAGGTTTATGCCATTTATGTGCTTCCATAAACAAGCATATGATTGACTGCCTTAATCTCTAAAGGTACAAAAGCATAATCAATAACACATTCATATGGAGAAATTTAGAAATAGATTTATGACTGGCTTAATCTCTAAAGGTATAAAAGCATAATCAATAACACATATTCATATGGAGAAATTTAGAAATAGATTATGATTTATGACTGGCTTAATCTCTAAAGGTATAAAAGCATAATCAACAATACATATTCATATGGAGAAATTTAGAAATAGATTATGATTTTGCTATTAGGTTCTCTAATAACATGATAATAAAATTGTTTTCCGCTTGCATCACTCATTCATTATCTTCTTTAGCTGTTTGAGGTTTGTACGATTTATGTATTTCCCATAAGCAAGTACCTATTAGATCACTTGAAGGTGGTAGACAAGCATAATCTCAACACGTTTTCATGTGGAGAAAATTTAGGCATAAATTTGATGTCATTCTATTTAGGTAATAAGAACTTAATGATTTTCTCTCCAGCTCAGCACCACATGATTAAGTCTTTCAAAAAGATTTCTTTTTTTCTTTAATGCAGTAACAATATTAAAACAAATATAAGAGACACATAACTTACCTCAAACTTCACTGATCCGAGGTCAAGCTTCTGCTTCACTTCTCTAAGAATATCAGGCTCTGCAAAGGAAATTCATGAGATCTTACAACCAAATACCGCATGAACTCCCTCAGAATTGAAAGCAAGCAATTGCCTCCACAAACCAAAAGCAAAGAGAATAATCAGAAAAGCACGTGGATGAAGGAACAACACTGCTCCATGAATAAATTTCGACGACAACAGGACAAGGATTATCACACTAGAGATTTGCATTCACTTGATCACACATCGTGAAGGTAGAGATCTTATCTTTCTTTCTTTGTGAGGTAGGGGACTAGGTATCTGGTACCACCAGATAGATTGACAAATTTGCAAATAACATTTAAAACCATCATATTGATTACATGTAGGAAAGAAATGTCTTATGCTAATGTCACAAATATTAAACTGTCCGCAATCCAAAATAGATTTTCAACTTACCAACTGTAATTGACTCTGTTGATGCAGAAATTGGCTGCCCCTCTACTCCATCCTCTCTTACAGGTGTATAGATGGCCACCAACCTATAGCCAACATCATCAACATTTGCTTCATACATTCTTCCGGTTTCTCCTGGAATATAAAAATTGGGGGAAAAAGTTGTTGGACTACAGGAGATACTGAACAAGCGGCACAAGCAAAGTCCAAGAAATGGATTTACGTAGTACCAGAAAAACAAAGAACAAGCTAAGCAACTAATGGGATTCATTCCTGTTGTAAAAGAGACTTTCAATCCAGAATCTGAATTACAATACTTTTAAATAACTCAACAAGAATCAGCTTACCTGGTATAGAGATCAGATCAGGACTGCCAACCATTGATCTAAGCCACTGGATCCTACTTTTTCCTTCCTTACCTCCACTGTAAATGCCACGAACAGCATATAAATTGGTATGAAATCCCCTACCTTCAATCTCCAGCTTGTCAATTCTAGGAATTCCTAAGAATCAAAAATAACATTCATATATAGGTAGAAAATAAAAACGATAGCAAGACAAAAATAAATGAGGTATTGAGGTAGACCGAATATGAATAGCATTGCTTTGATACTTTTATGTTTTTCATTACAGAGCAAAAGAACAACTTAGGGCGGCCTAGAACAAAAGAACTACCAATAACTACAAAGCAAATGACTGAGGTAGATGTTTAAAAACAATACATTAATTTCAAAATACAACATCGGTGGCTAGCATGTTGTAATCTTCCTCAGCTATAAACCCATTGACTGATCAAAATCATGTGCTTAGGGTATGTGCTGTATTCCAAATATTGCATAATAACGTGAAATGTGACTAGGGAATACCTTCAGTACATACCTCCTCCAATTGAATTAATTCCTTTGACTAAATACAAAAGATTTGGCAGTGTTGGTAGTAATGAGATAGGTTTCAAGATAGGTAGAGAGAAAGGAGGAAGAAAAGTCTTCATTTGAAAATGAAATCAGAATTTAACTTCATCAATTAATAAACACGAAGGAAAATCTCTATTTGAATATGAGCAAGAATCTTAAACTCATACAACTAACAAGCCCAAGGTCTTCCAAAAGTAAAATGAATCTCAAATTCTACTCTGCTTATCCGTACAAGCTACTGCCTAATTTACAGTACAAAAATAGACATTTTATAATAATATAATCAGAAAATAACCAACCAGATCCTTACCAACATTGACTCAATAATAAACAAATTTTAATTGAGATGTTCATAAATAATGCCTTTAGTATTTGTAAAAGAAAGTAAACTGACGACTACATGCCAACAAACTAATCTACTAACTTCACCCACTATCCCATGATGTACGATAGACCATCATAATGTGACTAAGTAACTTCTTTTGCTAACAAGGGCAATTTTGTATTTTTGGTGGCAGGCTATATAAGCTGCAATTTGATGTCTTTGGCTTGGATCATTCAAGAGATTCATGGCATTTTTGTTCTGCGAACTTTTATCTGCCCTCTGGTCCATGGTTTGTTTAAGGAATTCTTGGTAGACCCATCCTTTACTATGTATTGCATTTTCCTTCTAATCAATTTTTTTCATTAATCAAAACAGAGAAGAGTGTTTTATGAACTGTCTATTGTATGAAAAACAAATTATGTCTCGTTTGCAATGTCTATTAATTGGACAAAATTCAATCTGATTTTTGACTATGAAGCATCGCAAATCAAAAGTCATTGCACAAGTCAACGCTCAGGCTTTTACCAGTCTTGTACTTAATTCCTCCCAAGATGCCCATGCCATATGATTTTTTCCAAACTGTTTAAAACATGAGATTTGAAAGAGTTCAAATGCAGTTTTTATCGACTCAGGATAAAAAGTTAAAAAATAAAAAATGACATCAACACTATTCCCATGACTCTGTTCAGTCAACTCCTAAGGATTTTATAAGGTCTATGATTGTGATCATAATAATGAAAACCAAGCCAGATTGACCAGTTCGGTTAATGAACCGGTCAATAACTAATGAAAAGCAATCAGTCAACAGTTTCGATATTTCCTCTTCTTAAAAAGAAAAATTGAAAAATCATTCTATTGAGGACGTGACCAATGCGTTTTGATATGTCTTTCTGAGAAGTATGTGTTTGAAATGAAAAAACAAGGACGATATAGAAGTTTTTATTAATTATTTTTATATTTTTGATACAAAAGTGATACAAACAGCTATCTAGCCTATTCTGACTGTTATGGATTTCACATATATATGATGTCCTTCACGTTTTCTTTTGTTTGAATGAGAAAATCATACGTAAGTGGGGCTTGACCCCTAGTTCTTCTTTTTTCTTTAATCATATAAATGCACCTTATCAATATATAAAAGAATTTGTAAATATGTTTAAGAATGGTTAAAATTAAAAAATGAACCCTAAACAAATTTTTAAATCTGTTGGTTTGACCACAATCAGAACAATGAATCATGAATGAACTAGTACTTTACTGGTTCAATGGTCAACTCAGTTTTTAAAACATTGATTGTGGTTGATCAGAAACATCAATCAAAATCATATTTGGACATAAGGATTTTTATTTCCCTGTTCATGGGATTTGGATCTCTAATTGTAACCCAAAACAAAAGAACATTAATCCTTGCAACCGGTTCTTTCTCATTAGCCATCTCATGCTGAAGCAAGAAGACCTAACCTGACCAACTTAAACATTTTTGCTAGAGAACTCAAAATTGGGTACAATAACAATGGGAGAATACTTATGAAATCAAAAGAACTACCTGGCAATACAGGTGTTGTCTCTACAAATACTGCCTCAGTTGATCTTTCAAACACATCAGTCACAATGCATTCACATTTCAATCGACAACCAATGTCCTCTAGGCGCACCTTGTAGGAGCAAGAACACTGAGCGGGTAATGGGTCATATGAAAATCTGTCTCCCATTTCTGATGAACGAAACCTGCAGAAATATTCATTCGACACATGAAACCCTTTCAAGCAATGGTCAAGGTAATTTTCCCAAAAGAGGAAACTTTTATGAAAATTCAAAACTGTTAAACCAATATTCAAGCTACTAAACTATTCAAACTAAAGTAAATTTCCTACTGTGGTCTTGTGACTCTAAAGAGAATTGCTGAACATCCACAAGGAAATTGCGGTGTTTACTAAGATTAGTAGCATGCAAAATCAATGCAATACATAACACTATACCATTGATATTTTATGTCTTTTATGTACTTGCTCCAAACTTGTTGCTGAGTTTCACTTTTTGGAATCACTTCAACAGCTGTTAGCATATCACCTTCAACTGCTTTTCCGGTAAGAGCAAGAACCTCTACAATTGGAAGCTCTATAGGACAATGCAGAATCCACATTTAAAACTCATTTGCAAGGTTCAGCTTCCAAGGAAAAAAAAAATCTTTAAAACATAAACGCAACTCAAAGAAGCACCCACAAACATGGTTACCTGGGAGAATAATATCAGTTGGATCAGACAACCTGAGTTCACCCACAACTGAATCTGACCGAATTGGCATGTATCTGGGGAAAAAAGACCTCTTAATCTGACAGGATTTGAAAAATAAAATACTTCATCTGTTGGTTACTGAGGTTTAACCCCAATAGTTATTTTTATTAATTGTATTTTCTGTTATTTTTATTAGCTTATAGCCAATATGCAGTCAACAGTAGATTTTATTACAAATATTTTGTCATTTATTGTAGCATATCTTTGTTTTAGATCCTCTATTATGGCCAAGGATCTGGCTCCCTTCCATATGAGATCTCATTTGCTGGATACATGTCCTCTGCCCTGTTCAGTTCAAATTAAGGAAGCATGAAATTACTGGTTGCTCACAGCAGCCTCCTATATTCTATTAGGTTATAAAGTTGGTTATATTTTTAAGGGAACTTCGGGCGGATGTGTGATGACCTAGGGTTCCTCTTCTGAACAGAGCTGCGTGACTAAGCTCTGCTTGTTCCAGCACCCTCCAAGTCTCCTTCCTCCTCTCCAAACTCACATCATATATGTGGGGCACATAAAATAAATCAATTGATAACATTATTGGCAAGCGTATAAAAAAACTTATCTCTAATACCAGGCCAAAATCTATAATTTGTCAATTAGGGAGCAACTCTTTCTACTTAACTGCAATCAGTCCAAGAGAAACATATTGACTATGACTTGGCCTCACACCTGGGTCATTACAATGGGACAATCACTATAATATCTAAGACAACTATAGTTTGATCTGTTTGAAATGGTTTCGCTTCACAAGAACAAAAGCAACTACAGTTTGATCTGTTTAAAAACTACAAAAGTTTCAAGCCTTCGAGACATCCCTTGAAATATTTCCAGTGAACCAAAAGTGACCTAACTTCAAATCACGGTTTATTATGAAAACCAAGCTACCATTAGTATATCTCTCAATATTCTACAACACAGCAGAACCAAGCATGTAGAAATAGATGGAAACTTTATCAAAGAGAAAGATGAAGGGGACATCTGTATGACATCCTGCAAAGGAACAAATTGCAATTGCTCTCATCAAGGGACGGCTACATCATACATTGGAAGGACTTGCTTGTAAGTCATACATGATCAACTGTAGCGAGTATTAGCATTTGATGCAAATATTGTTTGTACTGTTAAAGTGATTAGGGAGATTAGTCATTATCGTAGATAATTGTTGCTGATTTCTTGGTCAGATCTCATAGTATATTATTGATCCTTTGTATCAGTTTTTGGTTATAAAAATAAAGAAAGAAATCCTCACAAATATATTATAAACTTTTTATCGCACAAAACACAAGAGTAAGAGAGTAAGTTGAAATAATTACCCAAATAACAAATGGCAATTGTAATCAGAATCAGAAACTTTGTAAGTTTTGGAATCTGCTGTATCAATCAGTTCAATGGTTCCCTCTTTATTTTCTCTGTACCAGCTAAAGAGGCTTTCTCCTTCATGTCCCCCAAAATATTCACCTTCTCCAGAATAAATTCCAGTCGACAACTTCTTCACATGGACAGTTGAAACAATTGGAGGAGCTGAAAATTTCACCTTAGAGTAAGATAACAATACATATACTTGCATACACATGCTCAGACATCAAATGTCAAGAAGGAAATTGAAGGTGGGAGACATGATTTGAAAATTTAAGAACAGTCAAGCTTATTAAGCGCTAAACTCATATATTGTTGATTATATCCCTAATCTTAAGTTCCTCAATCAAAACATGAGTGTAGAGTTTTACAGGTTCTTTTCTGGCCAAAAGGAGTAGGATTTTTCTGGTGACAAAAAGGTATAGGATTTAATTGAGGGATACAGTTGTCTCCAAAAAATGGTACACCTGTAATAATATTTTCAAAGAACCATTCACTTGTAGTGTTTTGATTGGAGAACCTAATAACAAGGATGCACGTAACTACTTAAATTTATCCCCCATCAAAACAAAACCAAAAAAAACAGGATCTACACAACTTCAAGACCTGCAGAGATTTATACCATGAGAAACTGGGGAACTGGAAATTGAAGTCAATGGCTCCCCCCGTTTACCATCAGCACGAATAGGTACCCAACACAAAGCTAAATAAGCTCCAACATCATGAAGTGATGGTTTATATGTTCTGACACAACAAAGAAAAAAATCAAAAAATGCTTAAACTTCAGAAGTTATCTTTCTCAAATCAGAGCTAAGGTTTTGACTCACGGCTCTCTCCCACATATGACTATATCTTCACAAGAATTAGGCATATTTAGCAGTGCGGAACCTTCAAGCTTATTCTTTGTCCGATACCAAATATATTCTCCAATTCCCTCCTGTCCACCAAAATACGTTTTATGTGGAGCAACCTCTCTGTCCTCGCAGCAATCAGGAATCCAAAGGTCCTTTCCCTTGGGATCCGCTGTGCACAGAACACAAACAAAAAAAATACATTCGGGATATATATATTTGTATCAGCTTTAAAATTTAAATTATATCTCACAATTTAACCATGATAAAAAGAAAAAGTGCAGTAACCCCAAAATAGGCACAAACACAAGTCTGTCAAGAAAATTGAAGAGAATAATTGGACTGAATTGAATTGTATATATTTCACACTGGCAGATTACATATATATACACATATGACAAAATCAGGCATATGACACTGTACAAATAAGGAAATAATCAAGATTAATTATCCTAATCACTCCCTATAATTTAGGATCTGAACTTGCTCCCTAAGTTTCTGATCTTGCTCCTTAAATTTTCGGATTCTACAAAAATTTTCAAATTACTACAGCCTAGGGGCCAACAACAGACACTTTCCAGAAGTATGCCATTGTAAAGACTCCACATCTCAATAAATATGATAACATAAATAATCATCATAAGCAGAAGTCTCTTTCAAGAAAGCTTGATAATCCAAAACAAAACTGTCTTGATAAGAACATTGATTAAAAGCACAAAAGGGGAAAAAGGTAAATCCTACCATAAAGCATTAATTCAATTCTTTAAGTTTTGGTGTTAAGTAGGGTATAAGCTTTGGTCGAAACTGTATTGCTATGTTTAATTACAGTACGAACATAGCAATATATAGGAGGTGTAATAATTACAAAGCAGAAAAAAGGGGATATACACAATCAAGGAGATCCTAGAGATGTTATGTTGATTACAGAATTAATATATTAAAACTAACGATTCCTATTTATTGTTTGGATATCCAAACTCCCCCTCAAGTTGGACCATAGATGTTGATCATGTCCAAATTGCCCACAAAGTCTTCAAATTTCTCTTTGCATAGGCCCTTAGTAAACCTATATTCCAGGTTTGTTACTTTTAGAGCATGGATCTAGGAATATGATTGGACATGCTAAGGAGTGTGCAGGTAGAGATGACTATCAAGCAAGCTTGCTCAGTTAACAGTTCTAATAAGAAATTGATGGTATGGCATTTTGGTATGGATCATCCTAACTTTAAGCAATTGAAATTGTCATATCCCAAATCTATACACTTACATGTAGCAGTGGCGGAGGTGGTTAGGGGGGTGGAGGTGACAACAGTAGCAGTAGTGGTAAATAATGCATCACATTTATAGGACTCTGTATAATGGACGAACACATGCAACTTATAAAAAAAAAAAAAAAAAAAGTTGATTATTTTGATTGTTAAGCATGTCCAAATGCAAGCAAACAAAAAAAAAAAACTTTAACCGTCTGGAAATATCAACCTTCTGGACCCTTCTGCATTTGTTCAAGCCTAAAACAAAGTTCTGAGATCAGAAAATGGTAGGGTACATCAGTTATGACCTTAGAACGTCTCTTGGTGACCATTGGATACTTAATCAAACCACTTGTGTGGATACTACCACCCAACAAGTCTGATGAATGAAATGAGGATATCCTTCACTAGTCAAGTTAAAATTTTTGTCACGCACCACTAGGGGGGGGGGGGGAGCTGATTCACCACACCAAAATAAAAAATTTGAAGATAGATAGACACTTCATTAAGGAGAAACTTGATAGTAGAATCCTTGATTTGTTTTATATCTCTTCCTAGGAGCAGACAGCTTAACTCCTCGTAAAGGCTCTACCTAGAACGAAGTTTTAACACCTTAATGGCAAGTTGTGTATGTTAGACATTTACTCCCTTGCTTGAGTAGATGCCTAGATGGAAGATATATTAATGTAGTATCTTTGTAGGTGGAATATATCTTCTCCAGTAATAATGATTAGAGGACGGCAGTTGGCATTACTGATTAAAATACCCAAATGGGCATGTATGTTTACTTTGTAATTTAGATGAACGCATTCGCAAAACAGAATAGTTGTGAAGTTTGTAATAAGCATGCGGGATGTGTTAATAATACAATGGACCACAAGGCCCTGGCATAGCTGCGATATTCTAACTGTCTTACTTCGAAATATTGGCCTTTTGCATTGCATTAGATATAGAAAACAGAATCATACACCAGATTTTCCAGTGCTTTCTCTGTAGGCACATTGACATCTGCTTCTCCAAGAAACACTTCAAGATCCATTAAAATTCTCCAAATATTTAACTTGATCTTACCAGGAGATATCACATCAGATAAAATGCTCTTTAAATTCCCTTTGCTTCCATCTTTGCGTATAGGAGTATAGACAAGTTCAATGCAAGCACCGACATCAGCAAGAGTCAAATCCAGAAATTCTGCAAATTACAAAGATTCAAATATTTAAATTTACAATATTGAAAAAATAAGCAAACCAATATCTAGTAACCATATAAAACTCACCAAGATTGCTGATCTTCTCTTTTACACGACAGTTTGTTACCCTGAACCACCCGTACCTGCAATCTCCTTGCTCACTAAAAAAAATTCCAAATCCCGGTAAACAACAAAAGGGATAAAAATAAGTCATTATATTACTTATTTAACATATAAAGATGAATGGCATAAGTCTGACCCCCCACTATAAACAGCATTAAAGCTCAAGCGTTGCCCTTCTATCATCAATCCAATAAATTCCAGAGAACAACACATCGGGGGACCTAAATTGCATAGTCATTCAATATATAAGTGTTGTATAACAAGAAAATATTGCACAGGTTAGAATCGATGATGAAAAAAACATGTAAACCAAATAAATACTAGCCCAACTTATTACCAGGTGGTATTGGTCCTACTTGTTCAGAAAGGACTATAGGACCACGAGCCCAATCACTACGGATAGGTTCACATGAAACAGAAATGAAGAAGCCAATGTCATCAAATGAGAGCGTATATGATGCAGTAGTGGCATCCCTAATTTCACTTCGTGCGCCATCTGAGCTGGTCTGCGCAATAATATGTCAGTCAATTAAATCTTTCACTTCCTAGTAGTATTGTATAACAAGGAAGTAAACAATGCCAATTTTCCAGCCATGAGCGTTCTAGATGAGGAGCATATCGATTATTAGAATTCTGCACTATCTAAAGATGACTCCTGGTAAGGGCTTGTTTTTCATGAAAGGGAGCAGTAGAAGCATGGAGATTTTCACTGATGCTGATTTTGGAGGTTCAGTGCCAGACAGTAGATCTACTACAGGGTATGCTACCTACGTGGGGGGTAATCTGGTGACCTGGAGAAGTAAGAAGCAACAGGTTGTTTCAAGTATTTGGTTATTGATGTCACTCGCAGAAGGAAGTGGTCCAGCAGGTGAAGATGTTTTGTGATAACGCATTAGCCATATAGATGGCTAAAAATCCCATTTAGCATGACAGAACGAAACATGTAGAGATTGATCAGCACTTTATGAAAGAAAAGAAGATAGAATCAAAGGTATTTGATACTGGGGATGATCCAGATTTGAAGAGCTCATATATCAGCTGGGGATGATCAACATCTACTCCCCAGCTTGAGGGGAATGTTGAAGGCTTCATTAAATTGATACGTCTAAGTTTATGTTTTATTAATTATATATAGGATTAGATACAGATCTTATGATGGTATGTTGTATCTGAGACACTTATGTTTGTGTTTTATTGTATCTTATATATCTTATGTTTCTACAGTTCCAACCACACGAATTTTCCTCTCTTAATTGTTGAATAGCTTCCACTAGATGTAGCATAAACGTGAGTATGGATAATACAAAATATCCTTACTCTGAATTCGCACCAAGTTTACACATTCCAGAATGTGTCCTGGTCTAGGAATTTTCTTGTAGAATTATAGGTTCAAGCATCGGAACACAAGTACCCAACCACTGATCATCCCAAGAGATGAAAGATGGGTAGTTTATAAAAGGTGTTAATCTCAAACCATTATTCTGTCATGTACCCAAGACAATAAAAAAGAACAAATCAAAACAATTACACAACACTATTTAAATATACTGAGATTAATCATCTATAATCAATCAAGATTCCAAATATAAGCTTTAATTGAAACTAGAGAATTTCATAACACTTGTTGAAGAAAAGTACCCTAAACCAGCGATAAACTGAATCTCCTTCTTCACCACCCCAGTAATTCTTTTCAACACTGAGGCTTGTTCCTTCAACAGCATCTCCAACTATCTGGAAGGAAAGCAATCTGGGGCTTCCTGATCGCCATGAAGCAACTCCAACGAGAGAATTAATCCGTATGAGAAACAGAAGAATCTCATGCACACCAATAATTCAAGAATATAATATTACTACTCCCAGCCTTAAAGATAAGTCAATTTTTTTCAAGTTCTAGGGTCTAAAAAATATAAGTCACCTCTGAATGACCAAACGTTCACTTTCCACAAAACCCCCTATTTAATGTTTGAGAGTCAACAAAGATAGAGAAACAGTAAAAAATTAAAACTTGATTCATAAAATATCAAGGACAAAATTTGTGTGTTGTTGTTTTGTGTTTTTTTGGGGGGGGGGGTTGTTTAAATTTGGAACATTTGATGAGAAAAGCTAACTTTAACCACTTTTCTTGATAAGTGAGAGGTAGGTAATTGTGATTTAATCCCACCAAACATTAAGAATGAATGCAAGCATTCATTTCAAAAACGCCACAAGAAAAGCAATTGAAAAAATGACCTCAAAGATCAGCATTATTAACAAACTTGTAGACCTCCGCATAATTCTAATTTTTATTGTAAAACATCACAAATAAAAAAGATGTTATTTCAAGTTCTAAATATAACAAGAAATCTTTTGTAAACATGTAGTCAAAGTCACATTTTTTTATATCTATGGAGAAGATATAATTAGAATATTCTCTCATTAATGTAGATAATTTTATATGTATCATTAGTATAGGATTGCATGTTATTCTGTCATTATGAGCTATTAATACCAAGGTTATTAAACCCGGATTGGTCAGGCCGGTTCAAACCAGAAACCGGAACATTCCAGGTGACCATCAATCCAAGTCACTATTTTTTAAAAAAAAAATATTAAAAATTTAATTCAAATTTTTTTTATTTTATTCAGAATTTCACATTAAAAAATAAAAAACTTTACTTCCTCACCAATCTGGCCTCGAGTTAACTCCAGTTTAACTCCGATCCGACCTAATACCTCGACATGTTCAGTGGCCGATCCAGGCTTAATAACCTTTGTTAATAATAAGGCTCATCTCTCCTGTATATATACCCCTTTCGATATCATGAATACAAGGAATCCGTACCATATTTCGCTAAATCCCCCCTCTAAAGAGAGAGAGAGAATTCAAATAGACTTACTAAAATTTGCCATCATGGATCCCATAACTATATGAGAATTCCTTACCGGGGCGAACACGCTCCTTCCCTGTGCAAGTTCTTGGGGCACCAACAATACCATCATCACGTACTGGTGTGCATTGGAATGAAATGAATTTACCAATGGCATCTTTGGAAGCTCGATATTGAAGAAGTCCAGAAACCTCTGGTATCAAAGAACCAAAATCCGTTTCAACCTGTAGAATTCAAAAAGATATTTTACAACAAAACAAAAGATTACCTTTACAAGGTGTTGTAGAATATTGCTGTTGTTCTTCTAGACTAGTGGCGGACCTAAGTTTATAATTGTCCCCACTATAAAAGGTGAAAATTGCAAGTAATGTTCCCAAGAATTCAATTCTCACCCCACACATCAATAAACTTCCATATGCATCGCCATAAATTATATTTGCCCCTATCAAGAATTTTACTATATAAGTTAATATGACTTTTAATATAAATATTATTTACATTGAGATTATTTTAATTTTTATGCAATTATAATTCTATAACTTTGGTATTTTCCACTGTTTAGAGAACCGGACCGGACGATTAGACCGTCGGCCAGTCACTGAGGCGGGCCGGATATATACATTGGACCGTTTTTCTGAGGGAGCCGTTTTGGACCGTCGTTTATCTGTTTTTGGGCCGGAAACCGGACAGGTTATCGGTCCAATAAAAATGTGGAAAAAGAAGAATTTCTACAATTTTTTTAAAAAAAAAAATTGGATGCTGCAAAAAAAATTTAAAATGACGTATAAATTTTAGACATGTTATTTTATTTTATTTATATTATATGTTACTAATTTTAATAATTTGGTTTGTTGCAAACTATTTTATAAAGATGCTTTTGAAGAAAAAGGCAATGAGGATCATCCTCAAGCTAAAGATGAAATTGAAACCCCTAGGATTGGAGTTGAAGGTCTTGATTTTAGGTCATTTCCTCAAGAAGATGACATTTACTGCTCTGCTCCTATTTATAAATCTCTTTTAACCAAATCTCACATATCAATGAGAAGTAGTTAACTCAATAATTATGGGGTAAATTTACAACTATGCCCATATTTGTAAATAAGTACTTTTCAACTCTTTCTTCTCTATCTGTCTTTAAATTATTTCTTCATTTTTACAATAAATAGAGGTAAAATTGTCACAATCTCAATTATTATACTGAAACTAGACTTATAAATATGACCAATTTTTTTGGTAAAAAATGACTTATAAATAGGACCAGAGTGGTATAATCCAAATGCCTTTCAAGAAACTCATGCTTAGATCAATCAAGAGCCACCAATATTTGACAAGTCATGAAATCATTATTGTTAGTGTATTTATTAGGTTGATAATTGACTTAATGTTCTTCCTTAAATGGTTGTGACTTTATTAACTTCCTATGAAATTAGACTACATACTAATTGTAATATATATATAATATAATATTTTTAAATTTAATTATTACGTCACCGGTCAGTTCGAATGGTTCGACCATGCCAATCATTTGAACCATGACCCGCTAACCCTTCCTGCTCAACATCCAGTCCGGCTTTTAAAACATTGGTATTTTCTCTGTAGTATTTAATTTTAATAAATTTTACAGTCATAATAATTCAATAGATATTTATAATTACATTTTTTAAATATTTACATAGTGTTAAAAAATTAGCCCCCACAAACTATTTTTCCGGGTCTACCACTGTTCTGGATGGATAAGGATCATTGCTCAACACCTCAAATGGCTGTCTAATTCATGAATCCCTTCAGTTAAAATTAATTCCATTTGGAAAAGCTAGTAATGGTGTCGTTTTTTTTGGGGGGGGGGGCGCAAATGTGGTCAACTTTTGGGTAAAACATATTCTTCATTTTTCATCTTAAATTGCTCTAGGAAAGCATAAGCTTTTGGCTAGAAGTACCTATGTTGACCCTCCTTGGTTCGCTTTAATGGCTTCTAGGAAAGAACGTGTTTTTGGAAAAGGAAGCCAGCTGCCATGGAATAGTGTGATAGTATCTGCTAAAGCACACAAGAGAATTCAAATTCAAGTGGTTATACTTCATTGTGGTAGGTTTTTTGGTTGTTTTCCTTGGATAAGATCATTGGGATCAACATGTGGTGGCCGTTTTCATCAAATCTTTTGGACTATGACGAGGAACCTTTATTGAATATTGTGTCATCATCAGCCCAATTACATACTTTTCTGCATATGATAAATTGCTTCTTCTCAATAGGCTTTTGAGGCCTTAGGTCCAAGTCTATCCTTTAAACTCTAATTTTTACTTTCCTTGTTTTGTACATTTTGTTCCATTATATTGGTGTTTTTGTTTTTTCGGGGTGGGGGGATGCATGTAAACAAAGAATATTTCATTTCTAAATTGAATAATCAAACAGTCATCAATATTACAAATTATCCACAAAAGTCGCCAATGAAACAGCTAGTGATTAGCGGTGACTAAAACTGTTCAATATAAAAGGCCATTGAATACATTATCAACAAAAGATAACATTGAATACATAATTAAACATCGCTCCTTAATGAGGAGCATAGATTGAAAGAAGTTGCTGCAAAAATTAGGCAAATCTGGGAGAGTAGCTCCCATAAAATTTGCTGAACTTCAACATATACAGAAATGCAAACACATGCAAATGCATACCTCATGAAGATACCAATTGTATATGCTTTTCCCTTCATGACCTCCAACATATCCATAAGAAGCTGTCAACATTCCACCTTCAGTATAATCTCCAGTGATAGATAAGAAATTCAAGCTTGGTGGAAGAGCTACCAAAAAAACAGCAGAAAGTTATAATGTCAGACGTCAACCTTCATTATTTTTCAAGAAAAAAATATGTTATTAAAGCAAATCTTGTTAATGAATATACCGTCTTTTCTTCTTTCTTTTTTTTTTTTGTGAAGAATATCATGTTTGTTTGTATCACATAGCATACTAGAAATGCTAAAGAAAATGAGAGTTAGTAAGGATAAATAAACCTACTCTCTACAGCTCTATCAGATATTACATAAGCAGGTTCACCAAATACACCATCAGACGTCATTGGAGTAAATTTAGCAACAATATAACAGCCAACAGCCCCAAGAGGTATGCGAAATGCCTGATCAAGCCAAAACCCAACAAGAAACAGTTCAATGAGGGAAAATATTACAGTTTAAGAATCATAGTAGCTCAGGATAAGACCCCAACAAAACCTACTTTGGCAATTTTGGAAATGCTTAATGCTTCAAGACTGCTTTCACCATCAAAAGTTGATGAACAAGATTTAAACCACTGAACTCTGCTATGTCCTTCATATCCTCCAGTAACAATACCTGTCACAGTGACTTTGCTATTCTCTCTCAGATCACCAACTATTTTGACATTTGTTACCTTGGGGGGAGCTGGAAATTGGCAAAGAGAAATACGCATCATAAGATAAATCTATAATAACATGCACACTCTCAAGTTCAAAATTAACAACAATTTTAACATTTAAAATGATATTTATCATCAATTCCTACATGTTAGAACCAGAATTGAAAATAAGAGAACATAGATGCATAGTCATTTATGTATAGCTTGAAAATGTAAGTGCAGAAATAGATATTGTCTGATCAAAAGAAGGGAAAATTGGGCAAAAGCCCTTGAAAGTTTTATTGGTGAGAATGATCTTAATCAGAGTACTGGTACTTTATGTACAGAATTTGCAAAATGCTTGTACCTTTTGTGTATAAGAATTTATCAGGTCCTTCTGACCAATAAAATTTTCAATGGGGGACTTTTCCCCAATTTTTCTGAACAATTTTTATTCTACATGAATGTATGGATGAGGCCTTAAGACAAGGAGAGTTTGCAACAATACCACTAAAATTAATACAAATCTACTAAAGAGCCCAAGAAATTGGCTATTAGCTATTTATAGCAAACCTAGATGAGCAGATATACAGAACGACAGAAGCAAATACACATACAACTCAGCCAATGTGTGAGTTTTAGCCAAGAAAGATAAATCTAGGGTAAATCTAACATTCAATCTAATCAGAAGAAATAAAGATAATACTAAATAAAATAACAGAAAAGAGGATAAGGGAAACCTAGTGTAGTGGACCTGGCCAAACTTCCAACACTGCCCTCAAACAAGAGAATAGGTGTTGATCATCCCCAACTTACTTATCAATCCATCAAATGAGTCTCTTGTCAACAGTCTTGTAAATATATCCGATGCTTGACCGTTCGTCCTGATATAGGACAAATCAATTATACCCCCTGAAGTCTTTCCGTAATACAATGTCTATCAGTTTCAACAAGCTTCATCCTATCATGATGTATAGGATTTCTAGCCATTTCAATGCTAGACTTATTGTTACACCATAATTTCATAGGTGCGGCAGGTAAGTGACTCAACTCTTTCAGTACTTTGATGATCCATATTCCTTCGCAAATTTCAAGAGCCAGGGCCTGAGTTCAACCACAGCACTACTTCTAGATACAACTAGTTGCTTCTTACTTCTCCAACTCCAAGTAACAAGGTTTCCCCACATAAATGTGATGTACCTAATGGTAGACCCCCTATCTAGTGATGATCTACCATGGTGTGTCAAGGATATTTTCAAGGCTATCAAGGTGTGTATGTTCTGTTTATGTGGTTGTAATGTAAGTGGGACCCAAAGTTAGCGATACTTCAGCAACATAATTCCCCCTTTAATGGGTAATTCAGATAGGCATCCCCCTCATAGACCCTTTTTGTATTTGGGCAATAACACTTATATCCCTTTTTGAGTAGGGGAGTATCCAAGGAAGATACCCTTTGTTGCTCTTGAGTCAAACTTACCTCCATCATCTTTAGGTATATATAAAACACATCCAAATGCTTCCAAAGGCATTTTTGAAACCAAAAGGGGATTTAGGAAGGTTTCAAGGAGTTTCCAAATGGGGATTTGGAAATTTAGGACTTTGGAGGGCATTATATTGATGAGGTAAGCTGATGCGAGTACAGTATCTCCCCAAAACAGATTTCTGACATTTCTAGTAAACATAACAGCTAAAGTAACTTCTAAGAGGTGCCTATTTTTTCTCTCCATTACTCAATTTTGTTCAAGGTGTGAACACATGAAGTTTGACAATGAATCCCTTATGCCCCATTTGGTACGCTGGAATTGGACTGTTGGAAATGGAAATGGAATTTAATTCCATGCCTTAAATGTGTTTGATACAATTGAAAGAGCCATGAAAATCATTTCCATATGGAAGCCAAACCCACCAATTCCATCAAATTGGCATCCATGCAAAAAGCAAAAATTTCTAATTCCATGTGACCAAATTCCTTTTTGCCCCTTCAACCTTCACAGTTCACATGACTCATCCCACCACCCACCACCCACCACCTTCTCCCTCGTCCTTCCACTGCCGGCAAGATCCACTGGTGGCTTGTGCTACCAAAAATGACAGTAATGGTGACCAACGGTAGCGACATTTCCACAGATCTCCGGCTTTGTCTTCTCCTTAACATCATCTTCTGTTATGATAAATTTAGGAAACAATAGCTAGTCTAATAGCTGCTTCTACAGCGGCGATAGCTATAAGAAAAATGGAAAAAATATTTCCCTTTAATTGGCGACAATCAAAAAAATCAGAAAAAGCTACGAAATTTATCTTTCGCATTCAGTATAAGTTCAAGACACATAAGTGGGCAAGCCTAGCCCGTGGGATTTTTTTTTTTTTTTTTGGCTGGCTGGTAACCTGGACCCGTGGTTTACAACCCATTTTACCAGCATGAGTTTTTCCTTTGATGATGGATGCCATGCTACTTTGTTGGAGGTAGGAATTAGTAACTTGGGTTTTCAAGCCAAGTTTAGCATTAATGATGTCAAGAGATACAACATAGTTGTAATGACACAACCAAAAGAAGAAGTGTATGAGGGGAATGAAGATGTGGCAAGAAGGCCAGCAGAATGAGTGGTTACCATCTTTGGATCGAACGACTTTGATACCAAATGATAGGATCCAAGATAGGTAGAGAAAAAGAAAAGTCGTTCTTAAAAAATAAAATCAGAAACTAACTTCACAAATTAATAAAGATGAAAGGAAATCTTCAGTAGCATGAGTAAGAATCTTAAACTCATACAACTAAAAAAGCCTCAAAGGAATCTCCAATGATAAACACAAATATTGAATTAATTTCCAGATGATTTTTACATGGTGTGATTGTGAGCCTTAATATTTAACGACAGAAAAATAATTAATGACTCCTAAAAATACTACCATTAATCAACAACTCATATAATGGGAAATAACTACCTAAATATTAAATAAATAAATACATAAAACACTACTTAATCTGCAATATCAAGACCCACTACTAAGCTTGACCACTAAACAACTTAAATAATATTATTAAATAGAAAATATCTACAATAACTTAAAATAATATTAATCTCCAATATTTTTCTAACCCCAATATCACTCATCACCCCCACAATAATCAGTACTCTATAATGCTACAAATAGATGAAAACAGAATGGCAGTAAAGTAGAAAGTTAATGAAACCAATCAAAGGACACATAGCTGGATATCAAGATACCTTGTTTCACCACAGCAGACATTGCTGAGGAAGATTTTCCTTCCTGCCCTGAATGTTAAACCAACAATTACGTCAAATGGGTGTGAAATGAAAAGGATATTGATACAAATAAATGTAGCCAACAAACACGATACTGCTTTTCCAAACCTTCAAAATTAATAGGTATGTATACATAAGCCAGACGCTGGCCAACATCCTCTTTGGTCAAGGTGTATTCAGATGTACCAGCTGATACTAACAGAAAGTCTCTGCATAGTTTGCCACGAGAAAACAGATGAAGGAGCTGAGTAAAACGTGGGAAACTTAACAATCAGATTAATAAACTTCATTTACTAAAAAATAAAAAGACACATGCAAGTTTAAAAGTGAGGTAGCTTGCATTGGCAACCTGCATGCACACATAAGAGAGCTAAAAAGGCTAAAAATAGAACAACGCTGATCAATCCTTTTGCACGTCGACGATAGAAAATGCTTCAAAATATCCCAGGGCTAAATAACAAAAGTAAAACAAAGCTGGTCAATCCTTTTGCATGTTGGAGATAGAAAGTCCTCAAATATAACTGGGTTAAATACCACAAGGGACAAGTAAACAAAACCATATCATGTAAACACACGCAAAAGCAAAGCGAAACCAGCACTTTCCTCTAACCAATATGTCAACAAATTGCAAAAAATGGATATTTGCACAAAATTGGGCCCCTTCATTCTTAATAAAACCTTAAAAATGTAACATGGATTTTGAGCAATAATTCAGTTTCCAATTAGCAGAACACAAAACAGACAGCCAGAATAAGAGAAATACTCTTTTAACTTATTGCTCTTATTCCTCTCACGTAATCATTAAGAGTAGCACACTAACCCAGCATCCTTGTTTTCCCGTAACCATTCAAACCTGCTGGGACCCTCCCTTCCACCAAAATAATGACCAACACCTTTGATGGTACTTCCTTCAACAAAATCTCCAATTATTTGAACATTGCTGACAGATGGGGGTGCTGCCATATTTTGAAAAAAAAAAAATGAAAACAGAGAGCAATCAGACAATGTCAAGGGAACAAGATCAGCGATATTCATAATTCCACAAGTCAGAAACCATAAGTGACACCAGAGTTTACTAAGATATGTGCTACAATAATTAAATCATGATTCAAATAATGAATCATGGAGCTACTTCATGAATCATAAATCGTATCAAATTTTAGCACTTGGAGATACAGAAAAATAGTTTGAAATATAACACTATTGAATCAACTAAGAAATTATAACTAGACACTTTTCCTAAGCATTACAATAATATCAAGAGAAAATGAAAATAATGCTTCCTAAAAATGATACTAATTCAAAAGAATACTTCTCAGCTCAAATATTAGGATAAACTACTTGGGGAGACAGGAAAGGGTGGTCTAAATATATAAAATAAGTTTGTAAGCTTGCACTTGAAGCTAATATTGTAAGCTAGTATTTGATGCTGATAGTTTGAAACAACATCAAATAACTATGTAATTAGAATCTTTTTTATTATTTTAATCTTGCATGTATTTTAGTCACATTTTGTACACTGGGACAAAGCCCCATAGAAGGGGAAGGGAGAGGGAAAGCCATATCTAACAAGTTTGACATGAAGCAATCTATTTTCCTTGGGAAGCATTGCTTTCCCCATTACATGGAATTAGGCTTCCTTCATTCAAGATTCAACCTATGGAAACCATGCTACCTTCCCGGAACAAAAAATTTGAGACTACTGTGCCCTCACTTATTAAACTACTAACAAATTTGTCCCCCTTTTGTACTCTCAAAAAACCATAACCTTCAATACTCAAACACCTTCATCAGAAAGGGCAAAAATACTAGGCCCCAGGCTACACCCCGCAAAAAGGGGAAAAGTACCTCCTTCCAAGAAATGGTTCTGTTGCCACCTTCATAAACCACCTCAGTTTCAGCAACAATGGAGCTTCCACCAATGTCCAATACACTCAAATAACCACCATCATCATTGTCGACATCTACAGCGAAGATACCAGCAATAACGATAGCCGTCAAACATTTATAGTGAAGATGCCGGCAACAACCTTCATTGCCATAGCCATTGCCGCATACATTGTAGCCTCAAATTGTTGCCACTTCCTATTTAACATTTTTGTTTGGCTGCTTTGTCTTTGAATTAAAATGTTTTGGAGATCCCAAGAACATGGTTGCGAAATTTTCCAAACCTTTCAAATTTGATCTGAAGTTGTCCTAGCCAACCTTTTGCAATAGAAGGTTGTTTTGGGATTTTATGGCTTCTTCATCTCCAACTGGGTCCTATATTTTTCTTAATGGCAATTCATTTGCATATTCTTAACTTTTGTTGGCGATTGTTGTGATTTTTTAAGGTTTCTTTTTCTTGCATTTGAGATTTTATGCATTATTGTTCAGACTTTTATTGAAGAGTGTTGAATTGCAATGGTGAAGGTAAAAAGTCTCATTATTGATCAAACCATATTTTGATAAGCTTTTTCATAGTTAATTTGGGAATTTTAATGCATTTTCTAGGCCATTCTTGCATGATTTAGTACTAGTTTGAGTTAGGGACCTTTGCATTGAATTAAGCCTAATTAAGGATAAAATCGTCATAACGTATTAATTTCTTCATGCAACTATTTCCCTAGGACTTTTTGATGATACCTTTTGTTTAATCTTGCATTGTAGGAACATTTGGAAGAAATTTTGGCGAATTTGGAAAATGACAATTAAGGACCTCAATTTTCTAACTATCAGTTAAGGACTAGCAAAACTACAGCATTTTTGTCCTTAAGAAATTAGGTTAGAAATATGGGGGCTGGCTTGAAAAAGCTCCAGCCGACACAGTGAAAGGGGGGCCATGAATTTGAACCAGAGAAAGAGGAGAATTTCGAACAAGAGGGAGAGTGAAATCGAAGGAGGGAGGAATTGAAGACAAGAGACGGCCGCTGCCCCCCCCCCCCCAACTTCAATTCTCCACCGCCACCATCGCCGAAATCTCCCTCACCATCAGTTTCTCTTTTCCCACCATCAATCTCGCCTCCACCATCAATGGAATCACAATACACCACCACCGTCAACTCCTCCTTCTCCCTTGACCTCTCTCACCACAACGCGAATTCCATCCTAACTACAACCAGAATTGCACCTCTGCACCACAGTCGACTCCATCGACTCTCACCACCATCTTCATCATCGATCCTCGTCCTCACCAACATCACATTTGCTATTAATCTTTCACTCTCCTTCCATCGCAACATCACAACTTCACCTCCTTCAATCCATCTCACTCTGTGCCTATTTGTTTTAGCTTTTCTAAGTGCTTTTACGGCTTTTGAGGTAAGTATGTCAAAGGAGTTTTATTTTGACTTGCGAAAAAGTACTTTAAAAAGCACTTTTTTCATCTTCCCAAAAGAACGCTCTATCTCATCTACGGCCAGCAGTGGATTCAATTTTGTTGCAGCTGAAGTTAGCTTTATGAGTGGCTAGATTCCTTAACTCTTGGAGATTGGGAAGACTGGCTTGAGTTCAAGAGCTTCAATGGGAAGTTTTTCTTAGTTCCTTTATAAATTTCCTATTGTTATTCTAATTCCTAGCTAAGACCTAAGGTAGTTTTAGTAGGATTTTGTTGAGTTATTGGATTCCATATTGCTGAGCTAAGATTGCATTTAAATTGTGATTAGATTTGGATTATTCTGATAGGATGATTTTCATTTATGTATATGAGACTATGCTTGCAATGTCATTACTTGTTTGCGTAGGTGATTTGGGTTAATTTGAGTGTCACGATTGTGCATTCATATTAAAGGAAACATTTGCATTAATTCAGTCCATTTTCACATCAAGTGGTTCTTTAATAATATTTCTACGTAATAGCTACGAATGCAATCAGAGGAGTAACTATTAATTAAGAGTGTTAGACCAACGTAATTACTTGGGGTTTTCAACTAAGACTTGATGAATTTCAAACTCATATCATTTATTGAACAAGGATAGCCATTGAACCAATTTCTCAAAAAAATCCACTCCATTTATTATTTGAAAATACCAAAAATAGTAATTTTAGGTTTTGAATTAAATTTTGCACGCACTTATCTTCAACAAAACCCAAAACCAATTTCTCCTTATTTTCATTGCATTGGCATTTAGATCACTTAGGAATGAATAAAAGGCTCCTCGAAAAGAGAGAACAATCCTAAGTTTGCCAATACACAATCCTTGGTTAATTTTTCATTGTACACTCCAAGGCCAACATACAAAGAGTCCTCATCAATTACGGAATTTATTTTGCTTCATTTCTCAATTGCATTTTGTCTTCTTTTTCTCGCTCTGCAAGGTAGAGAGAAAATTTTGGGGAAACTAAGCTATGTTTTATGTTAATGAAGGGTAAATATGTTATTTTTGCATTTCACTTTGTTTGCATTTGCACCAAATGGCCCAATGCAAAAAAAAAAAAACATAAACAATAAATAAATAAAAATAAAAACATTTCCACCGCATGTCTACGAAACACAATTTAACCGTTGTTTCTAAGTTTATAAATCACAAGTAGTAAAAGACATTAGACATATTAGTGTCAAAAAGTTCAGATCTTCTTTTCCATCCACAAGTTCTTTCAAGATCCATGAGTGTGTTTTGCTTGATACACATAATGCCTTAAACATATTACCAGCGTGAACATTATGGAAAGTACAACTCAGACATATAGAAATTAGATGGGCAGCAAACGAGATGCAACAAAGAGAAGTAAGAAATTGGATTACTAGAAGTCTTACCAGCTTTTACAAAATCTGTATACTTGTAATGAGGATCTCCTTTAACACCTTCTTCAGTTACTGGTGTGTACATGAAAACTAAACTTGAACCAACATCATCTATGGTGGTCATATATTCCTCACCCTCCGCTCCAGCAATTACCACAGGACTGTTGTTCCATTTTCTCCTCAACCAACTAAAGAAAAGGAGATCAAACAAATGGACATGCTAAATAATATCATTTCTTTCATAACACATATGCATATGAATAAATATGTTATCTCACCTAGCAACACCTTTCCCTGGAGTCCCACCACACCAAGCAACCTCAGCACAACCCCTTATATGACTTCCTTCCACAAGTTCCCCTTGCACTTCAAGGCCTAACACCTTTGGAATTCCACTTCCTATTACAAGGTGTAAGAATAAAAATATAGTTCATGAATGTGACATGTAATCCACAGAAAGGTCATAGGAAATCCAAAGACATACAACCACTTCATAACTAATATTTCTAGAAAACAAAAAATCCAAAAACAAACAGAACTTTTGACCCTCATTTTCACTATTTATGAAGGATACTTAAATAGTACTTCTTCATACAACAACTATATCTTCGTTTCAACAAAGTCAACAAGTTGGTAAAAATAAATGTAGAATATTTGAGAGAAAAAAACATGTTTCTCTAGTATTTCAATTAATTCTAAGGTACAACTGATTACTTATATATCAGGGGAGAATAACGTCTAATAAATAAGAGAATAAAGCCTAATTAATCCTAATAAGGACTATACAATAATAATGAATATTTAAAATAAATATGTTGGAAATCAGCCCTTTATTCTGACATTAATTACCTCCTGATTATGCGCTAGTCAATCTTTCCTACTTTGTTTCCCATTATTGCTAATTGATTGAACATCAGCCTCTATATATATAGTACCCATTATTTCTCAATAATACAGGAGAGAATACAAATTCCTCTGAACTTCTTCATGGTATCAGTGCAGGCGCTTCGGTCCTATGCCATATATTTTTATTGTGATTTGCAAGTGCCGCCAACAAGCACTGTACAGGAAAATTCATTTACTACCACGTAGAAACATCATGGTGTCCACTTAGAGCACAACAAAGCTGAACACATCCACCAACTACCATGCATTTCAATTTTTTAATTTAGCAAGGATACTAGCCAATAAATTGGGAATTTCTAATCAAACAATAAATTAGGGCTTCATTTTTTTTCATTAAATCTATAGGGAATGGAAGAGTAAGAAAAGGGATTTATTGTTCATTTTTTCAATTTCGATGCCATAAGCTCCACAATTCTCTACAGACAATTCATAAGCCACTTTAATACAGTTGGACTAAGATATATATGATTTAAATATGAATCTATGAGGAACATGAAAAGCCTACCTGGTAAAACTGGTGAACTGATGGCATATATGGGAGGATACTGTGTTTCTCCTAAACTGGGAATGCATTCCACTTTCAAGAACTTTTTTATGTCTTCATGTTTTGGCCAGTAAATCTGAGTGTAACATAATGCCATGGACAAACAAATGATATAATATAAACATCACTAACAAACAACACTCAAGCAGTAATAATCATATAACAACTCATTACCTGGTTAGTAGCATCTGGAATTGGAACAAAATTTGCAAGTGCCCTCTCACCAAGAAACCACTGATATTTCAAGGTTAATGGTTGGTCAATACTCATTGCACTATCTTGAATGAAAGTAAAGTGACAGCAACAAGAATCTTCTTCCAAAGGTTGATCTATGGAGGCTTCCTTGAGATGAAAATTGGGGGGCAAATGGTCCTTCCATTGCTCAACAAGAAAGCAGAAAGTTGACTCTATTGATTGGACAACAAGACTGAATGTTAGAGCTTTCATGAACAACAAAGGAGGCATTTGGATAAATTTAAAATACAAGTGGATGAAACTTAAAGAAGAAAACACCCACTGAAACCCATAACTTTCTAGAAAGTGATAATATCAATGGGACACCAGGCATATAATCCAAGCCGAAAGAAAATATTCTAATTAAGGGGAAAAAATTAAATTTCACTAACGCACTTGATAAAAAGGTTTAATTACTTTGTTGGTGTCAATAGCTTCACCCCTACTTCAAATTAGTGCAGATATTTGTAGCATTCTCCTTATTCAGGTCAAAGGTTTTGGATGGACAAAGGAGGTAGAATGTGTTTTCACCCCTACTTTTATTTTTCTTCTTCTTCCCTCTGATAATATTTCCTCAATCAAAAAAGAAATGACGCTTCATGATATAATTTGTTAATCAAATATTCTCTGAAGTGTATCTATTCCATTCATGTATAAGGTATTTATATACAAAAGGAGGAGCCTCTGAATTAATGAATCATTATGATGATTGATTCTATAATCCCTATAATCCCTAATTTAGTGGGATACTCACTATCCCTGATTATGTGGCTCACTATCCCTGATTTACATTATTTCCTAAACATACAATATTTCCTAACACTCCCCCTCAAGTTGGAGCATAGATGTTAATCATGCCCAACTTGTTACAAAGATAGTCAACCCGAGTGCCATCCAAGGCTTTAGTCAAAAGATCCCCTAGTTGATCACTAGATGGTACATGTCCTGTAGAGATAAAATTCTCCTTGATCTTATCACGTACAAAGTGACAATCAATCTCAATATGTTCCGTACGTTCATGGAACACGGAGTTGGAGGCTATGTGTAAGGCGGCTTTATTATCACACCACAATTTCGCAGGCAATGACGTGGCAAGACCAACCTCCTTCATTAATTGGTGGATCCACACAATCTCCTGTACGGACTGAGACATGGCTCGATACTCAGCCTCTGCACTCAACTTTGCCACCACATCCTGCTTCTTGCTCCTCCAAGATACCAAGTTTCCTCCTACAAGAACGCAATAGCCTGTAGTGGACCTCCTAGTCGTTTTTGACCCTGCATGATCTGCATCACAGTAACACTCAATCTTTGTGTGACCATGATTCGTATAGAGTATACCACGACCAGGCGATCCCTTCAAATAATGTAGGACATGCTCCAAAGCCTCCCATTGAGCAACGGTCGGTGATACCATGAATTGGCTAAGTCTACTGACAGGAAATGTTACATCAAGGCGAGTTACCGTGAGATAGTTCAATTTTCCAATCAATCTTCGGTATCGCTCAGGATAGGCAAACGGTTTAATCTTCTCAGGATCAATTCGTTTTTTCACATCCTCGGGTAGCTCATCAAACGGCACACTATCGTCAATGTCCAAAAATGGATTATAAATCATGGGACAGCTACTAGGTGTTGCTCCAAGTTTCCCGGTTTCTTTCAGTAGGTCAAGGACATATTTCCGCTGGGTTAGGAGAATACCCTTCTTGCTTCTCATAACTTCAATCCCAAGAAAATACTTTAACGGACCCAAATCCTTCGTTTGAAAGTGAGAACCCAGAAAGTCCTTGAGTGATGAGATTCCTGATGTATCACTGCCTGTAATAACAATGTCATCGACATAGACTACTAAGAGAATCAGGCCAGCAACCGTTCGTTGATAAAACACAGAATGATCACATTTACTCTGATTTAGACCAAACTTCTTAACCACAGAACTAAATCTGTCAAACCAAGCACGAGAGCTCTGTTTCAAACCATATAAAGACTTCTGGAGGTGACATACCTTGCCATGCTCCCCCTGAGCAACAAAGCCAGGTGGTTGCTCCATGTAAACTTCCTCAAGAAGATCACCATTTAAAAAAGCATTCTTAACATCCAACTGATGAAGATCCCAACCATGGGTAGCGGCCATAGAAATGAAGAGACGAACAGAGGACAACTTGGCCACAGGAGAGAAAGTTTCAGAATAGTCAACATCATACGTCTGAGCATAACCCTTAGCCACCAATCGAGCTTTCAATCGTTCCAAGGTGCCATCAGCTTTGGTCTTAACGGCAAACACCCACTTACATCCAATAGCCTTCTTTCCAGGAGGTAAATCAACGAGGGTCCAGGTACCAGCCTTATCAAGGGCCATCATTTCCTCATTCATCGCAGCACGCCAACCAGGATGGGCCAAGGCTTGGGAGAGATGGGTGGGAAGGGGAATAGAGTCTACGGAGGCTATGAAGGAACAGGACGCGGGTGACAGGTGACTATAGGAAACAAACGAGGAAATAGGGTACGTACAAGTGCGTTTACCTTTGCGGAGGGCAATGGGCAGGTCAGCAAAAGGGACAGTAGGGTCAAGATTAGCAGGCACAGGTTCAGACACTGGTTCCGGCACTGGTCCAGGCATGGATTCAGGCATTGGTTCAGGGGAAAGTGAAGGCGAGGTTAAGGGCAGATCCGGCGCCGAGGCGGACATTGGTAGGTCAGGAAGACGAGCAGCACCATTACTTTCCTTAGGACGTCGGTGATACACCTGGTGGATAGGGGGCGGAGCAGCGGCCGGCACAGATGCTTGCACTGGTGGGGAACGAATCTCATACACTAAGATAGGATCAGGATCTGGATTAGGGGCAGAAGCTGACGGCAGAGCAGGGACAGGGAAGAACGAAGTGGATTCATGGAAAGTGACATCTGTAGACACAAGATAACGCCGAAGGTCGGGAGAGTAGCACCGATAGCCCTTCTGAACCCTAGAATAACCAAGGAAGACACACTTGAGAGACTTTGGATCAAGTTTAGTGAGACCGGGACGAATGTCCCGAACAAAACAGACACACCCAAAAATTTTCGGATCAATGGGAAACAATGGTTTGGAAGGAAACAAAGTGGTGTATGGAACATCGCCACTGAGAACAAGAGATGGCATACGATTAATAAGAAAGCAGGCGGTGGAGACAGCATCAGCCCAAAAGGATTTAGGAACATGCATTTGAAACATTAGAGCACGGGCAACTTCTAATAAATGCCGATTTTTTCTTTCGGCAACACCATTCTGAGCAGGGGTATCGGCACACGAGGACTGATGAAGCATGCCATGGTTCAGCATATAGTCGTGAAACTGGGTAGAAAAATACTCTTTAGCATTATCACTGCGTAAGGTTTTCACAGAGACACCAAATTGAGTTTTGATCTCAACACAAAAATTGCAAAAGTGAGAAAACAACTCGGAACGACTTTTCATTAAATAAAGCCAGGTGGTTCGAGAAAAATCATCAACGAACGTAACAAAGTACTTAAAACCAGACGTGGACACAACAGGACAAGGACCCCAAACATCCGAATGAACCAAATCAAAAGGGGACGCAGCCCGTTTATTGACGCGAGGTGCCAGGTAAACACGATGGTGTTTGGCAAACTGACAAGACTCACACTAAGGACGACACATGATGAAATTGAGGGTACAACCTCTTCAAAGATGACAGTGACACATGACCTAAACGACAATGAACATCAAAAGGAGAGGAACCACCAGAGCAAGCAACTGAACGCGGCACCTGATCGTCAAGAAAGTAATGGCCGCCCGATTCATAACCCCTACCAATAATCCGCTTCGTCGTAAGATCCTGAATCACACAATGGTCAGGAAACAGTGAGATAAAACAGTTCAAGTGACGAATAAGCTTGCTGGGAGACAGAAGGTTAAAAGCAAGGTCAGGAACATTAAGGACTGACGATAGAAGAACAGAAGATGTAGGTGTAACCGTGCCAGAGCCAATGACACGAGAAGCGGAGCCATTGGCAATAGTAATAGAGGAGGGGTGGGCATAAGGTGCATACGTAGAGAACAAACGATGGTTACCTGTCATGTGGTCAGTGGCACCAGAATCGATGATCCACCTCGAGGAAGAAGTAGCAAGGCATGAGTCACCATTACCTGTAGCAAGCGCACTTGGAGTGGATGGAACAGTGGCAGGTTGATCTGTGGATTGGGCCATATGAGCAGCTCCAGTACGTTGCAGCTTGTTTTGCAACTTACGACAGTAGCGTTTGGTATGACCCGGTTCCTTACAATAGTAGCAGACAATAGGACTAGGAGTTGGATTGTTGCCTGAACGTGGAGGACCTTGGTTCCGTGAATCAACAGAGGTCAAGGACGGTGTACTAGGTCCAGAGTTCAAGACGTTCGGGTGGCGGTTATCAGTGGGACCACGGCCGGCCAACGCACTAGCAGTAGGAGTAGAGATCAGGTGTAAGAGACTATCTGCACGTAGCACACGAGAGTACACATCCTGAAGCGAAGGAAGTTCAGAACTAGACAGGACCTGGGAACGAACTGTCTCATAGGCCGGGTCAAGGGCAGTAAGAAAGCTGATAATCGCCAATTTCTCCATATTATCAACCTGTACCTGAAGGTCAGCGGTAGGCGGCATCAACATCTTCAATTCCTCATACATTTTCTTGAACTCCACATAAAAACTCTTTAAAGAGCGGCCCTGCTGTTCAGCACGATAAAATCCCTTACAGACATCATGAATGCGAGTAATATTGCCTTTTCCAGAATACAGAAACTCCAAGCAACCCATAAGTTCCTTAACAGTATTACAGTGACTAACCGAGGGAAGGATTTCGCTGCCAATGGAATTTTGGATTTGCAAGAATAAACGGGCATCAGCGCGGGCCCAAGCCATCTTAGAGTCATCCGTGGGAGGCGTCGCAGTCAAATGGTCTTCCTTCTCAATACTAAGTAAGTACATGCGAACCGTTTTACTCCAATCCATATAGTTTGTCCAGGTCAATTTGTGCTCAGTAATTTTGTTAGTCACAGGAATAAGTTCAGTAGTGACACTAGTCTTGGAATCAGCCATCAATGCAAGACCAAAAGAGTACACACAACAAAGGGTTAGAAACCTTACAAGCACACTGCCACACACAAGAAGGCTCCAATACGAACAGAGCAAAGCCACCAGTAGCAAAGGCAACAGTATTAAAGAACGAAATCACCAACCAGACACCAGAAACGTTCCCAAAGGTGACGTCAACGAGCAACCACTATAGAAAGGAACCAGAAACAGAAGCACTGGACCAAAAACAGGAGCAACGAACTAGAAACAGAAGCCACGAACCAGAAACAGAAGCAACAGTGGACTCCCAACAGCAAAAAACGGAGAAATCAACAGCGGGACGACAAACCGTAGGTACCCACAACACGAAACCACTACGGGAAGAACGGCGGCAGCGAGTCGACCCAGCTCAACAAACGGCGTCGGAAAACTCGCCGGAAAACGGCGCCACGCGCCGGCGCGTGGAAGTCCGGCGAGAGAGGAGGCGGCGCGTGAGGGCCACGCGCAGGTCGGATGGCGGCGATTCTCCGGTGATGGACCGGTCGGGCGACGGCGGTTCCAACGGTGGGGCGCGTGTTGTCCAAATCGCCCAGCCACCGGAGCACAGTGCGCGATGAACAGTAACGTCAGAAGCAAATCAGCACCAGAAACCAGAAACGGGAAGAACAAACGAAAAGCAAAGAGCTCCTAGGCTCTGATACCATGTTAATCAAATATTCTCTGAAGTGTATCTATTCCATTCATGTATAAGGTATTTATATACAAAAGGAGGAGCCTCTGAATTAATGAATCATTATGATGATTGATTCTATAATCCCTATAATCCCTAATTTAGTGGGATACTCACTATCCCTGATTTACATTATTTCCTAATCATACAATATTTCCTAACATAATTAAAGAGCCCTTTTATGACTTATATAAACAGCAGCAGTTTACTGGTTCATCAAAGCCCAAAAACCAGAATAACTGCAGTGAATCAGTGATGGTGTTCAAACATCACAATTGACAAGATAGACATAGATGTAACGTAAGTCTAGGAATAGGACTATTTACCTACTGCATGCTCAGGGCGACTAAACTCCCAACCATCTCTTAGGCACAAAGCTGTATGAGCAGGATAACGTTTTGCTATTGCCAATTCCTCACGAGAAAGATCTGCAAAACATTGCAGTTTCAAACACTGGTTTGACAAAAAAAAACTAAATAGAATATACAATCACCTATAAGGCAGAAAATAAGTGAAAGTAATAATTCACCTTAATTAGAATTACGGTGTATTATTTATTGTGTGAAGCCTGGCAACAATATTAATAAGACAGTTTAAATATAAAATATATTTAACCACTCATACCTCTATCATTAAATTTTTTCAAACTAGAACCCACTAGCAAGATTGATGCTGCTTCCAAATGAGGCATCTTAAGTATAGGGTTCTCCTCCAACCGCAAATGCTACAGTACAACAAAATCATTGAAAGTAACAGGTTAGTTAACACAGGAAAAAATTGCATTGCCAGTAATTTGAAGGCCCAAAAGTCACTGAGGAGATGTTTGAAAAATTTTTGCAGTGTTAGCTGGATATTATATTCTGTATTCATTATGTGGATATTCTGTTTTCATCAGTTTTTTTTATTTGATTGACAGGTTTCCCCTTTAGAGACTTAGAGCATAAAGAGTTATTGCCTCTCCCAGCAAGAATACTTCCTGGGATTCGAACTTGTGTTCTCCTCCATACAAGGGTGAGGCCACTTACCACCTCAACTAACAACTTGTTAATTGTTTTCATCAATTTTTTATTCTTAGATCATTTTGTACTAGCTTTCACAGATATTTTCTCATTATAGCATTTCATTTTTCCCTTATTTTTTCTCTTTAGATTTCGGGTCTGAGTAGAAGGCCTATTGCAACCAGTCGTATTTAATATAGAGGAGGAGTACATGTAATGGCAAGGGATAAATAACAAGAGAAGGGAAAAAATATAAAGAGAAGAGAAAAACAATAAAATGAAGAGGAAGAGCTTTCAATCCCTTCATTGTAAAAAATAAAAATAAAAAAACCAAAACATTACTTTGAATGGTTACTTAAACAAGAATAATAAGAAGAAACTTCTGATTAAGAATATTCTGAATGGTTACTTATGCTCCCAGCTGAGAAGTATTAAAGATTTAAGAAAGTCAAGTTTGTTTAATAGAGCAAAGATATATGTGATAAGAGGAGAAACAAAACAGATAAGGACAAACAATACTCCAAAGGGGAACAAGCTCTAAGAACAATTTTCTAAAACGCAAAGGGGAACCAAGAAAATCATGCCTATGATAGGCATCCCATACTACATTGGTCCCTCTGAATTTTCCAATATGCTCCAGATGAAACTTCTAAATAAATACTCTTGCATTCTGTTTTATCCGTAGACAACACGCGATAACAAATGTAGCACTCTGCCAAATAACTCTGCCCCCAAAACCTATGAACTTTGTTGAGATTGAAGGATCACATTGAAGCACTTATAGGAATTCTAATAAACCCTTTGCAACCTATGTTTCCTAAGTTAATTATTATTTCCTTTATTATTTAATTGTTTCAATTCGGTTGAGAAATAAGTGACAGATGCAATCACTAGTATTTAGGAGTCGTTGAAGTATTTTCCTGAATTTGTGTATTTCAGTTTCCGATTTTCTCTGCAAGTCTTCTCTATAAATTGGGCTATTAGCCTCATGAATATAGCAGAATATATTTCAGAAAAGAACTAAAGTGGAGATTCTCCATTAGGCTATTATTGGGGATCGGTGAGATCCTTACTGTCTCTCTTTAATAGAGCTCGTTTTCACTTTTCTTATCCTTTATCTAATCTGATTTCGGGTGTCTATCAAGCACAAGGAAAATACTAATATTATTGATCATTAAGAATAAAAGAGAATACAAAGAGGCCTTTATATAGGCAAACTAATAGACTAACCCTAACCCAAAAAACTAATCTAATCAAATCTAACTAAATCAAATCAAATCATAATAATAAAATATTCATATCTAATCCTAATAAATACTAAATAATAAACATAAATCCTAATAATATTAATTACTTATTTTAATACTAAACTTTCTATTATCAACAAACTTGATAGCTAAAAAATTAGCGAAATCAGCTCATGCTTTGCCTGGACAAACCCACCCCCATTAAGAAAATAAATATTCCTAATGCATCGAAATAAAAGATTGAGAAGTGTCTTTCTGAAGGTTAGCATTCATATGAATAAAGATTGAATGGATTGGGATTATACACAACTTCATTGACCACTTGAATAGTTAACATTCATATTTTGCTTGGCACCTTCTTTCTTAACAAGGTATTAGAGCACAAATTTTTTCCCTAAAAAGAAGGGTCCACTGACTTCTGGTTTTATGCCTCAACTTAACAGTTTCAAATAATGTCATAAATATTCTGTAAAAATTCCCTAGTTAAGAGTAAATCATTCAGTTTTAAATCAGAAATAAATGTAAGTAGGATCAAAAGGAACAGTTTTAGGATTAACCTTTATTAGTTCCAAATTTCTCTTTCACTCAATCCCTGATTCATCTCATGTAAACTCCCATGAAAAGCTGTACTCATTCCACTTCTATAAAGAAGCAAGAAATACTTTTTCCCATATTTCCTGTTAAACAGCTTAAGCTTGAGTCAAAGAAGTCCTTTACAATATATTTAAAAAAGTTTGCCATTGTTGCTTAAGATCTCAATCCGTAAGGCATTAGTGGCTGCTATAGAGTAGTTGATATTGAGCTCTATAAGGTATTGTCATAGTTCAACATTAAGGATAATTACTTAAGCATTAAGGAATTAGTTGAGTCTTGAGGAACCAACCATGTTTGGCAATCACAATCCAACTTACGCTATCTTGTGTTCTACGAACATGTTGAACAATCTGTACATGTTCCTAATGTATCATTCCCACGTCCAAACCTTGAAAAAGGCATTGATTCCATAAAGCCTCAATAGGTTTACTCATGAGGGACAGCCTAGGATCAATCCTCTAAAAATTGAAGAATTTGAATACTTGGAAAAAGGAAGGCATTTGAATCTTCCAAAACTTCACTAGCATATTTATTTAGATCTAGCTATAGCCATAAGAAAAGGCATTAGAAAATGCACCCAACATCCTTTATTTAATTTTGTGTCTGATAAAAATGGCACCCTCATGAAAGTTGAGTCTTTAAAATGGTACAGCCATTCCACAAAGTGAGCTCAAAGCACTTCAAAAGGAAGAATGGTGCCAAGCTATGAGGGTTGAGATGAAGGCCTTAAAGAAGAAAAAAATAGAGGAGATTGTAAACTGGCAAGTGCATAGAATCAGTTGGACACAAATGGACTTGCAAAATAAAACATAGGCCCAATTGATCCGTTAAGTAAAAAGTATAAAGCAAGGTTAGAGGCTAAGGGATATGCAGACCCCTATCTCAATGATACAAAAAGTACTGCATTGTCTAAAGGGAGGCCCAAGCAAGGAAATTCTTTCAAGAAAAGTGCAAGAATGGAACTAGAAGTTTGCACAAAAGGTGATTAAGCTAGCTAAATCACAGACTGAAGATCCAAACCTAGGTACTATACATTCTTAGGAGGAAACTTGGTAACATGGAGGAGGGGGAAAAACCGTGGCAAGGTCTAGTATAGAAGCGAAGTTTCAGCACTTGGCATTTGAGTTGCCATGGATTAAGATTATTCTTGAAAAATTTGAAAATTACTTAAGCAGCTTCAATGAAACTACTTTCTGATAAGTCGTCAATAAATATAGGTTAAAACATAAATATAGCTTATGGTCTTGCAGAAATCCAGTGAGCAGATCTATTGGTTAACAGATTGTCAAGATGATTGTAGAAGATAATTAAGCTTGGGATGACAATATCAACAGCCCAGCTTCATGGAATTTTCGAGTATGTTAAAAGCAAGGAATTTAAACATCAATTTTGAGTTAACTTTGTACTTGTTGGTCCTAATTAGTCTGCTGTAATTATTCAGCTTTGCACTATACATATGGTTCTGATAGAATATGGAGATTACAATATTTTGGCAAAGCTTACTATAGAAGGAAACCTAGATTATTTTTATATTTACCATATTTACTTCTGTTATAGTTGCAAGTGGATGTTTTTATTATTTTATCTTATCTTAGAAAGTGGACTAAGGTTACTTCATAGGAAGGTAAAGAAGGTTTCTTCATGGGTAGGAAACCTTAGCCTATATATATGTGCACCTTATGTATTTTGGTGGCAAACTTTGAGCTTATTTGGGATCCCCAAAAGTGTTTATTCACGTAAATCGAGATAAAATTCTTCTTACATACTTATCTCGTATACCGTAAATCACAATTGAAAAACTGCTTTTGAAGGTTCCAATCGCTATTCCAAACAAACACTTTGATGAATGAATATTTGAATATGCGAGCTCTCACTATTCCCCCTCAGCTTCTGTTCTCTTGCCCTCATATCTAATCATTTTCCCCTCCCCCCCCCCCCCGGGTTTCTGCACCTCTCCCCCATAATCCGTCACTGTTTCTATATTTTCCCCCAAAGCCACCTTTGTTCAGCATAAGATCTAAGTGTGTGTGAGTGTTTTACATCAGGTTCTAATCAAATGAATAAGATGCGATCCGAATTTGTCCTAATAAGTATAAAGTTTAAGAATCACTTGACTGACATCATTCATTATGTCTAACGCAACTAATGATGTCATACTAACCTCAAGAACCGGCAAATATGGGAACCCTTTGAGAGTAGAAATTCTGTTCCTGCTGGCAGCTAAAACCTGCAAGAAATTATATTCAACAAAAAAGTAACTATTAAATATGAAAACAATCCAAAATACAAGGACAAAACTCAAAACAAAACAAAATACAAAAAAACCTGCAGTCGAGGTTGACTTGCCATTGCGAGAGTTTTCAACTTATTTTGAGCTACTGAAAGGAACTGTGAAAAGGAAATATAACATAAACCAGAAAGTACTGAGATTCAGAACACCAAAATTTAAAGTCAAAAAACGATATAGATTCAGAAAATCAGTAAACTGAAGCTTGCCTCCAAATTTGGAAGCTGGGGGAGGCTTGCCATTGATGTTATTTGATTTCCCGCAAGATAAAGTTGCTGTCAAAAATAAAGATTTTAAAATGCCATCAGATAAGCATCATAATCTTTCACTTTATTTGGGAAGCTGTAAGGCAACTATTTAGACGTAAAATATAATAAACCTGCAACACTTTGCAATTCTCAAGAGGCTCAAATCCAGGCCCCTTAAATTCATTGAAACTCAAATCAAGAACCTGGCATGGAAATCACCAAATAATCAAACATAACACTCATATAATTATAAATTCTGCAACGAATTGACAAAAAAAAATATAAAGACTAAAACTTTAAACAGTTAAACCTTCACTCTCGTCAATATTTCTACTCCTTCCAGTGTAGACAAGAGATTGTCTCGAAGATAAACAAACTGCCAAAAAGATCATTAGTTAATGGCTATAATAGCAATCAAAACACAAATTGACTAAGCGACATTAAGTTCTCTTCTTTTTGTAAAGGAACTAGGGGTTCGTTTAGCATGCAAAATGGACTGGAATATGGAATGGAAAAGGAAATTGAAAGAAAAAATTGATTTTTAAATGTTAGAATATTATGTCATTAATGTAATTAGGGATTGCATATAATCAAGACATTATGAGCCATTAATGCCTAGGCTCCTTACTCATGTATATATATACCCCTTTTATGATTGTGAATAGACAAGTTATTCAGAGCATTGCTCCCTACACTTACATGGTATCAGATCCTGCTTCTTAGATTTATTATTGTCTTTTTTTATTCGCTGCTTGTGGCCTCTTTGTTCTAGCATGCACCTATTATTTAGGGTTAGAGCATCCTTGTTTTCTTGGACACGCACTTGCCAGGGAAGTTCCTTGGGCCCCGATCGGCACACCACCAGAGTCCGGTCACCGTCTAGCACACGCGAGCCACACGCACCACCACATGTTTCAACGTCATGTCCACATGCCGGAGCGTTGGTCACTTTTCTGGCCAATCTTCGATGGCATGTTCCTTCTTCAACCTTCTCTCCATGTTTCTGACCCCTTATGGTAGGTTTCAGGGTCTAGGTTCATCTCATACAAATTGTGTGACCTTGTGTTGCTTCATTTCAGAGAGATCTCGTTGGTGTTTCATCTTTCTGGCATCATCTATGTGTTTCCAACCACTCCCAAGTGGTTTTAGGTTCCGAGGCCTTCTCTTTTATGTTCAGTTTGGGCCTTTGTGTCTCTAAAGCAACGTTCACTCCGCCTTTCTTCTGTTTGTGTCCTTCTGTGACACAATCTTGCTGATTCATTGTTGTTTGTTGGTCCCGGGTGTGATCTCAAGGTGTTGTAATCCTTATTGTTTGGTCATCTTGGTATTTGCTCTCACCTAATGGCTTATATGGTGCCTCTTGGTTTGTTCTGCGTCTTTGAGCCCTTGATGTGGCTGTTGTTTTTCTGGGTATATTTACTGTGGTATGAATACTCATTGGTTATTTGTCCTCGTTGTGATATTTGGTTCAACTACTTTGATATACGTATTATATTTAGTTCACTACATCGTCTCCTGCGATATTTCATGGATGATACATGTGGTAAGTCCACATTTCCTAAAGACATGGTCATGATTTCTTCTAAGGAATATGTGCAGTTTGTTCAATACTGCGAGTTGCAAAAGCATGCCACCCCAGCTAAGTGTGGTTTTGTGGCAAGAGGTAACTCTGAGACATGCCTTATCTCTTCTTCATCCAAATGGATTATAGATTCAGGCGCTAATGACCACATGACAAACTGACATGACTCACAATCTAAGGATGGCACATCTTGGAACTGAGGGTACAGCTTCTTTAGAGATGACAATGCAAGTGACCCAATCAACAATGCATCTCAAAGGGATTCAAAACACCGGAACAAGCAACTGGTCGAGACACCTTAACATTAAGGAAATAATGGCTACCAAACTCGGCCCCTACCAATAGTCTTATTCGTTGTAAGATCCTAAATCAAGCAGTAATCAGGAAAAAGTTAGACATAATAGTTCAAGGCACGAGTAAGTTTGCTGGGAGAAAGGAGATTAAAGGCAAGGTCAAGGACATTCAATACTAAGGATAATTGAATAAAAGGAGTAAGACTAACAGAATCAGAACCAAATACACGCGAATCAGAACCATTAGCAATAGTAACACACGATGGATTGGCATGCGAGCTATAAGTAGAGAAGAAATGACGGTCCTTGATTGGGCTAGTACTTGGACCTTAGTGGATTTACTTGCAGGGAAGAAGGCCAGTTGGTGTAAGTAGGTATTTACTGCGAAAACGAAGGGAAATGGTACTCTTGAACGCCTTAAGGCTCGCCTTATTGATAAGTGATATGCCCAAGCTTATGGTATTGATTACTCAGAGACTTTCTCACCTATGCGAAAATTGTCTTCTGTTTGCCTCTTCATCTCCTTGGCAACCACTTACAATTGGGACCTTCATCAGGTAGATGTTAAAAACGCTTTCTTGAATAGTGATCTTCATGAGGAATTTTACATGGAATAACCACCTAGTTTTGTTGCTCAAGGGGAGCATGGGAAGGTATGCCGTCTTCAAAATTCTTTATATGGCTTAAACGAGAATCCATATGTGTGGTTTGACAGGTTTAGCTCTGTTGTTAAGAAATTGGTTTGAGTCAAAATAAATGCGACCATTCTGTAGTTTATCAACAAATGAATGCAGGCATGATTCTCTTGATTGTGTATGTTGATGAAAAATAGTAATAAAAAGAAATAGTTGTTGACAAATTATTACAAAGATATTATAGATATTAGACATACAGGTTTTTGCGCAATGGCAAAGATTTATTTTACTTAGCTTCTACCAAACAGATCTTAAATCTGAAGGTATTGTTCTTATGCCCTCTTGAAAAAATTGGATAGTCAAGTCAAGAGCATCAAGTTATATGACATATGGTGAGTCATTATTTGATGTTATTAACCCTCTTACTTCCTTTCTAAACATCGATATTGCAACAACAACAATAAAGCCTTTATCCCACTAGGTGGAGTCGGCTACATGGATCGCACGACGCCATTGTGCTCAGTCAAAAACCATATCTTTAGGTATATTATTAATCAAAAAGTCTCTCTCTATGACCTCATTAAGCGTTCGCTTCGGCCTTCCACGACCTCGTTTTACAGGACTCCATACGGCTTGATCAACCCTCCTTACCGGTGCATTCAACGGCAACATGTCCAAACCACCTCAAATGACTTTCTACCATTTTTCCTTCAATAGAGGCCACTCCAACTCGTTCACGTATATGATTATTACGAATCTTATCTTTTCTTGTATGACAACACATCCATCTCAACATCCTCATTTCGGCCACCCCCATTTTATGCTCATGTAATCCTTTTAAAGCCCAACACTCACTACCATATAGCATTGTTGGTCTTATAGCAGTATGGTAGAATTTCCCTTTTACTATATTAGGCACTAAACATCAATATTGCAACGGATTGGGAAAATTTTATCTGAAAAATAGTCAAGTTCCAAAACTTTCACGCCACCAAATATCTATCAGCGAACTGATAAAAGACTAACTATACAGTTAATTTCTTTAATGGTGGCTGTGAATTTCAAAACTTGGAATCTAAGATGACTAGCAAAGGCTCTTATGTTCATTATGAATGTACCTCAACATTTTTAGGAAGTTGTGACCACCTCAACATTTGTTATAAATAGGATGCGTTCTAAAACTTTATTCTTCAAAACTCCTTGTGATACCCTCCTAGAAGCCTATTCTACCACACAAAAATTACCAATATTCCTATTAATGTTTTTCGGTGCATTGATTTTGTTCACCAACAACAGCATAACAAACTTGAACCAAAAGCAATAAAAAGCATATTTGTTGGCCATGCAACATCAAAAAGGCCTATTGGTGTTATTCATCAACATTGAGGAAATTTTTCTTATCCATGGATGTCACCTTTCACAAAGATAAAAAACTTTCTACACCAAAAAATCCATTCAAGGATAGACCAAAAATAATTAATGGAATTTATTCACATAGATGAGCTAAGAAAAGAAAACTCTCAAAACAAAGAAAATGAAATAGCAAAGAGACAAAGAAAACTAAAGTTACACGCATGTTTATTCTTGGAAGAACACTCCTGAGACTTGCAGCAATCTTCCTCCAACCGAACCCACCTCGGATCCAACAAAAGTGCTCATAATAAGGATTTGAATTGGCCTATAGCACTTTGAAAGCAAACTAGGTCATGTACTCAACATCCCATCAGAAGGTATCTATCCTACAACAAATAATTTTTATTCTTTTCCACTAATGTTTCCCATGAGCAAATTCCACAGAACATTCATGAGGCTCTAAAACAAAAAAGACAGAAAAATGTTGAAGTGCAGATCTTTAGACAAAATAAGACATGGGAATTGGTTTGCATGGAAAATGCTTGGTAGGAAGTAAGTGGGTATTCAACATAAAGTACAACTCTAAAAGGATAACTAGTGGACAAAAAGCTAATCTAGTGGCAAAGGATTTCACTCATACCTGAGGAATAGTGTTATGCATTTATAATAATGACACCAGGTAGGTAGGATAGGTGAGATTAGCGTTGGTTAGTAGTGTTTACTCATTTAGCTAGTCAATATAGCCGTTATCGTTTTATTTTCCTTGTCTATTATATAAATACCTGAGGAATAGTGTTATGTCAATATAGCCGTTATCGTTTTATTTTCCTTGTCTAGTGGCAAAGGATTTCACTCATACCTGAGGAATAGTGTTATGCATTTATAATAATGACACCAGGTAGGTAGGATAGGTGAGATTAGCGTTGGTTAGTAGTGTTTACTCATTTAGCTAGTCAATATAGCCGTTATCGTTTTATTTTCCTTGTCTATATAAATACCTTCACAATTTGAAATCAAGAGTGTGCAATGTCTTTTGTGAATAAACAAACATACTATTCAGTTCCTTCTTATCCTTTGTTCTCCTATTCTCTCAGACCCTTTGTTCCTCTTTTTCCCCTCTATCTTCCTCTCCCTCTATTTTGGAAGCAAAAGCTCAATAAGGTTATAGAACGGGATCTATTGGTTAATAATTTATCTAAATATCTAGTTTCCGATAGAGCACAATGACGTCGTACAATCCATGTAGCCAACCTCACCTAGTAGAATAAAGCTTTGTTGTTGTTATTGTATCAGTGGTACCAAAGCATGACTATCCTCAGTTGCCAACCATAAAGTTTCCATTGATGCTTGGCACCAAATAACCTACCAAATTTGATTGAATAACATGTATGAAAATATAAATCAAAATCATAGGCACATTTTAGAGACCAAGATGCTAGACCTACCCGTGATGAGATAACTACATGGACTAGATCATAAGCATATCTCATTATAACTATGTCACTAAACCCTCAAACTTGAAAACTTCAAAGATTCACACATGAGGACATGATCAAAAGTCGCCCTTAACTGGGTAATCACAAAGGCAGTGATTGAGCACGGTGGGATCCATGTGAAGGAAGATGAGTGGTCAAGATGTGACTTTTCCTTCTCAACATGAGAGAAATATCTCTGAACCTCTCAATGAATGAAACTAAGAAATGCATGGTCATGCTAAGATATTATGAGTTTCATTTGTCTTGTTAGTCTCCTTGGAGATCAAGAAAGAATGATTAAGTAATATAAGGACCAAGATACCGAATGATTGACATGGGTCATAACATAAGTTGTAATAGATCATCAATCTTCATATAATTTAGTAAGTCATAATGTCATCCTAGAGGCTCCATATGACTTGAGAGCCAAAAGGTACTTTAGACCCATTATAAACATTATATGAGCCTATAGAATCTCATACAACTATGAAATCCATAAAAGGGGCAATATTTTCTTTCCTATGAAAGCTCAAATTTCTCCCTATTAAAGCCCAGATCTACTGCAATGATCCATTCCATGAAGGGGCATTGTTTTCTTTCATGTTGTATATACTTAGACATTAGGATTTTATTTCTCTAATTTTCTTTACTTATGGAGTGTTATCTACGTATATAACACCAGCTCCACCTTAGCTATTTGATTATGCTTTCTTCTCTTCTTTGTACAAGTGCTCTATGATATATAAATTTAACCCATGAAATTTTTCAATCATAAAAAGCTTATACTATCAAATAGATCCACATTGAAAATTTTACCAAGTGCTGCTTTGAATAGATATTGCCCACAATAAATAGTGTCAATAGCAAAATCGGTTTACCTCCAAGTTTGAAGATAATTTTAGCCCACTAGCATTGAGATTGCGAACTTTGTGGCCCCTAAGATCCAATCTCTGAATTTAAAAAAATGATCAAGAATAAATAAGAATTGTGGCAAGAAAAACCATAGCATTAACTCAATGATATATGAATAAAGAGACAAAGCAAAGGAAGTTATACTTCACAAGTACAAGGAGAGATTGCATTAAAACAAGCCCTTAAGAAGGAAATCGAAGTAAATCCAACCCATGCTGCCTATTGCTTTCTAATTAGCAAAACATCAGCCTCTAATAGAGAATTGATATACTATGGAAATAAAAAGTTCACCAGATTTGTAAGGGTATGCTATAGGCACACCACCTCTCAGTCATGCAGTAACAAGATACCCCAATGCTAACAAGAAAAATGGTCATGAATGACAATCTATTCACTCCATAGATACAAGGAAAGCACCAAGGAGTTGTTCCTTTGGTCACTAGTGTGCAAAAGAAATTTCACAAGAAAGAGGCTTTCATTAATACATTTAATTATTCTATTGGTAATGCCTGATATGTAAATCATAGAAAATAGTTAATGAGGGTTAGAGTAGTTAGTTACATCAGTTAGGTGGTTAGAATAGTTCAGAATTAATTGGTTTAAGAGTTCAGAAGCTCTTATCTATATAAGGCATAGTAGTCTCATTGTATCAATTATGTTTTGCTTGAATAGAATTTGGAATTCCTTAGTCTCTCTTTCTCTGTTTCTTCTCTCCTTCTTCCTCTTCCCTCTTGTTCCCTCTCTCCTCCCTCTCTTTTCTCTCTATTCTTCTACACTTTCACATCAGTGGTATCAGAGCCTGGCCGCTCCTTGGAACACCTACTTTCTTGTGGTGAAGGGTTACCACTCGGCTAGAAAAAAAAAACACCAGAATAAGGTTACAGCTCCAAGAATCACAACGCAGACATGGCTAGGTCATCTGAAGCAAAATTTAAGGCGATTGAAGATGAGTTGCAGGGATTATGAAGCCTTCCTGCTGAGTTGCAAGGATTACGAGGCCTCCCAGTTGTAGTTCAACAAATCTCTGATCAAGCGGCTATTCTCATTCAAGAAAGGGAGTCGGCCAACCGTACTGTTGAGCACCACGAACGACCGTGGCAAAGAAACAACGATCACTCTGAGCATCACCGCCCAAGAACATGGGAGGGCTAGTACCAGCCAGCCACTTGGTACATCCGAATGGAGTTTCCTTGCTTTCAACGATCAGACATCATGGGATGGATTCAAGAATGCGAGGGCTATTTCAAGTTGGAGGGAACACCCGATAATTGGAAGGTCCGGCTGGCTAGTAGGAATCTTGATGAAAGGGGCTACATATGGCACTTGGCCTTTAAAGATGAAGAAGGCAAGCCGATTTCTTGGCAAAAATATAAACACACACTGAAGGTTCACTTTGGGTCTCCATAAGGCAGAAATATGTCGAGAGCGTCGACATGGGACATTCTTGGCTCTATCCAAAGGCCGTCAAATTTGACAAAAGAAAACCACGAGCCAACGGAAAAGGCATTGCATGTGACAAAGAAGAACAATGAATCAACGGCAAATGGGAAGACTAGTACAATGGACTATGGGCTGTTTGGATCTTCTTCCAACTTTCGGGGACCAGAAACGTGGGCAAGTGCAAAAAAGACAACTCACACAGATGTTGGGGATACTAAAAGTGAGTTTGGGATAGCTTATTTTTACGCAATAAGTGATTATTACGTAAATCGAGATAAAACTCTTCTCATATACTTACCTCGTATACCGTAAATCACAATTTACAAGCACTTATAAGTCAAAAATAAGCTATCCCAAACAAGCACTAGGACGACTTGGAATGAAGTTGGGGTTGTGACTTGTGGGGTTACCTCTGCTTCGCGCAACCCAGAAACAGAGAAGAGTTTGAAGATTACATCAGGGGTTAGTGGGACTTCACCCTTCATCCCTCTTGAACGTTTTCAGAGTGTAGCCTCAGGGTTTGGAGCTGTAACGGCGGCGGCCAATTCGAAACAAAGCGCCCAAACTTCTGATCGTCAGATTCCGTTAGCGTCGACTCTTGCTTTCCCAAGTATTTTGATGATAACTCAATTCTTTGCAACTACAGTATGGTGAGATTTCCGAAACAGCAAAAACAAGTAGAGTCCAAGACTTGAGTACGTGTCTGTATGCTTCTCATGCTGAAAAGTCAAATACATCATCTAAGATGAAGTGCTGTACACGTGGGTGTATGGGTAAGGGACAGGTATCTTGCATTTCAAGTGGGTCTTTCGTGTGTGATGTCTTGAGTGGAAGCTAGCTGTTGTCCAGTATTAATTCAAGGTTCCAAGGGCCAATTAAAGGGGCCAATATCATCTACATAAGCCCAATAATGAAGGGAATTCTCAACTGGGTTTTTTATCTTCAATATTCACCAACAAGATGCTTGGGTCAGATTTGGTTCAAAGGGAAGTTAATCATGATGCTTTTTAGCTCTGGTTTTGTACAATATCTAGTGGGCAATAAGTGGAAAGGACGAACTAAGGGAAAACAAGATGAGGATTAAGTGTACTATACATCATAGGCTACTATCAATGGCATAAAAAAAAGAGCAAAGGAGCAAACAGTGAAAAGTGCAACAGTACTAAAAGCCAATATGAATAACTGTTGGTTCCTAGACTACAATTTACAGGGCTTTCTGCATTGTTTAGCAGAATTTTTACATGATTTCAGTTTTGTTTTTGTTATTGTTTCACATCCTTGAGGTGAGGGCAAGGATGTTTTGGGAGGAGGGTATTGATATGTAAATCATAGAAAATAGTTAATGCGGTTTAGAGTAGTTAGTTACATCAGTCAGGTGGTTAGAATAGGTCAGAATTAGTTGGTTTAAAAGTTCAGAGGCTCTTGTCTATATAAGGCATAGTAGTCTCACTGTATCAATTATGTTTTGCTTGAATAGAACTTGGAATTCCTTAGTCTCTGTTTCTTCTCTCCTTCTTCCTCTTTCCTCTAGTTCCCTCTCTCCTCCCTCTCTTTTCTCTCTATTCTTCTACACTTTCACATCAACGCCTTAGTTAATATTGAAAAATTTACCAATTATTCAATTCAAAGATAATTCTAATTATTGTAAAAGAGTTTTGCAATTCGATGTTTTATACAATCTCTTGAAGTTGTCAGCCTCTGGGAGAATCATCCTTTTCCTTAGAACCAAAGTTTTGCTAACATGTTACACAAATTTCACATCTATTTTCAAAGCACACACAAATCTTCCCTAAGCAAAAAGTTAATCAATAATTTACCTAATAATAAATTATAAAATTTTTTGACCAAAATACCCTCCATTCAAAAGCTTTAAGACTTGTTTGGTATGAGGGGAGGGGAGAGAGTGAGCGGAAATTTTTTTTGAGTTGGATTTTAAAAAAATGAGAAAAGTGGGGTTAAAAGTGTTTAATTGAATTTTCTTACTTTTTCTTCTTACATTTTCTTTTTATTAAAATTTTGTAACCCCACTTCTCCAAATTTTGTAAAACAAACTCATAAAAGTTTTCCCTCTCATCCCCTCCCCTCCAAATCCCTCATGCCAAACAAACCCTTCATTAAAAAATAAGTATTTAGGTTATTGAAGGGTGTTGTAATAAAAAACAAAAATTGAATAAAATTAGACTATTGTATAGTGTAACTTTCAGTTTCAATGATATCTATAAAGTAGATCTTGAAAATGAAGAGAAGGTTCAAGTAATTTTAACAAAATTCAAGGAAATCTATGTGGTTTATTCTAAATATTAACATGAATTACGTAATTCAGCGAAATAATAATGAGTGCACAGTTCCTTCACTAACTTCAGTTGTAAGAAGGCATAAGAGGCAGTGGGATGAACTAGTATGGAAAGCCAAAATAAAACAATGTAGCACGTTTAGTTCTCAGCCACATTAAATTTTTCACTGTCACTAAAATGATGCTTACCACGTCGTCACTAGCTTTTATCTCAACATGTGGAAGAACAACAAAATGAGAATCTCGGGTTTCAGGAGTTGGTCCTTTCCTCCTTCTAGACAAAGTTGAAATTTTATCCTTAGCGGTTGACGAGGACCCTGCTCTTAAAGTACTGGAGATAGAAGGTGACCGTGCTGATGAGGAAGAATTTTTTGAAATTGTTCTCCTGGTTGATGAGCTGCAGCTACTATCCAATGAAGAAGAAGCAACCTTTCTTGAAGAAGAAGAAGAAGATACAGGTGATGTTCCCTTAACTGATGATTTTATTGAAACCTCCAGCCTTGACATGTCAGATGCAATGGATTTCCTCAAACTCGGGCCCACTGGTGATGCTGGAACTGATTTTCTAGTCCCTGAGATGCAAGCTCGGACTGAAGGTTTAGTAGGAGACAAAGACATAGAACCCCGCCTAAGCTCCGGAAAGGACCTTGCAGATTCCGCAACTGAAGAAAGACTGCCTTTTTTCCTGACGGTTGAATTCATACAGTTTTTTGTTCTGCCATCAGATATCAATGGCTTCTCAAGCAATCCTCCGCTGCTATTTCCTCGTGCTATAGATACTGAAGTCGTAGAACCACTAGAAGAATTTGTTAAACCCAACTTCTTCGCACCCAATGTAGAAACTACATTTCTAGGTCCTACTCGTTTTCTGACAGGAGCGCTTGCAGGGGAGCTCTTTGACCCCACTGCAACCCTAGACTTTCCAATTCCAGCATATCTATTCATGCCGTCTGACGAAGAATCAACATGGCCCGATTCTGCAGGAATTTGGGGATTTTCTGTAATAAATTCACCAGATTGTTCGGAGGACACCTCCATTTTCAGCCCCCAGGTAGTTAGTTATTCAAAAGTAGGTCTTCTGATCCAACCATATAATAAAAATGCGTTAGATAAAGTGAATTAGATATCTACATCGTATTAAAAATCTTCACCAGTTTCGATTAAAATGTAAAATAAGCCCTCCGCTCACCAAGCAGAGCACAACTCCTCCGAAGCATAATAACAAGAAAAGGGGGAAAAACAGAAAGGAAACTTGGGGAACTAAAGATTAAATGCTAGAAGTAAAAGTGCATTGAAAGATCCACCACGAAATGCAGCTTCTGAAACTAAATTCAAAGCAACCAAGTTGCGATCTGCGGGCAAGAAAGGACCGAATAGCATGCAGCAGAAACTGAAATAAGAAGCACAAAGAGAGTGCACGCACCAAACTCATTCAAAGGTTCACAATGGACCAAGGCAGGATAATGGCCTCACCAGCAGACTGTAGAGATCTACCGAAAGGAGACGCTGGAGCTAAAATCGAAAACGAATTTGGACATGTCTAGGGTTTGATAAGCTGCAAAAGGTGGGCATTTTTGCAGCGAGGCGTGAAAAAGCAGAAGAGGGGGGAAAAGGAAAGAGACAGTAACTAGAGCGGGTGAGCCGAGGATGGAATAGCTAGAAAAATGACAGGAGGGTAGTGGGAATTTCAAAAAATCTTGAGAAAACGGATCATTGCCTTTTGTATTTGTCTATGAGTAGACTTTAATCACATCAACACCTGGCTGGGGGGGTTATGGGACCCATTGCATTTTTGTTTTTTTTTTTGGCCAATGGACCCATTGCATCTTGTCCCACACTGCAATGTGAAATTATATAAATTTTTATCCTACGAATTCGATTATGGAACCCCTAAAACAAATTTCGGAGAAAAAAAACATAAAACAAATGATTTCTATAACCCTGTTCTTTCACTTGCTCTATTAGTGTGTTTGAATTAATTTTTGGAGAATAGATTCTGAAGAAAAAATGGAGAATAGCTTCTGAAGAATAAATTTTGAGCAGAATAGTTTCTGGAGAATAAATTATAAGTAGAATAATGATTTAGGAAAATTGTGAAAAAATCCCTCATTGCCAACTTATTTGCCAAATGGGACCTTCGTGTGTAGATTAACTAATTTTTCTAATATAATCAAATTAGATAAATAGGTTTTATAAGATAAAAGGGAGTATTAAAATTTTAAAATTCTTAAAAAAAATGGGATTAAAGAAAAATCAGTGAAATTCAAAAAAAAAGAAAAAAAGAAAAAGAAGAGAGAGAGAGTGGTGTGGGGCCCACATTAATAAAAAGGACCAATTAGAGTGAGATGGTGGGGTCCACATATGGAAAAAACAAAAAAAATTAGATTTTCTCAAAACCTTGGTTTGGGAAAATTTGGGGTGTTTGGATGATTTTTGCAAAACCATGGTTTGAGCTCAAAATCATGGTTTGGGAAAATTTGGGGTGTTTGGATGATTTTTCTTAAAACCAAGGTTTTCTCCCAAAATAGCTTTTTTTAATTGAATCCAAACACACTCTTAGCGTGCGTTCGGCATAAGAAAAAAAAAGCGATTATTTTATCAAACCATGGTTTTAAGGTGGTACCAGCCGAACACACGAAAATTCCAAATAATCCCGTTTTTCAAGAAAATCCCGTTTTTCATAAAAAAAGCTATTAATCTCAGAAGCTATTTCTCTTCACTTTTTGAACTCTGATTATTACCGTTGGGATAATAATTATCCCACTGACCCTGTACTTTTTCTCTTCCCTCTTTTCCTTTTCGCGTTTTCACTTTCATTCTCTCGTCTTCTCCATTTTCTGAAACAGCCATTCTCCTCCGTTTCCTTCTCCCCCTGACCGGTCGGCGTTCTCATCTTCGAACTGTGTGTGTGTGGATCGCAGCTGCACCTTGGCGTTCCCATTCTCTTTCCGTTTCGCGTCGAGCTTCATTCTCGTCTTCTCCGTTTTCTCGATCGGCATTTCCGTTTCCTTCTCCGATTCCCTGACCGGTCGGCGATCTTGTCTTCGAATTTCGGCCGTCAACAGATCCCAGCTGCACCTTGTTCCCATTCTCTTTCAGATCGGAAAAGCTTCGCTTCGCGGCTTCGATCTAAAACGCATTCGCTTCTCTCGCGGTGAACGGAAAGCGTTGAACGGAAGGCTTCGATCTGAAACGCATTCCCTTCTCCAGGTACGCATGTGGTCTGGTTTTGGTGATGATGCTCTGGTTTTGGTTTTCGTTTTGGTTATGGTGTTGTTCTGTGCTCATGGTGCTTCTATCTGTGGTTTGCTTCTGTTTTGCTTCTGTTCGCAGTACCTTACGTCATTAGCTCCTAAAAACTCAAGGCTTTATTGTTAATTGTATGCTGAATCGGCTATTGGCAGTGTTTGTGATAAACTATTGTTTGTGATAAACTTTAGTGTTTGTGATAGGGAGGCTTGATAGCCTTGTAGCCTATTTCTTTTTATTTAAATAAACACACTTGAAACATACAGTAATCATCATCCAAAAGGCCAAATGCTGACCACTTCATGTGCATCTGCTTGCTTGTTCTTAGTATGTGTTCTGTGTGTGCTGTTACTGTTATATGTAGTGTCTGTGGTAGGAAGGTTGATAGCCCTGTTTTTAGTACAATTTATGGTAATATACTTAACTGTTTGTTGAGCCTCATAACACGGATAAATTGTTACTCCAGAAGTCAATTCTGAGGAAGAGTATGCGTTGCTTTGTTGGCTTTATATATCCAAGCACGTAATATGTAATTAACTTTCTCTCATGTCCTGCGTTTTATTTCAAGATGTTTGCTGTTTCTTATTTTTGTTGTAGTTTTGGAGATTAAATATTAATGGATGGAAATCTTTGTTTATTTTGACCTTCCCAGCATTAGTTATTCAGTGTGGGCGTTTTGGTGTGCAAGGTGATCTTAGGCGTTTCCTCAAAGTTTGATGCGCAGTCTATTGTTAGTTTCTGGGCTTTTGCTTAGAGTATTGACAAAGCCACATTTTTAAAGGGATAATGGCATTTGGGTTGCTTGACACTCTGATCTCTCGAATGCATTATCCATTTGAGATTGGCAACTATGATATGCTATATTAACAACCCTTTTTATGAGTAGGGACCAAAGTATTAGTAATAATTCCTTTGTAAGGGATCAAAAGGCCTTTCTCCCTTTCTAAAGTATAAGTTATTATGTTGGTTTGGTGAGGGGAATTGAATTTTTGACCTGTCATATTAGTGCTATAATGAAGTGGCTAAAAGATACTTTACTCGTGGTCTACCGTCCTGATTGAATCACATGTCTGTTATGTTAAGAATATATCGTTAATAAAAAGTTTAAACAATATATACATACACATTTCATAAGAGATCATCGATCCAATATTAATTTTCTTTTATCAACCCATGAAAAGAACCGTTAATTAAAATTGGGTTGATATGTGAAAGTAAGTGTTCATATTTTAAATAAATATTCAAGGGTTTGCTCCACTAACTTTTCTAGAGGTAACTTGTTGATTTTTCTTCCCTTTTGAAAACTAAAGACATGCCTTAGTAATAATCATGACCTATGATCATATAAACCTGTGAAAGCAAGCTAAGTAAAACAATGATGAAGTACGGGAAAAAATAACTATTTTTATTTGAATGGCATATATATATATATATATGTTAAGATTAACATTTTCTTAATAACCAAATAAAATTTGGTCAATAAAATAACCAAATAAAAACCTTATTGACAAAAACAAATGATTAATTCATCAAAGTTCAAGTGATGTGAACAGTTTTACCGAGATAGTTACAAATGAATACATTAACCCGATCTTAGTTGGACCAATAAAATTTAGTTTCATTTGTTGGCAAAGAAAAAATCAGTTTATATGCCTTATTAAATTAATTTTCAAAGGACTTGACACGGGCACACTTGCAAAAATCAAAACCATTCCAAAGAATTTAATGAGGAATAATAATATATATATCTTTAGAAACTAGGCAGGAGTGGTAAAAAAAAGCAGAAATTAAAGACACGGACACACTTGCAAAAATCAAAACCATTCCAAAGAATTTAATGAGGAATAATAATATATATATCTTTAGAAACTAGGCAGGAGTGGTAAAAAAAGCAGAAATTAAAGACACGGACACACTTGCAAAAATCAAAACCATTCCAAAGAATTTAATGAAGAATAATACAGTGGGTTTGGTAAGAGATAAACCAGGTTGTCAAAGGAAATGAAAATTAATATAGTATACGCCTTCAATATGTACGTTTGATCTAATTTTGTAATTTACTACATAATTGACTAATGTTATAACTTTATAATTTTTTCATCTATTTTTCTATATTACATAATTGACAAATTTTATAATTTAAAAATTTTTGGACAAATTTATTTCATTTATTGTAATTATTATGCAATTTAATGTCAAATAATACTTAAAATATAATCTTATCATTTATATGTAATTATCATAAAAGTTAATGTCCTTTTTAGTCATTTTATCATGAAAAAAGCTATTCTGAAAAAATCATCCAAACACTCTCATTTTATCAAAATCACTTTTTTCCATAATCTATTTTCCTATAATCTATTCTCCAGAATCTATTCTCTCCAGAATCTATTCTCCAAAAGCTAAAAAGAACACACCCTTAGTGTGTGTTTAGATTAGCTTTTTTTAATAGCTTCTGGAGAAAAAATGGAGAATAGCTTTTGGAGAATAGATTATAAGAAGAATAGATTATGAGAAAAAAGTGATTTTGATAAAATGAGAGTGTTTGGATGTTTTGATCAGAATAGCTTTTTTCATGATCAAATTACTAAAAAGGACATTAACTTTTGCTATAATTACATATAAACGATAATATTATATTTTAAGTATTATTTAACATTAAATTGCATAATAAATATAAAAAATGAAATAAATTTGTCAAAAAATTGTAAAATCATAACATTTGTCAATTATGTAATATAAAAAAAAATAGATGAAAAAATTTTAACAAATCAGTAGGTATTTACATATTTTTTCAGAAAATGTTATCTAATCAGAATTAAAATGACGCCAATAACCAAAATTAAATCAGTGCAATTGAATTTAGAATAGAAGCCCAGCAGGTAATTTGGCTATTTTCTCAATCTCATCTAACTATAATAAAAAGTTTCATTTTTTCATAGTGAATGAATAAAGAAAAAAAATTTGCGTGTTCTGTTCACGCAAATCAGGAAAAAAAAACGAAAAAATGCAGATGGGACTAAAGGAATAATGGAATATCGAATAAGAAGAAAAAGAAAGTTACGTAAGAAAGAGAAAAGGAAAAGAGAAAAGGAAGAGAGAGAAAAGTAATAATGACCCCATCAGTTAAAAATTGCTGCAGAATTGAGGAAAAAATAGATTCTTGGTAAACCAAAGTTTGAGGCTTCAAAACCAAGGTTTAAGGCAAAAAGGGATTATGACAAAAAGAGTGGTGTTTGGATATTTTTTAGGGAAACCATGGTTTGGGCTGAGAATCAATTAAAAAAATTGAATCCAAACACTCCCTTATTCGGTAACCTTCTAAGGGTGTGTTCTTATTAGCTTTTAGAAAATAGCTTCTGGAGAAAAAATGGAGAATAGCTTTTGGAGAATAGATTATGGGAAAAAAGTGATTTTGAAAAAATGAGAGTGTTTGGATGATTTTATCAGAATAGTTTTTTTCATGGTCAAATGACTAAAAAGGACATTAACTTTTATGATAATTACATGTAAAGAATAATATTATATTTTATATATTATTTAAGGGGTAAGGTCCAAATTTAATAGCCAAGTTTTTCCTGAGGGACATCCGGCACAAAAAAATTTTAGAAGATGGAAAAATAACAATGAACAATTAAAAATAAAAAATTAAAACCCCCAACGGCATTAAAAATGATGTATCTTAACCCATTATTTAACATTAAATTTCATAATTAATACCAACAATGAAATAAATTTGTCTATATGTAATGTTAATTAACTTAACTAATTTTTCTAATATAATTAAATTAGAAAAATAGGTCTTATATTAAGGATAAGAGGGAGTATTAAAATTTTAAAAATTAAAAAAAAAAAGACAGAAAAAACGCTGAAATTAAAAAAAAACAAAAGATGAGAGAGGGTGTGACATGTGACCCACAAATAGGAAAAGAACCAATGAGAATGAGAGGGTGGGCCCCACAAAGTGCAAAAAGTCAAAAAAAAAAATAACTTATGCCCAAACCATGGTTTTGAGGTCCAAAACCATGGTTTGGGGTCAAAATAGCTTATTTGGAAAAATTGAGTGTTCTTGTATTTTTTTCCTCAAAACCATGGTTTTGAGAAAAAAGCACTTTTTTCTTGATTGCCGAACACACTCTAAGTGCCTGTTTGGATTAGTGGTGGAGAAGGAGCTTTTTTTGCAGATGAGCTTTTGAAAAAGTCATATAGAAAAAAAGTCAGACTGTAAATGTGATTTGTATTTGGATTGGTGGTGGCAGAAGTGACTTTTTTTTATCTCCATCTGAGTAAAAGTAGATTTGATCTCCATCTGATAAAAGCTCCATTTTCTGCAGAAGCCCATCAATCACCAATGCTCTCCCAAATACACCAAATGAGCTTTTGGGGCTTTTAGCCCCCAAATGGGCTTTTTTAGCCTCCAAACGGATTCCCAAACAGGTCCTAAATCATAGTTTCAAAATCACTTTTTCATAAATCGAGATAAAATTCTTTTCACATACTTACCTCGTAGACCGTAAAAGATATTCTCCAAAAGCTAATCCGAACACACACTCCAAAAAACACAAGAAAGATGAAAACAAAAAGTATTAAATTGATATTTAATATAAGACATATTTATTTCATTTGATTAGATTAAAGAAGTTAGTTAATATGATATATATTTTCTAAAATGTCCTAATCATCTTTCTCAATTCTCTCATTCCCTTTCCTCCTTGATTATTATTGAGAAAACATCAATAGGGGTAAATTATGAAGAGATTGACAAATATAAAAAAATGTCTTATATTTAGGACCAATATCAACTTTTCAAATATATTTTATATTAAGGAAATGTGCAACATATAAGTTTGGATTATAATACAAAGAATGGCCCTAATTGACGGTGCATTGAATTTTTAAGAGCAGGGGAATAGGGTTCAAATTGGGATTGAGACCAAGTTTTGGATTGAATTTTAAAAATATATTTAGTGAACCCATGTAATAGCCAATTTAATATGGGTGTGTTTGTTTTGGCGATTGGATAAGTAACTTATTTTTATTTAAACTTATAGAATCTTAAGATTGGAAAAAAGGTAGATTGGGTAAAATGATGAGTGTTTGAATTACCGATTGGATAAGTAACTTATGTAAAAATGAATGATGTTTGGTTTGACTTTTGCATAAATGAATTTTGTATTAATTAAGAGAAAAAATTATAAAAATTATGAAAAATGAAAAAATGAAGGGATAATTGTGAAAAAAATCCCCATTGGCAACTTAATTGTCAATGGGACCTGGGAAGATATCTACACACGAAGGGATTTTTTCATAATTTTCTCAAAAATTAACTTTGAAAATTTAGTAATGGTACAATTGTAATAAAATTATATCAAACTCTAATTTAAATTGATACACTCCAAAAGCATTTTCTATTGTGCATATCAAGCTTAAATCTTTAAAATTAGGGTTAATATAACTTTTGGTCCCTGAAGTTTGATCCAATTTTGGTTTTGGTCCCTCAAGTTTAAAATCGGTAGTTTTGGTTCCTGAAGTTTCACCCAAGTTTGGTTTTAGTCTCTCAAGTTTGAAATCGATGGTTTTGGTCCTTAAAGTTTCACCCGATTTTGGTTTTGGTCGCTCAAGTTTGAAAAGGACTTGGTTTTTCGGGTCAGGTCGGGTTTCAAAAACGGGTTGCCAAGTCCTTTTCAAACTTGAGGGACCAAAACCAAAATCGAGTGAAACTTCAAGGACCAAAACCACCGATTTCAAACTTGAGGGACTAAAATCAAAATTGGATGAAACTTCAGGGACCAAAACCAAAATTTGATCAAACTTCAAGGACCAAAAGTTATATTAACCCTTAAAATTATATCAAACTCTAATTTAAATATTAAATCTTAACTCATATTTTCACATAGATCAAAATCTAACAAAATAAACTAATTAAAACCTCAATAATACCTCCAATAATCCAAATAAATTATTTAAACTAAATTTAATGGGTAAAAACACTATATAGAAACTAATTTATGACATTTTTATAAAAAAAATTGATTATAAAATCATAAAACAACTAAATAATAAATATGAACTGATTAAAATTACTTATTAATTATTCTCTACATTTCTACAGTTATATATTAACAAAACTCAAAACTTGCCTAAACTCTTATCCCAAAATATTCTCTAATTAGCAGAAGATTACTATCTAAAGAAAGCGAAAATTATTTAGAACATTTTTCATAAAAGAAGTTTTGTGATTGGAAGTGATTTTGAGTAACTCATTGATCCCCAAAAATATGAAAATACTCCTATCAATATTATTTTTTCACATAAACATGCACATAAGCTCCAATAAGCTCCATTTTGAGGCTTATGACTTTTTTCAACTTATGACTTTTTTTACCTTAAATCCAATCACCGAAATAAACACCCATTATAGCTTTTTTACTGTTCAAGTCCGTTTGTGACACTGTATAAGTCCGATTTTACGTTAAAACGCCGAAACAAACGAGCACTATGTAGTTATGGCAAGAGCAAAACTACCTATTTGTTTCTGCTTTCTAATTTTTTTTTTTCAAAACATTTTTATAAAATTGTTTTTAAAACCAAATTTTAAAAATAAAAAACATGTTTGGATGGTTATTTTTAAAAAATCTATTTTTTTAAGTGACGTGACAGTAGTTGTTGCCAATGGTGACAGGACAGTGGTCAATGTTAATGGTTTAGTGTCAATAGTGGATAGGTAACGGTTTTAAAAAAAAAAAAATAGAAAAACAAAAATAATAAAACAACTAAAAACTTTTTTTTAGGTTTTTAAAAAGGAAAAGGGATAAATTTGACAATAAACTTTTGACGTAAAGGCATTTAACACTATAAAGTTTAGTTTGATGCAAAAATACACATAAACTCATTTAAAGAGGCAATAATACCACTCACGTTATAATTTAGCTCCTCTCTCTTGTGTTTCCCGTCCATTTCCCCTCCTTTGCCCAAAGCTATGATGTTTTTGGGTGTAAAATAGGGGGTTGGTCCTTTTTTTTTTTTTTTTTGCAAAAAAAAAAAAAACATCTACTATTCTAAAGTATTCCCTCCGATCTAATTTATAAGCAACTTTTTTCTTGATTAAGCAGAATGAACTAGTAGTTAAAAGTAATAAGTGTGTCAAAAATACTATATTTTTCCATATATGCCCCTATTTATGAAAAGAGTATAGGAGAGAGAATAGATAAAAAGCATGAAAAATAATGAATATAAGATATGAGAAAGAATGAGTATTTAATAATGGTAAAATAGGAAAAAGAAGCTTACATTTTCAAATAAAAATTGAAAATTGCTTATAAAATGGACCATCCCATGAGAGAGAAAGTTGTTTATAAATAGAACCGAAGGGAGTATTTTTTTAGTCGCACCCAATATCCTAAATATTTTGAAATATTTTTTCAATAGCACCCAGTATCCTAAAATAAATTATGTGCATCCAACACCTTAAAATATTTTTCTAATTACAACGAACACCCTGACCTTAAGATATAGAGGGTTGATGGAAAAAAAAATACTTGATGTGTTATATGGAAAAAAAATATTTTAGGATATCTGGTGTTATTAAAAAAAATTAGGATGCTAAATGAGCTAAAAATTAATTTGCGATACTGGATGCTATTGGAAAAAAAAAATTAATTTATGATACTGGATACTATTGAAAAAACACTTTATGGTGCAACTTGCTAGATATTAAATGCTACTAAAACAATATTTAATAGTCAGTGTAACAAAAATTATTTTAGAATATTGAGTGCCACTAAAAAAATACTCCAGAATACTAAATGTTTTTTTAAAAAAAAAATTGGACCTACCCCCTATTTTACACCCAAACGTCTAAATTTTAGAGTGTGTTTGGTTTGTGGGGAGAGGGGTTAAAATTACAATTTTGGACTTGAGAAACCCAAAATTTACTCTCTCATTATTTTAGATTTTAGATTCCTGCCCAAAATTTAAATACCTTCAACCCAAAAAGGTAATTTAATCCCCTCTCCTCCCCTCCCCTTAAACCAAACACACCTTAGACAAAGGAGAGGAAATGGATGGGAATTGCAAGGGAGAGGAGCCAGATTCCAACATATAGTATGGAAAAATAATAGAAGAGAGAAGTCAAGTTGCTAGTATTTATATTTCTTATTTTCAAATTCTAAGTTGTAAAATTATGGAATATATATGATATTTAGAATATTATTTATCAAATTTTAACTAGAGTTTTTTAAATATACATGACATTATAGATAGGATGTCACTATTCATCACTAGGACAAGAAAACTTGTCTTGCACATCCAAAATTGGTTGAGCCTTTCTACAAACAGGATTGAGCAACAAGATGCAAAATGGAGCTCATTCATCCATTACATAAGCATGAGACATGCCTTACCCACCCATACAACCATATTAATTAGGAGAAAGATCAAGGGATAAATATTCTGAAGTCTCAAGAAAACGATTTAATAACCAAAAAGTTCCGGTAACAATTGAGCAGCATAATGGTGTGTTTGGTTTGAGGGGAGGGGTGGAGATGGGGTTAAATTACCTTTTTGGGTTAAAGGTATTTAAATTTTGGGCTCCTGCCCAAAATTTAAAAGAAATAAAAGGATAAATTTTGGGTTTCTCTAGTTCAAAATTGTAATTTACCACCCCTCCCCTCCTCTCGCTTCCCCTCCCCTCAAACCAAACACACCCTAAATCTACCTGGTACTTGCCATTTCTGAGTTATTATTTGAGTTGTTGGTAGTTAAATCCTTTGGTTAGACTGTAATTCCCCTATAAATTAATTAAGGGCAGTAATAAAAATATATTTTTTAAAGTTAATAAAAAAGAAAAGGCCCACAGCTTTACGGGGCGAATGGATCCAGAGTGAACAGATGCCCTCCCCTGGGATCCGGCAACCCAAGGAGTCGTCGAACGTGATAAAGTCTTTTTCCCGTGTATAACCGTAGATCTCCTTATCTTCAAAGTAGACAAGAAAAGAAATGGAGTACAGAAAAATCAAAGGAGAGGTATTACATTGTCAGTAATTTTTGAAGCTTATCTACAAACTTTGCCCACTAGAATTTGAGCTTTAAGTTCCTGCACTTGGTGCTTACCTTTAATAAGGAAATAGTTTTAGCATTTCTTTCGGATCAATCAATTCCGTGTTGTTTTACTATGCATTTCTGGATTATGAATTCTGAATTTATTTGTGCTTTGTAACACTTGTCGTAGGATGAAGATAGAGATGCGGTCGTTGAAGATGTTGAGAATTTACGTGGAAAACCACTTTCGATATCAGGTATTTGACTTGCATTCACCTCCTCGTTCGCCTATTAACCTAGACTAGACTATGATAATGCTGCTTGCAGTTGTGTTAAGATCTACTGTTAGCCTCTTGGTAAGCTTTTGTCTTCTTTCCACTATGCTAGATAATCTGGCAACTATAGGAGAATCCAGAATTGACAGAGCTAAGTGGAAGCGCAAGTATGACCTTGGGTTTTCTCTTATAATTCCTGTTCATATGACCACTTTTAGAGGACAGATAAAATTCCTAGTTGATTTCTTACCCTGTTTCCACTGTCGAAATAGGTCAGTCGTTACTCTTGCATTGACTGTTCTTACAAGTTCACAAGCTATCCTTATTGTTTGGTCCAAAAGAGCTGGCAAATATGAATATAGTGTGACTACTGCAAACTTTTTGGTGAGATGAGGCAATATTTGAATAATATTTACATTTCATAAGCATTGCCAATCCCTAAGATTAAACCTGCTTTATTTCATTTATATCAGAGACCAGCATGATTATTCTTTCTTTATAGGTGGAAACTTTGAAATGTGCTATATCCCTCGTAGTGTTAGGAAAAATTTGGAGAACAGAAGGTGTTACAGACGATAACAGGTGACCTTTGTTTTTTGCTGTTCAGATTTCATTGTATGTTCTAACTTATAGCTCATTCATTAGGTGCTTGGCTGGGGATATAGTGGCAGCATTTTATATCTTTGTTTGCAAATTTGCAAACAATATTTATCGACACAGTTGAGACTAGTGTAATATGTTAATTCTCCACCTTGTGAATTTGATTTTTGACTCACTGCTAATTACTTACAATGAAGAAGCAAGCACAAGGAAATTAATGAATATGATTTTTGAGGCAGCTTTTGTGGCTAAGAAATTTTATCCATGGATTTTATACTGTATTTGCTGTTACTGCTCTGTTTACTGTTAGAAACTTGCTTTTCTTGATGATATGATACGATCTAAATTTTTGCATGCCGCTATTTTGCTTTATTTTTGAAGATTCAGATTCCTCTGGGTGGTCTGACACAACATTGACTCTCTTTTTTAAAAGAATAAAATAAAAATGGGAAGAGGGTGAGAAATGGGAAATTGTAAAGCAGTCTTCTCCATGAAGCGTGGGCTCTCTAACCGCGCAGACCTAGAGCCTAAATCTTTCATTTTGTAATGATTTAATTTCTCCTATTGTGTTTTGGCTTTAGCTACTTCACCGTTTATTGAGTCTATATTTTTCTCACTGTGCCTTCAACCTAGGTTGACTACAACTTTAGATGAAGTTATAGCGTATCCCATTCCAGCAGCTCTTTACCTAGTTAAAAATTTGCTCCAGGTTTGTTGTGTCAGTTGCAACAGTGTATTCTTCAATGCTGTTTATGTTTCCACATTTTTTGTTGCGTTCAGAAATCTGATTTTTTTGGGGTCATTTTTATGGCAGTATTACATCTTTGCTTATGTAGATGCTCCTGGTTATCAAATATTGAAGAATTTAAACATTATCAGTACTGGCATCCTTTACAGGATTATTCTTAAGAAAAGGTAGGTTATTTTTTTATTAAGGTTTTGGTTGCCTATTCATTGCAGAAACTGTTGGTGAAAAACCAATGGAGTATCTTATGGCCTATCTGTTAAGCCACTTTTTTTACTTGCACAAGGGAAAGCTTTCTCCCGCATTTTTGGTATAGAAGTTTTGAAGAGCATAACTATTACAATCATTCTTTCCTCCTGAGGCTGAATCACTATAAGCTAACTGGCGGAATAATATAATACATAATATAAATCATACTTGATCATATCAAAGGTTATGAGTACTGAGGTTGTTGTGTATTCTGATCTAATTGTATATTTCAGGTTAAGTGAGATTCAGTGGGCTGCTTTTATTCTACTCTGTGCTGGGTGCACCACTGCACAATTGAATACAAAGTAAGAGATATTCAACTCTGGCATTCAGCCATCATGTATGTTCTCCCCTGATGATCTGATATACATGTAAATCACATGTTCATGACTAACCAATGTGCAAAATTTTTTGAATTATGAATGGCAAGTTAATACTAGAATAAGCATAACCACAGAAAATATTCGAATAATCAATGAATTACTATTTGCATGTACTGTGCTTGTTTTGTGGATCAGAGCAATCTTCTCCCATTATACATATTCTTGGTTTAGTTTTCTTTAGAAATTCATATATAACATTTTTTTTAAATATTTTATCTTAAGAAATTGCATTATTGTTTCAGTTCTGATCGTGTTCTTCAGACTCCCTTTCAAGGTTGGGTTATGGCAACTGTGAGTAGTTGACATTTGCCTCATCATACATGTAACAAGCCTAAATTATGAATTTATGGTCTTACAATATTTCCTCACGATGAGTTCTTCCTCTGCAGGTCATGGCACTCTTGAGTGGTTTTGCAGGAGTATATACGGAGGTGAATGTTGTTTAATAGGTTGATATAACTCTGTTGTTTAGAATTGAAACTCTTGTGCGGAGTTCAAATAATTTATCAGCCCATATAACTTAGTTCTTGTTTAAGTTAAATTTGATTGGCCAATAGATATTTTGATCTGCCTTGAATAAGGGGTTTAAAATTGCCAGGGCTGGGATAGATTTGAGGATTCTAGATGAGAATTAGTATTTAGCAGTCTTGTTTATTACTTTTGCAGGCTATTATTAAGAAGCGTCCTTCCAGAAACATTAATGTTCAGAACTTCTGGTTGTATATCTTTGGCATGGCCTTCAATGCTGTTGCCATTTTGATTCAAGATTTTGATGCAGTGATGAACAAGTAATCTGCGTTCTTCTTGATTCTGGTTTTGCAGTAGATACAGACACTGTCTCGCTGTTCTTTCCCCTAGTTATTGTAGTTCATCATCAAATAGTAGTATTTCTCTATTTCACGATGGAGCAACATTTATTATGAATTTGCATATGTTTGGGTGCTAAAAATTCATATAACCAACACCAAGTATGGAGGATAAACCTGCCTTATTGGTGTTGTAGTTATAAGGCTTATCTTGTCACATCAATAATATTTGCCTGACATCTTATTCAGGGGTTTTTTCCACGGATATTCTTTAATCACCGTTCTCATGATTCTCAACCATGCACTCAGGTATATTTTGTTTCATGATTTGCTTCAAAATTATTGTCGATGAAAACTATGCTTCTTGCCTTAGTTTTCATATGAGCTTAAGAGCTCATGTTTTTGCTTAATACAATAACTAGATTACAATGGGTATTTATAGAAATACAGAATGGGAAAACGCGGGAAAGAGAAACAGAGACAGCGGAGAGATTGAAGGAAATGGAAGAAGGACCTTCGGTGCTGGTCAAAAATGTCAGGCCACCACCGAAAGCCTTCCTGACTTCTAACATTTCACACTTGCCTTGAGGTTCATAGTTGTGTTTGCCTAGCTGTTAGGATCCTGTACATCCACAAATTGATGGATAGCAATAGTGGAAGTGGAGTTGTAATTGGAAATAAGAAATTCAAAACAGCATTGAGTTTTTCATAGCTGAAACATCAACGAATGAAACAATAGTTATTAGATGCATAAAGGACCAAGTGCCAGTATATAAGCTTAACTTATCTATCTTTTTAGTGATTACAGCTATGGTCATTATTATGTTCTTGTTCTTCTAGTCACCAAGTCCTCCTTCTTTCTCTAACAGTCTGTCATTGATCTCTATTACACCACACACAAAAGACATGAACTTGTTTAGTATATCAATTCTCACTTGAGAAGCGTGAACATTGACATAGATGGAGGCAACTAAATTTGAAGTTGCTTGGTGTAATTTGGAGTATCCTGTCGTGTCTAATGCAAAGTTGGATATGTAACTGGCATGGGCATGACTCCTGTTTTTGAGTTGTACATTACACAGAACACCACTGTCCTCTATTAAGCAAAAATTTTGCACAAATAATTCTCTTAACAGGAGAACCCAAAGGGAAGTTCTTGTTATTTTATGGCATTTATATACAATCTTCATTTTGCTACTGTGCAGTGATAGTATGTGGTTACAAGGTTGTTTCTGTTTACAGTGGTATTGCTGTATCAATGGTAATGAAGTACGCCGACAACATTGTGAAGGTAAGACATGGTTTGTTGACTGTTATATTTTGAGATGTCTACTACTTTTTGTAATTAGTTTCGTGAGTAAAACAAAAAAATTATTGGAAAGAAATAATAGGGTACAAGAAAAGAGGAGTATAAGGCACCATCCTTAGGAAAGACACTAAGGGTCTGTTTGGTATGAGGGATTTGGAGGGGAGGGGAGGGAAAATTTTGATAAGTTGAGTTAAAAAAATTGAAGAAGTGAGGTTACAAAATTTTAATAAAAAGATGTAAAATAAAGGAGTAAGAAAAACTAATGAAAAACTTTTAACCCCACTTCTCTAAGTTTTTTAAATCCAACTAAAAAAAACTTTCCTTCTGCTCACTTTCCCCCTTCTCCCCTCATACCAAACAAGCCCTAAGAGAAACTCATAACAAACAAACAAACAAACTCCTTGGTGCAACAAAGCTACCCATTCGCAGTCACTTTATATCTCTAGAGGAGATTCCTTCAAGAAAGTTGAACACTTCTGAAGCAACATACCGTGTCTGCTGAGACATACTCAAACAGGTACATGCATGGAACGGTGGTACCTTTGATATGGCAAAATACATGTAGTGTAAGAACCCTTCATCCAAATAAATAAAAAGCCTTGAATAGGCGAGGGATCCTTTCTATATACTTTATTCTCATATTTAAAAAGCAAGCTCTCTGGCCACTAGGTTTTAGAAACAACTTGCTCCGATCTAATATTAACATCTAGTGACCTTAGGTTCAGACTTTTAAAACAATGGTTTTGAGTGGTCGTTGGTGGGTCTTCACTTATTATTCACTAGTGGTGAACATTGTTCTTTTGCAGCCACAAATGACACCCGAGTTTTTTTATGTCCGATTGACTTGTTGCACTTTAGGGCATGGATACGTTTTTCTCCCCATTTTTCCTTTTTTGTTTACCTATAATTGTTTGTAGATTTTTTCTTACGGTAAAGATATTATATATATTTGCATATTATTCGATATAAATATATTTTACCTTGCATGTATATTTTTTAAAAATTGCTGTCCCTGGCTGCCATACTGATGAGCCATAAAGAATGGCTCTTAAAAATGTTCATGTCACAAAAACAGATCGGAAGACTGATATGTAGACATGAAGACGTGAGATGTCACACTGCCAAATTGCGCCATAGAATAGAATAGATAGCACCAGAAATTCTTCTTCTGTAATCCCACCAAAACCCTAACGGTGGTCCTAAACGAGTATCATGCTGATGTTTGGCACTCTCTCTAATTGTTGAAAGCAATAATAAATCACAAAAGGATGTACTGTTAAGACATTGTGGAAACAATGGAGTGAAAAGGCAATGGAAAAGAGTGGCATGGCCTTCGTTTGAATAATTAATGGGAGAAATATGGAAAAGGAGGAAAAGCCTTAAAGTTTAAAATTCCTGCGTTGCCCTGTATAAACTTATTATATTCAGTTTAGGGGATAAGCTAGTGAATTACAAGATTTTACAAATGAAACTTGTTCTCATCCTTTATCATCAATTTGTTGGAGAGTGGGTGTTTGAGGGGAAATGACCCCCTTAAAATTCTCGCCTCCTCAATTTTTTGTGAACAAGGAAGATTTTCCTCATGACCTGACAATTAGAACTATACCATTTGCAAATAGCGTGCACTTAGAAATTTTCTCTGAATTTGAGTTATGAAGACGGATTTTGGTATCAAAAGGTTTCCATCTTAATAGGAGTAAGACGGAATATGTACACTACAAATTTTACATGAGGTAAATTATAAATGATTTGGAGGTCAAAATCATTAATCATAGGATACCAAAAGTGTCGGTCAGAGTACAAGTATCTGAGGTCAATAATACAAAATAGTGGTGGAATTGATGATATGTTATGCAATAAGATATAAGCTGGGTGGTTGAGATAGAGAAAGGCATCAAAAGTTATCTGTGATCACAAAGTACCTACCATTATGTTTAAAAGAAAGATTTGTAGAACTACTATAACACTGACAATATTGTATGGTAGAGGATGCTGGATGTTAAAGCGGCACTTGGAACGAAATAATTGAGGTAGTATAGAGATGGGGATGTTGAGATGAATTCTATGTATAGTTTTGCAAATGGACCTTTTTATTCTTTATTTATTTTTCAAGGTGTATCATAGTGAGTATTTTGCATCAAATAGGATCTAGATTCATACTTTATTGTTTCTCTCAGATGAGCATATCATATCCTGATTCAAACATAATCATAGCCATCACCAGTTGCAACAGTGACGCCTTTGAAAATTCAATTTGTTCTCAGCTTCCCAACTTTATGCAGGTGTATTCTACTTCTGTGGCAATGCTACTTACTGCGGTGGTTTCTGTTTTTCTCTTTGGCTTCCATCTCTCCCTTGCGTTCTTCCTTGGCACGATGTAAGATGCTGTTAATTATCCTGTGAATGTGCTTGCTTTTTGCCAGTGTATGATGAGTCTATGATTGAAAATTTTTCCTCAACTGTAGCTTATGCATGAAATAGTGAATAGCGGATGCCAACGTATCACATGATACGAACAACTTCATTTAAATATTGAGATTAATGGAATCTTGATGGCTTTGGTTCACTAACGTTTTTGGTTTGATAGCAGTCTTGATGTGCTTAGGGTAAGCCGTTAGTGGAATATCATAAAAGAATGTGTTAATCATGCTTTTCTCTTTTTCTATCTCTGAAGTTGTTATTTGTTTATTCTTTTTTCAGTGTTGTCTCTGTTGCAATTTATCTGCATTCTGCTGGGAAGATGCAAAGATAGTCATGGCCTCTGATATCCATCTGCCAATGCTGCACATTTATATTCGAGTTGTTGTGGGCTCCTGTCAAGTGAATTCTCTAAACTACCAATTTAATACCTAAAATTTTATTATGATATAGTTCCGTGAAGATCTCTCAATAGACAATAGGTGAGTGATGCGATTGAGTCTCTGATTCCTCACCCAACTTGATCGTCTTCCATATTACGCTTCAGCTAGTGCCAAAATGGGGCTAGGATCAAATGCTACTCCCATATAATGCTGCCTATTCAAGGTCACCAACGGCATGTCTGGTTGAATTCAGAGGCTATTTTATCCTCCCCCATGCTGGCATGCTGATAGAAGTCATCGTTTGATTTAGCTCGAGGCATCAATGTTAGTCAATCTCGGACAGTGCACCTTTATGGGTAGGGTGTCATTTACTATCGGTGCTGCTGTTTAATTAATTTTGAAAATTATAGAAGGAAAGCATGGTAACGATGTCATGAGTAGTAATTTTGCGGGAAATTACTGCGGGCAAGAAAAAAAGGTTCTTGGATGTGTAAACTCCTGATTTTAAAAGACCATTTTATTTTTACTCAATGGTGATTGTCCTAATGTGGAATTAATCTAAGGTCCTGCTTGGTAGGCAATACGAATTTTGAAGGGAGTCGGGGTTGCGACTTATATTAATTTCTGGAAAATAGCTTTTAAAGAAAAGTGATATAAGTGATTTTAATGAATTGATTTTGAAGAATAGCTCTTGAAAAGGTAAAAAAATTTACTTATAGAGATCATGGTTTTCCATCTCTAAATCATGGTTTCAATCTTTTTTTTTTTTTTCCTTATACAACCATGGTTTCAATAGTAAAAGTGTGTCTGGAAAATTTTAGTGTTAGGTTGCCTCTTGACAAAGCCATGGTCTATCTTTTGACTATTCGATTTTTTAAAAATATAAGGCATAAAAAATACCCCCAAAGTCTGTACGCTCCCTAATCATTCTACAACTCTTCAAAAATGAATAAAGCCTAATTTTTTATCATCTAGTTCTCGACTGAGAATAGCAAGCTCTCATTATTGTCCAATTCAAAAATCATGGCAAACTTCCCACACCAACAATAGAAAAAACTTCTCATTTCAACTTCTTATCCGTCAATAAATTGATTGAAATCTAAGAAGTTCAAGAACAAGGAGGAAAAGTAAACTAAATAGGTTAATCCCATAACGTTGGAAAAGGGGATTTGAAGCTTTGTCAGTTGGCGACCAAATCTGGGATGATAGAGGAGGGCTTGGGGGAGAGTTGAAGATATGTGTTACTGGCTGGGAGTTTTGACGTTGACATGCCAGATCTATTCTGCTTTTTATGGTGTTGGAGCATAAGGTAGGATGACAATGGTCAATCAACAAGTGGAGAACAGAAGTAAAACCAACGAAATAGATTGGCCACATCAATGGGTAGACAAGGAGGAGTCACACACCAAGGGTCGGGGGAGAAGGTCAGATGGCAATAAAGAATGGTGATGTAGATTGGAGAGGAAGGGTAAGAGAGATGAAAAAGGCGCATCAGTTTTATGAGGGCATTCCAGTTGGGAAATTTTCAACCATATGATTAAAATTGTAGACACATCAAATTGGGTCTTTCCCAACTCCCATACCCACATACCAGATAGGGTTTGGTATCAACAAGTGGTGAACTAATTATTCAATATTTATAATGGGGTTCCTAATCATCCGAGTAACAATGTTGCATTGGGATCACAGATTATTTTTGTAATGTTCATATTCTTTTTTAATACAAAATGAATTACTAAAATACCATTGGGATTAACTCTAGCGGAATAGGCTAGTCCCTCATAATGTGGTGAACTAAGGTTCAAATCTCTACTGGTAAAGGTGCCTTCATTTAGTACACGAAAGTGTTTCGAACATGATTGCTTCTGATAAAAGGACACTTGTGCTTATAAAATTTAAAAAATTAAATTAATGTTTGACAAAAGTACACATTTAGTTCTTTAACTCTATAGAAAGTTTCATTTTGTCCCTTAATTTTAAAAAACATGTTTTCAATCCTTTAACCCTAATATAACTAGTCTTAACTCATGATTTTTTGTAATCATCATTGTTATTTTGAAAAGGAAAAAACTTATATCCAATACTTGATATAATGAATATCTAGTAGCCATCCATATCTATAAAATATATTATTGTTAATGGCATAGCCCACCCTTTCTTTCTTTTCTCTTCACATTTTCGTCCAAACTCTATACGGTATCTTTTACCCACTTGCGAGCCTCTGATTTCAACAAATCTTAATCCAGGCTTCTCTTGCCCTCCACGCCCACTCAAAGGAACAACCCAAGAAATCAAAACAAGTCAACCTAGAAGAAGAGAAGAGATATGAAATCAGATCTTGCTGCCCAATAGCTTGTTGCTATGAAAGTTTTCTCTAAGATTGAAACTCAATTGCAATGTAAGGGTTGTCATCGTTGACGCCAAAGCGATCGACAACTTTTGTTACTCCAATGAAGACATTGTCTAGATTTTGTGGTGTTGTGCCGTCCTTCAATTTGTTGTCTATGAATAGAGATGAAGAAGAGGAAAGAGAGATGAATAATGGGGGTGTTAACGCTGCCAACGATGATTTACATATGATTTTTATTCATTTGGAGTTAAATATTCAATATATCAAGTAATGGACTAAAGTTGTCTTTTTGAAAAATAAACTTAATATGTTAGCATTAAAAATGTTTTTTCATCATTTAAAATCTCAATATCAACGCCATAAAGTTAAAAGATTAAATCCATGCTTTTCGCTTGATATTCTAAATAGTTTGCCCCACATGATGGGGAGGACATTGTTCATGGTGTGAAAAAGGCAGGGTTGTGGAACCCAGACCGGACCGATCGGTCCGACCCAGAAACCGGCAAATCGAGCGGTAGATCGGTCCGATCCGGGTTCCAATTTATAAATTTTTTTTTTATTTTTCTTTTAGAATTTTATACTATAAGCCTAAAACCTTCAATTTCTCACCGGTTTAGTCCCGATTTAGCTTCGGTTTGGCCCCGGTCCGTCCTACTGACCCTTAACCCAATACCCTGACCGGTTCAATACCCAATCCGGGTTTTAATACCTTGCAAAAAGGTGATGTATGCATTTGGGGAAAAGAGGGTATGATATCAATATGGTTGTCAATTATTTCATTTTGGCCAACTATTTTATTTTAATTTTGAATCTTTATCATTTATTATAATTAAATTTAATTTTAATTATTAGGTTTAGTACAATGTTAGGTACTCATTTTAGTTTTAGTCGTCAAAACATAAAAAGTAGTCCGACTAAAATTTTAGGCAGAAATAAAGTTAAGACCAAAACGTATAGTAATTAAAATCAAGATTTGCCGTTAATCTTTTTATGCTTGTTTGAGTTAGTGTTTTAAAAGTGTGTTCACGTAAGTCTAGACAAAACTTCTTTTATATATTTATCTCATATAATCTAAATTATTTTAGAAAAGTAATTTTTACTGTAAATCCAATCAGGATTTTATTAGTTAAGAAGCCCATATTCTTTGATCGTCATTTTCCCTTTTGTCATTATTTTGCTTATTTGGTGAGTCCTTCCGTGTCCTCCCCCTGTGTTTCATTCTTTCATTAACAATCCAAATTATCCTGGTGTCCTTCGTTTCGGTAAGATTCTATGTTACTACTTGCTACTTACTGCTACTTAGTGCTCTATTCCACTTCATCTCCGGCCTAAATTAGCATATTTGGCAATCAATTATTCGGAGCTTTGAAGAAATCTATGATATTCCGTCGGCATATATTTTCTAGCTGCCGGCCACTTTGACCCGGAATCGTTATAATTACTTACTGTCCTTCCGGTGGAGTGAAGGACTGCTTCCTGCCGAACAAGAGACGCTGCTGACCACGGGAAATACTTCTCTCCTGTGACCGTCAGTTCTTTCCCAAAGTCTATTGAATTCATCCATTGTATAGTTACTCTGTTTTCAGTATTCCTTTGCACTAATGATCTGATACGATGAAGGGATTCGATAAGGATCCCATATAATCCCTACCTTTGGTATCTGGGAAAGGAACCCCTTCCTTTCAATTTGTGATTTCGATCATGGATAACGAAATTCTTGAATTTGACATTGGGTTGGGTGGAGAAGGAGATGGCCTCGGCGACGATGATGTGGGGGACATGGAGCAACCCGTCGACGAGGACGATTTAGCCTATAGTCCTGCTCCTAGCAGTGGTGGTGGAGGTGCTATTGGTAGTGGTGAGATATATCTTCCTGAGGGTGACCTCTCGGATCTCGAACCTTACGAGGGTATGGAATTCGAGTCTGAGGAGGCAGCGAAGGCCTTCTATAACTCCTACGCGCGTCGTGTTGGATTCAGTACTCGTGTCAGCTCATCCCGCCGTTCCAGACGTGATGGAGCTATTATTCAGAGACAATTTGTTTGCGCAAAGGAGGGTTTCCGCAATTTGAATGAGAAACGCACCAAGGATAGAGAGATTAAGCGCCCACGAACCATCACCAGAGTGGGATGCAAAGCGTCCTTGTCTGTGAAAATGCACGACTCTGGCAAGTGGATCGTTTCAGGGTTTGTCAGAGAACATAACCACGAACTCGTTCCACCCGATCAGGTGCATTGTCTTCGCTCTCACAGACAAATATCGGGAGCTGCTAAGACGCTGATTGACACTTTACAGGCTGCAGGGATGGGTCCCCGTAGAATCATGTCAGCTCTCATTAAAGAATATGGAGGGATAAGCAAAGTCGGTTTTACGGAGGTTGACTGTCGGAATTACATGAGGAATAATCGCCAGAGAAGTTTGGAAGGAGATATTCAACTTGTTCTGGATTATTTGAGGCAAATGCATTCTGAAAACCCTAATTTCTTCTATGCTGTGCAAGGTGAGGAGGATCAGTGCGTGAGCAACGTTTTCTGGGCTGATCCTAAGGCAAGGATGAACTATACATTTTTTGGTGATACCGTCACTTTTGACACTACTTACAGATCTAATAGATACCGGCTACCCTTTGCCCCCTTCACTGGTGTCAACCATCATGGACAACCTGTTCTGTTTGGATGTGCTTTCATGATAAATGAATCTGAAGCATCATTTGTATGGCTTTTTAAGACATGGCTTATGGCAATGTCTGGACGTCCTCCAGTGTCAATAACCACTGATCATGATTCTGTACTAAGGTCAGCCATAATACAAGTATTCCCTGAGACTCGTCACCGTTTCTGCAAGTGGCACATCTTTAAAAAGTGTCAGGAGAAGTTATCTCACATTTTTCTCAAACATCCTAATTTTGAAGCTGAATTTCACAAATGTGTTAACTTGACTGAGTCAATTGAAGAATTTGAGTCTTGTTGGTTGACACTTGTTGATAGATATGATCTAAGGGACCATGAATGGCTTCAGTCAATTTATTCTTCCCGCAGGCAGTGGGTACCTGTGTATTTGCGAGACACATTCTTTGCAGAAATGTCCATAACCCAGCGAAGTGATGGCATGAACTCATATTTTGATGGCTATGTCAATGCTTCCACCAATTTGAACCAATTTTTTAAGCTATATGAGAAAGCACTTGAAAGTCGCAATGAGAAAGAAGTAAGAGCTGACTATGACACAATGAATACTTCGCCCATATTGAGAACCCCATCTCCAATGGAAAAACAAGCATCTGAGCTGTACACAAGAAAAATTTTCATGAGGTTCCAAGAAGAGTTAGTCGGGACATTGACATTCATGGCATCCAAGGCTGAGGATGATGGAGAGGTCATTACATATCATGTTTCGAAATTTGGAGAGGACCATAAAGCATACTACGTTAAATTCAATGTTTTGGAGATGAAAGCAACTTGTAGCTGCCAAATGTTTGAATTCTCTGGTCTTCTATGCAGACACGTTTTGGCTGTCTTTAGAGTAACCAATGTGCTTACTCTCCCATCTCACTACATATTGAAACGTTGGACCAGAAATGCCAAGAGCAATGTAATATTAGAAGACCATTCTACTGATGTATATACGTATTATTTGGAATCTCATACTGTTAGATATAATACCCTCCGACATGAGGCCTTAAAATTTGTTGATGAAGGAGCAAAGACTCTTGAAAATTATGATATGGCCATGGTTTCATTGCAAGAAGCTGCAAAAAGAGTTGCTGAAGCAATAAAAAATGAGGGAAGAACTCCCATCAGCAATGGAAAAGTTCGGAGTAGTTTGCTGAATGTTGGAAATCGTAGAGATTATACAAGGGGGATTCATGAAGAAAGCTTGATCCAGCATATGTCAGAGGTTAGAGGCTCTTTTCATATTGTGTTTTCTGCCTGTTTAACGGTGTCAGTCTTGACTGTATTTAAATTTTTTATTGACTCATTTACTCTATTGATGTATGATTAGCTGCCTTTAAGCTTTTTACCTTGTCACTGTGATTTTTGTTCGGTGCTGTTGTTTGTTGTCTTTATGACTATTTAAGCACTGCTAATATATGAAAGTCATAACCTTGTGGTTCATGCCAGATGTTGTCAGTCTTTTGACTAGTACCTGGCAAGCTATCATATGAGAATTGCCCCTTGTAGGTTGGTTTGTAAAATTTCCTTGGGAAACACATGGCAGTTGAATTCTACGGAAGTTCTTGTCTAAAAGGGGAACAACTGAGCCTAATCCCTTTTTTTCAGTGACAAAAGGAAGAAACATCTCATCAGCTAGGCGCTTCTAACTATAAACACATTCTAGGAAACTTGAATATATGGTGAAAAACTTGGCCAATCAATTTATTTATTTATTTATTTTTGTGAATAAAGGAAGAAACATCTCATCAATTTGGTGCCATTAACTATAAACACATCCCCTAAAGTGGCATGGGGGTGTGTGCGGGTCCCCTTCCCTATTGAGGAGGGTTTTGATAGGACAAAAAGAAAACTGTAAACACATCCTAGTAAAGGACACCTTTGCTGCATCGTCGTTAAAAATAATTCCTAATCCCTAGGGTATGTTTCAAAATATGGAATCCCATTGCCAAGCTTAAAGCATGGTTTGCTAGAAAACCTTTGCTTGTTTCATTATGTTTCATTATGAGGATTTTGCCATCCTACTAACTTCTTAGTTCTTTGAGATTGCTTGCCAAGTGCATAGAGTCTTCTTAGTATGTTCACCATTATGCCAATAGCCACTCATATTTTATTAGAATTACAATTACCATTGGCAAACGACCATCAACTTCTCTCATCCCACAACTGCCTGCGCATTGCTCTAAATGTGATGGCCCAATTGCGGTCTTGACACCACCCTGTCTTTTAATTTTCATGATTTTTTGGAACCTCTTATCTAGTTATACACTCGAATAGGTTTGCAGCAGTTGGCTTGGAATGGGTTAAGTCTGAACTCTCCTCATCACTTCACACCCCCTTGGGTCATGGTAACAGCCTCTTCATCATCTGGTATATGTGAAATCAAGTGTCATGTGTGTCCTGTTTGGATTCGGCTCCATATCTCCTCCCTTCAATATTATTCTCAATATCTTGAGAATGGACTTTCCCAACGATTTCCAATTGACTTGGTAGAAAAATGCTTGAATACCATCAATGCCCAATGCCTTCAAAGGTTTCATATCCATTACTTCACCCAAGGAAGCATTCATATCAAAACATGCCATGCTATTTGTATGCAAGTACAGTGATAATTACTTTGGAGTATAATATTCTTTTAAAAAAATTACAGAAAACTCCTTTGGTCGATCCTCATTAGAGCACCAGTTTTCCTCTTCATCTTTGAGTATAGTTATTCTATTCTTTCTTTTTCTCAAGGCTTTAGCATGTTGATAGGATGTATATCTATCTCCTTAATTAAGCAATCACACGTCGAATTTATGGGTGCAAATAGCCACATCAAGTAATATGTTTTATAAGGTTGCAAAGCATGTATTGATTGAAGGCTTTCAAAGGAGAAAAATAATTCTATGCATGCATTCAGTTGATAGTGGGCTTGTGTATAAACTTTTGTTTTTAAGGCCTCCCTTTGGTCTTACTGCAAGTATAATGAGGATTCGAAGCAGCTCATTTTCCATTGATCATGGAGGAACAATAAGTACACAATATACATACAATAACCAAATCCGATCTAGGCTCGAAATCAGGAAAATAAAATAAAATCCTATATTTGAGTATTTACAGATAATAGAAGGGAAACAACTAAATCCTATTATTGCTAATTAATATCGTGATTTCCAAACACATCTGACCAAGCATTTGGAATTTTCATCTATAGAAACCTCCCACGAATATCTGTCATCAGTTTTCCTTCTCTGTTTTTTTTTTGTTTCCTTTCAATTGGCAATTGATGTTGTAGCTGTCTTATAACTACATCCTATTGTTCTTGGCATGCATTCTCATCATTCTTAATTGATTTGTTTTTTAGGAATAATGACAATCAGTAGCCTATAGATACGTGGAGAAGAACCGATTGTGTAGGCTTTGTTTAAATGGACACGTATCTAGTTCAGGAGTTCATTTTACGATCTCTTGTAGTAGTACCAGGGAATTAATCTTCCTCTCGTTTACAGATTACCGCGTAATTTTTTGTTTTCTGGTTAAAACCATGTAAGCTCGATTGTGGTTTTATTGGATCCTAGATTTCTACCTATGATGGAACAGAAGCATGATATTGTAGGCTTCCATATTTAAAAATGTTACATAGTAGTACTTCCAGGTCCTTTTTTCTTGCGTCCATTTGGTAGAGGAAGTTTAATTCATTCCTTGTGTATGAAAGTCCTCTTTGTTTCCATGTTAGAGTCTTGCACATTTATAATCAATCATATATGGTCAAATATGTTGTCTTTTGTCTATAGTTAATGCTTTATATTAGCAGGATGATATGGACAAGAATATTAGAGAACTTATGAATGAACTTCAATCTGCAAACCGCAAGTGTGAAATTTACCGGTCCAACTTGCTTTCGGTTTTGAAAGCTGTCGAGGATCACAAGTCGGAGTTGTCAGTTACGGTGCAAAACATTAAGATCAGCATGAAAGATGGTTTTTGAGGATCATTGAAGAAGATATTGTAGAGATAGTTGCTTTCAAGCTCTTTTCCAAGTAAAGCCTCCTTTCTCTCTATCCTCCTTAGCTTGGGAACGGCGTAGAAATTTGCTGTAATTTGAACCCTTGTCTAAGGCCCATCGTATTTGTAAAAAGATGGTTTGCTATGTATCTTACTTTCGGACAACTGATGAAGCATTCAAAATTGCAGACATCTAACGGCTCTCACCCACAGATTTACTCTCTTTGGTCTTTTTTATAAAAGTCTGAAATTTGAATTGATTTAATCTTTTTTAGAAGAGCTGGATAAAATTTATCTCAACATTTAATGACTTTTTTTCATCTACCCCTCATAAATCATTTATATGGCATTACTTAAAGGATGGATTTTTTTTTCATTCTCTCTCCTCATTTTCTTTTATACCTTTACTATTTTAGATTCTCTTTCTTACTTTCTCTCATTTATTATCCATTTTCTTTCTCTTGTTTGCCTCCTAATAAATAAAGACATATTTAAAAAAACAATGTTCATTTCAAACATACTTATGCTTTTAACTAATTTAACCGTATTTTTGAACTACATAATAATACGGTTATTAAGTTTTTATAAAAAGGACGCAAGGTAGTATCATTTACCATACCGACTTCCCCCTTTTTATTTTTGTTCAAAATATTTATATGCCATGGAATATAAATGTATCGAAAACCTATGTCGGTGGTCAACCCCTTATATAGAAAATAGAGGATCAGAGAATATCAGAGAGAGTGAGAGAAGAGAGAATGAGAAATAGAGTGAAATAGGGTGCTCGTTGTAATTAGAAAAATATTTTAAGTTGTTAGATGCACACAAAATTAGTTTAGGATACTGGGTGCTATTGAAAAAATATTTCAGAATATTTAGGGTATTGAGTGTGACTAAAAAAAATACTCTAGAATACTGGATTTTTTTTTTTTGCAAAAAAAAAAAAGTAGGACCTACCCCCTATTTTACATCTAAAATGTCGTCGTTTTGGGCAAAGGAGTGGAAATGGATGGGAACCGCAAGGGAGAGGAGCCGGATTCCTATCTATTGCCTGTCTACATAAAACTACTTCGTTTTGGGATATAAGTCATAACATGGGTGTTGAAAACTTTTTCCAAGGGAGCATTTACTATTGTGAACTATTTTCACAATTACATTTAATATCTTAAAGTGATTTTTAGTGCACTTAGCACCCCAAATATTTTTCAAGTAGCACCCACTATCCTTGAGTAATTTTCAATGCATCTAACACCCTAAAATATTTTTCAATAGCACTCATTATTTATTAAAGTAATTTTTAGTACAGAGAGCTAATCGAAAAATAATTTAAGGTGCTAAATTTTGCAAATAAATAATTTTAGAACATTGGATGCTACTAGAAAAACAATTTAGGATATGGGATGCTATATATTGTGTGCTATTAGAAAAATATTTTAGAATACTAAATGCACTAAAAATTACCTTAGAATATTGGATGTTACTAAAAAAATACTCCCTCCGGTCCTATTTATAAACAATTTTCTTTTTGACTGAGCAAAATGAACTGGTAGTTAAAAGCAATAAGTGTGTTAAAAATGCCATGTTTTTTCCATATATGCCTCTATTTATGAAAAGAGCTCAGGAGAGAGAATGAGTAACAATTATGAAAGAGTTATATGTATAAAATATGAAAGAGAATATGTAATAAATGAGTAAATAAAAGAAAATTGCGGTGAATAATTAATATAAAGATGTGTATTTAATAGGGGCAGAAAAGGAAAAAAAAATTTAAATTTTGAGACATAAAAAGAAAATTGTTTATAAAAAGAACCAACCCCAAAAGAGAGAAAGTTACTTATAAAGTTCCGGAGGGAGTAATTCATAGTAATGGATGCTCGTTTAGGAAAAAAAAAATGTGTTCAAAATTGATATCAATCATTAGCCACCAACTATATCTTTAAAAACTTGTGATACCCAGTGCACTGAAAAACGGTTGGTGCATATCCACCAACCATAAATTATGATAATGATTATTTTGTAACAATATTTACTTATTTTCTTAATTATGTTTGTTCATATTTGATTGAGTAAGAAATCATATTTGGAAATGATTTGGCATTTCTTAAGTTTTCTAATTTCCTTTATTTCTTAAATTTTATATTAATTTTATAAGATATCAAATATTAATATTTCAAGTTTTAATCTAAAGGTCAATATAGGACGAGGAGAAGAAAAGTGGAAAAGGTAGGAAATGATCTAAATCTAATTTAAAACCAAGTTTTGAAGCCTTTTCTGGGCGGGGGAATTGGATTTGATATTTAAGGGCCCTGTTGGAGTTAGCGGTGATAGGAGCGACTTTTTTTTTAATCTGACTTTTATAAATTTAAAATTGGATAAAAATCAGATTGTAAATGTGATTTTTGGATTGACGATGACAAAAATAACTTTTTTCAAAAAGTTAGACTTTTGAGCTTCTTCTCAAAAACTACTTTTGGGGGAAAAAAATTCAGTTGCCAAAACACCAATCCAAACACTCTAATTTTCAAAAAGCCAGAAGCCACCGTGATTTTTTTAAGAAAAGCCCTTTGGGATGGCGTTCCCAGGCACTAAGTAGTACAAGATAACCATGTACTCTAACGATCATCAAAAGTTTCAATAATATAATAGATGTTGAATTTGACCTATTAAGGGACATGACAACGAATATAAGTATTTTCAGGTAGATCTGTGAAGGAGTTTGTGGATGCTTGTAAAAAGGTTACCAGTGCGAATATTAGAGTAGAATATCTGCCTCGTCGACCTGGTGATTATGCCGAAGTGTATAGTGACCCAAGAAAGATCAGACTTCAACTTAATTGGACTGCACATTACACTGATCTTCAAGAAAGTCTCCAGATTACATGGAGATGGCAAAAATCTCATTGGGATGGGTATGGCACTCCAATTGCCACATTCTGAGGCTTATCTAGATCAAATTGTAGCACGAGATTACATGAAAACACTCCCTTCAGCCTAGATATCCATCGACTGCCCTTTATAATCTTATATTACTCAGACCCTTATAATCTTCGATTACTCAATTAGAAAGGGCTGTCTCTTTTTTCTTGAGTTCATGTAGTGATTTGCTATTGGGTAGATTTACGGATTAGTAGTCCATTCGTTGTAATGTATTCCCTGATACTAAATATAAGACAGAGTTGATTTTTTTTTTTTTGAGAAATTAAGGAAGCTAATTAAATTATTTTAAAGTATTTATATTTATAATTTTCCTTCCAAACTATTTTGTTTAACTTATAAACTAATATATAATTTAAGGATACATAACATATGATATGATTAAGTAACTTATTTAATTTAATTAATCTCTCTAAAAAAAGTCAACTTTATCTCATATTTAGGATCGAAGGAAGTATCATCAATATATCCACAAAAGTAATAGCACTATAAGCCATTGCTTTTTTCTTTCCCATTTTGTCTCATGTTTTACTGTTCCTAATTACAGTTGCGGCTTCACTTGCCAAGCCGTTTTCATATCAGTTGGCTTTTGTTTCAACCCAATCAAATTGAATAGTCACTTAGTTCAGAACATTGGATGTAGTGCCAATATCACTTATCGTTTGCGACTCTGCTTTTTCAATTTTCTGACTTCTTATTGGAGTTGGTCTTCACTCAATCTGTTCGATTGCAAAATTTTGATCTTTACCTACTCTATCCTACTGCAAAACTTTAATCTTCACCCACACTGATGCCTTTCATTTTTCTGACTTTTGCTTGGAGTTGGCCTTCATTCCGCCTGTGCCTATGAAATAATTTGTTCTTGCTCAACACTAATGCCTTTCTTCTAGGACCTTCGAATTTGTTGTGGACAAAAGCACAACAAATCATTTCGGTAGTCAGGAAAGAACTAACGCTCCTCTTTCGCTTATTTTTCTCCTTTCTCTTTTGCATTAGCAAATATGCATCAAGAAGCAACAAAGGCTTGATTATGTAGCTCGCTATATACTATTCATTTTGTTTAATTTGTTTAATATGTTTGTTTCCAAAAATGGGTTTGCACAACAGAAGGCTTGATGCTGTAGCTTCGGACAAGACTGAGGCCACAGTTATGGTGAAGGTTAAAGGGCAGTGTTTTCATCCTTGTAGGGTCACAGGTGAAGGATCCTAAGGTTTTCCCCCCTTCGGTTTGTCAATGTCATTTATTTTTTAAAGTGTATATTGCATATGTTATTTATTTTTTTAGGATTCCGAGGTTTACTGAAATACTATAGATTTCAGATGTTATTTATTTTTGCCTATACCTTTACTTTGTCAACGACATTTGTGATTATTCTCTTCTAGATCTTATAGGTTTCTTGAATAGCATTGTTCCTTTGAGGAAAATTAGGTTCAGGGGAATGATGACATATGAGCTTGCATTTATGGTTGCATATAGACGGTAAAGTTTTAGATTTTAAAGTAAACTAGTATTGAAACTTACGTTTTAGGATCTTCTACTAATAAACTTATGTGTATGCTATTAATCATATATGCTGCTATTAAACCACATAAAAGGTTAATAATGGGAAGAATAGGGCTCTGGCATATTTGCTCACGGTATAAACTCTTCGAAGGTCCCATTTTTTGTCTGTCAGTTATGGGATTCCTATTATTTAGTTGTTTTGGAAGGCCAAATTTTTGTTTCTAACAATTTTTAGTTGCAGGGGCAATCGTTTGTCAATTGTATCTCAGTTGTCTAATCTGAATCTCATTGTGTAGTTTGGGTTGATTAGCAGAGGGTATGGTATATAATTAACACACTAGATCTGTTTTTACTGTTGTATGCAAGCTTTTTCTTGATTTTTTGCTACTTTGATTTTCCAGGGAAGGTGCCAATGGTAAATTATTATGGTCTTTGTTGCTGTCAAAGAGGCATATCAGGAAGGTGTAGGAGCATGATCATGCCAGTGAAATCAAATTGGAAGAGGCCGTCGTTTTACATTACACATATGTGAAATTCTCATACCTTACTTCCAGACGTGATCGCTATGGCTGTGAACCTACAAAGGAAGATGTCAAAAGATGCTTCATGCTGGCCTTTGACAAATCTCTGAGTTCCAAATTTCTGTTACTCACACACACACACACCCATATGTTATTCTATCATTATGTTACAATAATACAGTTATTCACATGGGTTGCAATGTAGAAAACTCAATTTGTGTTGCTAGCATAAACTTTGATAATTGGTTGTTCCTTTCCAAATTTTCTTGGAATTTCTTTTTTTCCTGGTGTCCGTGGAAGGTTTTGTTTTGTTTCATTTCCAATGGTTTTTATCTTGACAACTATTCAGTATGCTAAGCAAACATTATTTTGTAGGCATTTATCATTGCTTCAACTGCAACTGAAGAGGAAATACTAAAGTGGTATGCTAAGTTCTACTCTATCCTTATTTATTGCCCCTGCGTCTGCTATGTTTTTAACTGCTAGTTTTCTTAGTCCCAAATATGTATTGATCTACCAAAACATTTGACCATTTCTTTCCTTTCCAGGTACCAGGAGCATGTTGTGTGGGATGACAAAGACATAAAATTGAAACTGTTGAGGAAGGACATATTGACTCGCATATATACTCCTATGGTAAGCATATTTAAATATTCAGATGTCAACTCATATATTAGAAAGTAAAGGAAATGCAGGGAAGATACTAATATTCTGCATGAAGAGAAATATCTGCAAATGAAATTTGGTTGCAGGAGCAAATGTTTTATCCTTTTGATGAACCAACAAATTCCTTTTCATCCAGATGGCAGAAAAAATTTTAATCAGCTTTATCATCTCAAAGAGAAAACCATCTCTATGTAAATTAACCAGAGTAGACTTAAGCCAATCTTTTAGCTGGTCAAATGTTTGAAAATTTAATTTGACAGAAAGGCTTCCATACCACACAGCCTTTGAGAATAGACAAAGCAAGAAGAGATGATCCAGAGTTTCCCTTTCATCGCACCCAAAAGCACAGCAACCATTAATAGGTAAGTGATGAGCATTTAAAATATCCAGAAAGGTTCTTGTGAGTCTGGCAACGCAGAATGAGTAAGGAGTTTATAACCAACCTTTGAAGAGTATTCACCTGTGGAGCTGTACTTCCAAACTAGCCTATCTTCTGTGTTGAAAATGGGGAGTGGGATGCTAATGATAGTGTCAGCAACTTCTCTTGAATATAAAGATCTAATAAGAGGGGAATTCCATCTGATCGGGTTCCAACTAGATGGAAGATGCACTAATAGGTCTCTAACTTTATTAGTATTTGATTCTTCTAGAGTCCCAGACTGCATAGGCCACCACAAAGGGTGGTTTAAATTGATGTGACAACTAGACCCCACTCTCCATTGGATATGATCACAGATAATAGGAGCACATTTATAGATACCTTTCTACATCCACGATGAGTTATAAGGCTTCTTAAGTAAGGAGGCACTATTGAGATCAAAATATTTGAGTTTCATGGTTTCTGACAACAAGTCACCTGACGATAAATGAAGAATCCTCCAGATTTTCTTAGTAAGCAAAGAATCATTTACCTTAGAAATAGATCTGAGACCTAAACCACCTTCAGAAGTGTGCCGAAAAATGTGGTCTTTATTCCTAAGGTGAATTTTATGTGCATCACCGTTTGGTCCCAAAAAAAAAATTCGCACATTTTGAATCAATCTGATGGCATATGTATTCCAGAATTTTGATACATGAAAGGACATGCAAATTAACACCGGAGAAGATTGATTTGATCAAAGTAAGTTGGGATGCTTGGGAAAGCAATTTTCCCTTCCATGATGCTGTTATCTGATCAATTGAATTTACAACCTGAGAGTATACCGCTGATTTGCTTCTACCCAGATCAACCCAAGTGCCCAGATACTTCCCCAACCTATCCTTAGTACATACATGGTCTTGTATGAACTTATTTTGAAGAATTATGTATATTCCAAGTTCCAAGTTTGAACCATGGTTTTTGTCTATTCTAAAAGTGGTCAACTGTTGACTAATGTTATGAATCACTAATTAATTAGCCATAACAATATTACTATAATTCAGTTGAATTTTGGTTATACCCTTAGGCAATCTGAATGAGTGATCTGAGATTGACATTCTGCATCATATGAATGAAAAGTGATTTTTCCTCACTGCAAATTTGCTTGTGCTTCTAATAGATGGGGAGGTGGTCTTTAACTTTACTTATTATGTAATATTGTATAATGTTGTGAGCTTTTCAAAACCTTAAATGCAGAGGCAATGAAGGGCAGTCATTTTTGTTGGATAAGCCAATTACCAAGGTATTGGAAATCCTTAAATCTTGGTGGAGTAGGTAGTTGTTTATAATCTAACTGAGTACAACTTAAATGCCTGTCATTTCAAGTGCATCATCAAGATTTTTTCCCTGATCTGTTTTAAATGCAGAACATGTTACATGATATGACAAGTAGTTGTAGTTTCTAACTATGATGGCTAAAGAAGTAGGTGATACAGATGTTCCATACTTGATATTGTATGAATAGTGACCATATATTGCTTCCATTCACCTACTCAATTGCACATTACTTTTAATGTGGAGTTGACTTGATTCTTCTTGGTTTGTAAGTATTTCAATGCCTGGTTTTTCTTGGTTTAATATGTTTGTTGCTAAAGTGTTACTCTCACTTTCTTTGTTCGGCTATTTGTGAATATGGGGGTGAGTTGGTTATTGATTGATATTGTGCAATAATTTTAAAACTCTAACTGCAATAATTTCATCTCCTTTCTTTTTCTTTCAAGCTTATATTTTTTTTTGCAGATCTGGAATCTATGCCGAGAGAATAAGGCAAAAGCTTTTGCAAAGATCTGTAGGCAAAAGCGCAAACAAAACCAAAGAATGGGAAGAAAAGTGAAGAAGTAGAAACATCAAGGAAATCATTATGAAAGCCCTCTTCTCTATTTCTATTCTATTTTTCTACTCATCCTATATCACTAAAAGTATGATAAAATTCCTAATGAAACTTCTAAAGTGGAAATAACTAAGAATGCTTTTTCATGGTTGTTTGATGTGATAATGATTTCTAGTAATGCAGTGTGGGAATAGATATTTATGATTTACCATATATGATGAGGTAATGCAATTTTGATCAGTTGGGATAGATTGAGATTTCCAAAGTATTTGGATAGATCTTTTTGGGAATTGGCTTAGTCAATTATAGTCATTACTTGATTGTTGAGTATTGAATTTTGAGAATTGAGAATTGTTTCTTTGCTTATTCCTTTTGTTACCTTTTTGTCCTGCATTACACTCACTCCAATTTATTCTTTCGTGAGATGAATATGTGGTGCTCTATTTTTGCAGGCAGAAAATTTCAGATAAATTTGGACAGAAATGTTACAGGAGTAGTCTCTTTTACTCTTCTTTTCTCCAAAATCTTGGTTTACTTGAAAACCTGGGATTTTATGTACAAGTTCAAATATTTTGTTTTCTTATTTGTTCAAGTTGTCTTATCAAGTTGCAAAATGAAGTCACCATCTATAGTATCTTGATATCTGTCACTTTTTCTTGACTAGCTGACCCTAGCAGAAGGTGGTGGGAGATTTTTTCACAAGATATTTTAGTATTTAATTATTATGCAAAAAAACTTGCTGATGTAGTATTTGATCAATTGATGTTTTTGTTACAGGTGGTATTTACTTGACAAATTGTGTTGGTAATAAGGGACTTCTAGAACCGTACCTTCTACCAAATATTGACAAACGGGAGGGCATTGCTCCAAGAATTGAGGAGGGCTTGAACCTTCACTACTTTCTATTGGGTCAAGGGTTTAGTTTTTCATATATATGTTTTTTGGTTGGATGGACATGGGTAACAATTTTTAGATATTTTTTGAATATTTTGTTAGTTTGGATATGTGTCCAAACATTTTGATATGTAAATACTATGGGTTTGAAATTCAACATAATGAATATATTGTGTTTTTTATAATTTTATCATCCGAATTGTTTATTTTTTCTGTGTGATATAACCATATCATATATTTGAATATATATCAAGAAGTTTATACCTTTATAAACATCAATGAAGTCATCATGAGGTGTCCTTGAGGCTAGTGGTTTTTTGCTTCTTTCTAAAATTTGAACTCTTTTTTATTATTTGTTTGCTTTCATTCATTTTCTATCTTCGTCATCTTCTAAATTATTCACTACGGAGATGATGAGAAAGCCAATGAGATTGCCATATTCTATTATGTTGTTCTACCTATCCTATATCACCAAAAATAAACATTGCTGGCCACTCATCATCAATAGCCAATGCATAATAGTTATTCTATTTGAATCAAGGATGGGATGAATGGTTTTCTTAAAAAGTCAGTTTCTTAAAAGGTCATCATTAATGGCCAATGCAGAATTTTTTTCCCTTTCTTTCTACAAACCACTATGTGAATTTGTCTGCCGCTGATGCTTCTTTTGTTTGTGCCAAGTGTTAGATTTATATTTAATCGAATCTTCAAATTATTCAGTTAGTTTTGCACTTTTCTTAAAAAGTTCAGTATCATTTGTCATTAAGGATGACAAAAGTATATTTGCTTGCGTTTTCTAAACTTGGGGTGCACCATTTCTGTCATATTTAAATTCTTTTTGTGGTGGATTATTTATGTGGCTTTCTTTATAATGGTTTATTTCTGCATGGGTGCTGATAAGGTAGGATTATTTGATTTAATTTGATTTTTGTATATTAATTGTATATTCCCTTATTTTTCTCCTGATTGTTTGGTTATCATTGTATATTAATTACAGCTGCTTTTCTTTCCCTCTATCTTTTTCAAATTTCAAAATTTGAAATTCAACTTTCATACTCTTTTTTATGCCTTATTTTTTTGCCCATTTTGCAGATATTATTTAATTTAATTTGATTATTGCATATTAGTGATATAACATTGTATATTAATAGCATCTCCTCTATTTCCATTGAGAAAGGTTTATTTGTTGGTTACTTATGTTTAGTGTAGTTAGTTTTTTTTTGTTGGTGTTGAATCATATATGTACAAAGTGAAAATTATGGCATGGTTTTGGTATGTATTTTATTACTGTAGATGCTGATTAGTAATGAATGATGTATGGTTAAGGAATATTTAAGACAGTTGCATTAAAATTGTTTTATATTAATTTGGAGCATGTACATGATTTATGAATGTAATAGAAGTGAATGCATTTAAGGTCAGTTTGTGAGTTAAATGTTGTAAATGTTACTCCCGCGCAACGCGCGAGTGAATTGTTGCTTGTTATACACAATGACACAATAATGTAACGCCCAAGCCCTGCTATTGTCTATTTGCTGATTCTCCCAACCCTCAGGGTCCCATGTAAATATTTTCATATACATATCCTTTGAGCTTTGGAGGCTTTTTTTTTGTCTTTGAAAGGACAAGGGATAGTTTTGCGATAATATAATACCCCTCCAGTCCTTAACCTTGGTCCTTGTATGAAGGACAGGAGGGAATATATAAATTCAAATTATATCACGTTTTCCAGTCATATTAGCTTCCTACTAGTTTATCAAAATAACCTTAAAATGGATAATTTCTAGCACATTCTTATATTTTAGGTTTTCCTAGTTCCTCCTTACTTTCTCAACTAAAAGGAAAAATTTCAAAAAATTACATTGGAAAATGGAAAAGGACATTTCAGTACATTGAACATGGGAAAGGACAATTCAGGCGGGTGTTAGACGGGCAGAGGAATCTGCCCTTTTGAAATCTCGGCCAAATTATGAAAATGCCCTTTAGCCCTCAGTCGAAATAACAACATAGGAGTTGTTAATGGCGAGATATGTGTTGTTATTGGCCCTGAAACTTGTTAATTGTGAAAGAAGAAATTTGAGTTGTTAATTTCGAATCCCAAGTTGTTAATTAAGAGATGAGTGTTGTTATTGGCTCTGAAACTTATAAAGTGTGAAGAAGAAATTGGAATTGTTAATATCGAATCAAGAGTTGTTAATTAAGAGATAGATGTTGTTATTCCGAAGTGGAGGAAGAAAGTGGAGTTATTAATGTAGAATACAGTGTTGTTAATGAAGAGAGAGGGGTTGTTATTAGCCCTGAAACTTGTTTAGTGTGAAAGAAAAAATTGAAGTTGTTAATGTTGAATCCGAAGTTGTTAATGACGAGATAGGTGTTGTTATTGGCCCTGAACTTATTTAGTGTAAAAGAAGAAATTGGAGTTGTTAATGTCAAATCTGAAATTGTTAATAACGAGATAGGTGTTGTTTGAAATTTGTTAATTGTGAAAGAAGAAATTGAAGTTGTTAATATCGAATCCGGAGTTGTTAATTAAGAGATATGTGTTGTTATTGGCCCTAAAACTTGTTAGTTGTCAAAGAAGAATTGAATTTGTTAATGTCGAATCCGGAGTTGCTAATTACAAGGATCATGTTGTTATTCTGAAATCGAGGATGAAGGGTTGAATGACATTTTCGTAATTTAACCGAGATTTCAAAAGGATTTATTCCTCTACCCGTCTGACACCCACCTGAATTGTCTTTTCTCACTTTCAATGTATTGAAATATTCTTTTCCATTTACCAATGTAGTTTTTTGGAATTTTCCCCAACTAAAATTACCTTTTTTTAAAAAAATAATTTTTTAAACAAACTGGCCCTCAACCTCAAGAAGTGTTCGGTTCCATAACTTCATTCGGTAAGGGAAGGACGAGATTTTGAATGAATTTGGAAGTAAGTTGAAATTATAAAGTGTATCTATGTGTGTATGTTTATATATATATATATATATATATAGTTGCATTTTTTAACAATTCAATGTAAAATGTAAAAAAGATAAATATTATTATTAATTTATTATCATTATCATCAATATCTGGCAGAGGTTCCCAATCCAATTTCTCAATAAATGCCAAAAAAAAAAAAAAAAGCTTTTACATAAAAAAATAGCGAAAATAAAACTCAATGGATAGCTGGGATTGGCTTTAGGATTGAATGACTCAGCTATTTGCAATCAATAAAATACTTTTTTTTTTGGGCATAGAAGCACTGAAAAGTTAATTATACATACGAAGTCCCTCTTCCATCCAATGCTTGCATAGCATTATGGTCAACAAATCATTTTAATGACCAAAACCAAGACTAGGAACTGCGTGAACTGACTGATCAAGAAACTGAAGTAGTTATCATAGTTTCCACAGACATGATAGCAAAAAGCATATTAAGAATTAATAATGGCAGAGTTGAATGGTAAAAAGCTCAATACCTCTTAAATAATACTACCTCCGGCTCTAAATATAAGACACAGTTAACTTTTTTTGGAGAGATTAAGTTGTGTATCCTTATATTAAATAGCAGTTTATAAGTTAGGCAAAATAGTTTGACAAAAAAATGACAAATATAAATACTTTAAAATAATTTAATTAGCTTAATTTCTCCAAAAAAGTCAACTTTGTCTTATATTTAGGACTGGAAGGACTATCTCAACTTTGAAATTTATGGGTAGAAAAGACCAAGCAAGAAAAACTCCCTCGATTAGAACTCAGCCTGACTCAAATTTGGATTAGTTGATAGTACAGATATAAGATGATTGAAAAAAAAACCCAAGACTTGTGACTCAATATAATCAAAAGAACCAATCATTTCCCAATCGATGCAAAGGCAGTAACAAAGTGAACCTGAGGTGATGCCCCTTCCCCATTTGTACTCCTGATATACATGCATAATACATATAATTGAAACGAGTCCAAACCATATATTAAGTACATGTTTTGGATTTCTTTAACCACCGCAGCGAGCAAACATCATATACACAAAGAATATCTATCTTCATGTGCTGGACACTATGAAAATGACTCAAATTGTGAACCTTTCAAAACATAGCAAGATAATACGGCGACGTTATTTCTTGTCTGCTGTAATGCCAACAACAACATTGCTCACCTGTAACAATTCGAATTCTTCCAAATAAATATTCTTTTGCTAAAAGGAAAATCAAATTTTCTCCTTTCGCATGTGTTTAAAAGTAATCATCCAATCCTTAATATAAGAGCTACTTAAATAATTTAGGTGGATTAAGAAAACTAGATAAATTACTTGATTATAACAAATATAATCCGATTTCCCTAGAATACCCCTGTATAAAATTAAATAATACATCAGTTTATAAGTTAAATAAATTAGTTTGGAGGAAAATGACAAATATTAGAGATAAATTGATAGAGATCTTATATTTAAGACCAAGACTAACCTCCTAACTAGCTCCTATAATTAGGACTGGAGGAGTAGAAGGATGAGAAGAATATTTACCAGTTTCCCACTTGCATCAACAGACATAGGATTTTCAACCAGGACAGTTTGGCTCTGATACAGATTCATTAGACATTAGAATATAAAACAGCAAATACATTTTACGAATAATCACAATTTAAAAAATAAAAGCATACAGTTGGAGTAGAAGACAATGTTCCAGAGTCATTTGTTCCATTAGGTCTGTGGACAGGAATTGGAATCCTTCCATTGCTCATCTACAAAGAGGAAGGAGATGAAGTGAGTAAATGATTTGAAAATCATAAATAAAATATAGATTCAAAGCCAATATCATATTTACAAAATTTATCTCAAGCTTAAACTGTATCACATGACACCACCATCCCTCCCCCAAAGCTAAAAGCTGAAAATATGGAAACAAAAAAAGGAAAATGAATGTCTCAAGAAATCCCAGCACTACAGATTCACTTTCGGAAAATCGAGACTACAAACAGAATTCAGGATTAGAGCCAAACCCATCCTTCATGTTAGAGTCCCTAACCAATGTTTTTTCTTTTAAGACAACAGACTCTAACCTCTGTTTGGCTTGAGAAATTTAAAAAAAGGTAAAGGAAATATAATTTATGATCTCGTTTCCCTTAGGTTCCTTTCCTTTTGATTACATTTACAAAATGAAAATAGGACATATAGATAGAACGAGTCCATGATTTTAATGTGGAAAAAAAAAAAATTAAAAAACCTCTTGTGAAATGACCTTTTAAATTGGCTGAGAGAAAGGGAAAGAAGATTTGAAATATTCTGGGCCAAACGGCTGAATTCATTGATATTTTTCCAATCTGTAAAACTCCACCTAGTGGGATTAAGGCTCTATAGTTGTTGTTTTCAATCTGTACAAGCTATAAAGATTTATGCAAATACAAACCAAAGATGCCAGCAACAGTTTCTAATCTGTCCCTTTAATTTTTCCAGTAAGGTGATTCTGATTTGATCCCAATCATTTGACTATTTACAATAAGGAGCATTTAATGTAAATATAACACCAGTCTTGACACACTCCCCCACAAGCTGAATCATAGATATTAATTATGTCCAACTTGATGACACAATATTCAAAAGCTGGTTTTGAAAGTTCCTTCGTAAGGATATCTATGGCTTGGTCTTTAGAAAAAATGTAGATCAAGCAAGCTATTCCCCCTCCAATCTTTTCATTGATAAATATCTATCCACTTCAACATGTTTGGTTCTATCACATTGCACTGAATTGAGGGATATAATTACGTGATAGGAAGTCTACTGGCCAATCTGGAGCATATAATAACCAAACATCTTTGAAAAAAATATGTCAACCCTTAGAGATTTCAGTCCAGTCAATCCTATATTTCTACCACACAATTGATATCAGAAGGATTAGAAGTATGGCGCAATTAGAGGCCAGGACAAACTTGCCTTTGAAGACAGAAGAAACCAGATATAAAGATGCAGTAATAAAGTAATCACAACTGTAGGAAGTCACCTAGAATAACAATCAAGCGTCGCCAGATGATGGGATACAAATCTTGATGTATTAAGAAACCACAAAAACTTCATATAGTCTACGCAGACTTCTTTTTCTAGAACTTCCAAAGCTTTTTTCATTTGAGAATGAAGAAGTCAATGCAAACATTTATGCTTCTAACAACTGATATATACTTACACTGACATTAGTAATATAGTGACAAACTGCACATTTGACCGATGGAGCACCAAATGGATACATGAGTGTAGTCCGGCAGTTTCCACAATGTATATGGGCAAGTTGATTAGAAGCTTTAGATGCAGAAGCAAAACCCATCAAAAGTATATCAGTAAACAACTATATTCAAGTATATGATTATATGCATAAATTATTACAAATGTTACAAGGAATCCATCTTAAAGTGACATGACATTACAATCAAACATGAACCAAGCTCACCAACATTGATAAAAGAACAGAATATCTTGGAGCATAAGGAACAGGATTTTGTGCACACAAGACTCTTCTGTTATGGCTTGACAAACTAAAATGAAGAGCATTGACCAAAAAAACTTAGACTAAAAGGCAATTCAAATTTCTCAACACATAAACTTTCTATATTCTCATAACCATAATTAAAAAAATTTAAATTTTATATTTATTTATTAATTATTAATTAATATGATAACTACTCATTATAACACTAATTAAAAAACCTCTAAGCATAACTATCGAGCTCTTAAATTATTATCCATATAAATATATAAACACAATTTTAGAGAAAAATAATGTGTATATGAGAGAATAAGGTGATAAATTTTGATGTATCCATAAAGTATTTAATCCATTTAAAACAGGAACAAAGGCACAAAACAATTAACAAACTAAACAAACATAATGTTGTATAATAATGATAAGAAAGAGAGAGCATGAAGTGAAAGAGGAAAATAGGAGAAAGGGGAAGAGAGAGATGGATAGACGAGACGGGAAGACCCAATTCATTGTTATTCCAAAACCTGATCACAATGACCCCCTTGCTCCTTTTATAGGCCATGGTCCCTAATAAATAATTAACTAACCTAACTCAAACTCCCATATTTATTACATAACAATACCCGTAATCCTTGCCCTCAAGGGTCAAGTACAATAATAGAAGGGTAAATTTGTAGAAAGTAAGAGAGGAATATAGGCATTAAAATCTGGAAAATTTTTCTTGGATGGTGAAGAAATGACTATCTGAGCCTTTTTGGACTTGGGCCTCTAAGATTGATCCGCTGTAAGACATCCTTAGGCCAATACTGCTACCTCCTCGTCCCTTTTTCTTCTTCTTCCTCACTTTAAGAAGCTGGAACCATTTTTAGGGGGTCCCACCATTTGACTACCAGCTGTGTTATTGACTTTTCCACACACACAACAACTGGAACACAACCTAGTTAGAGACCTACGTGTATGACTATCAATCCTTCTGCCCGACACACGACCATATGCCCCTGGTCGCCAAACCCATGCTTGTAAAGAAATATAAAACATGATAAGCTATCTATCCATTCCTCACCACACTCCACACTTACCCATACAACTTGACTCTCAGGATTCCATGGTGCAACGGAAAGAATGGAATGAACGGTAGCAGCGGAAAAACAGAAACAGATGGCAATGGTGGAAAAGGGCACAAAGAGTGATGAAAAAGCAAGAGATAGCAGTGGCAAAGGAGCCAGAACAAATTGCGAAGGTGGAACAGATGATGACAAAGGACCTACTTGCACAACAGCCTGAAGAAGTTGACACTTTGGAAATTTCATGGGATCCAAATCAAATCTGTGACAAATACAAGCAGACAAGTCTAGGGTGTCTCGCTTAAGCAAGGCCACACCAGCAAGTCTGTGACATACCACCTCACAGCTAACATGAAGTTCAGAGTACTCACAATGGTTTGCCCATCACCCCCATTGTCAGTGAATTGATGACCGCTAGCAAGAACAAGCCAATAATCTGTCTTGAAGGCATCATGGACCAACACGATGATTCACTCAACCTATCATTTTCTTCTCAGGAGGTGACCAAACAAAACATATCTTCTTCTAGAACCTCCATGACTCCTTTTGATGCTTTGTTTCATAGTTTTCACATGGCTGCTATCTTGTTCATCATGACTGGCAAGGTTTCCCATAGAATAGCCACCATCTTTTTGAGCTCCATTGTGATACTCCAAATCCACTCCATATCCATAATGCTGAGGATGGAGTAGATTTGATGCCACTGTTATATAATAACAATAGGAAAGAGGGAGGATGAAGGAAAAAAGAGGGGACGGAGAAAGGGAAGGGGAGAGAGATATAGATGAGAGAAAGAAGGATTCAATTGATTATTATTACTCCAAAACCTGATTACCATGACCTCTTGTTCCCTTTTATAGGCTACAATCCTTAATACCTAACTAACTAACCTTATTCATACCCCTATTTATTACATAACACATTAGCTCAGAAGACCCTTACAATCCCTTTGTAATCCCACAAGAAACAACCCCCTACAAAGTTTGTTTACATTTATTTAAAGGGAGGCCTCACAAATATTGATTTCGCAAAGAAGTTTTAGTAGAAGAATTTCAGACTAAACTCTACATCCCATTCTAACCATATACACCACAAGCCCATCAAAGGGCTTCATGATCCTTGTTTCTCCCAAAATACTTTAGAAAATAGCAAGAAGAAAACATTGAAATTTGAACTTAATATAAATACTTCAAAATGGTACCATGGCTTAGTCCACAGAAAAAATAATAAAAAACAAGTGTGCCACGGCTGTCTTTTAACATTTATGCATGACTCTCAGCTAGCAGATTTAAAATTCCATGATCACCAATTAAACATGAGATCAAAATCATGCTTTCAAGGCTTCATGAGTTAAAGTCATTCTTTTCCACAATGTAGACAAAAGGCAACAAGCAAGGGCAAATTGAAAGAATCAACAGATTATCAGGTTTAGCAAATTAAGCACATAACAAAAAATCACCCCAGGTATGAGATTTCTATATAAATGTCGCTGTCAGGAAACACAAAAGGTAGCCCTCCTAAAATCAGTGCAAGGCAACCAAGCTTCACACATCCAGCAACATACAAATGTATTGCACCTGGAGCAAGGTTTACAGTTTGACAGCAAGAACATCTCACACTTGGAGCTCCACGTGTGTACATTAGCAATGTCCGACAACCTCCACAATAAAGCTGAGACATTTCCATTCCTGCAAGTACAATTGAAAAATTAAGGTACTCAAGCAAGCATCCAGTCAGAGGCTGATCAAATCTAAATGCTTAATCCAGCAGGCTGCATAGTGAATTTCCAGTTTCTACTCCCATGAATTCCAGAGCAAATTATGCATATTTTAAAAAGAGAAAGGTAGAATGTATTTTGATCGAAAAAGAAAATTTATTTTGGAAGAGAGGAGAATAAGACATCCTCACAAAGAACACCAAGTCCAAAGAAAAGTGCCAGAAACTTCATTTATTAAAAACCTCAAGTAAATAAATGTAGCAAAGCAGCCTAGTCTCTTTAGAAATGAGAATCCTTTCAAACTGGATTTAGATTCTCTCCTATTCCCTTCCCTTCTACTTCCTCTCCACCTTCCATCTCAACAGTTAGATTGAAATTTGAGTGATCCAAATTTAATTTTAATAATTTTTAAGTATTTTTTATTACAGTTTTAAACTGTACTAGCTAAAATTTAGCAGTTTGACTTAACATTTTATAATAATTTTATAAAATACTAAATGTGGACTACTCAAATTTCAATCTAACGAGATTGAAAGTGGAGAAGAAGGAAAGTAGAGAGAATCCAAGTCCCTTTAAATTGCCGTGAGCAGAACACCAAACCAACAACATGAAAATAACCTGTTTCAGAAGTCACAACACTGTCAAAGTCATAGAAACAATGAAACACCCTAAAAATTTAAGCATCATTCAATTTTATTCTCTTAATTCTGTTTCTAGTAACCAAACGAGCCCTAAATATTTCCCTCATAAGAAGACTAGAGAGCTTTTCCATTAATCGTTATAAATATTTTGGCAATGACAGTCTATGCTCTTTATTTTTATAATCAAATAAACATGAATATGTGGTCAATGGTGAAAATCTATATGCAAGCCACATTATTACTTCTATTTTACAATGTCCACTTCATAAGGAATGGCCTAAAGGGGTGTTTGAAACACCCTAAAAAATAACGCCAGCGCTTTACAATACAAAACTCCCCTTACATATTTACCTCATCATTGCAATATCATTTAAAATAAGCTAAACCAAGCACCCACTAAATACGTAGCAAGTAAATACTTCTAACTTTGAAATAATAACAAAGGAAAAGGAGCTTACCAGGTGGAGGAACTGAGGTAACTGTGTTGCATAATGCACAACAAACATTAGTTGCCCCTCTAGGGTAAAGCAAAATGCTCCTACATCCACTACACACAAGCTGGCTCTGCATGGCTTCAAAGTTAAAAACCAAAACACCACTCAATTAAAGAATCAACCAAAAGAACAAGATCCTATCATCAATATCTTCATATATGAGTAAGTGACATTGTCAAGAATGTTGTCATAACTGAAAGAAGAATATATTTAATGAAGATGTACTGTTAAAAACCAATAAACCATTCAATGGGAGACTAAACCAAAAGAACAAAATCCAATCAAAGATAGCGTCTAATAGTGACATTGTCAAGAATCTTGTCATAACTGAACGGAGAATAACTTAAATAAAGCTCTCGCTCCTCGAAAGGCATTAGTAGATCTTGCACAGAAATAAAACAAGAAACAAAGTCATAGACTTTTTAAGGGTAAATCACACTATTGGACACAGAAAAGTGGAATAGAAAGTGTCTACTACAATGTCTTCTTAAATCGACAACAAAAAATCTAATGGGAAGGAAACTTTGGCCAGCCCCAGAATTTAGAACTTTCATATTTCTCCATTTTAAATGCCTAGCACGTCCCAAAATTAAGAAATATATTCTGGAAACCAAATGGAGTGGAACAGTGAATCCAACAAGGAAGAAAGAAATAGAGAAATTTCAGGTTGTCCCTAATCTATAAGGCATGAAAAAATCTCCACTAATTCATTAACAACATACTGATTATTTCATGCAAGTGAGAGCTTCAACACTCTACAAATACCTCCGGTTCCTGAATTTCGTCCCGGTAAACAATTCTGAAAACCAAGAAGCAAAGGAAATATCCCCAGAGAAGACGAGCAGAAGGTCAAATCCAAGACCAAGAATTTTCGATTCAAACAGATAAGTCCTTCTGTAAACTCCGCGAGGCAGGAAAAATTCGAGGCTACGTCGCGGGGAGAATCGAAGGGGGTTGAAGATATATCGTAAATTGAATTAATCTCCCTTCGTTACATCACCCGGAGAAGCACGATCTCACCTCCGAATTTGCCCATCAAGATTTTGATTTTTCATATTTACTTCCCACTTTATTTTTTACCTTAATAATCCACTTAGTATATGACTTAATTAGAGTGTTAATTTTAATCTTAAATATAAGATATTTTTGTCATATTTATTAATTTTTTTAATTTATATCTATTGATATATTTTTAACAATAATCAAGTAAAAAATAGATGAAGAAAATTAAGAAAAATGATTAGATTGTTTTAAAAAATACATATTATATTAATTAAATTAATTTCTTTAATCTAATTAAATTTAATAAATATATTTTATATGAAGGACAAAAATACTATTTATCAATAAATTTTAAGATATTCCTTTCCGTACATTTCAGATATTGTGAAAAATTGGCTATATCGTTCAAGGTTTATTAAGGGTGCGGTTTATTACACTACTTATATACGTGCAAAATTCAAAGTCGAGGAGACGATGTCCCAAATTTGTGTCTATAGCATCTCATAAAACCACATGTTGAGTTCTTTTTTCTTTTGGGTGTGGAGGAGGGCAAAGCCCATTACATAAACATTACACCAAACGGGGATCAAACCCCAGGCTATCTTGTTCGCACAGGGTCCGGATATGATTCGGACACTCTTCCAATAAAGTTGTTCTTGATAAGCCTTCCTTAGCTAAAGCATCTGCTAGCTTGTTCTACTCCCTTGGAATGTATCTAAGTTATAGGTCCCATTCTCGAGTCATCACCTGTTTAATTTGGAGGAAGACTAGACTGCAATTTTGCTGCTCTTCCTTCATCAGCATATCAATTAATAACTTAAAGAGTCTGATTCTAGGATAATTCTTCTGATACCCACATCCCATGCTAATTTCAGGCCATGCAGAAGAGTCCATTCCTTAGCATCAAAAGGGCTGCATTGACCTATTAAATGAGCAAAGCCAACAATTCATTTCCGATTAGAATCCCTCGTAACGCCACCACAACCAGCAATATTTGAAGAATGTGCCATAGCACCGTCAACATTCATCTTTATCCAAGAATCAGGAGGTTTTTGCCATTTACCATTCCTTCTCACTCCTGGGACAGTTGTTAACTCTTGGAGGCCATTATCCTGAGCATATAATGACCATGTTAACAAGATTACTTGCGCAAGATAGACAAGTTTTTGAAATTCCATGCTAAAAATAAAGTTATTCCTCCAAAACCAAAGCTTCCAAATGGCCACTGAGACTCCAGTTGTTGCCAGTTGATACCCAATATTCCTCTTTAAGTTAAAAGCCATGCAATCCCTCAGTTGAGCAGAAAAGAACTAGTTATAGAATGTGGGATTCACTAGATGCAGCCATGATTCTCGAGTATATACACAATCTCTCGGGATTCACTTCCTCTGTTTTCTCTCCCAAAAACAGAGCACCATGACACCCAATCTCGTTTTCCATATTAACAACTACTACTGTTATATTAACAACTACCACTGCACAAATTAACAACAATTTATTTTTTTTCATATAATCATTTTCATAGCACCCCACCACTTCAAACACACTACTTCCTCTGTTTCCTCTCCCAAAAACAGAGCAGCATGACACCTATCCTCGTTTTCCATATTAACAACTATTACTGTTATATTAACAACTACCACTGCACAAATTAACAACAATTTATTTTTTTCCATATCATCATTTTCATAGCACCCCACCATTTCAAACACACCACTTCCTCTGTTTCCTCTCCCAAAAACAGAGCACCATGACACCCAACCTCGTTTTCCGTATTAACAACAACTACTGTTATATTAACAACTACCACTGCACAAATTAACAACAAATTAATTTTTTTTCACAGCACCCACCACTATGAGATGGGGTTTCAATGAGGTTGGAAAAGGGGGATGGGTTGGACTATTCATCATCATCATTACATTCATCCCTTCCATCTTTAAAAATGGCGAAAGCTTGAGCATAAAAAAAATCCCGCCACCTCCCTTCCATCTTCTTCCTCCTTCTATTTTACATCACATCCCATAAATCTTTAACCACCTCAAAGCTTCACCCTTCACCATCGCAAAAAATGAAACTGCAGAGAGAGAGCACATATCTGAAAGCTGAAAACGTGAGAGAGAGAGCTGAAAACGTGAAAGAGAGAGAGAGAGATAATAGAAGAGGGGCATGTGTGTCATTTGACTTTGAAAAATAATATCAGAAAAGTCCCTAGGAACTTTTCAGATATTTCAGTTTTTCCAGGGACTTTTCTGACAATATTTTGTTTTCTTGGGACCTGACAGTGATTTTTCCAATTTTGAAGTATTTTTTTATTTAAAAATCTATTAAAAAATTCCAAACTCTATCATTTTTTGCCCATAATATATCAAAATGTCGCTCATTTTATGTAGAATATAATGATCGCAAGAAAAAAAAAAGAAAAAAACTTTTGGAAGATTGGGGCATTATAAAGAGAATTAAAGAGAGGCACATTAGAGGCCTCGAACTTGAGAAAATACGGTCAGAACCAGTGTTGTGTAACCCGGACCGGACCGGCCGGTCCAGCCCGAAAACCGGCTCACCGGTCCGGTCTGGGTTACAATTTAAAAAAAATTTGAATTTTTCCTTTATAATTTCATATTATAAGCCTAAAATCTTCAATTTCTTACCGGTTTGGTCCCGGTTTAGCTCCGATTTTATCCCGGTATGACCCACTGACCCTTAACCCAGTACCCCGACCGGTTCAGTACCCGGTAAGGGCTTTAATACCTTGGTCAGAACCCATCAAAGGCTCTCCTTATCCAAGATGACTTGGATTATTGGGTTACACTTTTCACTGTATCAACACATAATATAATATTATAGTAGTCCCTCCTCCGGTCTTTAATATAAAATATATTTACCTAATTTGATTAGATTAAAGAAGATAATTAAGTTAGTTAATATGACATGTATTTTCTAAAACACCCTAGTTATCTTTCTTAATTCTCTTCTTCCCTCTCCTCATTAACTATTATTGAGGGAGTATCAGTAGGGGTAAATTAGAAAAATATTACTCCCTCTGGTCCTAAATATAAGACAAAGGTGACCTTTTTGGAAAGATTAAGGAAGCTAATTAAATTATTTTAAAGTATTTTTATTTTTATTTTTTCCTCCAAACTAATTAGTTTGACTAATAAATTGATATATATAATCTAAGTATACATAACATATGATATGATTAAGTAACATATTTAACTTCCTTAATCTCTCCAAAAAAAATTCAATTCTGTCTTATATTTAGGACCGGAGGGAGTAACAAATATGAAAATTATGTTATATATTTAGGACCAAAATCAACTCCTCAAATTTATCTTATATTAAGTCCCGGAGGAGTGTCATTTTCCAATTGATGATCGATAAGTAAATTCATATAAAACATGAACAAAGGTTTTTAGTTAAACATGAATAAGTAATTGATTGTTTCAGTTATTAGTCAAAAAGTGGCGGGGGTATTCAGATCAATCCTTAGTCCCCCTTGTGATCAGTGTCTTTCATCATTATCATCATTGGCGCCTTAATTTATTCAAATGATTAAATCAAACATATACACATAGTTGTAACTGGAGATATATAGTGAAGGAAAGGGCGAAATTAAAGCAGTAATTTAAAAGGATTGATAAATGATAAACTAGCACTGATAGATAGATGAATAAAATGGGAGGGGTTATTATAGATGCAGCAGCACAAAGGACTCAAACATGCTTGCTCATCACTTACGCCTCATACCCCAGGACCCAGGTTATCTAACCCGGACCGAAAACCGACGACCCGGCCTCTAAATCGGTCCGATCCAGGTCAAATTTTTTATTTTTTTAAAAAAATATTTTTTTAAAAAAAAATTCCTTTAGAATTTCATACTATAAGTCTAAAATATTCCATTTTTCACCGGTTTAGTCCCGGTTTAGCTCCGGTCTGATCCACTGACCCTTAACCCAATACCCCAACCGATTTACTGACCGGTCTGGATTTACTTACTTTGCTCACACCACAACCATCCTTGGCCCACCCAAGTTTCAAAAGTAGGGATGAATTCTTTGTGAAATATATACCATTCCCTCACCTCCTCCACTGCTTATCATCACCACACACCATCTATCGCAAAGTACTACTACTGTACATTTATTTTATATATTGAAGTGATTAGTAATTTGATTGGAAACAGTAGGATATACTTGTAATTTGGAATATTAGAGGATGGGACATAAAGCTGAGGAACACAGGTTTTCAGCACTGAAAATAAACATGGACATGGACACATACATGACCCCGTAGCTAAGTGGTTAGATTGACAATAAAAATCGTAGACCCGCCTAGCTTTCATCTCCGTTTAATTATCCAGTGCAATGCCAAATTATTTGAAGACCTCCTTGTACAAATATAATGAAATTAATTTCCTTAATAAATGCTTAGCAGTCTTGTATAGAGATGTCTGAATCAGCTGATAGCCAGTGATGGGAGAACGGAGGGCGACGGAGGAAGTGGCAGAGATAAGCGGGAGAAGATGAACAGAGTCGGCAGTGCAAGTCGAGGAGGTTCAGGCAGAGATGGGATTTTTCAGAGTAAAGGAGAAAGGTTACACGTATCACAGCTAGGTTGGACTGGAAGGACGGCTGGCACGGATCGTGATCGCTTTTCATATAGAGACAAACTGTTATGTCTCGCGAGAATGGATATTTGGAGTTGAATATGTCACTGACCAGTGCACTAGATGGGTGGAAGGACCACTTCTCTAAAACTAATGACAAGTGGGATGTGGTTGGTGAGGGTACAACTGATGAAGTGAAGGATGAGGAGGAAGACACAGCTGAGGTGTGGCGAAGAACTGGTAAATTACCCAAACTGAAGGTGAGTGCAGAGGAGTATATGGCTTGGTACAAACCCTACATGACTTCTCTCATAATGAAACTTCTTGGGAAGTCTTTTAACGTTGGGTTTATGCGGCAGCGTATGGAGCGCATGTGGAAACCAAAAATGCCGAAGAGGGTTACCCCTCTTAACAATGAGTACTTTATTGTTTCATTCTCATCTCAGGCTAACTGAGACTATGCGCTACAAGAAGGCCCTTGGATGATCGCCCATCATTATCTATTAGTTCAATGTTGGAGACCTAACTTTAATCCTTGGAAAGCAGATTGTCAAAAGAAGATAGTAGTATGGGTTTGGATACCAAATCTTCCTACAAAACTGTATAATATAGAATCGATTCGGCGCTTGGGGAATATGATTGGTAAGATACTTAAAATCGACCGGACTACAGCCTTTTCAGAAAAAGGTGGATTTACACGCATGTGTGTTGAAATATATCTCTAGAAACCACTTCTTCCAGGCTTTGATCACTTCGGGAAGGAACGTCGGTTTGAATATGAAGGCCTACATCTAGTATGTTTTCAGTGTGGGAAGTATGTTCATCAGATGGATCAGTATTCTGTGCAGTGTATCGAACAAGCTGGAGGCAGTAGGGTCGAAGAGAAGCAATCGGAGGACGGTATGCCACGCACGTCTGGTGGCGATCTGACTGAAGCTTTGGTCTCTTCCCACGGTGATACACGCCGGGCAAGGTTGCCTGCGGCCAGCTCCGGCGAGAATACCATTGATCTGGAGGAAGCTAAAAAAGGAAATTCTAATCGCCTTGATTATGGTCCCTAGATGTTGGTTTGACGTGATTTTAGGAAGAGGATTAGTAACCCGGATTTGAAGGGATCTCCAGCTAGGATTGCTCCGAGATGGTCAGACAAGGATCATGGCGTAGTAGAGGAAAGTCTTGAGCACCAGATTCCGTTAGCTACTGAGAAGGATCAGGAGTAGAGTTCGGTTAGGCGGATTGCACGGGGTAGTGAGGAGGATATTTGGAGATTTGGGATAGAGGTTCAGAATAAAGTTAATATGAAGGAGTGGGTCCAGGTTAGCGTAAAGCGGAAGTCAGGGAGTAAAGGGAAGCCACGTGGAAAGGAAAACAAATATGTGGTCAAGGCTTTTTCACGTGGTAAACTTAAAGTGGTTGATGAAGGGACTGGGACCCTGGTGACAAATTCCTTTGAAGCCTTAATGAATGGGGATCAAAATCGGGTGGGGCCCACTGATGAAGGGCCTAGTAATGGGCTAATGGAATATTATTGTATGGAAGAGGTTAGAGAGGCTCAAGCCGAGACACTAGTGCCAAATGTCGAACCAGGTAGTGATGATATAATGAATATTATTCACGAAGAAGGGAGCGTTATGATGGACGTGGTGGATATTTACATGGTTACTGCGGATGGGCAGGGGGATAATATCCCACTTAATCAGGAAGTTTCTCTATGAATTTCTTACTATGGAATATTCGAGGTGCAGGGGCGAAGACATTCCCCAACCTAATTCATGATTTGGTATAGTTTTATTGTCTGGATTTTGTTACTTTTTTTGAAACGTGATGCAGCGGTGTGAAAGCCCACACAATTGCAGCTAAGTTGGGTTTTAAGAACATGAAGATTGTGGGTGCTGAAGGATTTAAAGGGGACATTTGGTGTCTGTGGTCTGAAAAATTTAGGCAAGTGGAAGTATTGGAGGTAACAAACCAATATATTCACATGCGCATTACTAACCACATTTTACAGGTTTGGGAAATGTCTTTTGTTTTTGCTAGACCAAATATAATGCAACGACGTTCCCTATAGAGAAGTCTGATTCAACTCAGTCACTCAGTTTATGATGCATGGTGCTTAGGAGGGGATTTTAATGCAATACTCACTACTTAGGAACGACACTCCACTGAAACTAATAGGGGTCTAGACCAGGATTTTTGCAATTTTTTTGAGGAAATGGGCTTGAATGATATGGGATTTATGGGCCCTCCTTTCACGTGGAAGAGGACAGGAGTAGAAAGCAGGCTAGATAGAATTCTGGGGTCCACTAAGTGGCAAGAGGAGTTTCCAAATGCCACCATTAAACATCTGAACTGGTACAAAAGCAATCATCATCCCCTGTTGCTACAGTTGGAGGGCATGGGTCAACCTGATCGGCCTAACCGGCCCTTTAGATTCCTTGCAGCCTAGGCTTTAAATGACCGATTTGCGTCATTTTTGAAAGACCATTGGCATAATAGTTTGAAGTGGACGGATAATCTTGACCAGTTCACAACAGCTTGTGTGAGTTGGAACAAACAGGTATTCGGTTCCATTAAAACCCAGAAAAGGAAAATTCTGAGTAGACTACAAGGAATCACAAGAGCTGAGACTAGATTTGGCCTAACTTCGGATCTCCAAGCACTGCAAATTCAGCTGTGGAAGGATTTGGAAGATGTTCTTCTATAGGAATCACTAATACGGGCATAGAAAGCAAGAAGTGACTAGACTATTAATGGAGACAGAACCACGAGATACTTCTACTCCCGAGCTAATGGTAGGTGAAAGCAAAATTTTATTAGGGCTGTAAAGATGGATAATGGGGATTGGTTGTATGATGTTGATCAAATTAAGGGTATGGCGATTTTGTTCTTCTCTTCACTTTTCCAAGAAGAGATTCGAATATGCCTTCCACTAGAATGTGATGTCACCTACTCGTCCATTGAATTGGCAGATTTGAATATCCTGGGGTAACTATTATCGAATGAAGAAATATAACAAGCTCTATTTACTATGGGTGCTTTGAAGGCACCTGGACTAGATGGGTTTAATGCTTTGTTATATCAAAGTCAATGGTAGGTGGTAGAGCCTATGGTCTACAATTTTATTTAGTCATTATGGGTTAACCCTTTTGAGATCGGAACTATCAATGACACCTTGATTGTGCTAATTCCGAAGAAGGATCCTCCGGAGTTCATTCAGGACTTGCGACCGATTAGCTTGTGTAATGTGATCTTTAAAACCATTACGAAAGTGATTGTCAACAGAATTAAAGGGATATTACCTCATGTGTCAGCCCACAATAATGCAGTTTTGTGCCGAGAAGACACGGCTCTGATAATATAATTATTGCACATAAGGTAATTCATTCCATACGGAAGATGCAAGGGAAGTGAGGCTTTATGGCAATCAAAATCGACTTAGAAAAAGCTTATGATAGAGTCAATAAGGGTTTTCTTTGCTCTTGCTTAGTAGAACTTAATCTGCCAGGGCCCTTAATTGATATCATCTATGCTTGTGTTTCTACTCCGAGTATGCAGCTATTATGGAATGGTGAGAAAGCAGGTACGATTCACCCAACCAAAGTGGTTAGGCAAGAGGATATACTCTCACTATATTTTTTTGTATTATGCATGGAGAAATTGGCATATTTAATTCAAGAACATATCAACAATGGAGCATGAAAGCCAATTAATCTGTGTAAGAACGGGCCTCCTATCTCTTATTTATTTTTTGCTGATGATATTATTCTGTTTGTTGAAGCCTCTATAAATCAGTTTATGGTCGTGAGGAGCTGTCTTGATCATTTATGTGCAACGTCTGGATTAAAGGTGAATATGAATAAGACCAAAGTTTTCTTCTTTAAAAATGTTAACCATATCAGACGAACAAAATTGTGTTCTCATTTGGGATTTCAAGTTACTCCTAACCTGGGCAAATACCTGGGGGTACCGCTTCATCATGAGAGAGTCACGAACAGAAGCTACCAGGCTGTAGTGGATAAGGTTCGAAAACGGCTCTCAACCTGGAAGGTTCACACCCTATCTCTAGCTGGAAGATCAACACTAGTGTTATCTGTTACATCTACTATCCCAGGGTATACCATGTAAACTGCTTTATTACCAAGTGGTGTTTGTGATGAAATTGAGAAGCATAATCGGGGTTTCCTCTGGGGTTCTACGGTAGAACAACGGAAACCACATTTAGTGGATTGGGAGACAGTGTGTAAGACCAAGAAAAATGGGGGACTCGGCTCGAAACATCTTAGAAGCCAGAACCAAGCTTATATGGCGAAGTTAGGATGGAATCTAATGAAGCGTAAGAATGATTTATAGGTGAGAGTTGTACGGAGTAAGTATCAGTGTGGGGATGATTTGGTGCCAACTATTGAGGCCGCTAGATCAGGATCTTACACTTGGTTTGGCATCAAGAAAGCATAGGGGGTAGTGAATGAAGGAACGATCATTAATTCTTCTAAGCAAACGATCGGGTGGAGACAGACATGGTGAATTTAGCGTCAAAACAGCCTACCAAGCTATCGAAAAAGAGGTGAATGTGAGCAACATGTTGTGGCAACATCTCTGGAAGCTCCACACACTACCTTGTTGCAAGACGTTCATGTGGCTCACTCTTCATAACAAACTCCTCACTAAAAAAGAGAGATTTTGGCGAGGGCTAAGTACTGATAAAGGATGTTCATGGTGAGGTTCTGAGTCGGAGAGCATTATTCATGTTCTTCGTGATTGCCTAGAAATACGAAAGCTATGGATAGATGTAGTGGATCCAATGCTGGTGCATCGGTTTCTGCACACGAATCTAGGGACTTGGCTGCGTTTGAAATTGCAACATCCAACCGGTACGTTGAAAGAGGGATGGAGTGAGCTTTTTTCTACTTTATGCTGGCTCATATGGCAACGGCGGAATAAGAGAATTTTTTAGACTGTGGTCATGAGCAATGATAGCATTAAAGCTAAAGCACGGTGCATCCTAGACGCGATAACACAAGCATGAAGCCGCTTAAGGGGAGTTAATCTTAATGGCCTGCCTGTCCAGACGAGGTTGGGTCATTGGGAGCGCCCAAAAATGGGGTGGATGAAGCTAAATGTTGATGGAGCTTATTCAGAAGGAAGAAATTCTGCTTGCAGTGGAATACTTCGAGATGATCAAGGCAACCTTAGTATGGGATTTATGTATCATGATCCTGCACCCACAGATAGTTTCCGAGCAGAATTGTGGGCAACCCTTCTTGGGCTTAAGATGTGCTGGGATCATGGTGTGCGTCAGCTGATCCTTGAAACTGATTCGATGGAGGTAACCACCTTTTTGGCAGGATCTCACGCTGATGCCCATCCGGATGCACCTATGCTGGAAGAAGTGAAGGCGATGCTTGTCAACACCCATTTCCATTTCAATAATCAAAGAGTAATAAAGACTAAGTTTCACAGGCATACATAAGAGTACATATATACTGATAAAAGTATTTGTTTACAGTCCAAAGTTAACCATACAGAATGCGACAATATATACTACTATTACAAAATATCCAAAAGTATTTTAGACACAGACTATCTATAACCACGGACTTTGTATTTTCCTCAAGGCACGTGACAGTTACTTTCCTTGGTCTACATCCTTGCCTTTTGATCCATTGGCGCCAGCTGAGATGTTTTATTTAGAAAAAGGGATGAGATTCCAAAGAATCCCAGTAGAAATATGCTATCGTTCATATAAAATGCGAAAAATAAATATGATATGCGCCATGTATGCACCAATTAATGAACAATATAAACATATTATCTGCATGTATACATGAGTAGAGCCCAGGCCCACTAATCTGTACCGGTTGGGTTCTCACCAACTCCAGTGTAAGTGCCTCTGGCACTACTGGCCCCTCTTTGGGCAAAGCATGTTGATTAATAAAGAACATTTACAACAATGGCATCTACACAATCATATAACTATGGCATGATGTATGAAGGATAATGTCCCTACCTCAAAGTTCTATCGACCCCTTTTTGTGTGCCTCGTGAAACGTGTCCACTTTCGGCTCCTGATTCGGTCCTAAAATATTAAATGTACATGAAATAGGTCATAACCTATCCAAGTATCATTTTAGACACTTCCATAGTGTTTCTTGTGGTTATATTAGTCTATAATAAAAATTTATCAAAATGCCCTTGGGACCCAGGCCCGGCCCTACCGTACCTGGCCCAATGGCACGTTTTTCCAAATTTTTTTAACTAGGTCTATCCTTACATATTTTTGCCCAAGGAATCCATTTCCAGGCTCAAAATTACCAAATTCAATGTCAAATTACAAAATTACCCTTGGCAGTCCTACTTTTAAGGTTTTAGGGGCGTTTTCGTAACATGTTTTTTTGGCCTTTTCCGAAAAAGTGCCCAACTGTAACCCCACCTAATTTTTCCTCATGAATCCAATGGAATTATCAAATCATTGAAAATCTAACTCTAAGACCCATTTACATCCCTGATTGAAATTTATGGGTCCTCCGGGAAAAATCGGGGTTTTGCGATTTCGGCTTTGTAAACACATTCATTTCTATTCCTAACCACTTTATGTACCATCTAATTGAGTTATAACAACCATTTGAACTAAAATTGGGCAGCATAACCCTTAGGCACACACATTTCCAAAATTTAAAACCAATGACAATCCTACAAAATTTCACTGATTAAATTGCCTACAGCAGCCATAATAGACAATATACGAAGGTTTGGAAGTTACCTTTCGCTTCTCTCTAGCTTTTCTCAACAAGGCTGAAACCCTAGCTTTCACACACCCAAAGATGAGCTTCCTAAACCTTAATCACATAGAAGAGTAGTTTAGGAACGGATTTATACGTGTTAGGAACCGATTTATCAAAGAAATCACTTACCTTTGCAAGTTTTTCTTCTCTTTCTCTCTCTAGAATTTCACACACACACTCTCTAGTTCAGATCTAAAATGGCACGAAAATGGGATGGAGGAAGGAAGGAGATCATGTGTTTTTATTATATTATATGATTTTTTTAATGATTTATGGAATTTCTAAAAATTCCAAAATCAATTTTATGTACATAAACCCTATGTACATGTAACTAAGCTCATTATGCCCAACCAATATTTCCTTCCTCTTGCAACATGTAGGGGACACCTATGGGTCCTACCCTTTGGTCTCAATTGACTTCACAACTTGTTTCAGTTACGTATACACGTAAAGTCTCAATTTTGGTCAAAATTACACTTTTTGCTTAAATTTTTCATAAATTCATATTAAATTGATCAAAATATTCTAAATATATTTTCCCCCTTTATTTCCCTTAATGAATTGAAATTAACTTTAATTAATTGGAAAATAAGTAATTTTGTACTAAACTAACAAAATTACGATTTTACCATTACCTTTTTATTCCAATTTCTTTTCTTATTTTTCCTTGGCTATTTTCCATCTATTTTTGGACCAAATATTTTCTCTAATATTCCTTCATTTTTGGACCTTAATATTGAGCTTTTTAAATTACCCAAATTAATTCCATAATTATTTTGCCCATTTTCTCATGAAAATGAACATTGATAAAATTCATAAATTCCAAATTCATGAATATTCATTATTTTATTGAATTTATCAAATAATTACAATATATTTGGTGAGTATAAAATTTAAGGTGTTACAATGCTGACTTGGGACTGGGAGGTGTCTATTCGCCATATCCCCAGGTAGCGAATATGGCTTACAATTATGTCGCTAAACAGGCTCTGAATATTGTGTCCGGCTACCAGCGTTTCTCATCTCCATTTGGCAACTTGATGGATGTCATGACTAGAGATAGCATGTCTTGCTCAGGCTTGAATAATGGGCTAGTTTGAGGGTGTCCCCTCCTCTCATGTATCCAAAAAAAAAAGAGATATCTGAAGAGGAACTGAGGAAGGTGGACGGAGCATGCATATTCACTTCTCATCTTAGCTTTTTCTTAATTTATTCCTTCTATTAAATGTTTCTCTCCTCTTTTCACCCAGTTTGATATTGTTTTTTTAATGATAGCTAGATTTTAAAATTTCAAATCAATTATAATTAGGTCCTGAAAACTTTGCCAAAACATAAATTAAAAATATCGATTCCAATAATTGTAAATATGAGTCTCAGCTCACTACAAATCATGAAAAGTGACTTGAGGCTTATGTGACTGAAATATCTAATTTTAGTGAGTCTGAATTCTGAATCATACCCCTCATGTCCTTAATATAGGACTTAATTAGAAAATTCATGTTGGTCTTAAAGGTGAGAACTATTACTTAACATGTTTTTCATTTTTTTTTTCATATTAACATTCTCTCCACAGTAATCAAATAGGAGAGAGGGAGAGGGAAACTAAGGAAGATGATTAGGATATATGCTCTAAAAAAACATGTAACATAAATTAGGAAAAATTTCACTTAGTCCCTATAGAAGCAATTTTATTTCAATCAACCCTAAAAAATTTCTGAAATTTCACTGCACCCCCTCAAGTCAAAATGAAATTAGTTTTGTCAGTGAAAAGGCAATATGGCCCTTGCTTTATTTTTTTATAAGAGCATTTACAAAGAGTTAAACAAAGGAATTAAAAAAACAAAGAGTTAACAAAAATATTTTGGCCTTTACAAGAGAACTAAGAGAATTCACAAGACAAACAAGAGCATTCATACGACAAATAAAGACATTTACAAAATAAATATTAAATAAAAGGATTTAAAAGAATCCAGAGAGTTAAAAAATTTTGGTCATTCACAAGATAATTAAAGGAATTTATAAGATAAATATGTGCTTTTACAAGACAAATAATGAAATTAAAAAAATAAAGCAAGAGCATCATTATCTTGTCACTCTCAAAACTTAATTTCATTTTTATTTAAGGGGTGTAGTGAAATGTCAAATTTTTTTTGATGTTGACTGAAATAAAATTGCTTCCATGGGCTAAATAATATTTTCTCTAAAACTAACTTAACTTATTTTCTTAATCTACTCAAATTATTTAATTACTAGAGGATTATTTTAAATTTATCTTTCAGCAAAATATTTTTAGATCTAATTATTATTATGCTGATCCTTTTTAGAAGCGTTATATTCTCCTTATTCTATGGCCAACCAATTTGATACCGCTTTTGAGAGATTTTACCTTTTGAGAATAGTTTCTCAAGAAGAAAAAAATGATAAGAGAGATTTTAGATAGAGCAATAGATTATGGAGAATAACTTCAGAAAAAACTAGCTTGTGAAAAATTATTGTTCTCCACCAAAATTATGACTTTCTGGCCAAAATAGATTATAGAACAAACAAGAGTTTTGATAACTTAAACAATATCATGGTTTTGAAGGTTCCAAACTATTTTAAGTTTTAGACCAATATTTGGCTATTCTGCTTTTTGTGCGTGTGCAAACAATTAAATACAGCAAAACGGGAGTTGGCTTTTAATTATTTTGTATGTGCATGCTCGCCAAGATCGGTTTGATTAGAATAATACTCATAAATTTACAAAGAAGAAGAAGAAGAATAATACTCGTAACAAGTTTGGATCAGCTAAACTAGAGCCAAACTGCTTAAATTGGGCGCAGCTTTACGACGGAGCCATATCATAGCGGATCTCATAATTGTTTACAAACTCATAGCTTAGAATTAATCTAAAATATTTGTTAATAAATGTATTTCACTGTTTCTGTCTGAACCTAAAGTAAATATTTATGAACCCGTTCGTCTTCAAAAATATTGGGCCCGTTTGGTTCGATCTCATTATATCCTGCGGTGCAGTGCAATGCGATGCAATGGTAATGCAATGCAATATTAATTACAGGGGTAGTGTTTGGTTTGATTTTTAAGCAACGTGCAATGAATTAATATTTTAAAAATTATTTAAAATTAATATATTACACAAAATCTATTTTACCCCTTAATATAATCTTTGTAGAAAAAATAGTTACAAGCTGGCGACGGCGGGGATGGAGGAGGAGGAGGTAGTGGTGGTGGCAATGATAGGGGTGGCAAGGGAGGAGGAGGTGGCGGCAACGATGGGTGGCGGGGGTGGAGGAGGAGGTGGTGGCTGTGGCGGTGGGCCGGGGGTGGTGGTGACGGAAGAGGTGGTGGCGGCGGGGGTGGCGGCGGAGGTGGAGGTGGTGGGCGGTGGGCCGATGGGGGTGGCGGGGGTGAGGCTGGTGACAGAGGAGGAGGTGGCGGCGGCAACGGCGGTGGTGGAGAAGGAGGTGGTGGTGACGGTGCGCAGCGGGGGGGTGGAAGAGGTGGCGGCGGCGGCTACGGGTGGAGGTGACGGCGGTGGAGGATGTAGCGGCGGCGGCAAAGGGTGGAGGTGACGGCAGTGGAAGAGGAAGAGGTTATGGCGGTGGCAGTTGTGACGTGATGCAGTAAATGAAATGAGATAGGTGAAACAAAGACAAGGGAAACAAAAGGGTAAATTGGACTTTTTATACCATGCAATGGGATGGTAATGAAGATTCATAGGGGGGAGATATGAATGAGGATTACCAATTTTTTGGTAATCATCATTACCATGGTAAACCCTATTACCATGCTAAAGAGCAACCAAACATTCTTATCTTGGTAATGCAATCATGATTACCATTGCAGGCATACAATGGGGTTGAACCAAACGGGCTCAAAATTTTTCAAAAAGGCCATGCATGGTTTGTTTATTTATGTAAATAAACACTTTTTTTTATATCTTAATAAATGATCTAAAGTGTCTGTAAAATAAGGTGACAGTGGAGTCAAAAATAAAAAAGAGAAGTTACAATTTAGATTTGTGAAAGCTTTTAAACATGAGCGGACATCGTATTGTCCGTGATCTTTTTCCAATTAATATTGTGAGTTAAAATGACAAAGTTGTCTGTAAGAGTTATCTAAAATATATACATTAATTAGAAAGATAAGCTGAATAAGTAGTAAATCTTTCTATTTTCCAAAGTGCAGTTTTGGTTTAGACATTTGGGAAAATTTTCTTCTTATCATCAGAAAAATTGCTTCTCTTATAATCATCAAAGGTATTTCATAGCTTTTACTTTTTAATGAGTTAGATTAGTTATAGATTATATTTATCAGGGTAAAGATGCATCTAACACCTTAAACTATTTTTGAAGATGCATTTAGCATTCTGAACATAGTGATGTAATTTTGTCCCTAATATAATAAAAATGAAGCAATTCCACCTTAGGTTAACAAATGATGTGACTCTGTTTGCACAACTGGCCGGTTAACCTTCATTTCTCTCTTCTAACTTTGTAAGTCTAACATTTGGTTTCTTCAATTTGTTTGCCACCTCTTGACCTTCTATATATGCTGCCTCTAGAACTTTCTCCGAACATGGCGTTGGAGGCGAGGTTTGACAGTGGAAGAAGAACCCTAGTGAAGAATGCGGCTATGATTGCCTACAATGAATATGTATTGTAAAGTTTGAGTTAGTGTTATAGAAATACGTTCATGCAAGTTAAGATAAAACCCCTCTCACATATTTATCTCATTTACTGTAAATAATGTTGAAAAATTTACTTCTATCGTTAGTTCAAACAGTCACTAATATATTTGAACTGATGATCCAAATTTAAGATGGAAAGGACCCAAATTACAATATGAGGTGTTTGCAATCTTAATTGGGCTACTAACCTCATGCATGCTAATAGGCCACTCAACAACATCCCAACTATCAATAGGGGTTGAGCTTAGCTGAAGGCTGAAGGGGTTAGTCATTCATAATGTGACGAATTAATATTTGAATCCCACCTAAAAAAGGTACCCACATATACTATCTGATAGTACTTCAAATAAAATTACCTACAATATAGAAAAAAACAGCATTCCCACACTTCTCCCACACCCACTCAAAGTCGTTTATATATATAACAATTCCATTTCTCAATCAATCAAAATTTTTATTCATATATAACAATCAATCAAATATTATTCACCACACCATGCAATCTATGATGAGAGCAGATTTAATTTAATTTTATGAAATAATAATTAAAGTCAACAAAGTCGGCACATGAATATGCCTTCTACAATGTTTCAAGTGGCAAAAGAAAAAAAGAAAAACCAGCCACACATAATGTTATATTGTTTGACCTTCCATTTGGGATCAAGGAAGAACAATTCATCCGTAATTAATTATATATTCTCACTTACCATATACGATCTAGCAAGGTGATGATTTTCATTTCAGCTTGGGTGACTTCAGCTCACACTGAATTCAATAGCTTTCCTTTTTTTTTTTTTGCAGGAAGAATTCAATAGCTTTCATTAGGAAGGAAATACATACATAGTTTACTTTTTTCGTGTCATCAAACAAATGTCAAGACCGGCTAGCTACATATAATTAATACTCCCTCTAGTTTTTATTATAAGGCACCAACTACCAATTTTCACAAACCAATAAAGGTAGTTAAAAATATTAAAGTTGTCCTAAAATTCAAGTAGTTTCCAATATTACCCTTACCAACTACACTAAACTCAAATACACATTAATTATTACTCTCTCTCACTATCCTTATTAAATATGGGCATACATGAAAAAGTAAATTAAATGCTTCTTAAAAACTTATAAGTGCCTTATAAAAAGGACCAAAAACACTTATTAGTTGTTGCCTTATAATAAGGACAAGAGGGAGTATATCGATCTATGCTAGTGGTATAGAGACTTGATAAGTGCCAGCCTTGGAAGAAGAGCCAACGTTGAAAGAAGTCAACTTTTCAGTTATTACAAGCTACCACTTTGGTTCTATTTATAAGTCATTTTTAACTAATTTTCATATACCAAGGAGAGTTAGTTAACTCATTTACTATGAGCTAAATTTCCAATTTTGCCCTTATTTATGATTGGTTCCAAAAGTCAACATGAATAAATTCATTTTGTTTATTGCAATTAATAAGGGTAAACAAGTACAAAATGCATTTACTATCCTGAAAATAGACTTATAAATAGGACCAAAATTTTTTTATAAAAAAGGACTTATAAATAGGACCAGAGTGATAGGTTCTATTTAAATCAAGGTTCATGAACCCGGACCGAGCATTGAACCGGTCGGGGTATTGGGTCAAGGGTCAGTGGATCAGACCGGAATCAAACCGGGAGTCAGACCGGGGTCAATTAAAAATATATATATATATATATAATTTAAATATTCATCCATACCATTTAAAAATTACATAAGAGTTTTTTTTCTAACCAATAGTCCAATATAACCTCCTAAACATAATACCCACAAAAATATTGTTAAGTACATAAGAATTTTTCTCCAAATAATGCCAAAAATATTCCATAATCCTTTTAAAACTCATTGAAAATTAAAAAAAAAAATTAGGAAAATAATTTTTTTGAAAAAAAAAAGCAAGAAAAATGTCATTTGGAGCATAAAAAGGCAAAGTTTTTTTTTTTAAAAAAAAATAGGCAACTCGTGAACCGACCGGGTTGCACCGGTTCACCCCGGGTTGACCGGGTCAACCCCGGGTCAGAACAGTACCGGTCTACCAGCTGAACCAGACCGGCCAGTTGGCCTATTCGCCGGTTTTTGGTCCGAACCGGCCGGTCCGGTCCGGTTTCATGAACAATGATTTAAATATCTGCTCCTTTCAAATCAGACAACTTCAATAATTGGACCAAATTTTAATAATTACAGACTTGGGCACTCACCTTTACATCACAATGGTAGACGAAAAATGGGATGATAACTGTATATTTTAAAAGAACATATATCAATTATACAGGCTTCAGCTTACAAATATATCCCTAAGTTATAAGGTCCTGTGGTCTGTAATAAACAATTAAGCATTAGGATACATGGCACTCAGAAATCATTCATGCATACATAGAGGCAACATTAACTTCAAAAGCCGACTTGCTTCTTCACCATATTTCCTTGGATCCATTTTGTCATCGCAGTCGAAGCTTATAAAATAAAGTAATGAAATTAAACCCTAAAGCTAACAAATAAAATAATGTATTGCGAGTTGTCGAATGTAATGTCTATTGGTGCCTTTTAGAACACCACTTTTGATCACACACCACGACGACGTTCCAATTCTTGAAAGCGGCCCAACCCTAACGCCACGTTTGGTACAATGGAATTGGAAAGGATGGAAGTGGAACTAATGGTGGAAGTCATCTTTTAGGCGTTTGGTATGGTTGAAGCTGCTTCCCTATGGAAGCCACTTCCATAAAAAACGATGGAAGGGGGTTCCATAGCCAGACCCATGGAACTCACTCCAGTTCCAGAGAACTGAGACCCAGAGACTCTTTTGCCCCTTGTCCAACCCATGTCCCTCCGATCCAGCTATGGCGACCTCATCTCCATCGGCCCTTATCAAGCTCGTCTCCCCCGCTGCCCTCAAATTTGACGACCACACCACCGTTAGCGAGATTATCAAACCTTTCCTTAAGATCCCTACCCTCTGGAATGAAGTCATATAAATCTGGAAAGTCTTCGTCCGTTTTGATTCATCTCCACTGTCGCTGGATAATCTGCTGCACTACCGATGATGCCTTTGTCTCCCTTTGTTTCAAAAATTTTATTAGTCTCCATTGTCATTTTTGATCTGATTTTTTGCAACAATGCAACGTCGATCTTCTCCCTCTTCGATCTGCGAACGGTGATTACGTCTTCTCCCTCTTCGATTTAGTTGTTTTTGAAGGCAAAGGGGGATGGGGGATGGCGGATGGCGGATGGCGGACGAACAATGGACAACGCGTCTTCTCCTTCTTCGATCTACAACTTTTTTTTTCAACTTTGAGCCATTTATTTTAAATTCAATTTGCTATTAAATTTCTGGTTTGTTTTCTATTTTTTGAATCACTTTTTGGTTTATGGATTGTTCTTCTTGATTTCTGTTTTACGATTTCATTGCTCCAATTTGATTCTTGTTTGTTGTTCACGGTGGTGGTTAGATGAAGAAGGTGGGAGACGACGGAGTGACGGACATGGTTGGAGCTTGGAGGTGGAAGAGATTTTTTTGGGGAATGAGGGCATTTTGGTATTTTCACTTTTAAAATATATATTTTAATTAAAAATTATATCTTACTTCCACCTTCCTACCAAACATGTTTTAAAACTCAATTCCAGTTCCAGTTCCACTTCTATTTCCACTTCCAATTCTACTTCCACTTCCACCAAAAACACTTCCATGATACCAAACGAGGCATAAAGGTATATATCATTCACCCGTCTCTCCCAAAAGATACTTTCTCTTCGACCAAGAGAGAGCAAAAGCTCAATTACTCGAGGGGGAATGTAATCCAAAACAGTCTTTCTGGCATAGCTCCCGTCACTATAAAAAAACAGTGATTTAGTGGCAGTTAAAAAGGTGTATTCATAGCGGTTTTAATCACTACCAATAGCATTAGTAATGGTTCATAAAACGGCAACTAAATCTACTGTTGCAAGCAGTTTTGTATTGATTATTTTAAACCGCTATTCAAGCACAATAACCGCTATTTTATTTGTAGCGGTTAAAATCTACTGCTACAACATTGTCAAAAGTAAAAATCATTTTCTGGGGACTTTGTAGCGATTATATAACCGCTACAAAGCTCAAATCATACAATTTGGAATTCAGGAGATGAAAAATAAAAACTTGGCTCCGTTTTGTAATGGTTCTATATGAATTTTAAAAATGGCGCCATTACCTAGTAGTGGTTCTTTAACCGCGACTAATTTCATTGAAATTCAAATTTTACGTCAAAAATTTAATTTCCGTTTTAAAATGGCGCCATTAATTAATAGCGGTTAAATAACCGTTACAAAGGTTTGTAAAATTAAAAAGAAATACAATTATTTATTTCCATTTTTTTGATATTAAATTAAATATTTTATTATTTTAGTAGTTTAACTAATTTAATTAACTTATTATTCAATAGTTTAGCTCATTTATAATTTAAAAGGAATGATTTAATTTAGTTGGATAAGTATGAAGATTGTATTAATAATATTATTGAGGATACCTAGGTAACAAGAAACTATTATATTGTCTACTATAATGTGATTATGATTGTGTAAGGAAAATAGGTGAAAATGAGAAAATGCTCTTAAATACCTGAAAAAAAAATAGTGAGAATAAATTTTATGCGAAGGAAAAAAGTATTGAAATAAAAAATTTTAAAAACTTGTTACCATATTTGATCACCTTGTTCAGCTCCTCAGCTCATAGAAAAAAAATTTATAAATGAGAAAAAATGAAAGAGGGGTAAGGTGGAAAGAAATAGGGGAGTATTTGAAATGAAAAGTGGTGGGGGTATTGATAGGGAGCTGCGTAACACTTGTAACGGTCAGTGTATTGTGATTTGTAGCGGTTTTTATTAGCAGCAGTTATGGTTGTTTTTGTAGCGGTTTATAAACCGCTACAAATATTTTATTTATTTATTTTAAAATATTTTTTAAAGACAAAAACATAATTTGTTTGATCATTCATCCTCGCCATCCCTACAGAAATTGTGTAGAAAAATTGTTAGTGACGTATTATTTTGTTAAAAAGATTTAATTTAAATGATGTGAACTTAAAAAAACGCACCGAAATAGAGGTAAATTGTCATCGCCTTCAGGGAAGAAATTTTCGAAATTAGGGGGCTGAAATGGCTCACTTTCGTAGGCAATGTTATCGCCTTCACCTATGTCATAAAGATCTTATGGCTTTAAATAAACGACTATGTGCCAATCCTTGTGCCTTTGCCTGCTGAGAGGTCAAAGTCCCGTCACGGTGCCTATATGTGATAGCAAGCAACTCCCCGTAGTCCGTCTGACAGTTCTCCTGCCGTGCCTTCCTCTCCTAAAACAATTACAAAATTAAATTAGTATTATCAAAACAAAATACTAGATTTATAATATGAAATAACCAGCTAAAAATAATTGATATTATGAAAAGTTACCAGCTTGTTGTAAGTGATAGCAAAGGTCTTCAATCCTGTTGTGTGGTGGATCGTCTGCTGCCCACGGCACCTCGTGTTCCTCTGAGAAAGAGCCTGAACAAAAAACAATATTAAAAGTATTAAAACAATACAAAATACTTATAATTAATAAAATCATAAAATTAATTAAATTTAAATTTAAATTATAATTATAAAAACATTACCTACCTCTCAGCGCTCCTCCTGAACTAGACGAAACTAGCCCAGTAGTTCAGCGAGACGCCGTCCAGGACGTTCTCGATCAACTGCTGCAGAGGAATCGTCCCATCCCTATCCATATTATGGAAGAGACGGTTCCTCTTATTCTTCCAGCCGTCGCCCATCCTCATTAGAGTGTACATCTTCCGGTTGTCCCAGACGGTAAACTTAAGCTGTAACATAATTGAATAAAAAATAATTAAATATAACAAAATACAAATAAGACAATTAATAAATATTAATTAAATATAATTAATTACAAAAAATATAATATAATTAAATACTATTAATTACCTTCACCACCTCGTCCCATGCCAGGTCCTTCGGGCCCTTCGGAACGTTCCTCCACGTCCTGAAGTGAAGGGCGAACCGCATCCAATTCAAGCCTAGTTTGTTCAAGAAGCGGTTGAATAGGTGAGCCCCATTGTCGATGGGTTGGTTCGTGGTCTCATTCCATGGCACTACAACTTATAGTGTCCGGTCCATTCCATGGCACTACGTCTAGTCTCTTCGTGGACAAGTTCCCCTGCTCATCTGCACAATTTACCACATACATTAGATAAATTAAAATTAAAATTTAACATTTTGAATTTAAATATTTAATTTATTAAATAAAAAAAGATATTTACCTTGGACCTGCAACTCAAACCCAGTCGACTGCGAAGACGACCGTCGTAGGTTGTTTTGGTCCTGCATGTCATTCGCATCTAGGAATCGCTCCATGTCTGCGATTGGAATCGGGATGTCGAAATCCTCATTCGCCTCGTAGTCTCTGACACTAAGCTCTCCCTCTCCCCGATGAGGCCCCTCTAGTGCAGTCGGCTCCTGTGGGACCGTCTGCGATGGTTGTGGTAGGGCCGACTCCTGAGGCTACTGTGGGGGGATGGGCTGAAATTGCACAGTCGCCCTCCCTCAACGTTGCCCCACTCCTCTACTACTGCTACCCCGCATAATCAATCTGGGGACCTCATGCTCCTTCCGCTTGTCCTTCCTTTTTTTTTTTTATGGTTTTATGCAATGGACCATTTTTGGCCTTCGGTGCACCCACCTTCCAGGTATCCGGCGTTAACCTGAAGGCCAACGCCGGATTTACCGACATGAGCCCCCGACAACCGACTAGTCCTGGCGCCCCCAATCTGAGAGGCCCGACAGGAATTCACCTCTTTGAGGCGCCCCAGGAGAGAGAGCTCCCAATAGAAATTCTTTACACCTTCCGTTTCCTGGGATCGAACCCAGGAACGGATTGGTGTGGCGTAGATGCCTGTCATATCAACTGCAAAGATTCAAAACATTAAAATAAAAAAAACAATTAGTCACATTTATAATGTCAAAATAAAATAATAATAAAAAGTGTAAACATAAAATATATTTTTTTTCATACCTCAAGTGAGATGAATGAGAAATACTGCAGCAAAAACTCTCAGAAAGTCCTTAAACACTTAGATATGAAGGAAAACTCTTAGAGAAACTTCAAAAAATGAAATGGCTAAATGGAAAAATGAGTGGGGCGGCGGATATTTATAGATCTGGATTCTATAGCGGTTTTGGAAAAAATCGCTACATAAACCGCTACTAAATAGCTACACTTTGTAGCAGTTATTATATGTGACTTTTGAAGTTCTGTAGCGGTTACCATAATTTAACCGCTACAAAAGTGATAACCTTTGAAGTTCTGTAGCGATTATAAAAGTATAACAGCTACAAATAAGCGTCTTTTGGTATTTCGTAACGGTTCAATTCGTAGTAACCGCTACAACCAAATAGACACTATTGTCGTGGCTAGTTGGCACCAAGTGGTGCCACATTTTGTAGCAGTTACAACAAAACAAACTGCTACAAAATAACCACGAGAAATTAAGACGGGGAAAATCACGGAGCCTATTTATAGCGGTTTTATCTTTTTAACCGTTGCAAATTACGTTGTCAATCACTTGCGCCACTTGGATCGTGGCTTACTGTTACAAGTTTGTAGCGGTTTATAACATAACCGCTACAATATCAATATTTGTAGCGATTAGATATAACCGCTACAAATTCTCCTATACAAAATAGCTTCTTCTTTTTTTGTAGTGCGCAACTGCTGAGGGGCCAAAAGTACGTAGCTGTTCTGGAGAGACCTTTCTTAGCCAAGGCATCTGCAACATAATTCTATTCTCTAGAGATATGGTTAACAACCAACTCCCATGTATACTGCATCATAGTCCTTTTCTGTATCAGAGTTAAACTTCTAGGCTGGGAGCCATTAGGTGGTCTCATAGCCTGCACAAGATTTTTTGAATCACTTTCCAATATGAAATTTTCTAAAGCCAAATTCCCATGCTAAATTGAGACCCCTATAAGCACCCCACTCTTCTGCTTCATAAACTGAACAATAACCAATTTGATGACTAAAACCGATGCTCCTAGTGGATAGTAGATGGCCTCACCTCATAAAGAGGAGAATATAAGTTTGAGTTTGGGAAAACTTTTTTCTTGGGAAAGTAACTTGAAACTATCTTTAATCAAATCAAAAGAAAAATTATATATTTCTAAAAGGCTTATATATATATATATATATATATATATATCAGCACCTCAATTTTGAGTTAGCTACGTATACTTACACATGCTTTGTTATTTTAAAAAATTGACAATGAATTTATGAAAATAACTACTTTGTGGCAGTTCATTTTCCGTTATTTGACTAATGAAATATAACTGGATGGATATATGCCTTTCTATATGAATTAAAGTTTTGAAAATTATCTATATATAATATTTAAATTTTAAGAGAATTATTTACATAAAAAAATATTGTAAGGGGTATATATAGCCAATAATGCATCCTGTCCAGTTAGGGCTAATTAATGGCAAGGGATAATATGTGCGCATAAATACCAAAATTCGGATGAACGTGTGAAAGAGTTAGTCGGACAGAATTCAAATCTTAGAGAAAATTTAGGCAGCGTAGTAAGTGATGTTTTTTTTATTAATATATACGTGTTTTGTGGGTGTAATTAAAAAAAGCATATATTGAAAGAAGAAGGCAATGAATTAAGCAAGTAATCCTAGTGATGAGGGATATTAAATATGAACCACAAAAGTTTTGACAAAAATGAGCAAAAAGTATATTCACACAAGTTGAAATGAAACTCTTCTCATATATCGTAAATAATGTTAGAAAAGTTGCTTCTATCACTAATTCAAATAGTTACTAATATGTTTAAATTGATGATCTAAATTTGAGATGGGAAGGACCCAAATCATAGTATGAGGTATTTGCAATCTTAATTGAGCCTCTAACTAATAGGCTACTCAACAACATACCAACTACTAATGGGCGTTGGACCTAATTGAAGGAATTAGTCTTTCATAATGTAATGAATCAATATTTGAATCCCACTTAAAAAAAAAAGTTCACATATAATATTTGATTGTGCTTCAAACAAAATTACCTAGAATGTAGGGGGAACCTCCCCACACTTCTCCCACACCCACTCAAAATCGTTTATATATAACAATTCCATTTATCAATCAATCAAAATTCTTATTCATATAGAACAATCAATCAAATATTATTCACCACTATGAATAATAATTAAAGTCAACAAAGTCGGCACATGATTATGCCTTTTACAACGTTTCTAGTGGCCAAAAAAAGCAGCCACACATAATGTTATATTGTTTGACCTTCCATTTGGGATCAAGGAAGAACAATTCATCCTTAATTAATTATATATTCTCACTTACCATATAACTAACGAGGTCTGATGATTTTCATTTCAGCTTGGGTGACTTCAGCTCACACTGAATTCAATAGCTCTCATTAGGAAGGAAATACATACATAGTTTACTTTTTTCTTGTCACCAAACAAATGTCAATACCTGCTAGCTACATATAATTAATGTATCGATCCATACTAGCTAGTGGTATAGAGACTTGATAAGCGCAAGCCTTGGAAGAAAAGCCAACGTTGAAAGAAGTAAACTTTTCAGTTATTATAAGCTAGGTTCTATTTAAATATCTGCTCCTTTCAAATCAAACAACTTCAATAATTGGACCAAATTTTAATAATTACAGACTTGGGCACTCAAGATGGGATAATAACTGTATATTTTAAAAGAACATATATCAATTATACAGGCTTCAGCTTACAAATATATGCCTAAGTTATAAGGTCCTATGGTCTGTAATAAACAATTAAGCATTAGGATACATGGCACTCAGAAATCATTCATGCATACATAGAGGCAACATTAACTTCAAAAGCCGACTTGCTTCTTCACCATATTTCCTTGGATCCATTTTGTCATCGCAGTCGAAGCTTATAAAATAAAGTAATAAAATTAAACCCACTACTAGAAAAAAGGGTTTTAACATCCCTTTTTTTGGCCTTTCAACGTCTGAAAACAGAGGGACGTCTATGTGAGGGTCGTAGAAAAAAACGTCATTAACGTCTGTAAAACAGGGGACGTAGAAGGCAGACTTTAGACGTCCCCAGTTCACTGGGGACGTCTAAAGTGGGACCTTAGACGTCCCCAAGTCTTATGGGGACGTCTAAGGTCCACCTTAGACGTCCCCAGAAGACTTGGGGACGTCTAAGGTCCCACTTTAGACGTCCCCAGTTGGAACTGGGGACGTCTAAAGTGTCGCCAGCAGACTTAACCACGTCCCTTTTTTATTAAGGACGTTGAAAGTTTTTTTTTTTTTAAATGGACTTTTTATACATATTGCACTGTCTGGAAAATATATAAACTGCAGAAATAGAATTCCAACAACAGAAACAGCAGTTCAGCAGAATGAAAACAACAACAAACACAGTGATCAACCCAAGGCTACTACATGCCACACAAACTACACAACAATCTATATCCAAGTCTACTACATGCCACACAAACTACACAGCAATCTATATCCAAGTCCCCAGTTTGTACAATAACCAAGACTAAAATCCAATCTATATCCAACAACAATAACGCTAATTATATGTACTACCACAAAAGTATGTCCTACACAAACTACTAAAGACTTTACTCTTCTGGTATACGTTGAAGAAGATGTCCAGCCAAAAAGTCTCTGATCATATTTAAGTCTTCATATGAGTAGGCATCTTCATTGTCAAAAATCTGTAAATTAGAAAATAAGCTTAGATGAAATAATGAATGAAGTGAATGAATTGCCATTGAATCACAATACCAAGAATATTATCCTCTGAGAATGAAGAAGCGATTACTTGTTCAAAATCTGTCGTAATGCCACTCTGAATGATGTTAAACATATAAAGCAAGGCATAATATCCACATTCCCAGCCGCCAGGTTGTCGAGGACACTATAAATCAAAAGCAAATGGTTAAAATCAATAAAGGCATATCTAAAACGACCGTCAATCAAAAGAACTTGATTTGAAACTACGTACCTTTGGAAACAACCATCTCGGATCTTTGCCACCTCTACGTTCGCGTGGCCCGCCAAGCGCTCGATACGTCGTGCATGCGCTATCATTAAAATGAAAATCAAAATAAATTAGAATAATTCATTAAGTTAAGAATCAAGAAGCAATGAAATACAAAAAAATAACTTACTGGTTGAAGACGCTTTTAGTTTCTTTGTCTGGTCTTCTATTTAAGGAATCAAACCAGTAAACAACGTGCGACCAAGGACAGACAACACACAAACTCCAGTGATAACTATCACAACATATACAGATTAAAAAGAAGTTAGATGGGAAGGCAATTATTTATTAATAATCTCAAATACACAAAATTAAAATACGTACCCTTGAACAATCGGTGCTAGATAACAACGATACTCGTCCTCTGCCAATTCGAAGCCCACATAGTTCGTCCTTCTTTTCAATGTATTCCCAACCCTTGTCGTATGTGCAGGAGACAAGAATCCATATAAATCAACTTTCTGAGAGTCAACGCATATACGACGGAAGGAGCTATAATAGAATTAAAATGATGAATGTATTAGCTAGTTAAAATCAACTTAACTAAATGAATCAAAAAATGGGAAATAAAAAACTTACAGGATTGCAAATTTGCCCCATCCAATATCTAGCTCCTCGAACTTCATGAACTGTTTAAGATCTTGTTTATCAATTGTGAAGTGATACTCTGTTTGCTGGCCCACAATCCCTGCAGGCATATGTAAATCAATCTGGCGAATACCTTTATAGATATGCTGCAGTCGTGCTAAGAAGGGCCATTTCTCTGCTTCCTGCTCGTTCTTTTAGAACATAAAAACACATACTGTTAGTAGGATGTCAACACATCTCAAGTAAAAGTGAGGTAGTTCCATACCATTGGAGGTGTTGGTGGTAACAAGCCAATAAGATGTACAGGCCAAAGGATGAAAGATCCTCTCGCCTGAGCTATCGTGGCAACCTCGTCATCAGGAATAGGGATGGCTGTACCTTCTTCCCCCTCTCGAACACGTCACAGTCACCCTACGCAAATGCTGTGGAATTTGCTGATGATGGTGGGTGGTAGCTTGTGTGTGAACGAGAGCATCTGCAACTACACGCAGCACTGGGGCATCCAAAGAGAGGATGGCAGGTTCTCCCTGCGCTGGAGTGGGAGAAGGGTCGCCAAGTGGTTCCTCCACCGGGTTGTAACTTCCTTTGGTGCTGTGGAAGGCCAGGGATGAATGGGTTCTACGCTCGGTAGTTGCCATCTGCGAGTCAAACATCTTCTGCATTTCAGCTCGTAGCTCAGGCATCAGCTCAAGACGTAGCTTTGGCAACAGCTCTTGTCGGAGCTTGTCGCGAAGGTTGGCCTCGAGCTCTTGTGAGACTTCCTGACGAATCTTGGCCACAAGCTCCCTACTGGGTTCAGCTTGTGACGAATAAGGATGTGAGACTCGGCCAAAATACTTCGTGACACGAACTCCCACTGCCTCCCCTCGAACATGACCAGGGTGATCTGGCTTCCCAATCGCCGTTGACAAGATGTCCATCCGTCCACTTGGAGTGAACGAACCTTGGCTACTATGATCTTCCAGTTCATCCTGCAGCATAAAAGTTATCGTAAGCACTCCCAATATGAAAAAATAAGTTTGTAATTATGCTCTAACTACTTACAATTCTTGCGGCAACCTCAGCAACAGTCGGATTTACGTACTTCCCATCCTTAAGCCTCCCTGCTTTCCATTTTTTGTGACGTGGTGGAGGTGGCGGGGGCTGGACCACAACGGTAGGATCTGATGTGGCTGCTTCCTTCAATTTCTCCAACTCTTCTGCCATCATCTGTCGCTGAAGCTTCCGATAACCACCACGAGACATGCAATGTTGATAGTTATTAGCTGCTTGCCTCTCTGCATTTGCTGCACTTAATGCCTTTTAAAGGAAAACAACGAACACCGAGTCAATAATGTCAACTATATTCAAATAAAACACTATGATTACAGAAATCTTACCAAAAAGTTTGGATCTTCTCGTGATGCCATAAACAACCTCCAGTCCTCTGGAGACAAAAATGGATACTCATGACATGGATCCTGACCCCTCAAGTCCCCTAGAATGTAATCTCGAGTGAGCCTGTTCTTGAAATCTTTCCATCATAGACGAACCTCTGTCATCCACTCCTTGTACATCTCCGCGGTGTCAGGGACATCATAGGTTTGCTGCAAGGTAAAAACATACGTTAATTATATTTGAAGCGATAGGAATAAAGATATAATGCAGATGTATTGAAACTTATATACCAAAAGTTGTTGCCAAATCAAGTCTTTGGTTTTTGGTGGAACCAACTTCCAATTAGCATAGGTAATGCGAACTTTGCTTCGAGCCAAAAAACCTACGTAGCTAATGAAATGGTCTTCCTCCGGACCAATTGGTTTCATATTTTGATCAAAGTCAATATGCAACCTCTCCTGTTGATGGTTATGACGTGCTACCAATGCAGGCATTTTTGTACTGCCTCTAACCCTTCGTCTCGCAACCGGTTCACGTGTCGCATCACGTTCAGGCCTATTCATTTCATTGTCCCTATCACTTTGAGAGTTACCAGAATTGTCCATATTCCTGTAAGCACAAAAATCATTGTCAGATAGGTGAATAAATTGTAAGTAAATGAATAAACTGAGACGTAATAAAACAAACAGCACACATTACTATTTTCTAAGTTAAGCTCTTACTCTAGATTGTTTCCCATATTCCTTCACCATGATCATTTCTCACAGCATATTCTTCATCATCTACCAATTCTACTTCACTTGTTGTAGGTGGATTAATTGTGAAAGGTGGTGTGTCGTCAAGGTTGAAGGTCGGATCACCATGCTTCTGTTTTTTACTCTGAAGTACAATGGACATTTTTTTATTTGCGGGATCTATGACATAAAACACTTGTTTCGCCTGGCTTGCTAGAATGAAGGGCTCATCCCTATAACCTACTCTTTCAAGATCAACTAAAACAAATCCAAATTGTTGATATATTACCACAGCATTATTGCTAACCCACTTACATTTGAATAAAGCAACTTTGAACTTGTTGTAAGTGATTTCCCATATTTCTTCTATCACTCCATAATAGGCCATGGATGCTAATATGGGGTTTTTGTCTTTCGAACTAGAAAAGTGCATGAATTCAGCTTCTACCATCACCCTACTATTTTGCATGGTACTCCTGTCATCTTGGTCTTTTGTGTAGAAAAAATACCCGTTTATATCATAACCGCTCCAAGTAATGATCTGAAACGAAGGCCCCCATGCTAGCCACTCTATTGTCCCAGACACACCGGACTCATGCACAACCTTTTCCTCAAACCACTGAATGAATGTCTTGTTTTGCTCAATAGTAATCTGCATGTCATTCTTCCTCGGATTCTCTTTCTTCAATCTCTTTCTGTGTTCCTCTATGTACGGTTGCACTTCTGCCATGTTATTCAGGATATAAAGGTGTGCTTGCAACACCTCTTCACGAGGCATAGTCTTCACTTTCAGTCCTCGTGTTCCCTTGCTCCTCCCCTCTTCATGCCGAGATTGTTCCTTCTTCCCTGATAGATAATCGCTGCAGAAGTCCATAGCCTCTTCAACAACATACCTTTCAACTATTGAGGCTTCTGGTCGATAGGGATTTTTAGAATACCCTTTTAAGATCTTCATGTATCGCTCGAAAGGGTACATCCACCTCAGGTAAACTGGACCGCAGAGCCTTACCTCCCTTACCAAATGAACTATCAAATGGACCATTATATCAAAAAAAGAAGGAGGAAAGTGCATCTCTAATTGGGACAATATGATATAACCCTCAGCTTCCAGTTCATCCAGCTTTTCAGTGTCAATGACTTTGTTACAGATAGCATTAAAGAAAACACACAATCTTGTCACAGTGCTTCGAACTTCATCTTTCATAATCCCTCTAATAGCTACTGGTAACAGTTGTTGCATCAACACATGATAATCATGGGACTTCATTCCCACTAACTTCAAATCGTCCATTGACACACACCTTCTCACATTTGAAGAATATCCTTGTGGTACCTTAATTGCATGCAAACACCCACACAAACTTCTTTTCTCCGCTTTTGATAGTGTATGCGCTGCTGGCTCCATGTATGCCCTCCTACCATCATCTTTTAGCTGTGGATGTAACCGTTCTCTTATTCCCATATCAACAAGGTCTAGTCTCGCATTAATCCCATCCTTGGTCTTCCCTGGAATGTGCAAAAGTGTACTGACAAGGCTATCACAAACGTTTTTCTCCACGTGCATTACATCAATACTGTGCCTCACGTCAAGACTACGCCAATATGGAAGATCAAAGAAAATTGATCTCTTCTTCCATATGTTCTTCTCACCCGAAGTCTTATGATTCTTACCGAGTAAGACATTGATACGTTCAACCCGACTGTAAACTTCCTCTCCGGTTAATGCCTTTGGAGCCATTCCATGCTCCGGCAAGCCGTTAAAACGCTTTCTTAACCTACGATACGGGTGGAATCTAGGAAGGAACCTCCTGTGACCTAGGTAGACCGTTTTTCTTCCATGTTTCAGTTGGTGGAAGTGAGTGTCTGCTTCACAGATCGGACATGCTTTATGCCCCTTCACACTGTACCCTGAGAGGTTTCCGTAGGCAGGGAAGTCATTTATAGTGGTGAACATCATTGCACGTAGCTTGAAGGACTCATTCTTATACGCATCAAACACATCTACGCCTTCCTCCCACAACTTCTTCAAGTCCTCAATCAAAGGCGCCAAGTAGATATCGATATCGTTTCCTGGCTGTTTTGGTCCAGAAATCATCATAGAAAGCATCACATACTTGCGTTTCATACAAAGCCAGGGAGGCAAGTTGTATATTACAAGGAGTACTGGCCACGCACTGTGTGTGCTATTAAGAGTTCCATACGGATTGATGCCATCTGTACAGAGCCCAAGCCGAAGGTTTCTCGGCTCGCTGCCAAATTCAGGGAACATTTCATCTATTTTCTTCCACTGTGGAGAGTCAGCTGGGTGCCGAAGATATTTTCCGTCGGATATTATGTCATCCGAATGCCATCTCAACTTCTTCACCTTTTTTGCAGTGCCAAACAAACGCTTAAAGCGCGGTATTATTGGAAGATACCACAAAACTTTTACAGGTTGCCTTTTAGTCTTCCCATCTCCACAACCACCATCTTTCTTCACTTTGTATCGTGCGGTTTGACACTTAGGGCACTCACTCAGGCCTTCATACTCCTTTCTGTACAGTACGCAGTCATTAGGGCAAGCGTGTATCTTTTTATACTCCATACCCATTGTGGATAGGATTTTCTTGGCCTCATACATACGATTTGGAAGTACATTATCATCTGGAAACATATCACATAACAGTTCAAGCAGCAATGTGAAACTACTATCGGTCCACCCACAAGTTGCTTTTAAGTTAACCAAATGTAATGTTCCTGTGAGCCGTGTGTACTTACTCCCAGGGTACAACGGTGTCTCTGCATCACTCTGCAGGCTGTCATATTCATGCGACTGCGCAAACGATTCTACCTCAACATCGTGAATCATTATCTCCATTGTATCTTCATCTATGACATCCACAGCTTCCTTCTTGTGTGACGGACAATCAGTTACTTCCTCACCATGCCATATCCATCTTATGTATCGAAGATTTATTCCATCACAAAGTAGGTGATCCCTTATAACTTCAACATCCCGTTTTCTCTCATTTAAACAATTGACACAGGGACAAAAATACATCCCATTTTTTGCTGGAACGTTCCTCCTAGCAAATTCAATAAAGTTTTCAACCCCATTCTCATATTCTTCACTTGTTCTCAGAGCATTCATCCAACTATGATCCATTTTATTACCATCTATGCCATTTCCATTTACACTCAAGTTTAGAATAATTGAAAACACGGGGAATTGCCTTTTACAAGCATGTTTTTCAAAATTTTGGCAGCATTTCCCCTTAAAAGTGAGACATCCCAAAATCAAAATAACAAACCATCTCAGCTTAATATTTCAAAAACATATTCTATGCAATAATCCTGTTTAGATTTTATTGTTTAGATTCAATTTTTGAGCCAATGAAAATTAATTCACTAGAGATTATTTTCTTACTATTTAACAACAACATCTACAACAATAATAAGAACAATAATTATAATAATAATAATTTATTTCTTAAGATCTCAATTTACCAATTTCTTAATTAAATATGCTTTATGAAAAATATGAATATCTACTAAGTAAATAAAAAATATGTTTATTCATTATATTCTAATTGAATTATAAGTAAATATGCTTGTTCAATTTTGTCAAATAATGAATATATATATATATATATATTAAATACAATTATATATACACTTCAGCAGCCCCAAATACGCAGGGCAGTATACATTGCCTAGTGTCTGGTCTTGCTTAGTACTTGGCCTAGTTTGAAGATGCCTGAATAATTTATGGGTTGATTTTTTAGTTAATGAGAATTTCATGTTTCTCAAAACAATGGAAAAAAGCAAAAGATTAAAACTTGATGTGGTACGTCTTAAATTCAGCAAAATAGCAAAGATAAAGCTCAAGCACAAACCACACTTCAATTCCAGCACAGAACAAAGGCATTTTCCTAATCATTCACAAATTCATTCAAACCACACTTAAATTCCAGCACAGAACAAACGCATTTTTCCTAATCATTCACAAATTCATTCAAACCACACTTAAATTCCAGCACAGAACAAAGGCATTTTCCTAATCATTCACAAATTCATTCACAAGTTTAGTTTTAGCTAACCTGAAGCACAGAACTTTAGAGCAGATGACCCACGGTGGTAAGAGGAGCCCGACTGTGGAGAGAATGAGAGAGAACAGTGCAGAACCAGCAGAGCAAAGATGCAACGGTCTGGATGAAATAGAGGCTAAGAAGGAACAAGAAGAAACAGGGGAGAGGAGAAATGGCCTCGCATATTCAGAAGTGATGAAGGTAGGAGAATAAAGCAACAAGCAGGGGAGAGGGGACGGAAGTGATGAAGGAGAGGGAGAGTAAAGAAAGTGCACAGAAAAATCTGACACTTCACATGCACTGGTCGACAGCCTAAGACGTCCCCAGCTGGTCTGGGGACGTCTAAAGGCACCCTTTACACGTCCCCAGCCCAGCTGGGGACGTCTAAAGGCACCTTTAGACGTCCCCAGACCAGCTGGGGACGTCTAATATAAGCTTTAGACGTCCCCAGCTGGTCTGGGGACGTCTAATGTTCATCTTTAGACGTCCCCAGATGGCTGGGGATGTCTAATGTTTAAGCTTTAGACGTCCCCAGGCCATCTGAGGACGTCTTAAGTGTGTTATTTTTTCCCCCCCGCCTTACATATGCTTTTCTGGAGTCTTTAGACGTCCCCATGTTTGTTGGGGACGTCTAAAATAGTCTTTAGACGTCCCCAATGAACATGGGGACGTCTAAAACGCATTCAGGCACAAGATTCAATTTTTTTTTACGAGCCAACCTTTTCAACTTTGATCTATAATTACACATATGCCACCGCCCCATATTTTGGGCGTCCCTTTTTAAAAAAGGGACGTCCTTTAGGGACTTTATATGTATATTCTGTAGTAGTGACCCCAAAGCTAATAAATAAAATAATGTATTGCGAGTTGTCGAATGTAATGTCTATTGGTGCCTTTTGGAACACCACTTTTGATCACACACCCACGACGACGTTCCAATTCTTGAAAATAACTACTTTGTTGCTGTTCATTTTCCGATATTTGACTAATGAAATATAACTGGATGGATACATGCCTTTTTATATGAATTAAGTTTAGAAAATTATCTATATATAATATTTAAATTTTAAGAGAATTATTTACATAAAATATATTGTAAGGGGGTATATTTAGCCAATAATAATAATAATAATAATGCATCCTGTCCAGTTAGTGCTAATTAATGGCAAGGGATAATACCAAAATTCGGATGAATGTGTGAAAGAGTTAGTCGGACAGAATTCAAATCTTAGAGAAAATTTAGGCAGCGTAGTAAGTGATGTTTTTTTATTAATATACGTGTTTTGTGGGTGTATATTGAAAAAGGCATATATTGAAAGAAGGCGGCAATGAATTAAGCAAGTAATCCTAGTGATGAGGGATATTAAATATGAACCACAAAAGTTTTGACAAAAATGAGCAAAAAGGCAATGATTCATGTAGGTGAGAAAGTTAAGTATGCATATATATTGGTTTGTTTGAAGAGAGGAAGGAGGGCAACTAATTAATTTTGAGTAATGCAGAGACGAGTGTGGGTGGTGGTGGTGGTGTGTCCATTGGACAGAAATGGGGGCAAGTGTGGATGGTGTACGCGTAGAAGGGCGAGCAGGAATGACATATGGGGAATACGATGGCGTAAAAGAGGACAACCAAAATCAGGAACCAGATTTGAGGCCACTTCAATGTTCTCACTTTACGCTACACATCAAACCAATCCCATCTTCATTATTTTCCACACACACACCACTCTCTCTTCTCTTCATCAAGAGGGCCCTTCCCGCCCATGTTACAACCACTCGTTCATTCTCTCTATATATGTGCGTATAGGCAAAGCCTCCCTTCACCACGTCATCTACAAGACTGCCTCTTGATGATATGCTAAATCGGATTCAATCAGCGAATTAATCGGGGCCACATGCCAGATATTTTATTAATCGCTTAATTAGAGAAAAAACCTCAATATCTGTGAACACGGGGTGATCATGAATGCCGTGTAGACTTTTTGGACACATTGTAGAGTGTGTTTGTCAGCGGAGTGATCATGAAAATTAGGAGTAGTGGTTCCCTTGAGCTTTGTAACCAAATAAAGTAATGAGTAAATGTTTGGGATGAAAAGAGGGGGGAGTTAATGCTGCTGCTTGTTTGGCACCGAAAGAGGGGGTAATAACACAGTTTATCACAGGGAAGAGGGCACTAAGCTTTTGACGGGACAAAGTTGGTGAGGCTGCATTCCTGCCAAAAATAGTAAACCAAGTAAAGGTGGATGATGAATGGACAGAGCTAGAATACAAACCGCCGTGCCTTGTAACATTTGTTGTTATGTTCATTCATGTATATATGTATGTAGCTTTCTCAATTATCTCAAAGATACTTGCAAGTGATGGAACGATGACATAAGAAATAACTTGTTACTTGTTTATTGGTGTCCTCGTGACTGTAGATTAGGATTAGGAAGAAAAGATGGGGCAGGTTTGTGGTGGTTATTATAAAGAATAGAATAGAAAGTGGAATAGGGAATAGGATGCTGTACTGTAGAGGGGGGGCGGCAGGGCGTATGTGGACGACAAAAACCATATAATAAGGCCGGCCAAGCTTGCCTTGTTCACTCATCATCTTATACCCCCTCTCACTCACTCACTCCTCTCTCCCCAGCCGAATCTCTCACCATGTTGCTGCTTCTGCTTCTGCTTGCCGCTTCTTCTGCCCTCCTCTTCCGCCACTCCCTCCTCCGCCTACTCACCCGGTGGCTCTATGAATCCCACCTGCCCCGCCACCTCCGCTCCTCCCTCCCTCCCGGTGACTATGGCCTCCCCTTCATCGGCAACATGTGGTCCTTCCGCTCTGCCTTCATGTCCTCTGATCCTGATTCCTTCCTCTCCTCCTTCTCCTCCAGGTAACTCCTCCTTCTTCCACCCAACTTACATGTGATGTCTACTTGTATGTATATATTGCTATCTATCTGACTCGTGTCTTATCCTCTCTTCAACTTGGGAGTTTCAAGTATGGGCTACACTGTTTTGTTATTTTCACGCACACGCACGTGCCTCCTCTCTCTCTGTGTTTTCTACCTAGTCGTTTGCTCTCTGTCCTGTACCTGTTGCATTCATATGCTCTTCACGCATGTCGACAAAGCATCTCTACTTGTTTCATCCCTTCCACTTTCATAACCGTCATCATCTCCTCGTGGCCCCACGTGACTCCCATCATGCCCCACGCTCCTTACATCATGATTCTTGTCGCCAATTCCCCTCCATAAATCAATCTCATTAATTAATTCATTCCCCCCCCCCCCCCCCCCTCCAACCTCCACAACTTTACCACACCACTCCAGCACCTGCCTTCTCATGCACATCATTATTTCACATGACACCAAAAGTCAGGCTCCTTTCTTTCAATTACTTTGCCTTCAACATTGTTTATAAAGTTGCCATATACCCCTGCATTAGTAATTCATCCCACACCAATTCTCTGGCTAAAATTTCGTCATAAAAATAGATCCAACAGGGGATATCAAGTCACTCAGCTTTAGATTCACTTAGATCACATTTTCAGTGAACAGGCGAATTCAGACACCATCATTTGTAAATTGACTCCATGAAAACACTAAAATAGAAACAACTCTAAGCTCACAAGTCTCTGACAAAAGTGATGAACGTTGAATAATGTAATGCAGGTACGGACGTACCGGAATGTACAAGGTTTTGATGTTTTGGAATCCAAGTGTGATAGTGACGACACCAGAGATATGCAGACGAGTCTTGACAGACGATGACAACTTCACAGTGGGTTGGCCCCGTTCCACTGTGGAGCTCATTGGGAAGAAGTCCTTCATCGGGATTTCTTATGAAGACCACAGGCGTCTCAGGCGCTTGACTTCTTCCTCCATTAATGGCATGGAAACCCTGTCCTTGTACTTGACATACATTGAAGAAAATGTCAAGACTTCACTGGAGAAATGGTCCAACATGGGACAAATTGAGTTCCTCACTGAGCTCCGAAAGCTCACTTTTAAAATTATCATGCACGTCTTCCTAAGTTCGGAGAGTGAGCCCATGATGGAAGCTCTGGAGAGGGAATATACAACGCTTAATTATGGGGTCAGGGCCATGGGAATTAATCTTCCAGGGTTCGCATACCACAAAGCACTCAAGGTAAGTGACTAGAGTAAATTACTAATGTTTCATTCTGATTCTCCAAAATTGAACAGTACGTTGGGTGTGGAATTTCAGGCCAGGAAGAGTCTGGTGGCGACATTTCAGTCGATAGTGGACGAGCGAAGAAAGCAGAGGAGGGAGCACTCATCCAGAGGGACAAAAGACATGATGGATGCTCTAATGGATGAGGAAGATGAGAGTGGAAGAAAGCTGAGCGATGACGAAATCATCGATGTGATGCTGATGTACCTCAACGCTGGCCACGAATCGTCTGGACATATCACCATGTGGGCCACCGTGATGCTTCAGAAGCATCCAGAGTATTTACAGAGGGCAAAGGCAGAGCAAGAGGAGATCATCAGGAGAAGGCCACCAACTCAGAGAGGGCTGACTCTTGGGGAGATACGGCAGATGGAGTATCTTTCAAAGGTATGTCAAAATCTATTTGATGATGCTTAGAATTACACTAAAAAATTCGATCCTCGTCTAATATTATTATTTTGCGTAGGTAATTGATGAAACATTGCGGCTGATTACGTTCTCATTGGTGGTATTTCGAGAGGCCAAATCAGATGTCAATATCAACGGTCCTTCCCAATTCTCTGCTCTCTTATTTTCCCTCATCTCTCAATATCTCGCGTTACTAACTGCATTTGGATGGTTCAGGTTACACCATCCCAAAAGGTTGGAAAATTCTAGTATGGTTCAGGACTGTTCATCTCGATCCTGAAATATATCCCAACCCCAAGGAATTTAATCCCTCTAGATGGAATGTAAGTTTTCTGCCTTCTTGTTTTTGGATAAATAAGCCACGTTATTCACAATCATGACTGATAGCTTGTGAATGAATTTGGTTGATGGGGACAAAAAAGGGCTTGGCACACAGGGCAGGAGAATTCCTTCCCTTCGGCGCTGGAACAAGAATGTGTCCTGGCAATGATCTTGCCAAGATGGAAATTGCAGTTTTTCTTCATCATTTCCTTCTCAATTACCAGTGAGTAGTCTTGTCCAAGTTTCCAACATATCTGTTGTTCACTAGTCCTTAAGTATGAATAGTTGTTTGCTATTGCAATACATACAGGCTTGAGCTGGCTAATCCTGAATGCCCCGTGATGTACTTGCCCCACACGAGGCCCACAGACAATTGCTTGGCACGAGTCAACAAACTTTCATCTGCATGACTTCCCACAACATTTCCTACCAGCCATGTCTGAAAAGGAAAGGAAGAAATAAAAATAAAATGAAAAATTGCTCCATCATCCTGTAATATCTATTATATGTAACCCTGTAGGATTCCGTCTAGCTAGCTGGGTATCTATTACAATTGTAGCACTGTTGAGTTATCCAACATTTTCTGAGAAATGAGCACAAGCAACTTACGTTGTTACGTTTCCAATCTCCAAAAAGTAATTTTACATTGCATAGCCGTACAATTCAATTTCCGGGTTTAAAACTAATTCTCCTCCGTGTCTTTAATATAGAGTTGGGTCTAATATTAAGGACAGGAAGCAGCACTCAATTTCTCCAAAGCTTTACCACAAGTTAATTAAAGGTTAAAATTAGCTAGAAAGCAGCTAAAGTTGAGCAGAGCGATAGGAGGTTGTGTGGGCAAAGCAACAAAGAAATTCTAGAGCACATTCATGGCATAGTTAGGCGGTAAAAATAATGCTCTCAACCTACTATTTAATTACTAGCTGTCTCTTTGAATCATGATAGCTTGCGGAAAATGAAGAGACATGCATGCAATTCACTGGATCTTCCAGCTCCTCTCTAAATGCTATGCAGAAATGAGAGACAATATATATAATAACCCTTGTAATCAAGGACTGTTAATAATTATTGATACACACACATGCACATGGTGGCAGCAGCAGGGAATAGTAATGCAATAACTAGTTATGAGTAACAAGGTTATTCCTTGCTTTTCCCACTGAGTGTCAGCACAGATATCCATAATTAGCTAAAGTGCTCTTACAACCAAAGATCTCATATTTCCATTTATGGCAAGTATCAATCAACATGAAGAAGGAAGGATACAGGGAGAGTCTTTATGAGTGCAAGGGAACACAATTTTTTTGCTACAAGCATTACAAAAGCACTATTTAATCAGACCTTTCACGCCCTCCCCCTAGGGAAAGAAAACTTCTTTGCTGAAGATTAGGGAAAGCACTTGATTATCCAGAGGTTGTCAATAAAAATAATCATAATTCAAGATATACAAACTAACGATCATACTAGTATCAGTTAAAAACTAGAGGTTGTCTACTAATTCAAAATCCAAATCCAATGTCCTTTGGTAAATGCTTTATGCACTGAGTTGCTATGGGCTTTAGCTATAAAATATGAGTATGTATTAAAGCCCAAAGCAACACGAAGCCCAAATAGCCCAAAATAAACAAGAATTGATTCTAGAGTCTTTAGCACTCATACATAAGTGTAAATGTAACATTGGCTGCCCATTCCTATATATTGTAAACAGTGCATACACAATTGAAATACAGAAAATGCATACACTATTCATCAATTTCTTTTGATTATTGTTTGTACGCATTACCTTTATTGCTCTGTCATGGTACCAGAGCCGCCTTGACGTGACAATACCATGTCAAGCTCTCCTTTACCTTTCTCTTCTACCCAAGCCTCACTTTCTTCTAACCTTATTCCCTCTTCGTCAAATCTCACTTCGCCGCCTTCAAATCTTCCCCATTATGTAACCATAAAACTCACACAAGATAATTTTATTCTCTGGAGTGCTCAAGTGAAAGCCTATTTATATGGCCAGCAGCTCTTCAATCACGCCGATGGTTTGGCCGTCGCACTTTAGGCCAAGCTACCAAATGGACTCCCTAATAAGGATTTTATGGACTGGTTTCAAAAGGATCAAGTCGTGCTGTCAATACTTCTGGCGGCTCTATAAGACAAAATCATCTCTCAGTATGTTCGATATACTACGGCAAGAGCCATGTGGGTTGCATTAGAAACTTTATTCTCTCAACGGAATCATGCTTGACTGGTATACCTACATCGACGACTCACCACTCTCAAAAAGGGTGGCGAGTCAGTTCAAGAATACCACAAAAGAGCCACTGAGCTCGCAGATGCACTAGCACGGCAAGAAAGCCAGTTTCCAATGAAGATTTTGTAACCTATCTTCTCGTTGAACTAGGCTTAGATTTTGACACGATCGTGACTGTTCTCAACACACAACGTCATTGCCTCACTATAGAAGCAATTCTGAGTCATCTTCTTACTTTTGAAGAACGAATAATTCATCAGAACACACTATCACTACCTACTGAGTTGAGTGCCAACAACACTACCTTCTACCGCGGTAGAGGAGGTCGCTTCAACAATGGTCGAGGTGCTTTCAACTAGTCCAATAGAGGAAGAAACTCCACTAATGGTGGTCGTGGCTATGGTAGAGGATATGGACGAAATTTTAGAGGAACCTTCCAAAGTCGTGGCGGAGGAGGAGGACGTTATTTTTCACGACCAAACATATCTCAACCTGAAGATGCTGAGATTTGCCAACTCCGTCAACAACATGGTCACACTACTCTAACACGCTTTCAGAGGCCCAATTATGCTCTGCAAGCTCCTCCTCCACCCTCTTTTTTGCACATTACTCTGACTATTCTTCAATGAATGATTTCTTGTGGTACGCAGATACTGGAGCAACCTACCATTTTACTAATGACTTCTCTAACCTTAATCTTGGTGCCGAACCCTATTTTGGTAATGATACGGTTAGAGTAAGCAACATAGCTCCAATGCCAATCTCACATCAAGGATCTGGCATATTGCCAACTCCTAATGGCAATTTCTTACTCTCTCATATTTTACGTGTTCCAGATGTTACTAGAAATTTACTATCTGTTAGTCAATTCTGTGATGATAATGATGTATTTTTTGAATTTCACTCTGGATATTTTTGTGTGAAGGACGAACGAACCAAGAAGCTTCTTCTACAAGGACCCAGTCTTAGACATCTCTATCCTCTCACCACTCCACAAGCTCACTCTTCAATTCGGTCTTTATTCCTTCAATGGCATCAATGTCTCAGTCATCCAGCTTCTCAGACTGTTCAACAAGTTATTCATCACAACTCTCTTCCTATGTCATCAAGAAAATACTCTCATCAATGCCATGCCTGTCGTAGTAGCAAGAGCCACCGTCTTCCTTCACCCTCTACTAATACTCGTTCCACTTTCCCTTTTCAACTAGTCTTTTGTGATGTATGGGGTTCTTCCCCAGTAGTTTTTGTAACAGGGTATCATTACTATATGTCATTTGTTGATGATTTTTCTCATTTCATATGGTTTTATCCTCTTTAAACAAAAAATGAAGTTTATTCTGTCTTTGCCTTGTTTAATTCTTATGTCTCTAATTTCCGCAACTCTAAAATCTGTGCCTTACAATCTAATTGAAGAGGAGAGTTTCGTTCCCCTCACAATGATTTAATTAAACAAGGCATACATCATCGAATCACCTGCCCACATACGCATACTCAAAATGGAGTGGTTGAGCGCCATCATCGTATGATTGTCGAGACCGGGTTAGCACTAATACATCAAGCTTCAATGCCTCAAGCTTATTGGTCGTTTGCCTTCGCCAAAGCTACATATCTTCTCAATAGACTACCAAGCCCAATGCTAAACGGCAAATGTCCACATGAGCTATTATTCAACACCAAGTCCAATTACAATTTCCTTAAAGTGTTTGGTTCAAGATGTTGGACCAATTTGAGGCCCTATACTCCTCACAAATTGGCACCACGTTCCCAACTTTGTGTGTTCTTGGGATATGCTCCTAATCATCAAGGATACCTCTATCTTCATCAACCTACTGGCCATCTATACATATCTCGAGATGTAATTTTTATGAGCAATTATTTCCCTTCTTAAACCCACAACCAAGCCCAAATAACCTCTCCCCTCAATTTCTTAACCTACCCTCCATTTTACCTATATATCCTCTGGATCTAACACCAAGCCCAAATAGATCACTATCTCTTTCCTTAAGCCCACAACCTAATCCCACTTCCAACCCTACTACCTCCTCAACCTCCTCCAACTCACCGACAGCATCATTACCTTCACCAATTCCCTCACCTACTCCCTCCTTTACTTCAGCGTCATCTTCACCCACACCTTCACCTCCACAACCCACTCATCATATAGTTACCCGATCCAAGACAAACACCTTCCACCCAAAAGCCCTTACACCAGAATTTATATCTACTATACCCCTTCACGCTCACCACACTTCTACACCCAGCCCCACCCCTCCATACCTACCACAGTTACTCAAGCTCTTCGCGATTCCAACTGGTGGCAAGCTTTCCATGCTGAATTTCAAGCCTTATTGAATACACATACATGGGAACTTGTTCCATACTCCTCACACATGAATATTGTTGGTTGCAAGTGGATCTTTCGAGAGAAATACAATGTTGATGGCTTTCTTAATAAACTCAAGGCGCACCTAGTTGCCAAAGGCTTTCACCAACAACCTGGGATTGATTTTTCTGATACATTCTCACCTGTGGTCAAACCTGTCACCATTCGATTGATTCTTTCTATAGCAGTCTCACGTGGCTGGGTCATCAACCAACTTGATGCTTACAACGCCTTTCTTCATGGTTACTTGTCCGAGGATGTTTACATGTAGCAAACTCCAAGATTTATTCATCCTCATTTTCCAACTCATGTCTGCAAGCTTCAACGAGCCATCTACGGACTCAAACAAGCCCTCAGGGCGTGGTATGCTCGATTAAGCTCAAAGCTTTTAGAGTTGGGTTTCACCACCTCAAAATCCGACTCTTCCCTATTTATCTATCACTCCTCTAGAGCACCATGTATGTGCTTATCTATGTTGATGACATAATTGTCACAATCTCCTCTACTAATGCTATCACCGAACTTGTCCATCTCCTTAACCAATCCTTTCCTATTAAAAATCTAGGCACTCTTCACTACTTCCTCGGTGTTGAAGTTCATCATACCTCTGCTGGCTTAATGCCCTCTCAGCAAAAATACATCCTTGATTTATTGGAAAAGGCAAAAATGTCTGCAGCCTATCCAGTAAGCATTCTTTTGGCTTCTAATTCTCACTTGATTGCATTTTCTGGCACCAATTTCCACGATCCCCACTTTTATCGTAGTATTGTTGGTAGTCTTCAATATCTCAGCTTTACTAGGCCAGATATCACATTTGCTGTTAATCGAGTATGCCAGTTCATGCACAATCCCAAAGATCACCACTGGACAGCAGTCAAACGAATCCTCCAGTATCTTTGGGGAACTTCACACTATGCCTTACATATTCAGCGATCCAACTTAGTCACCATCTTGGCCTTCTCTGATGCTGACTGGGGTGGCAATCCCGATGATTGTCGCTCCACTAGGGGGTTTGCCATCTATTTTGGTTCAAACTTAATTGCTTGGAGCTTAAAGAAACAACCTACTGTGGCTAAATCCAGCACCGAGGCAAAGTACAAAGCAATTGCCACAATTACCATTGACACCATTTGGCTTCAAAACTTACTTCTTGAGCTGCATGTGTTTCTTCCCATTGCACCTTTCCTATATTGTGATAATCTAGGTGCCACTTATCTTGTTGCAATCCAGTATTTCACACTCGTGCAAAACACATTGCATTAGATTATCATTTTGTCCGAGAACGATCAGCTGCTGGCCTCATTAACATTATGCACGTTTCCCCTCGAGATCAAATCGTAGATATCCTTACAAAGCCATTGCCAACATCTCATTTCAATGCTCTTCGTTTGAGCCTCACAGTGTCTCCAACCCAGTTCGACTCGCAGGGGAGTATTAAAGCCCAAACCAACACCAAGCCCAAATAGCCCAAAATAAACAAGAATTGATTCTAGATTCTTCAGCACTCGTACATTAACATTGGCTGCACATTCCTATATATTGTAAACCGTGCATACACAATTGAAATACAGAAAATGCATACGCTATTCATCAATTTCTTTTGAGTATTGTTTGTACGCATTACTTTTATTGCTCTGTCAGTATGTGACATCTAATATGGGCATGGGATTGTTTGAGTGATACAATCACGAACTTGTATGTAAAATCCACTCTGATTTACAGATCAAGAATTACCTTGTCTCTAGTGAAGGTTTATCCCCATTCCCCCACAAGTCTAAATTCAATTCTGCTCACGAAATCTCATGCATAAGTAGTAGGGTGCTAGCATTGTATTCTCACAAATAAATGCTGACATTACAGACTCAACATACAATTAGAAATTGAATTTTTAACAAAAAACAATTGTTGAAGAGCAACCTGATCAATTTTTCCATGAGCCATTGCACCAACCTGAATAATAGTTTCTCACAATAGTCAAAATAAACTTGACATAGAAAATGCGTGTTAAGGGATAAAACAAGGCTCACATTATGATTAGATTCACCAATATGTATAATCCCTTAATCGAACAGCTTTTGGCAAAACTGGAAGAAAGGCCTAAAACAGCACATGTAAGGGAGTTTTCATGGCAGACCTTGACACTTTGTAAACAATCACCTATTTCGCAAGAGTTGATGGGTAAGTGCCGAGTGACAGGCGCAAAAGTTTTCCTTTGATTTGTTGCTGAACTTTTGCAATATATCTGCTGTTGTGAGTTTTGAACATTTCAAACAAGACCACAGAGAAACACCGAAACATCAAGGATAATGACGTGAATATGATCAAAAGCATCAAGGATACTTGCCCATCACATATAAAAAATGCTTGCCAGTGTTTTGGTATGTTGGTGTGATGAATACTCGTAATTTTTTTTTTTTTATCGGAAATGAATACTCGTAATTTGACGGAGAGCCTAAACTCAAGAAACATTCCAAGTGAACTAATTATGGTAGAGGTAATTAATCTATAGCACATATACCTCTCTTAACCTTCAAATATTCATGTAATCAGCAACATATATAGAGAAAGATGATAACTCAAAAAAAAAACATCCTCTTAAAAGGAATCCAGAAGGAATGGAAACTTCTTTTTCTTTTTTGGGTGGGCCATGTAAAACACAAATTAAACAATCGAACGCTATTTTAGCTCTATGAAAATTAAAAACTAGATGAATGTATTCGGGCTATCATCAACCAAATCACAGGTTCTGTGAGAGAGAGAGAGAGAGATAAGCAAGAGCATTCTACTAAAATAATATAAAATGAAAAATTCCGAAAGTAAACAAGTTCATATTAAACAATAATGTAAACAAAGCTAACCAACATATACAATTTTCATTATAATATTAAGATGTCCAATGATTATATATTTTATTTTTATAACTAAGAGGACATTTAACTGTTTGGATTAGCGGTAAAAAATGTTTTTCCAATGTGATTTACGGTTTTCTCTTGCCGTCTTGCATGAACGTGCTTCTTCAACACTTACTCAAATAAGCCCTAAGACCCCGCCCCGCAACCATGAGAAGAGACATTTATTCTACTATTAAAACTCATGAGATTTAATGACTCTAAAGGGTCTTAAAATATTTTGGATAGTTCATGTAAAAAAAAAAGTACTCTTTTTAATCATAAATATAAGACAGAATTGATTTTTTAAGAGATATTAAGAACGTTAATAAATTAATTTAAAATACTTATATTTGTCATTCTTTCTTCAAATTATTTTACCTAACTTATAGACTGATATATAATCTAAGGACACACAACATATGATATGATTAAGTAACTTATTTGATTTCCTTAATTTTTTTAAAAAAATTAATTATGTTTTATATTTATGATCCGTGTAAGAATTTTAGTGCGTTGGGTGGAGATTTTGGAATAATTTGTTCAGTATTAGTGATTAATTTTCTATTAACAAAATAGGCTAGAAGGTAACGCATAAAATTCAGTAGATCCGCAATTTTTGAGACGGGATAGCAGCGAATGGCGAAATTCTCGGTTGGTGGGGAAGACGATGGGGAGGGACCCAGCAACCCGACCCAAAAGCGACGCAGAATTGCTGTTAGCCGTGCCACCGTCGGAGATGACGAACGACAAGCCATAGGAAACCCATGCAGAACAGAAGACGAAAGAGAAGATATTGTGCAGGGACTAGAAGTCCTACAAAGTGAAGAAGATCCATGTAACGATAATTCTGGCAATTGCTTTGGAGCTGGGTCAAGCGATAGCGGTGAAGACAATAATGTTTCAGCGTCTGAAAATTGGGACAGGTCCATTTCTGTCACCCTTAGCGACCCTGATGTGTTTGATTGCTGCATCTGCTATGAACCCTTGAGTATCCCTATCTTCCAGGTCGGTTTTTCAGGCCTATAGTTATTTCTTTATCGATGAAATATCGTCCTGCGCTGTTGCATATATGATCAATGACTTAAATATGACGGCAGTTTGCACTTCCTCTTTGATCGGTTAACATGGATATTTACTTCTGCCTTCATGAACATGATTCTCAATTTTCTGATGGCATTCTGACAGAATTGCATCAGAAGCCTGGGGGATTTGCAATTTGAAGTTGTTTGTAAGTTGAGGTTCAAAGTTTAAAATTTATATGAAGTGTGCAGCCAATGGTTAGTGGTGTAGTTTGGATTAACTGATTATTTGTCTTGCATATCACTGGGCGTTTGGATTGTTGGTGTCCTGTTTGAACCATCTGGATGGCAATAGCAGGAACCTTGCATTACTCTGTTGCGACCATTGATTAGTTTTATTGGCTATTTTTTTTAAGACTATTTGAATATGAATCTTAATTAATAAAAAGCTTCTTCTAAAATTCTGATGAGTGTCTGACAGAATGTAATAAAGAAAATGGGTAATTTTTCTTCTGTTAGTTAATTTGTTGAATTTGTTAAAGTTATTTGTATTAGTTAGATGCACGTGTATATAAAGGGACAGTAAGTCATGTAAATAGATCAGATCCATCTTTCCCAAATCATCTCTCCCTCTGTATTTCGCCTTTCCTAATATCCTTGTGCAAGAGGATATCAGAGCCTGGTTCCATGATTTTACCTGTAAAATGTTTAAGGAATGTTCAAGTAGTGGACATAACATAACTATATTACTTGTTTACATACCTCCCTTTTTTAAAAAAGATAACCATGCATATATGAACTAAAAATTATATATATGCCATGTATTATAGTTTTATGTTTTCGCATACATGCTTGTATTTGTATGCATATACATTATGCAGGTTCTTGATAGCCAAAAGTCTCGACTCCAGGTGGTAGAGTTTATCAAAAGTAAAATTCTTGATGGTATAACATTTATATGGTAGCACCACCTTTTCTTCAGATGCATAGCTGTTTTTACAGCGGTGATCTATCAACAGTATAGATCAGTTTTTATGTTTCTGATCATGACAGAACTTTTGCTACTGAGAATGTGAAGTTTTTTATATGCTGTATTATTGTCCTTGTTATCTTCATTTTCTGTAGAAATTTCAATAATTAACATACCAATATATCATCAATATATTATATAAACGTAGAATAGGTTTGCATTGGCGCTTTCGTGTTTGTTTACTAGTTATTGACATGAAAGTTGATTTACTTTTTAACTTGGTACGATTTTTTTAAGAAAATTATGAATCCCTCACTGTGAGGTTGAGATAAGTTAATAGAATGTAATCTATTGAATTTTGTACTTTTTCTTAATTATTTATCTTTTTTTTTTTTTCTGTTTTTAATTTTGATGTAGTAAAATGAACAATGTTCATGTTGGTTTTGGTTATAGCTAAAACAACCAAGCATTTCATTATGTTTCGCCATAGATGACATTTCTTTGGAAAATTATTTTACTTTCAAAAGCTGTTGAACTTATCTTTGCGCACATTGTTAGATCTCCAAGTTGTTGATTACTTGTATCATTAGTTGGTTTAATTTTTAAATTGATGCTGTCTTTTGAAGTACTTTAAGAGAAAAATCACTTGGCTACAGTACCACTTTAAAGGTAACATATCATCGAAACAGACAAAAGGGGAAGTTAAGGAACCACTAGAAGTAGTGTAAGTCTTAACCTCGGTAACCCATTCTTCATCATAGTGATTGATGCTATTTTCCTTCGGCCGTTTCAGCCAAGATTTGTCTCACTATTGTTCATTATCTGTGCAAGTAGGCAAGTACCTGTACAAATAAAAAATAAAAAAGAACTTTTGACTCCAACCACTTGTCTCTCGAAGATTTTTTTTTTTGTTGGTTGTAGAATTGTAATTTGACAAGTTACTTTTGATTTCAGTGTGAGAATGGACATATTGCTTGCTCTTCCTGTTGTGTTAAACTTGGGAACAAGTGCCCCATGTGCTCTATGCCCATTGGCTATAACCGTTGCCGAGCCATTGAGAAGGTGCTCGAGTCTGTTAAGATATCCTGCCTAAATGCACAATATGGTTGTAAAGAAACAATAACTTACAGTAAGAAAAATGACCATGAAAAGCAATGCAATTATGCACCATGTACATGCCCGCAATCCGGTTGCAACTTCGTTGCGCCGTCTAAGGAGTTGTCACTCCACTTTCTCTGTAAACATGGGGTTTCTGCGAGAAATTTTACATATAATTGCTTCTTTTCCATCTTCCTGAGGGTCAATGATGAAATTATTCTTCTTCAAGAACAGAATGGTGCAGATCTATTCATGCTCAAGAATAAAGTGGGGGATCTGGGGAATATGGTCAATGTGAGTTGCATTTGTCCCAATTTATTCCGAAAGGCATGCCATTATGATATTTTGGCCAGATCCCAGGGATGCTGTCTGAAAATAAATTGTTTAGCCGAGAACATTCATGGGGGCAAAGCCAATAATACTGCCCCAACAGGGTTTCTTTTGATCCCATCCTGTTTTTTTGGTTCTTCTGGACGGCTCAAACTGGACATTCGCATCAAGTGTAATTAATAATACTCATCTTGCAGCTGTGCAGAGATCGTAGTGTTGTGCATTTGTAGAATAAAGGGGATTATCGTCTGTTGATCTCTTCCCTTTGTAAAAGTGAGTGGATTATGCTAAACAGATCAAAAGAACTTATTCTGCGTCCGCAGCTGACCTTGTTATAATTTCTGGATGAATGGGCCATTATATTGGCATGAATGTAAAAATATTATGATACTAGAATATTCTCAATAGAATTCGGTTTAAGAGGGGAAAAAAGACTAAAAAGCTTGAACAACAGAATCACATATATTTCTATTTCAAACATTTGGAAAAATTAGTGAATTAGTTTTTATAATTTATGGGAAAAATTGGTGAAAAATTTTTTATTACAAAATTTATCATCAAAGGTATTTGAAATTTGTTTCAAGACCTAGGTTCATTTTTTTCCCTTCTAAAATCTGTTTATATGGGTTTTTAATTTTATTATTATACTTCTAAAATTTATAAATATCTCCTTAGAATTTTAAGGTTATCAAACTTCTTAAAGTTTTCAGTTTAAATTGAAGTTTTGAAAACCGGATTGGATAGGATAGTTTCAAATGAAAAAGCTATTCTAGGTCTTGTTGGGAATACAAGAGTAATTTATCTTTTTTTTTTTTTTTTAACAAAAAGAGGTGAAATTGGTTAAAACTAAGGTTCTAAAACCTAGACTAGCCACTGAACTAGTAAGGGTATTGGATCAAGAGTTAGTGGGTCGGACTGGAGTCAAATCGAAACTAACTCAGGGCAAAACTGGTAAGAAATTGAAGATTTTAAGGTTATTAATATGAAATTCTTAAAAAAATTATTTTTTTTAAGATACCGAACTGGGTTGATGTTTAGATAGGAGCGGTTTACCGGTTAGTCCGGTTTGGGTTTCAAAACTCTAGTTAAAACCTTATTAAAATCTTACAAGTTAAGAAAATGAACTGCAAATTTGTTCGAGGGAAGAAAAATGAAATCCCACAATGAAGAATATGGAAAGGAAGATTTTTGAGGATTTGCTAGGTGTGAACTTTGATCCCAACAAAAAAACAAAGAAGGTAAAAAATGACCAAGAACTAAAAAAGAACAAAAAAGAGAGGTTAAATGGTATTTCTGTCCTTAAAGTATTTTCCTGAAAGAACTAAAAAATGGCTAGCCCCTTTGTTTTATAAACAAAGAAAATTACAAGTAAGTTCCATCAAAAAAACATAATACTCATTAAGTCACCTAAATTCCATTAACTAGGGATAACTGTCAATGGATGAGTGTTATGATTTACCCATGTAGAAGACCAGCTTTGGCTGAGTACAAGTTGATCATCAACCAGCAAGTAATTAAAACAGTATTGTCTTTGTTTTATTCATATATTGTGAAATTATTATTATTTTCACATTTAATAACTTAAAATCATTCTTGTTTATAAATCTTCATACGCAGTTTATAAGTCAATGCATTTTTACACTAGACGAACTGTAAATTTCTAGAGTTTAACTTGTAAATTATCTTTATCTTAGATCTAATATTATTAGTTCAGACTCAGGTTCAAGTATTATCCCACTTAGATTGAGCTGGCTTTTCTAAAAATGTTTCTTTTTAAAAAAATTGGCACTAAATTGAATATGAGACCCAATAATAGGATTTGGCTTCTCTCTCTCTTCTTTTTGTACTTTTCGTGTGCTCCTATATTTTTCTTTAAAACTACGCAGCTTTAGGTAAACAAATTAAGGGAAGCACTATTTTTTTTTTTAAAAGGAGCATATAAGTATTTTTTTAATAATATTTAATATCTTAAATTAATCTTTAGTACACTAGGTATCGTAAAATATTTTTTTACTAATATCTTATATTCATTAGAAAATATTTTAAAGTGAGACGTGCTAGATATTAGTGTCATTAAAATATATTTTAGAATACTGAGTTTACTAAAAATTAATTGAAAATATACTGAAAATATTTTAGGATAATAGATTTTTTTTTTTTTAAAAAAATATGCATCTCTTGCTTTATTTACCCCAAAACTATTAGCTTTAGAGAAAAGAATGAAAACGGATGGAAAAAGAAAACGATCGCATGTATCCATAGCCTTCTTGCACTAAATTCTCATCTCCTTCAAAATGCCAAACAAGACATACAAGAGATGCCACATTCAACAACGGCAACCTGTTCTGTTTTGGAAGAAGAGCTCCCTTATCCCTTCACTCGAGCATGAGTCTATAGAAACGGCTTGAGTCTATAGCGTCTATGAGATGATATAGCATTCAAATTCGATATCCAAAGAAACTCCCCATGCCAATACTTGAGCATCAGTTCTTGTGTCGTCCTCTCACTCGATGCCTTTCCTCCAAACTTCCTCTCACATCCAGACCCTCGGGGTCACCCCGACCACCATCATCCCTCAGCGTTCCCTCTCTTTCCGTCGCTCGTGCTGACAACATACCCAGCTTGCCAGGTAATTCTTCCCTGTCGCTGTTTTCTCCCAGTTATTTTATTGGAGATTCTCTTGGCAGTGCCCTCTTCACTTTATTTAATCTGGTTTTTCTTCTTTAAGTTTTCTAGGCAGTCTAGTTGTGTCTAGGAAAGGATTGTATGGAATAACATGCTCTTCGAAATTCTTTGGGTTTCTCTAACCTGACTGGTTGGGTTTTGTGAAGATAATGTGGAGCATTTTGTAGAGAATAATCTTGATATGCCCCGAGTGGACATATTGAAGCAGAAAATGCAGCTTCTTGGCATAGACTTGGACAATTCTTGTTTGCCTGGACAGTACCAGAATTTGTTCTGTCCTAAGGTATCTGTTCCTATCATTTTTAGGAATTTCTCATCTTACTCTCTGCACCCAGTGTTTGCTTTCGTCTTCTTTCACCCTCCCTAAAATGTGCTTCGCTATTGTGTCTATTTTGCTGTTCCAGTGCAAAGGTGGACAGTTAGAGGAGAGAAGTTTGTCGTTCCACATCATACCTGATGGGTAAGCCTCTTCCACTTGATTTGATATGTAGCGATAATTACCTGATTTTTGCAATGACTCGGTAATGGCCACTGGGCGTCTTAGTGAATTCGCAATGTGGAGGTGTTTTCGAACTTCATGCGGGTGGGCTGGTCAGGTAAAATAATGTGGTCCTGTGTCTTCTCAGTCTCAAATGTAAAACTTCTAAATTTGCCATACTTCTATATGATTAGTTGGTTATAGGCTTTTGCAGATGACAAAGAGTTGTACCGCAGGGTTGGTCAAAAGTCTTACGGAACAATGACTGAGGAGAGTTTAGGATTAGAGCCGCTTGGTCCTAAGGTATTCAAATGACCTTTTAACTTGGTACCTAACAAATGACAATCAGTTTCTAAAAGAACTCTTCTAAAATTTTCTTTGCATTGTTATTTTATTCGAGGTCTTTCGAAGGTCTCTTCTAAGTTCTAATTAAATGGGAAAAAATGTCATTATGTTGGAATAATAAATTGTTCATTTATTTATAAGTAAAGGGTGATTCCTCCTACAAATAATGTGGGTGGTAGAGGCCATGATGCATTCTGCTTTAGGTCAAGCATATGTGTTTTGAGTTATGACTATCTTTTATGCTTTTGTCATCATTCTTTTTCCAATTCTCAGTTGCTAGTGCCTCAAACAGGGGATCCACGTGAAGTTTTTAGTTAAGATACAGCAGTACCCATTGGAATTCTTTTTTCTCTTCCTTCACTTTTTCTTTTCCCTCGTTAATCCAAGTTGAATTTCTCTTTGATATTTATTGTCTTGCCTATTTGCCCTTTGTTATAACGAGGGCAACATATGTTTCAATGACAGTATTACATTTGTACCCTTTATGGCCATAAGCAACAATTACCAAGTTTTTCTGGCTGTTTGTATACCTAGTGATTTTTTTAATTATCAAACAATATTGGGTACCTAAACAATGTCTACAAAGAGTATGACCAATGATGTCGTTTGAAGAGCTCCAATATCCAATCAAGTTACCTGGTGATGCTGGTTAATAACTCCATACACATCCAAGCAATGTATGCATGAATTAGAAACAAGCTCCCTACACGATCATATGTGCGCCAAAAATTCTTTTCCAATTCATAACATTTAGTCTGATTGTTCACATGTATTAATTTTCTACTTTCCTTTTCTAGCTTATTGCATACTTCAAGGAGAGACTGATATCAGAGAAAACTCTGAGCAGGAATGGTGTAATGCAAATGTCTGACAACAAGGTATTTTGAACTATTGCCAATAAAAGCATCTCATTCTTTATTTTGTGATTACAAAAACTCTACTTTTTGTTTGATAATTTCCTTGAGTGTCCTTCTTGGTTTGTCTCTACATTTCTTTGCAAAGCTAAAGATTCCAAATCTCCTTAAATGATTTTCTATTATTTTCTCCTTGATAGATGCCACACAAACTTTTCCTTGTATATAATCATTATGAATCTTGTTTTTTTCTGTATGACTATGCATTCATCTCAACATCCTCACTATTGCAACCTTGATTTTCTCTCTCTCTTGTTATCCTTTTAACAATCAGCATTCTCTACCATATAGCATCCTTGGTCTTATATTAATATGTACTCTATAGTCATAAACGATTCATGATTCCTTTTTCATTTTAACTACCCAACTTTTATCCTATGCATAACATCATCAATTTCATCATCATCTTATGATATTGATTAATATTGAACCTACATGCTAAAACTCTGACACTTGTGATATGGTCTGATCTCCAATTTTTACCTCCACATTATTGTAAGGTGAAGTTTATGCAAAATTCGCTTTCAAAAAGTCTAAACAAATTCATATTCAAGGATATACAATTGTAAACTAGTGATATGAAGTAATGAGATTCAGACATTTAACACTTTAAAGTTTAACCATGGAAATATGTGTAAATGTATTTAAAAATGAAGCACTTCTGATGGATTTTTAAGTTTTCTGCAGAATGTAATTGCTTTTACTTACAAACGGAATGGATTGCTTGTTGGTTGCAAATACCGAACTATGGAGAAAAGATTTTGGCAGGTAACTTGGAACTTGTTTTTGTCTACATTTAGTGTTATCTGTCTAATCGTGTCTTTTCGTTCTCACTATGGATGTCCTTAAATGATTGAGTGAACTTTCTGAGCTTATCATTTCAGATTTAGATTACCTCATCCTTCTAAGTGGTTACCCCTTGTAGTGGCTGTTGAATACTTTAGAAACCATCAAACTCGCATTGTTAACCAGAAAAGTGGGTACCATTTGTATAGTGGTTGTTGAAAACACGTTTCAAGCATTAATTATTACAATTAAGGGAACAAGTGAAAATTTATCACATTGTCATGCTACGAAAACTTGTCTCTATTCTTTGTTTTAAAAGGATTTTGCCCAAGTAGACAAACGGAAGTTGTAGATTGAAGGAAGGGCAAGGAATAGGGAATGTTAAAGAAAGGGAGATGGAAGTCTTATTGGTTTGGACCTTTACTTTTCCTGAGCCTCTATTTTTGGGTGAATAATTGATAAGCATCTAAAAAAAATTCGTCAGTAACCATTACTCTTAGATTCTAGCATTAATGGTCAATCAACCCTTTAAGAATCAACAGCCGATAGTCGCAGTTAATGATAGTAGACCTATGATTATGGCCAATCGAATATAGGCCCATGTATGAAACATGTAAGCTTACGAGTTTCTTCTTAAACCTTGGAATTTATCAACTTACTAAATTTATTTTTATGCACATGTTAATTTGAAAATAATATCTTGATAATAATCATCTGATGTGCTTTGAAAATTCTGAATTTGATGTACAGGGAAAAGGTACAGACAAGATATTGTATGGACTTGATGACATTAGAGATGCAGCTGAAATTATCATTGTAAATTCCATGTGCCCATTTTTGTCCATCTGCTCATATTATCTGAATTTCACATCTTTAGATGTTGCCACACTTGCCACTCTCCAAGATAAAATAATAAAAAGAAAAGAGATGAATAATTTGATAAAATCTCATGCTGAATTTAGGTTGAAGGGGAAATAGACAAGCTTTCATTAGAGGAGGCTGGCTTCCGTAATTGTGTAAGTGTTCCAGGGGGAGCACCATCAAAGGCTTCCTCAAAAGATTTGCCACCTATAGAGAAGGTTTGGTTTCACATTGGAACTTTTCAGGACTTGGGATACAATGCTGACTTTAGTCTTTGAGAAGGCAATGTGATTTACAAACTCATTGTTTATGCATAAGAATAAGACGGGAATTTGATTTGTGCCTATTGTGAGTTTATGTTTATAGCATATTCCCACTAGTATCGATGATCTGCAGGTGCTTCCTTTGTTTTTATCATTTAAGAGTATTTTGATAACCCGGCACACACACTAAGCTTGTTCATTGACAATGTTTAAATGAAATTGTCCGTTTAAAACACACAATCTGTGTTCTGAATTAAATGTTCTTGCCTCTTCCTTTTCTTTTCTTTTCTTTCTTTATTTTTGGGGGAGGGGGGTTGGTTCAATGGAGAACTCATTTTTACTGATGCCTTTGTGTAAATTGTACATGTCTATCCTGTCTTTGACCCTGATGATTCTGTCTATGAAAATGGACTATAGAACCTTTAATGATTTTGTACAAAGAAGCTTCTCTCTTTCTTTGTTTTTTGCAACCTCAAGGCCTGTGAGATCACACATATTGATACAAATTTGTCCTATGATAGTACAAAAGTGCAGAAATAAACTGCGCGATGAATAACTCTTTCATGACTTACTTTCTCATTCCATCTCTATCTGTTGACATCCTCCTTCGAAGTTTCTATATTTTTTGTTCTTTTCATGGTATGTTTAGTCAATTGTCAATTCATGTGTCTATTTTATCGATTAATTTGTTTACCAATGTCTTTATGAAGTCAGGATGCTGGATATCAATACCTGTGGAAATGCAAAGAGTACTTGGATAAGGTAAATGATATGGTGTCTTCCCTTCCAATAGTATCTTGAAACATAATTGAACGCGTAAGTAGTTTGTCTAACTCTCTGTTTTTATAGGTAGATCGCGTCATCTTGGCAACTGATAGTGACCCACCAGGTCAAGCTTTAGCTGAAGAGTTAGCACGTCGACTTGGGAGAGAAAGGTTATGTAATTGCAGTAATTTATTTTTCATGTTATATTGAGGATGTACTGAATGGAAATGTATACCTGGAACTTTGATGTAATATGTTGCATGGGTAGATTGCTCCCCTAACCCACAGTATGGTGATTGTGGCTCAAATGAGTTAAAGGCAACTTAGAGATAAAAACCTGCTTCATGCGTCAAGTTTAAGTTTCATGTGATACATGTTCAAGATAAATAAAAAATAACCAACTACAGCAAGCGGTTAGCATATGGCCCTTTGAGGCTTTGTTATTCGGTAGCATATCATGTACTGAAGTCTGTTGATGAAATAAAGATCTTTTCTAATTTTGTTGTTTCCCTCTATCATCATGCCTGACCATAATTTGGATAATGTGTTGCTAACTGTTGCAAGTCGTCTATGCTCCTTACCTAACTAATGAGGTCAAGATTCTTTCCCTTGGGAATCAAACACAGTTTTGCTGGAGATGAGGATATGTTCGACACTTTTTGTGGTCATGCTTTGTGTTTTGTTCACTGAACTTGAGGCTTGTGGACTATAATGCTCGGTTATTTATAGGCTTTGACTTATTTGTTGCTCCCTGTACTTCATTTCATCTTATGTTTTGTGCTTTTTTCCTGAACTTCAGGTGTTGGCAAGTACATTGGCCAAAGAAAGATGAACAGAGCTTTTTCAAAGATGCCAATGATGTAAAACCCTGGTTTTTCATGTCTATTTCTTTCTCCCCATATGATAATTGTTACAGTATAGGACGTAGACAATTGAATAAATATGCTGGAATAAATTATTCCCTTTGTAGAGTCTGGGAAGTGAAGTTTCAGTTCATTAATGGCTTTTTGAGCATCTTATAAAACGAATCTTTCAGGAGTGAATTTAATTTGAGATGACGCTGATGCTTTTTGCCTGTCAATTAGATATTTGTCGAGAGGATATGCTAATTACATTTAGTGGCTGATGGACACAGGTTTTGAAATGCGTGGGAGCCGATGCTTTGAAGAGAATAATTGAAAATGCAGAGCCATATTAACTACCGTTGCACACTGGGTTATTAAGGATGTATGATTTGTTAGCTGATAACTGATATAGGTGGCTTTTTCACATTCATGGAGCAACTGCGACTATGTTTAAACAGAACTCTCTCTGTTTCGTTATTTTTCATTTTGTTCAGAGCACATTTATGTAATTTCCTGTTAGGCCTTTGGATATGCATAAGAATAGATATTTTATGACTGAACTATATAGTTAATCCATATATTTTCAATTATATATTAAGGAACTGATTAATTCTGAATATTGAATCACAATTTCCATGGTAGTGACATATATATAGAATGCCATGGAAATTAGGGCGAGGCAGGGCGGTGGGGATAAACTTGGGTGGGTTCATTTGAGTCAATCCAGTAAGGGGCTAGTGGCCAAAATAGGTGCCTGCAAAGAACAAGTGTCAGGCTGAAATGGGTTGGGCGAAAGATAGGATATTGAGGTCACCGCCATGGGGGAGAGTATTTATAGTGGGGGCATTGAAGTGCAATTAGGCAGAAGAAAGAAGGGACATGAGTGAGGGGTTGTGGATAAGGGCACCGCCGGCGCAGGTGATAGCTGTAGCAGGAATAGTGAGCTTCTGGCTGTGGTTGCCAAGCAGCTCAAACACCGGCGGCATATACATGAAGATACTGGTGCCGCTTTTGCTGATGGGGACGGCTTACTCAGTGCTAAGATATGGCCACCTTCGTCTTGCGGTTGAGGCTGAGCCAACCAAGCAGAGTGGTGATAGTGACGGGGACTCGCCCTGGGGCGTCGCTTTCTTCCTTCTCTTGCTTCTGCTTTTGATATCATGCCACCCCAACTGGTAGACCGCCGGAGAAGGGCGAGGGAGAGGGAAAAGGGTTTAAGTTCGTTGAAGTTTGGTCCTTGCACCAAGGCTCTGTTGTTTTACTTCGAGTATTAAAAAAAAAAAAGGAAAAAGGAATTTCTGGTACTTGTAAAAGGTATGCTACACTAAATACTAAATAGAGGTTGTATTCATCTCCAATCGGCTACCCTACTCGATCTGCATGTGAGGGTGCAGGGTGCTGCCTCCAATTACTCCTCAGGAATTAAACAATCAGCCAGCGGACACCAAAACAAAAACGTACAACAGAAGACAAGCCCAGCGTTTCACAAAACTTGTCCACGACAGGGGGATACTAACCTGGAATGATCATGATTGGCAAATCAGTCACTATCTATAATAAGGTGGCTGCCACATGCAGGGCGGTAGTAGATTTGGTGAGTGTTTGGAAAACACATAAACCATAGTTTCAGAAATTATTTTCCGTAAGTTGAGGTAAAACTTCTCTCACATACTTACCTCATAAATCGTAAAAATTATTCTTAAAAGCTAATCCAAACACACATATGGTCAAAAAAATTGACTGTTTCTTAAAAGATTAAAAAAATTAAATAAGTTACTCCATCATATTATATATTGTGTATCCTTAAATTATATATTAGTTTATAAGTTAGGTAAAATAGTTTGGAGAAAAATGACAAATATAAATATTTTAGGGCAAAGGTGCAAAAATACCCATATACATATGTCACATGTGCGTAGAGCTGGGAATCAGGGCCGGCCCGGCCCTACAGGGCTGGCCCTTGACGGGCCAGGGCCTAACAGGGCCGGCCCTAAAGGGCTCGGGGTCAGGAAAATTGCAGTTTTTCAAGGCCCGGCCCGAGAGCATCAGGGCCAGGGCCAGCCCACAGGGCCGGGAAATCCTTTTCACAATATTTAATTATTTTTCCTGCATATTTTCCCCAGAGAGATATAATTAGTAAATAACAACGATTAAAGTTCTAATTTAATGCATAAATGTTGTCAACATTAAGGTTTAAATAACACGTCTCTTGCAAATTGCTACAAACAAACACAGTTACTAATATATAATCAAAGATAAAATCATGTCCATAAATAACTCACACAAAGGCCAAAGTATAAGAAGGCAAGAAGCTAAATACTCTAACATCTAAACAACATGAGTATGACGACTATCATTTTCACCTTCTTCGCCACTATCATCAATTTCAAGGACATTTGATTATGTTTCACTTTGAGCAGTAGGTTCAAGTAGTCAAATAATCACAACCTCCATCAAAAATCATACTCTATTAGGAAGAATAGTATATAATATGATTTTAGTCTAAATAGGCAGAACAATACTCAAAAATCACAATATGATTCAATTAGACAAAACAATATACTCAAAAATCATACTTTATTCAATATGAGGACAGAGTGACATATAGATTCAATAAAATAATTCAAAAATGTAACATGTTTCCTTTCCAAGTAAGAAAAATAAAAAATAAAATGGCCTAAAGGGCCGGCTCGAGGCCCGAGGCCCGAGGCCCTCCAGGGCCGGCCCTTTTAAGCCCGAGGCCCTACAAGGCCGGCCCTTTTAGGCCCGACTTCCTTTTGAAGCTACAATTTACAAGCCCGGCCCTTGAAGGGCCAGGGCCTAAAAGGGCCGGCCCGACGGGCTCGCCCCGACGGGCTCGGCCCGTTTTCCCAGCTCTACATATGCGTCTGGCACCATTTACATTCCTTGGGTGCAAAAATACCCATGATCTTTACAAAAAGGGGCAAAAATACCAACTCCGTCAATTGAGGCAAACGACCGTTAAGTTTTTTTTTGTGGGCCCCACTTTAATATTTTTTAATTAATTATTTTAAGGGTTAAGGTGCAAAATTACCTATCTACATATCCTTCGGGTGCAAAAATACCTATGATCATTAAAAAAGTGGATAAAAATGCCAGCTTCATTAGCGAAGGCAAACGACCTTTAATTTCTGATTTTGTGAGCCCACTTTAATCATTTTTAAATAATTATTTAAAAAACTCTCACCCTCTCTCTCTCTCTCTTTCTGCACCCCTTTCCCTCTCACTCTCCTTTCCCTCTCCCCGTCCAAACTAGAGCCCCACCTTCACACCGGTAATAACTTTCTCCGACCTCCCACATGGTCACCGCCTTTATACTACCCGCTCCCTCCAAATGCTCTTCCGTAGTTCATCATTGAAACTTTTCCCTTCATTAACGAAATTAGAAATTAACAAACATTTATCTTCATTAATGGTGATGGCATTTTGTCCCATTTTTTAATGATCATAGGTATTAATTAAAAGCTATGATCATTAAAAAAGCGGACAAAATGATAATAGGTATTAACTAAAATCAACATTTTGTCCACTTTTTTTAATAATCATAGGTATTAATTAAAACCTTAAAATACCTCTCTACATTAAGCTTTTAATTATTACCTATAATCATTAAATATGGGGACAAAATTCCAGCTCCATTAATGAAGGCAAACATTCATTAATTTCTGGCTTCGTTAATAAGGGGAAAAGTTTCGATGATGAACTATGAAAAGGCATTTAGAGGGAGCGGATAGTATAAAGGCGGTGACCATGTGGGTGGCCTTAGAGAGTTATTGCCGGTGTGAATGTGAGACTCTAGTTTGGACGAGGAGAGAGAAAGGAAGGTGAGAGGGAAAGGGGTGCAAGAAAAGAGGGTGAGGGTGAGAGTTTTTTAAATAATTATTTAAAAATGATTAAAGTGGGCTCACAAAATCAGAAATTAATGCTCGTTTACCTTCATTAACGAAGCTGGCATTTTTGTCCACTTTTTTAATGATCATAGGTATTTTTGCACCCGAAGGATATGTAGATAGGTAATTTTGCACCTTGTCCTTAAAATAATTAATTAAAAAATATTAAAGTGGGGCCCACAAAAAAAAAAATTTAACGGTCGTTTGCCTCAATTGACGGAGCTGGTATTTTTGCCCCTTTTTGTAAAGATCATGGATATTTTTGCACCCAAGGAATGTAAATGGTGCCAGGCGCACATGTGACATATGTAGATGGGTATTTTTGCACCTTCGCCCAATATTTTAATGTAATTTAATTAACTTCTTTAATTTCTTTAAAAAAATCAACTATGTCTTATATTTAGGACCGAAGTAAGTATATTACAAATTTTGCTGTATATGTTGCAAATAATCTCCCTAACATATCAAACTTGATACACAAAAACCACCAAGCATTTGATTTAACTAGTTAGAGATTATACCAGCTTAATTAAATATCTCGAGTTCGAGTTTTGGGATGCAATAATGTTGATACTTAGTGATAGAGTTTTACTGTCCTTATCATCCTAGCGACTCAATCCAAAACCGATAAAGCCTTCTAGTTAAAAGAAGGTAAGTCCTACATACCACGTCAAAACAAAAAAACTCGATACACAAAATAGCACATATAATATCATTTGAGACCGTTGCTGGGTTCCCTTCCAGGATGGCGTTTCTCTTGGGACGCATGCCCAACTGACAACGGCTGCATCCAGCTATTTGACCGTTGCTCCTCCTTTTTGTTTTATTTTTTTAAAAAATAATCTAACAGTACTAGCTTTATATCATCTACCCAGCGCACCCAAGTCACAACTCATACTTCATTCCTCCTTCTTCCTTCTCTCCTTTCGCTCTCCCAACCATGACTCAAGAACAACCCCAACCAGCTGAACAGCAGGCACCACCTCCTACCGATTCCCAACCCCAGACGGTGCTCAAGAGCTCCTCTTACAGGGAAGAAAGCAACTTCCGTTCTGATCTCAATGACTTTGAGACCAAGGCCTTGAATCAACTCAAATCCATGCTCCAAGAAGCCATCTCTGCTAACCCTCTCTTCCCCGATGCTGCTCCCAAACAAAACGCAGATGACGCCAACAATGTTGAAATCGCAAACGGCATTTCCCTGTGGGGCGTGCCTCTCTTGCCCAGCCAAGGTGCAGAGGGTATCGACGTTGTTCTCCTCAAGTTCTTGAGGGCTAGGGAGTTCAAAGTCAATGAAGCTTTCCACATGCTCACCAACACGCTTAAATGGAGGAAAGATTCCAGCATCGATTCCATTCTGGATGAGGACTTTGGCTCCGATCTGAGTTCCGCTGCTTACATGAACGGCGTGGATCGCGACGGTCATCCGGTGTGCTACAACATATTTGGGGTGTTCGACAGTGAAGAGATGTACCATAAGACATTTGGTACTGAGGAGAAGCGAAGTGAGTTCTTGAGATGGAGGTTGCAGTTGATGGAAAAGGGTATACAGAAGTTGAACATGAAGCCCGGAGGTGTTTCTTCCTTGCTTCAGATCAATGATCTTAAGAACTCCCCGGGTCCGGCCAAAAAGGAGCTCCGTGTTGCCACGAAGCAAGCTCTTGCCATTTTGCAGGACAACTACCCTGAAATGGTTGCCAAAAATGTAAGTTTATCAGTTATATTCAATATGTTGTTGTTTCTGGTTTATCAGAATTACTGAGCTGTGCACTTGTGTTTGTGCTTGTAGATTTTCATCAATGTGCCTTTCTGGTACTATGCTTTCAATGCCCTTCTATCTCCTTTCTTAACCCAAAGAACGAAGAGCAAATTTGTGGTTGCTCGTCCTGCTAAGGTCACCGAAACCCTGCTCAAGTATGTCTTTCATCCCATTCATTATTATCAAGTTGTCTCACCGTCAGGCTCGTCCAAATAATTTTTGCATCACTTGATTACTCCCAATTGTGCTTTTCTTGCAATTTCAGGAAGAGTTTCATTTCATGAGAAATGTTGAAATTCGAACAAATTGAACTTTCAATTATCATAGTTATCCAGAAGATTTTTCAAAGATCTTCCAAGACAACTGAACCCAACCCCCCCCCCCCCCCAAAAAAAAAAAAAAAAACTGCTTCACTTTGAACTTTGAATCGATTTTATCTTGATTTCTTGAAAACAGGTACATTCCTATTGAGGAGATCCCAGTTAACTACGGTGGTTTCAAGAGGGAAAATGACTCTGAATTTTCTGCCCAAGGCGGAGCTGTTTCTGAAATTACTCTCAAGGCTGGATCAACAGCAACCATTGAGATTCCTGCAATGGAGGTATTACCAACTAGTATACCAGTTCTTTTAATTTAGATATAGAAACAGGAACACCATAGATAAAATGTCTGCTGTTTACCAAAAACTAAAATGTCTGATTGCTGATTGTGATTGATCAACAGGTTGGAAGCACATTGCTTTGGGATTTGACTGCGTTGGGTTGGGAGGTGAATTACAAGGAGGAATTTGTGCCCACTGATGAAGGTTCTTATACAGTCATAGTTCAGAAAGGGAAGAAGATGGGATCACAAGAAGGGCCTGTTAGAAACACCTTCACGAACAATGAACCTGGGAAGATTACACTCACTATCGAGAACACATCAAACAAGAAAAAGAGGATTCTCTACCGTTACGAGACCAACAAGAACTCGTCCTGAGAAGTCTGTGAAGGATTTATTGCGGTGGGTGAAATGAAGTGAGAAAAGCAGCGGAGACTAGTCTTTCATTGGTTTAAACAAATTCTTTTTGCTTGTTGTGAAATTCAAAGTTCATTCTTTTTCCTGAACCAATAATGTATCTGATCATATTTTAAATGTTAAATCTTTCTTTGGAAGGCTTTTTCTGAGTGATTATTTTGGCTTGTGTTAATCTAGAGAACTATTATTTGAGAATCCACAAAATCCTTCTCCTTATGTGAAATATATAAACTTCATCGGAATAATACAGCATTTTAAAGAAGGATTCTTGAAGAAAGATTTAACTGGCGTCAAAAAACAATTCATGATCATGGGAGAACAATATTCGTTTGGTTTCTTGATTTTCTTCTTGTTTGCAGGCGTGGTGGGATAAATTAGCAAAGTATTACTACCTCCTATCCCAATATTTAAATAACTTATTTACAGATATTAAGAAAATTATTTAAGTTAGTTTTCTTTTTGTAAAATTATGTACCAATTTTACAAAAATACCCTATTTAATCATGTGTATTCTTTTTAGAAACCCTTTCATATGTGTAATCAATAGTAATATCCTGAAAAAAAAAAAAATTTAAGAGATAAAATGAATTAATTGGTGTGCATTTCGGAAAGGCGTGCAATAATTTTCTTGGAAAAACATGATATGGAATCAGTTGGGGAAGCCCATATAACAAATGGTCCACTGCTGAAGCCTAGATAAGCAGTTGGGGAAGAGTAATGGAAGTTTTGATAATATTGAATTCATATGGTAAAGAAGTTTGAGACCTTTTTCAACTCAAATCTCAGTGAATTTAAATCTAGATTGTTAGCATGCTAAATTCCATGAGACTAACAATTTTGGTCAAATGTAGCGCTTCTAGTGGTTGGGTATTAAAGAAGGTATGCTTTGCTCATTCCTGAAGAAGTTAAGAGGATCAACCTTAGTCTTGACATATGCCAACCTCTTGAAGTTGTTTTTGAAATACTTGGACCCCCAAATGCTGGCTTGCTCGTAGCTGGTATAACCAATGTTGTTATTCGCCCCTATATCAAGATCTCTGTAATTCAGATAGGCAGCTCTGGGAGACTTGGAAACAAAAGGTTCCATATAAGTATATAATCTTCTAATCCAATTAATATGCCTTTCTTCTGCTTCCTTCCCTTCTTGCAGCCAATACACCACATGTTGAATTTCGTACAAGTTCCCAAATCTATGCGGGAATGGAATTTCATTCTCTGCAATCTCATCCATTCTTCCTCCATAAGGACTTAGTATCACACCGCCAATCTCTGCTTCTTGTTCATAAAACATTCTCCATATCCCTTCTAAACCATTCTCCGGTATGGGTTCCCTCACATAATCTGACTTCCCCTTGAAAAACATGCTATTGGTTAGATCAGTTCTGTTGAGCAGAACTTCAAGAGGTGAACTAATATTGAAATTGGCAAAGTAAAGGATTGACTCAATCCAGCTCATCTCAACACAATCTTCTCTCACCAAACCGAGTTCGGAGAACGTCTCCTGCATCAAAGGGAGAAGCTTTTCCACACTTCCCAGAAACATGGATTCAAATGAAGCTTGTGTAGTTGTCTTCTTGTTCACATTCACCCTCTGCAATAAGACCCTGATGAACAGGTCCTTATCAAGCTTGCTTACCACAGATTGCCAGGCATGAACAATCTTGGTCGCATTTTGTTCTAATGTCCTCAGAACTCTGAAAACCGTCAAGCTTGGTGGTACAGAAACTAACCTTATCTTCCATGCAATAATGACTCCGAAGCTGGCTCCACCCCCTCCTCGGATGGCCCAAAACAGGTCTTCACCCATAGATTCTCTATCAAGAAGCCTTCCCTTCGCATCAATTATATGGGCATCAATGATATTATCAGCAGCAAGACCATATTTACGCATCAAGAAGCCATGACCACCTCCACTAAAGTGGCCACCAACTCCCAGAGTGGTACACACGCCAGCAGGGAAGGCCAATGTTTTGGATTTCTGGGCAATTTCGTAGTAAAGTTGACCAATAGTGGCCCCAGATTGGAGCCATGCAGTGGCACTGTGTTGGTCCACGTGGACAGAGTTGAGGTTGATGAGATCGAGGAGGATGAATGGGGGGTGGTGGGAGACGTAAGAGAGACCCTCGTAGTCGTGGCCGCCACTTCTGGTTCGAATCTGCAATCCGTGACGTTGGGAGCAAAAGATGGAAGCCTGAATATGAGATGGTCGGAGAGGTGTGACTATCACAAGGGGTTTAGGGGTTGTGTTGGACGAGAACCTGCGATTGTGAGTGGAAAAGTGTAATAGGGATGAGTAAGAGGAGTTGGTTTTGGTGTAGACGAGCTTCGAGAATGAGGTGGCGTTTGGGGAATGAAGATGAAGACATTGAAGAAAGTCTTCGTGATGAGAGGATGAAGATGATGATGCCGCACCAGACGAAATCAAAAGAACAAAAGCCACAAAAACGTATGAGCTCGGCGGATTCATTTTGGATTTGGTTCAGATATGAGATTGCCTCCTCTCTAATTTATAAATCAGATTTCTGAATTAATCTTGTTTGGAAGAAGAATATTCTAGCTTAAATGGTAAAAGTTGACGTAAGACATAACAATCATAGAAGATTGTTCAATGACGTAGCTAGATGGGGAAGGACGATATTTCATATGCAAGGCGATATCTGATTAAACACGCAAACTCAAAGTTTCAATTGTACTTGTACACTCATCAGATAAGTAATCTAAAATTGAGATGAGGTTAATATATGGTGCTCCCTCCTGTCTTAATTATAAGATAAATTTGATTTTTTTGGAGAAATTAAGGAAGCCAATTAAATTACTCTAGAGTGTTTATATTTTTAGTGTCTTTAGATTATATATTAGTTTATTAGTCAAATTAAATAGTTTAGAGAAAAAAATAAAAATAAAAATACTCTAGAGTAATTTAATTGGTTTCCTTAATTTCTTTAAAAAAGTCAACTTTATCTTATAATTAGGACCGGAGAGAGTATAATTTAAGCCTGAAAAATCACAGACATTTGAATATATGGTACTATAATTAAGGATTTAATTGTTGTTCTTATTTGACCATGCTTTGAATTCACTGATCTAATCACCTGTGGTTACAGCTGTACTCCATATTTTAGTTATTAACTTATTATATATTGCACAGACCACTTGCGACTATTCGCAAAACCTACAACAAATTAATTAGCATTAATCCGATCGAATATTCAAAAGAAAACAAAGTCTGGAAAGAAGCCATATATGAATATTCACACTTACAATGTGTTTGAATTAATTTTTGAAGAATAACTTCTGAAAAAAAAGTGGAGAATAGGTTTTAGAAAATAAATTATAAGCAGAATAGATTATAAGAAAAAAGTGATTTTGATAAAATCAAAGTGTTTGGATATTGTGATCAGAATAGCTTTTTTCATGGTCAAATTACTAAAAAGTACATTAATTTTTGTGATAATTACATATAAAAGATAAGATTATATAAGGGTTAAGGTGCAAATTTAACAAAATTTATTTATGCCAAAAGCCCCTCAAGAAAAACTTGGTTGTAAAATTTGCATCTTAACCTATTATTTAACATTAAATTTCTTAATAAATAGCCAAAATAAAATAAATTTGTCTATATGTGATATTAATTAATTTTTTTAATATAATCAAATTAGATAAATAAATCTTATATTAAAGATAGAAGAATTCATTAAAATTTTGAAATAAAAAAAAAAAGAGAAAAGAGAAAAAGGGAGGGAGAGAGAATTTCGAAATTAAAAAATAAGACAGATGAGAGAGAGTGGCGTGGGTCTCACCAACATGGAAAAGTACTCATAAGAGAGAGGGGGCGAGGTCTAAAACATGGAAAAAGAAAACAAATTGGGAAAATTGCCCAGAAATATCTTGGAGGTAAATAAATTATTAATTGCTACCAAGTGTGTAAGGGATCTTCGTGTGTGCAAGCGATATTTCGTTTTGTGCAAACCATCTTCCGTATGTGCAAAAATCTTCCATATAAATGTGTAAACAATCTTCCATTGTGTACAAAATATCTTCCGTTATGTGTAATAGATCTTCCATAATAGCAATCGGCAATTAATTTATTTCTAAGGTATTTTTAGGCAATTCTCCCAAAAAAAAAATTGATACTATGGTTTTAACCCCAAAACCATAGTTTCAAACCAAAAAGAGATTATGGAATTTTGTTGAGTGTTTGGAAATTAAATTTTGAAATCATGGTTTTATGCCGGAAGTACTTTGTTTTGATTCCATCCAAACACACACTTAATTAGCTTATGCCATGGAAAAATAATCAACTATATCGTCTCTAATTTTTCATAGAGGAGGAGTTGAAATTAAACATGGACATCGCTTGAAATATAAGAGATGACGTGTGTCTGTGTGAGACTACAACTTGAATTCCCTCACCAAGTACGCACGCCAAATTTGATCATTCCAGAATACCAATTAACCTGAAGATACGTATATATGACTATATATATATTTTTTTGCTTTTAGGTAATTAAAGAATGTCATTCAATATACTAAAAGCAAGCACAAGCTTTTTTTTTTTTCCAGCAAAATATATGTCATTCATTAAAAAGCAAAAACTTCTACATAGTATCAGTAAACAACACCAGAAAACAAAATAATCAGCACCAACAGCAGAATCAAAATATTAGTTCTAGCTTAAACACTAAACGCTGACTTAAGACCAAAATAATGTGTAGTTATGGAAGATTGCTCAATCAGGTACGCGGATGGGGAAGAGAAATTTCAAGGCGACAACTTAAACTCAAAGTATCAATCGTACTTGTACATTCAGTTAGTCGGCGGCGTTAATTTAAAAGCATGAGAAATAACAGACGTGTCATTTAACATTTTGAAGTATACAAATGTAATATGACAAGATATAGAAAATGGATAAAAGGCGTAGTTGACATTTTGCATACATATGATCAGAGGATTTAAGCGTTCGTGGTTGTTTAATTATGGTTCTCGATCTCATTTGACCAGGACTTTGAATTCTGTGTTCATCATTTTGTGGGTACCATCTATATTTAGTTGTTATATAGATATTGCACACTTGCGACTGTTTGCAAAACCAATAACAAATTAATTAGCATTAATCCAAGAGTCAAAAGAAAATAAAGTCTAGTGGATGGGAAGAAACCTTACATGAATGTTCACACTTAATTTAGCTTATACCACGGAAAAATCATCCAATATGTCGTACGTCTTGAATTTTTCAGAGGAGGAAATTAAACATGGACAACAGTTGAAAGAGACCTATTTATATGACTACAATTCGAATTCCCTCACCTGCAGGCACGCCAAATTTGACCAATCCAGAATACCATCTTTGAAGACACGTATGCATGACTCCAATTTAAAGTCGACATCAATATATACTTTTGTGTTGTTGATATCCAGAAGAAATATACATATATGGCCCCAGCCAACGGTTTTGATAGAGACAGTAATTTGGAGTTCAATTCCTAATTAATTATAAGCCTCGCTACTGTTGAGTTTGTTAATGACTTTTGTTTAGTAGTTAATATGATTCTGTTAATCCTTTTTGGGCTAAGTGATGAGTTGAAGCCCTTGCCCTTGCCCTTAGTCAGAATTAGTTAGATGATCAGCTTGGACAAGAGGATATGTACCGCCCATATGAGTACGGAACAGCTGTACTTAGACACAAGTACTGGAATGAAGATGTGAAACTTGAATGGAGATTTGGTGGTTCTATTGGTCATTTGGTTGCTCCATCTCACCCTTAACATAAAAGTTAGGTGAATTTTTTATTAAAAAAATTAATTAGGTTAAATAAATTATATTAAAGTATTTATATTTATTATTTTTCTCCAAATTAATATGCCTAATTTATAAACTGATATTACAATCTAATATAATGATACACAATATATATTGTGATTAAGCAATTTAGTTGGCTTTCTAATTAATATATTTTAAAAAAGTCAACCGACTCTTATATTAATGAATGGACGGGTGTGTTTGAATTAACAGTAGCAAAATGACTTTTTTCAATTTGACTTTTGCAAATGTAAAATTGGTAAAAGTTGGATTATGTAATGTGATTTATGTTTGAATTAGCGTTTGAAAAAGTTAGTAGATGTAAAATGATTGAAAAGGACTATGAGATGGATTTAATAAAAATAAAAATAGTTAATGTTTTATTGGGAAAAATTTGAAAATAGTAAATTACATAAATTTTAGGGGAAAATGGAGAAATGTGACCCTTTGAAAATTTAATTAGTGAAAATGGCCTTAACCAGGGTACTATCATTATTTATACATATAAATTTATCAAATTATTCCTGCCAATTAAATTTCTAATTGGAGAGTTTTTCCTGATTTCTCTTAAATTTTGTTATTTATTTTTTCCTTGGATACTTGTATAAATAAATGGCCTTATAGGACTCAAATTTTCATCTACAAGTGGACTTATAATAAGGTCCAAAATATTACTTCCTCCGATCATATTTATAAGAGCTTGGTTATCAAATTACACAATTTAAGAAAGAAGTTAAAATTAGTTAAAAATAATGAGTACTCCCTCCAATCCACAATATAGGTCACCTTAACTATATCATGGGAAACAAAAAATGATAGTTAAATTATGTAATATGTCTTAAAATGTAACTTTTTTTCACTTTTACCATTCTTGAGAAATATGTTAATTGCATTGGAGTGTTAATGAGTGGGGCAAAGTTGGAAAATGGGCATTAATTATAGGGGCAAAACAGGAAAAAGAACATTAATTAAACAGGAGGTGACTTATATTGTTGACCATGCTCTTTTTATAGAAGTATCCTATATTGTGGACCGGAGGGAGTATGCCTTGAAATAAATCTTTTCCCCAAATATGCTCTTATCTGTAAGAGGCAAGTAAGAGAGAGAAATAGTTCGGGTAAACATAAATATTACCAACCTTGTAATTAATACAATATATATAATTAATAAGGGGCACAAATGTTAAAACAACTTTTATCAGTCTCTTATAAAAAGGATCAAACTAATTCAAATTTTGGGATTTTATAAAAAGAATTGAAGGGAGTATTTTAATAAAAGAAGGTGGAACCAATATCTATTCTTCATGTGGCAATTAATTTATTCTCTCTCCATGATAGAAAAGTCAAAAATAAAAAATTTTAACTTATGACTTAAAATAGCTTTTTTCTAAAAGCTTAATTGTCACATCGTCAATCCAAATACTCAAAAGCTGTTTCTTTGTGATGGAACGGCCACTCTTGGGATCCCAAATGTGATCCAAAACACACTAAACTATCATTTCAGAGGTTAGAAGTTGGAATACATTGTATTAAAAAAAAAAAGGTTGGAGTAATTTATACATCCCATATCAATTATATGCCCCAAATATGGCAACTTGATCGTCAAGCACATGTTGAAAACAAATATAAAGTGACACATGAAGGTAGCTGGGTCCTAACTGATATTTCGCAAATTCATTTTTTTTTTCTAAATATTTGTGCTAATTTCGACAGTATTTTGCACGCCTTTGCAAATATTTTAGCTACCCAACTGCCTAAAACAAAATAAATTTTTTCGAAGAATATTTAGTTCTGAAATTCTTTTAGTCTTTTCAATTTTGCTAAAAAAGTTCTGCTTCTTTTTCTTCCTTTTTTTTAAAAAATAGCGTCTGGGAGATATACAAGTACAAAGTTTTAATTTCAAACCATCTAGATCAAACTCGAAATATTTAACATGAAAAATGGAAGTATGAAGAATTGAAATAAAACTTAGTTTAATTACAGAGGAATTCCAAACATAGTATAAGAAAGCCGGCCAAAAAATGAATGATGAGTGGTGGAATTAGATATGTAAGCATTATATCCACTCCAAAAAAATTCAAAACGTAGGCTTAGTTTGACAATGACAAATTCTTCCTTATCGATCATGACGCTGCAAATTGTGGAAAGATCAATTTAAATATAAATAGCGTATAAGTCTTTGGAGGCGGTAGTACCTTTCACTCAATATATTTCAGAATAAAAGATGACGGATTAATTAAAAAAATATGCTGATCATTGTGATGATGTAACCAATTATTTTCTTTTGAATATTTTTTTATCTATTTAAATGTGATAGGCATTCCAGATGAAAACTTTTACTCAAACGATCGATGATTTGGTCGTCTTAAGATATGGCTTGTTATATGCAGGCGCATGTGCCCACAGATATATACGCACCTAGCTAATACTCATACATACTATTCAATCATGCCAGATGGCAACTTCCAACTAAATTATATATGTTCACACAGTCATTATATGTCTAATAACAAGTAATGTTAATCAACTATTTATTTTTTAATTTCAGTATTATTTGCTCGATGAAACGTCAACATGTCAAAATAATCAGGGCAAATGGGAATACATGATATAGGAAACTAATTGCAGCTCCAAATTTTGACTACTACAAGAAATGCAAAAATTGCCTCTCACTGTAATCGGATATACTTCATTGAAGTCAATAACGTACATTTTATTTTCATATTCATAACATACTGTGCTACCGGGGCCCTGGAGGAGCTGGCAGCTGTTTCACGGGGAATTAATAATGTGAAATAGCTAGAGTTATTCTTTCATGAACACTCTTGCCAAAAAAAAAAAGTGATGATATTAGACTTGATGAATTTACGTTTGCTTATAATCATTACTATATATTACTATCTCGGAGGTTTATTATTATTATTATATACTTAACGCCCATTATTGAATACATACTCAATTTAACGATCAAATGGAGAGAAAATAGAGGGGGGGGGGGCGCGAGGGAGGATCATGGAGTAGTGTTAATATGCGCGGGATGGCGTGCATGTTCACGCCATGACAATAAATGGTTTGGCTTCTCATATAAACACACACAGAAATCTCTTGGGAGGTCAATGAAGGAAGGAGTTACGTGATCCATTCTTGGTCAATTTGGGAGGTTGCTTATGAATAATCTTCTCATTTTCATATGATATATCACTTCCAAATCTCCCTATAAATTCCGATATAGATTTCCCCCTAGAGTATCCCAATAGCAACAAATTAAAAATGGGTGGCTTAACAAAACTGCCGCTACTCTCATTACTTTCTCTCGTTGTGCTTCTTTCCCTCCCCTCTCCTTCTTCTTCGTCTTCTTTTTCTTCCTCCCACAACACTTTCATCCGTTGCCTCGCAAACCATTCAGAACCCTCTCACCCCATAACCTCCGCCATTTTCACCCCAACCAATGCCTCCTTCTCTTCTGTGTTAGAGGCCTACATCAGAAACCTTCGCTTCAACAACTCCTACACCCGAAAACCTTACCTTATACTCACCGCCTTACACGTCTCCCATGTGCAGGCCGCTGTTATTTGTGCTCAGAAGCACAACCTCCTCATGAAAATCCGAAGCGGAGGTCACGACTATGAGGGTGTCTCCTACAGAGCTGAACGACCCTTCTTCATCCTCGACATGTTCAATCTCCGATCCGTCGAGGTTGACATAGACACCGAGACGGCTTCTGTTCAGGCCGGAGCAATTCTGGGTGAAGTCTACTATAGAATAGCCGAGAAGAGTAAAACCCATGCCTTCCCAGCCGGGGTTTGCCCCACTGTTGGTGTGGGAGGACACATAAGTGGTGGTGGGTACGGGAACATGATGAGAAAATATGGTCTCTCCGTGGATAACGTCCTTGATGCACAAATAGTCGACGTTCATGGCAGATTACTCGACAGAAAATCCATGGGTGAGGATCTCTTCTGGGCCATTACAGGTGGTGGGGGAGCTAGCTTTGGTGTTGTGGTATCCTACAAATTGAAGCTAGTTCGAGTCCCTGAGGTGGTCACTGTGTTCCAGGTGGCAAGGACCCTGGAGCAGAATGCCACGGATATATTGTACAAGTGGGAGCATGTTGCTCCTAGTATTGATAATGACCTTTTCATTAGGGTTATTATTGACGTGGTGAATGGTACTCAAAATGGGACAAGGACAGTGAGGGTGACCTTCATAGCCATGTTCCTGGGTGACTCCAAAAGGCTTCTTTCTATCATGAACGATAGCTTTCCTGAGTTGGGTTTGAAGCAGTCGGACTGTATAGAAACAAGCTGGCTTCAGTCGGTGTTGTTTTGGACAAACATCAACATTACAGAACCGGTTGAGATCTTACTTGATAGGACGCCTCAGTCACTCACTTACTTGAAAAGGAAGTCCGACTATGTGAAGGAACCCATTTCAAAAGAGGGTTTGGAAGGCATATGGAAGAAGATGATCCAATTGAAGGACACTATTCTGTATTTCAATCCTTATGGCGGACGAATGGCCGAGATTCCAGCCAACGCAACTCCTTTCCCTCATCGTGCCGGCAATTTATGGAAGGTATATATTTATATCCATGTAATTAATACTTACAAACACGTACCTACGTAATCCTCTCCTCGATCTCACACAATATAATAATGTTTTTCTTATTCTAATAACTACTGTACGTACAGGTGCAATATCAAGCCAACTGGCATGAGGCGGGGAAAGAGTTAGCAGATCACTACATAGAGCTGACAAGAAAACTACACAAGTACATGACTCCGTATGTGTCCAAGAACCCTAGAGAAGCGTTCTTCAACTATAAGGATCTGGACCTGGGCATCAACCACAACGGTAAGAACAGCTACCAAGAAGGCAGAGTTTATGGGGTGGAGTATTTCAAGGACAACTTCGACAGGCTCGTTCGAATTAAGACCCAAGTTGATCCTTCCAACTTCTTTAGAAACGAACAAAGCATTCCTACGCTGCCCCCCAATCGCAACCCATAGATTCATTCGATTGCTTTATCAATTTGTTTGGATAATTAATGGCCTTCTTTTAATTAAGCATGCAGCAATAAATATAACAATGTCATTGTCAACAAATTGTTATGCCCTGTTCAACTTTTCAATTTCTCCGTGTATTGTACGCATCTCTTTTGTAAATCAATTTATACTTTCTAGAATGTCCTTTTAATTATTGGGCAATATATATATATATATATATATAATAAACCCATTTGTTATTAAATAGAGCTCTAAGTTTCATATTATTATATTCTTCGATCGTGTGATGATTCTGTCTCCAATCAGAATTTGACTCATGGACTCGTTCAACTCATGATACACATCTTTGTCATTAACATGTCACCAACGGCGTTAGCTTACTAATGTTAAATAAGCTTAATTAAAAACATAACCACTATAAAAGATCCAGTCTCCCTGTCGAATACGGAGTTGTACGCAGTAATATGAAAAATTAAAAATCACCCACAATTATAAATTTGCCATTCCAACCAAATTAAAATAACCCACATCAATTAAAAATGAAAAATCCTAATTTATAATTATCAGTAATGACAACGTAACAGCCATGCACACAACCATGCCATTTTTATTCTACGTTAATCCTCATCAACCGACGTCAATTTTGCACTGCATGTGGTGATGACTTTAATTTCCCTAGCTAGCTTATCCGCATATTCTCCTCACACCGCAAAATACGATCATATATATATATATATATATATATAATCCATCTTTAATTTTGAAACTTAGGTTGTCCCAGATGTCATGGTCCGCAAATATTACAAACAATTGGAGAACTTGATCACTGTTGAAAGAAAATGAAAGATTAATATATGAAAAGAAAGAGGGGTGAAGAAAGAAGACAAAATTGATATAATAATATTGACACAAGATGATTACCAAACATGCATGGTGATGCACATAACGGTGCTAAATGAAGTCACAGGTGACTGGCAATAGATATAATGAACCAGATGAGTGTAGGGGTAATAGCACAAACTCGAAAGAACCCCTTAACTTTGATGAGTGATAGAGTGTAATTAATATTTATACACACTGATATAACCCCAAACTATGAGATCCCCAACCTACCAATCACATTATTTGAGATTAAAAACTGTGGAACACACACACGCGAATTTAGCTAGGTTAGGGGGTATCGTCAAAAAGCAAGCCCTTGGACGATGAGGAAGCAATGGTGTTTGGAGTGGATCCAGATGATGCGTAATCTGCTGGAGTCCCAGTTTGGAAGCCTTCAAATGATCCCCCAAAGTTTATTTCCTCGTAATTCTGCTGCTCTATATTCGACGTTGACGTCCGTCTCAGTCTCTGAATCCCTTCTAATTCCGCTGTAACTTCTCTCATGCTCGGCCTCGTCCTTCCATTCAAGCTCAAGCATCTTCTAGCCAGGTTTGCCACTTGTGTCATATCTTCTTTCGCCCCCTCCTTCATGATTCTTTGGTCCACAATATCATATAAACGACCTTCATCCATACGCATTATCAAATACGAAGCCAAACTCTGAGCTCCCAATGGCCTTCCCGATGATATTGCAACTTCACCTGTCAGCAGCTCAACCAGAACAACCCCAAAGCTGTACACGTCACTCTTGTCAGTGAACTGGCTCGTCTGAAAATACTCAGGATCCAAGTACCCAAAAGTTCCCTGAACTTCAGTTGTGATGTGACTCTCTTCCATGGACACCATTCTTGACGTTCCAAAATCAGCAACTTTTGCTCTCAGCTTGTCGTCCAGCAGTATGTTGGTTGATTTGATGTCTCTGTGATAAATGGGCCGAGAAGCCGCCGAGTGCAAGTAAAATAGAGCTCCGGCAACTTCGCCGGCAATTCTTAAACGAGTCTCCCATGTCATTGAGATCTCTTCACTTTGTTCGTGCAAGTGCTCGAAGAGGTTACCATTGGGAATGAATTCGTAAACCAGCAGCGGAACTTGTGTCTCCAGGCAAAACCCTAACAACCTCACCACATTTCTGTGGTTGATCTGAGAGAGAATGAGCACTTCGTTGATGAAGTCCTCAACATTTCCTCGGAACGTGAGCTTCTTGACGGCAACAATTTTGCCGTCGGCAAGCATGCCTTTGTAAACAGTGCCTTGGCCTCCCTTTCCCAGCACTCTATTAACGTTGAAGCGGTCGGTGGCTTTTTCGAGGTCCCTCGAGCTGAACAGCTTGGTTTTGTCGAAGCTCACATCTCTTCGGTGCAACAGCAGGCCACCATTTTGCCTGAAGTATTTCTCCTTTCGCTTGTTTATTCTACTTTTCCTGAAGATTTTGTACTGAATCCACAAGCCAACCAGGAAAACAATGGATACTAGGCTCGAGAAAACTGCCCCTGCATTAGATTTCATAATGAAACAAACAAATTAATTTCCCTCATGATTCAGGTCAAAAAATTAAAAGCCTTTTTTCCCTCAGGATCTCACTGTTGATAATTCTTTTGCAAGAAAGTCAATTTCCGTAAGGAATAAAATTAACGTAGTAAGTAGCGCGCGCATTGAAAGAACTTTGTGAAGGATTCTAAAAAATGTCGGAACCTTTATATGCTATTCTGTTCTAAAAATTCTTTTCAAGGGCAAGTCTCATTTAATAAATGCATTTTTCCTGAAGGAAAAAAAAACATCACTTTCCAACACTGACATAGCTAACTTTCATTTAAATATGAAAAACAAGTGGGCAGGAAAGTCCGTGAATGGAATCAATGGATGCCGTTTGGTTTGGGTTGGAATTATTTTTTATTTTTATTTTTTTTGTAATGTCGTGTCTCTCGTCTGTGGGTTCAGAAAGAGCCGTCTCGTGAAAACAAAGCACACTAAAATACTTAATTTAAAGATAGTCTCCTCCATTACAAGGATCTCCTCTATATTTTATAATATTATAGTAATATGTGCTATTTAAAATATTAATTTTTTTACTTAGTTTGTTCAACTCACTGTAAAATTAAATGTTCTCACTAAATGGTCAAACCCTTCTAACCAATGATTTTCAGGAAGATAACTTGAATACATTAAATGAAATAACTAATTTTAAGTATTAATAGAATTTATAAAAAGAATGAGGAGATGGATGAGAGAAGCATTAACCGTGAGTTTTGCCAACTTATGGAATATATAATTTCTAAAATGAAAGCCAATGAAAGGCGAATACAACACATTGACTTGAACAAGATGCGTACCTATGACCGACATGCCTTGAGATTTGGGTCTAGAGTTCCCTCGGTCACCTGAAAGTTGAAGAATCATAAACTGGGTTAGAGTTATGGCCTTTAAGAAGGAAATAATGATGGATGTATATATAATGAGTTAAAAAATAAAAATTGGTTCATATAAAATGTAGAGTAGGGGACCTGGAGAACCAAAAGGAGTAGAACACTGGGCAGGCCCGAGAGCCGAGTTCATGAGGGCCTGGGAAGAAGTCATATCAGAGTCGTCACAACTGCAACTGCTATTATATTCAAGCACGGCAGCCACGCTTTTCAAAGCCTTCCACTCACTCCCAGTCCTTGCGGCCCAGTCGTTGTGGCCGTTATCTTGAGCAATAAGCGCATAACTGCAATCTTCATCATCATGATTCCCGTTAACATGTTGAATTCTGGGTTTGAATTCCGACAGACTCCGAGGTAGGGAAGTGGCGCAGCAATAGTGGCCCACACAAGCTTCTGTTCCGGAATGATTATTCTGGTTGTTGTTGTGGCAAATGGAGACGCAGCCGCCAAAGACGACGTCGTCTCCTTGGAGAAGAAGAGCTTGTGTGTTGCAGCCCACACCCAGAAACACGTTGTCCTCCCGAGAGTAGGCAAAAGGACTTACGCTCATGTTTATGGGAAGACTCGTTTCGGTGGTGTTTTTGCAGTTCCATGCGTATATGGGGTTGCTGACCCAAACCTTGCAGGAGTTGTAGTCAAATTTTGTGACCTCCAGTTGTATGAGCTTGAGATATGGCCTGAGAGTTCCGGCTGAGTCTTGTTTGCATTCGATTTCAAAGGACTTGTTATGGTAGCAGTGGGGGCCCTTGATTCCGAAGGGAGGAGAGATTGTGAGATTCCCACAAGTGGAGTTACAATTAGGAGAAGCCAATGAGAGTGGAAGTAGAGAGATGAAAACCAGAGGCAGAGCCATATGGATGAGGATCAGTTGAAATGAGGAGGCAGATATTGACAGGGGATTAGTAAAGTGTATATATATGGCAAGACTTATTCACCCGGTGGCGGCCTGACCTTTGGGGTTTGGACTCACTCCCTATGGGAAAATGTCAATACATTTTCTAACATTTAACGCACAAGTTGGTACGGTGTGGTAGTGGACATTGGACCCAACTCTGATTTTGGGTTATGCATTTACGGGCTGCAAACTCATCTGTTCTTTTAGGGTCCAGTTGCTCTTTAATTAATGAGAAAGATGATAAGAAGGTGTTTATTATTATTTGATAGAAAAAGGCAACCATATATCCTATTTCTCGTCCTCATCTATAAATGATGCTTGTGTGGTTCATTTGCTTGACCGGGAACAGCTTGCCGGTGCCCAAAGGGAAGGAAGACAAATAATCTGCAATTGATTGTCTAAAAATATGTGCAGAGAAGCCAATCGCGGGTGCATCTTACTTTATTCCATCAAATTGGGTGTCGGAATGTTAGAGATTTTTTTTAAAAAAATAAATAAATAATAAAAATGTGTTTGGTTGTTCGCAACACTTGCCCGCCACATGAAAAGGAAATTACTTTTTTTCTTTTAAAAATAATTAAAATTGATATCATATATGAAGCATTTCAATTATTAATTTAGAGTGTTTTGACATATTTATTAGTCGTTCCAAAGTCAACATTTGTGTGTGTAGCTAGAACAGGTAATATGTGAGGAATGCAGAGACACACATATAAAATTGAGAGGGGCAAAGTAGAGAGAAAGAAGGGAATAATACTTCACTCAAAAACAGAAGAAGGGAATAATTCTCCTACAAGAGAGAGAGTATAAACGTATAATGGGGGAGGCACGGGGTAGGCCTAAAGGGACCATGTTACATGAACGTGAATAGAATTAAGTGGGACCAGGAAAGGAAGTCAAGGATTTGGGGAGAGCACAGCTGCCCCTGTTGTCCCTTAAATTTTGGGATTCTTCTTCAAATGTTTTTTTTTAATAGTTCTTTTAATTATTCGATTCTATATAAAATGAGTGATAATTTGATATTTTATGGATAAAAAATGAAATTTTTTTTTCAATTTTTTAAAGATTTAAAACTTTAAATTAAAAAAAAATTGCACAATTTTGACAGCATAAATTTTTAAAAAATCGTAAAAAATTGAAAACAACTCCTTTTTTTAATATCAAAATGTCAATCATTTATGTAGAATTTAATAATAAAAAAAACCACAAAAAAAATATATTTAGGAATAACCCCAAATTTCAGGGGTAGTTGTGAAAAGCACAGCTGACACCCTTGCCTAATAAGTCAGTCATGATTCATGGGTAGTGAAACCTGCGTTTTCTCAAAATTACTTTCTCTAGTCTTATTTATAAGTAACTTTTTCTTTTATAGGGTTGGTTCCTTTTATAAGCAATTTTTATTTTTTGTTTGAAAATGTAAGCTTCTTTTTCTTTTTACTTTTATTAAATACTCATTCTTTCTCATATCTTATATTTATTATCTTTCATACTTTCTATCTATTCTCTCTCCTATGCTCTTTTCATAAATAGGGGCATATATGAAAAAAAAAATATGGCATTTTTTATACACTTATTGTTTTTAACTATCAATTCGTTTTACTCAATTAAAGAAAAAGTTGTTTATAAATAAAACCAGAGAGAGTAATAATCATTCAAAAGTAAGCAGTATCTTCTCACGTTGGTTGTATTATATATATTACTGACTTAACCACTACACCCATCACCAATGTTTTTGTAGCCGACCGGGAGAGAAGAGCGGCTCATTGTTTTTGCTTTTAGACTGTTCTAGTGGTTGTGCCGGTCGGAAAAGTGCAGCTGATGCCATTTTAAATTAAAAAAAAATGGAAACTTGAAGCCAGAGCGCAGAAGAAAATAAATTAAAATGAAAGAGGAAGTTGCATGTCAATAATCTTCATACCTGAGTTGAGACTAAAACAAACCGAAGAAGGAGAAGAAAGTTGGGCAAAGGGAAGACGGAAGAAGATAGTATGAAGGGACAAAAACCATAGTATGGAATTGAAGCCAAATTTGAGAGAAGATACAAAAATGGAATAGTATTGTATAAATATATATACACATGAATTTTTTTTATAATATATTAAATTTGAACTGTTAAGATCTTAATCCAACAATCTAAATTAAAAAAAAAAATACAAGTAGAAGATGGGAGCCAGATTCTTCCATTGTGGAAATTAAGCCTTCCATATCTCACTCATAAATTTCAATTGTCACATCATGCATTCATTCACTCCATTTTTATTTCAAAATACAGACAAAAGAGATATTTTTTTTCTTTGTCAATTTAATTATCAAATCTCACGGATTCAATATCAAGTTATATCCTTCAACGCGTTATTTAGATTGCTGTACTATTCACATTGATTGCTTTACGCGTTCTACTTTTTAGCTCCTCATAATATTCCTTCCCCACTTTGGTTCGTTCTTCCCAATTTTTTAGGGAAAATGATATTTAGGTCTCAAACTATAAAAAAAATATTATAAAAGTCTCTTTAAAAAGTTAATGGTTAGAAAAGTACTTAGGGACTTTTCTGACATGAATTCCCAATATCCATTTACACAAATACCCCCACCAAAATAACTACAAAAAAGGCACAGGAGGAGAGGAGGGAAGACACGTTTTAGGGATTAAGGAGAAATAGAGAAATGGATAGATGGGATACGTGCGCGTTGGAGGTGCAACATTGAAGGGATACAACGTGGTGTTAATGTTGTTAGGAATATCTTCTTCTGCATCGTCCATCTATGGGTAGTAAGGTACAACAGCAAACTGATTTTTTTTTCTGTGTGAAAGTTAGTTGGATTGAGATTGAAGGGTTAGTTAAAGGTTGAAGCTTGGTCTAAAAAATGGAGTAAGTGGTAAACAAGAAATGCTAAGAATTTGCTACATATATGATCTTGACCATTGAAGTTTGGGTTTCATGTTGGGTGGGTTGTGTTTATGTTAGAGTGCTCTATTTTTGGGGCAAGAAAATAGAGGAGCTGCTATGTTTTAAGTAGGAATAGTGAATATAATTGTGATTCTTTGCTGTGAAAATGCAGAAATGAAACAAAAAAATTGTTGTAAATTTGTGTAGATGTAATTAATAATATGACAGTTATAGTTGTTAATACAGAATCTTTGTTGTGCTCTGTTTTTGGGCAAGCAAGCAAAGGTGTGCTATCCATTCCCGCTGGCATGATGATAAAAAATGATGATATGATGATAAAAAAAGTGTTATTAACGTGTTGTAAATTTGTGCAGATGTAGTTGTAAATATTGCTGTGGAAGTTGTTAATACGTACAGAATCTTTGCTATGTTTTTGGGGAAGCAAACAGAGGTATGAGTGTGGTTTATGTTATTAGAAAATGCTGATATGATGATAAAAAAAGTGTTGTTAGCGTGTTGTAAATTTGTACAGATGTAGTTGTAAATATTGCTGTGGAAGTTGTTAATACTAAGTTTGTATTACAGATTCTCATGAAAGTAACGAAATCCAAATGAAGTTCAAAGTTACCCTTGATACATCAACATTTATGGATCTTGTAGATAATAAAGGGGTACTAGAGGAAGTTGTTAAAATGACTAATAATGTTGTGAAAGAAGCATTAAACGTTATAAACAATAACAAAAGTGACACAATATAGTATGCAACTTATTGATATGGTCCAAGTTATTGCCCTAGTGCAACGGTAGAAATTAGTTGTAAACATAACTTAATAAGTTGTAAACATAACTAAACATGTTGTAAACACTACACAGAGTAGTTAACTCTTCCCATCTTCAGTGTTCAGCGGATTTACATGTGGCCACGTGCTTAGACATTGTTAAAATGACTCATCCTATTGTAAACTAAGCGTTAGCAGTTGTAAACAATGTCATCGATAGAGTTGAACTTGCTATGGACCAAGATCTTTTCCTAAGCTATTGCAATAGCAGAAATAAGTTGTAAAATTAACTTCAGAAGTTGAAAACATAACTTAAGCTATTGTTAAAACTACACAAAGTAATGGACAATCCTGTAACCCCCTTCACGATCAAGGCCGAGATTAAGTTATAATTAAATAATTAAGTGAAATTAGAGACCTTAGATGATTTGGAACTTAAACAAAATTGAACTTCCCAAAATCAGAGTTTATAAAAATTTTTCTAAAACTTGTTCACAAAGGCCTCATATTCACATTACAAATACACAATTGGCATGTACAGGTTGATTTTATTTATACATATCAGAGTACAGTATAAATTCCCAACACACTCAGGTTCCATTAATTGATAAAAGGGTTTACACAAGGCATAAATGCCATAAGCTCTGTCCCTTTTTCTTGGGGATTACACAAACTATACCCCAAATATATATACATACATATCCCAATAATATATCCAAAAATTACATATATGATAACCAAATATTTCCAAAATGAAACTCCCATCCGGAGCTCTAACTACTCTTCGTCACCCGCTTCCCTTTTGATCCTTCAGCCCTGTCTAAAAGTTGTTTGGAAGAGTGAGATTATAAAGAATCCCCGTAGTAACAAATCACTCATAGTATGCATAATAATAAGGCATGAAAGCAAATCATAACCCAAACATAGTAACTACAACGACAGTTACAGCGGTAAGGGCATGTATGACTTGTGTCACCCTTACGTTTGCTCACGCTGAAGTGCTCACGCTGTATCGCACCACAACACAGTTCACAACACTATATTTCACCACAGCTGGGATTCATATAAAGTATTTTACAATACACAGCCACACTGGCCAGATTCACAAAGCAGTTTCTCAAAGATCAATGTTTATTACAATAGCAGTTCAACGGCTGGGGTAGGTGTGATAAGCATCAACCTCCTAGGACGGCTCCCGCTGAAGTGCTCATGCTGCAAGGGACCATGACACATTTTCATTCTCCTTTCACAAACACACAATGATCAATCATGCATACCAGACATCATACACAACAAGAGAGAAAAGTCACTACCTTGATCCTTCCGTGCATGTCCTAGCACCAGTCTCTCCCGAGTAGGGCAAATATCGTATCCTACGATTCACAATTAGGGACGAAGAGTCAATTCTCTATTCCAATTCTCAATGACTTCTTAACACTTAGTTTTAATATCATTATTGCTCTTTGAGTACCCATAAATACCCCTACAAAACTCCTAAAGGGTTAGAAGAACTATCCCAAAGATCCCCTTTTTGGAAGCACAAAAACTGATTTTTCACTACTGCACTAAAGTGAAGATGGTCTCACTCGAGTGTTGGTACGGACACTCGAGTGAAGAAGGCCTCACTCAAGTGATGGTATGATCTCCACTCAAGTGCTAGAAAGTGAGGACAGAAAATATTTGCCCGAGAGCACAAGAAACTTTTAGAGAAAAGAAGCACTCGAGTGACAGCTTAACACTCGCAAGTGTTAAAGCGCACTCTTGAATCTTGGACGAGAGTGACAACCCGAGATGAGAGTTCATGGTGTCAAATACACCCGCACTCGAGTAAGAGGAGGCTCACTCGAGTGAGAACCCACAACACTTACAAGTGAGGCAACACTCTTGCCTCCACACGGAAGTACAACAGAGAAACTGAAGCAGAAAAGGAAATTACACTATCGCACTCGAGTGAACTCACTCGAGTGATGTTCATCCCGTACTCGAGTAAGCCCCATATCACTCGAGTGACACGCATCATAAACCAAAAAAGGCAGAAAACTTGACAGTACTTCCCAAAAGCTTCCCAAGAATTTCCAATAGACCCAAAACCTCAACCATAGCTACTCCCACACAAAAACACACAAGGAATTCAATGGAATCATCAGAATTACCAAAATCCTACTTCATTATCATACTTTGGTTTTGGGCAACAAAAACATCAAAATTTCAAAATCATCCAAACTTCACAATTTAACCACCAATCAATTCTATCTATCCAAAATACCTCTCAAGATACCAATTTCATGCCAAAAGCATACCAAATACCCAATGACACTCATTTTCAAATTCAAGGCTATAAATACCAAAAATCCCAAACTTCATCAAATGACATGAAACATAGATGGAAAGGCTTGTTTCAATCACCTCTTCAACTTTTCCAAAGACACTCCTTGATTCTCCAACTACCAGATTTTTGTGATTCCTCAAATCACCATCAATGGAGAAATTACAACCATCAAATTGAAGCTCTTAACTCAAGGAATAACTTTAATGGAGTGAACTTTGGCTTTAGAGGTCATTATCTTACCTTAAATTCCAGCTTTTTCTTTCTCTCTCCTAAGCTCCCATGGCTACTGAAAATGGAGAAGGGAATGAGAGATAAGAGTGTTGAAGATGAAGATTGAAATGATTATTTCTCCATGCCCATGCTTCCAACGAAAAGGAGGGAAGAGAGGAGAGTGAAATGAATTCTTTATTCCCCTTTGACTTTTCCTTCAACCACTAACATCATATAAGCTTGCCAAGTGTCACATTCTCATTGGCTCTTCATACAATAATCCACCAATTAACTACTCTAATCCCTCCATTAGCCATATAATCACATATCTCATTTCTCCTCTTAGCTAGTAATTAATTTCTCTATTAATCACTAACTAATGGCCCAACAATTTCATTCTTTCATTTTCCACTAATCATGACATATTAATTAATATTACCACAAAACACATAATTATTCCACTTTAATTCAATAATTATCCTCAATAATCATCATTAGCCTTTAATTGAAATTTGGGGCGTTACAGACAATCCCATTTTTTGTGTTAATCGTAGTTTCATATGGACATGTGCTTATTCGTTGTTAAAATGACTGATCATGTGATAAAATAAGCATTCGCTGTTGTAAACAACACAACTTGCTATGGTCATCATCATAAGAATACAGTTGTTAAAATGACTTTCAGTATTGTGAAAACATGCATATCGAGTTGTAAACCAAAAAAAAAAGTGGTGTGGTCACCTTGGTATGTAAAGACGTCGTTTTCTTGACCTGTAAACAACTTGTAAAAATGACTAAACATGTTATAAACATACGAATAACGTGTTGTCAAAGTCTGCACTTGGCAAACTTGAAAGTAAATCATTCCATAATTACATGTTGTGAAAATAACTAATTATGTTACCAAAATAACTCATGATGTTGTTAACGTCTCATTACATGAGTGCATTTTTTGCAACAAGGCATTCCTACAAAATATCAACAGATGTACACAACAACTAGCATGTCCTACAAAAAAACATCTCAAATGCTACATGTCTTTCTTCCTCTTCATTTGTTGGTTGCCAGCGAGAATGGATAACATACCTCTGTTTGCTTCCCCAAAAACAGAGCATTCCCTCTGTTTTCTTCCCCAAAAATAAAGCAAAGGTTCTGTACGTATTAACAACTTCCATAGCAATATTTACAACTATATCTGCACAAATTTATAATACGTTAACAACACTTTTTTTTATCATCATATCAGCATTTTCTAATAATACAAACCATACTCACACCTCTTTTTGTTTCCCCAAAAATAGAGCAAAGGTTCTGTACGTATTAACAACTTCCATAGCAATATTTACAATTACATCTGCACAAATTTACAATACGTTAACAACACTTTTTTTTATCATCATATCAGCATTTTCTAATAATACAAACCACACTCACACCTCTTTTTGTTTCCCCAAAAACAAAGCAAAAGTTCTGTACGTATTAACAACTTGCACAGCAATATTTACAACTACATCTGCATAAATTTACAACATGTTAACAACATTTTTTTATCATCATATCGGCATTTTTTATCATCATGCCAGCGAGAATGGACAGCATACCTCTTTTTGCTTGCCCAAAAACAGAGCACAGCAGAGGTTCTGTATTAACAACTACAACTACCATATTAACAACTATATTTGCACAAATTTACAACAATTTTGTGGTTTCATTTCTGTGTTTTCACAGCAAAGAACCACAATTATATTCACCATTCCCACTTAAAACACATCAGCTCCTCTGTTTTCTTGCCCCAAAAACAGAGCACTCTAACATAAATACAACCCACCCAACGTGAAACCTAAACTTCAATGGTCAAGATCATATGTGTAACAAATTCTTAGTATTTCTTGTTTACCACCTATCACTTACTCCATTTTTGAACTCAAACTCCAACCTTTAACCAACCCCTCAATCTCAATCCAACCAACATTCACACATGAAAAAAACAAATCAATTCGCTCCTGTACCTCGCTACCCATAGATGGATGATGCAGAAGAAGATATTCCCAACGACATTAATACCACGTTGTATCCTTTCAATGTTGCACCTCCAACGCACGCGCATCCTGTCTGTCCATTTCTCTCTTTCTCTTTAATCCCAAAAACGCGTCTTCCCTCCTCTCAACCTGTGCCTTTTTTGTAGTTATTTTAGTTGGGGTATTTGTGTAAATGGACATTGAAAATTCATGTCAGAATGACCATTAACTTTTTAAAGGGACTTTTGTAGTATTTTTTCTATAGCTTAGAACCTAGGTGTCATTTTCCCAATTTTCTATTCCACTCACTTCCCCCTTTGATGAAGGATGGAGTTACGCGATCCATTCTTGGTCAATTTGGGAGGTTGCTTATGAATAATCTTCTCATTTTCATATGATATATCACTCCCAAATCTCCCTATAAATTCCAATATAGATTTCCCCATAGAGTATCCCAATAGCAACAAATTAAAAATGGGTGCCTCAACAAAACTGACACTACTCTCATTACTTTCTCTTGTTGTGCTTCTGTCCCTCCCCTCTCCTTCTTCTTCTTCCTCCTCCCACAACACTTTCATCCGTTGCCTCGGAAACCATTCAGAACCCTCTCACCCCATAACCTCCTCCATTTTCACCCCAACCAATGCCTCCTTCTCTTCTGTGTTAGAGGCCTACATCAGAAACCTTCGCTTCAACAACTCCTACACCCGAAAACCTTACCTTATACTCACCGCCTTACACGTCTCCCATGTGCAGGCCGCTGTTATTTGTGCTCAGAAGCACAACCTCCTCATGAAAATCCGAAGCGGAGGTCACGACTATGAGGGTGTCTCCTACAGAGCTGAACGACCCTTCTTCATCCTCGACATGTTCAATCTCCGATCCGTCGAGGTTGACATAGACACCGAGACGGCTTCCGTTCAGGCCGGAGCAATTCTGGGTGAAGTTTACTACAGAATAGCCGAGAAGAGTAAAACCCATGCCTTCCCAGCCGGGGTTTGCCCCACTGTTGGTGTGGGAGGACACATAAGTGGTGGTGGGTACGGGAACATGATGAGAAAATATGGTCTCTCCGTGGATAACGTCCTTGATGCACAAATAGTCGACGTTCATGGCAGATTACTCGACAGAAAATCCATGGGTGAGGATCTCTTCTGGGCCATTACAGGTGGTGGGGGAGCTAGCTTTGGTGTTGTGGTATCCTACAAATTGAAGCTAGTTCGAGTCCCTGAGGTGGTCACCGTGTTCCAGGTGGCAAGGACCCTGGAGCAGAACGCCACGGATATATTGTACAAGTGGGAGCATGTTGCTCCTAGTATTGATAATGACCTTTTCATTAGGGTTATTATTGACGTGGTGAATGGTACTCAAAATGGGACAAGGACAGTTAGGGTGACCTTCATAGCCATGTTCCTGGGTGACTCCAAAAGGCTTCTTTCTATCATGAACGATAGCTTTCCTGAGTTGGGTTTGAAGCAGTCGGACTGTATAGAAACAAGCTGGCTTCAGTCGGTGTTGTTTTGGACAAACATCAACATTACAGAACCGGTTGAGATCTTACTTGATAGGACGCCTCAGTCACTCACTTACTTGAAAAGGAAGTCCGACTATGTGAAGGAACCCATTTCAAAAGAGGGTTTGGAAGGCATATGGAAGAAGATGATCCAATTGAAGGACACTATTCTGTATTTCAATCCTTATGGCGGACGAATGGCCGAGATTCCAGCTAACGCAACTCCTTTCCCTCATCGTGCCGGCAATTTATGGAAGGTATATATTTATATCCATGTAATTAATGCTTACAAACACTTACCTACGTAATTCTTTCATAGATCTCACACAATATAATAATGTTTTTCTTATTCTAATAACTACTGTGCGTACAGGTGCAATATAAAGCCAACTGGCATGAGGCGGGGAAAGAATTAGCAGATCACTACCTAGAGCTGACAAGAAAACTACACAAGTACATGACTCCGTATGTGTCCAAGAACCCTAGAGAAGCGTTCTTCAACTATAAGGATCTGGACCTGGGCATCAACCACAACGGTAAGAACATCTACCAAGAAGGCAGAGTTTATGGGGTGGAGTATTTCAAGGACAACTTCGACAGGCTCGTTCGAATTAAGACCCAAGTTGATCCTTCCAACTTTTTTAGAAACGAACAAAGCATTCCTACTCTGCCCCCCAATCGCAACCCTTAGATTCATTCGATTGCTTTATCAATTTGTTTGGATAATTAATGGCCTTCTCTTAATTAAGCATGCATCAATAAATATAAAAATGTCATTGTCAACAAATTGTTGTGCCCTGTTCAACTTTTCAATTTCTCCGTGTATTGTATGCATCTCTTTTGTAAATCAATTTCTTCTTTCTAGAATGTCCTTTTAATTATTGGGCAATATATATATATATATATAATAAACCCATTTGTTATTAAATAGAGATCTAAGTTTCATATTATTATGTTCTTCGATCGTGTGATGATTCTGTCTCCAATCAGAATTTGACTCATATGGATGTTCAACTCATGATACACATCTTTGTCATTAACATGCATGTCACCAACGGCGTTAGCTTACTAATGTTAAATAAGCTTAATTAAAAACATAACCACTATAAAAGAACCAGTCTCCCTGTCGAATACGGAGTTGTACGCAGTAATATGCAAAATTAAAAATGACCCACAATATAAATTTGTCATTCCAACCAAATTAAAATGACCCACTCCAATTAAAAATGAAAAATCCTAATTTATAATTATCAGTAATGACAACGTAACAGCCATGCACCCAACCATGCCATTTTTATTCTACGTTAATCCTCATCAACCGACATCAATTTTGCACTGCATGTGGTGATGACTTTAATTTCCCTAGCTAGCTTATCCGCATATTCTCCTCACACCGCAAAATACGATCATATATATATAATCCATCTTTAATTTTGAAACTTAGATCGTCCCAGATGTCATGGTCCGCAAATATTACAAACAATTGCAGAACTTGATCACTGTTGAAAGAAAATGAAAGATTAATATATGAAAATAAAGAGGGGTGAAGAAAGAGGAAAAAATTGATATAATAATATTGACACAAGATGATTACCAAACATGCATGGTGATGCACATAACAGTGCTAAATGAACTCACAGGTGACTGGCAATAGATTTAATGAACCAGATGAGTGTAGGGGTAATAATACAAACTCGAAAGAACCCCTTAACTTTGATGAGTGATAGAGTGTAATTAATATTTATACACACTGATATAACTCCAAACTATGAGATCCCCAACCTATCAGTCACATTATTTGAGATTAAAAACTGTGGAACACACACACGAATTTAGCTAGGTTAGGTGGTATCGTCAAAAATCAAGCACTTGGACGATGAGGAAGCAATGGTGTTTAGAGTGGATCCAGATGATGCGTAATCTGAAGTAGTCCCAGTTTGGAAGCCTTCAAATGATCCCCCAAAGTCTATGTCCTCATAATTCTGCTGCTCTATATTCGACATTGACCTCCTTCTCAATCTCTGAATCCCTTCTAATTCCGCTGCCACTTCTCTCATGCTCGGCCTCTTCCTCCCATTCAAGCTCAAGCATCTTCTTGCCAGATTTGCCACTTGTGCAATATCTTCTTTGGCCCCGTCCTTCATGATTCTTTGGTCCACAATATCATATAAACGACCTTCATCCATACGCATTATCAAATACGAAGCCAAACTCTGAGCTCCCAATGGCCTTCCCGATGATATTGCAACTTCACCTGTCAGCAGCTCAACCAGAACAACCCCAAAGCTGTACACGTCACTCTTGTCAGTGAACTGGCTCGTCTGAAAATACTCAGGATCCAAGTACCCAAAAGTTCCCTGAACTTGAGTTGTGATGTGAGTCTTTTCCATGGACACCATTCTTGACGTTCCAAAATCAGCAACTGTTGCTCTCAGCTTGTCGTCCAGCAGTATGTTGGTTGATTTGATGTCTCTGTGATAAATGGGCCGAGAAGCCGCCGAGTGCAAGTAAAATAGAGCTCCGGCAACTTCGCCGGCAATTCTTAAACGAGTCTCCCACGTCATTGAGATCTCTTCACTTTGTTCGTGCAAGTGCTCGAAGAGGTTACCATTGGGAATGAATTCGTAAACCAGCAGAGGAACTTGTGTCTCCAGGCAAAACCCTAACAACCTCACCACATTTCTGTGGTTGATCTGAGAGAGAATGAGCACTTCGTTGATGAATTCCTCAACATTTCCTTGGAACGTGAGTTTCTTGACGGCAACAATTTGGCCGTCGGCAAGCATGCCCTTGTAAACAGTGCCTTGGCCTCCCTTTCCCAGCACTCTATTAACGTTGAAGCGGTCGGTGGCTTTTTCGAGGTCCCTCGAGCTGAACAGCTTGGTTTTGTCGAAGCTCACATCTCTTCGGTGCAACAGCAGGCCACCATTTTGCCTGAAGTATTTCTCCTTTCGCTTGTTTATTCTACTTTTCCTGAAGATTTTGTACTGAATCCACAAGCCAACCAGGAAAACAATGGATACCAGGCTCGAGAAAACTGCCCCTGCATTAGATTTCATAATGAAACAAACAAATTAAATGGACTTGGGCTTGTTTGATTCATTTTGGACGAAGAGAACTCAGATAAAAAAATTGAACTAACTTTTAAGTTTTTTTTAACTATGATTCGAGCAAACAAAACAAATCAAACCCCATGATAGACTTATGGGGAGAATGGCATTAATTTGGATCTATATATGTACATATATGCAGGGAATTATTAATAGTATTTTGGTTCCTTCAATACATATACATCACTCTCTTGTTATTAATGACTTTGATATGCTATTCTAGCAACTTTTTTTCAGATTCAGGTCAAAAAATTAAAAGCTTTTTTCCCCTCAGGATCTCATTGTTGATAATTCTTTTGCAAGAAAGTCGATCAATTTCCGTAAGGAATAAAATTGAAGTAGTAAGTAGCGCGCACATTGAAAAAACTTTGTGAAGGATTCTAAAATATGTCGGAACCTTTATATGCTATTCTGTTCTAAAAATTCTTTTCAAGTGCAAGTCTCATTTAATAAATGCATTTTTCCTGAAGAAAACAAAAACATCACTACTTTCCAACACTGACATAGCTAACTTTCATTTAAATATGAAAAACAAGTTGGCAGGAAAGTCCGTGAATGGATGCCGTTTGGGTTGGGTCGGAATTATCTTTTATTTTTATTTTTTTTGGTAATGTCGTGTCTCACGTTTGTGGTTCAGAAAGAGCCACCTCGTGAAAACAAAGCACACTAAAATACTTAATTTATAGATAGTCTCCATTACAAGGATCTCCTCTATATTTTATAATATTATAGCATGTGTTATTTAGAATATTAATTTGTTTACTTAGTATGTTCAACTCACTGTAAAATTAAATGTTCTCACTAAATGGTCAAACCCTTCTAACCAATGATTTTCAGGAAGATAACTTGAATACATTATATGAAATAACTAATTTTAAGTATTAATAGAATTTATAAAAAGAATGAGGAGATGGATGACAGAAGCATTAACCGTGAGTTTTGCCAACTTATGGAATAATTTCTAAAATGAAAGTCAATCAAGGCGAATAGAACACATTGACTTGAACAAGATGCGTACCTATGACGGACATGCCTTGTGATTTGGGTCCAGAGTTCCCTCGGCCACCTGAAAGTTGAAGAATCAAACTGAGTTAGAGTTATGGCCTTTAAGAAGGAAAGAATGATGGATGTATATATAATGAGTTAAAAAATAAAAATTGGTTCATATAAAATATATAGTAGGGGACCTGTAGACCCAAAAGGAGAAGAACACCGGGCAGGCCCGAGAGCCGAGTTCATGAGGGCCTGGGAAGAAGTCATATCAGAGTCGTCACAACTGCAACTGCTATTATATTCAAGCACTGCAGCAATGCTTTTCAAATCCTTCCACTCACTCACAGTCCTTGCGGCCCAGTCGTTGTGGCCGTTATCTTGAGCAATAAGCGCATAACTGCAATCTTCATCATCATGATTCCCGTTAACATGTTGAATTCTGGGTTTGAATTCCGACAGACTCCGAGGTAGGGAAGTGGCGCAGCAATAGTGGCCCACACAAGCTTCTGTTCCGGAATGATTATTCTGGTTGATGTTGTGGCAAATGGAGACGCAGCCGCCAAAGACGACGTCGTCTCCTTGGAGAAGAAGAGCTTGTGTGTTGCAGCCCACACCCAGAAACACGTTGTCCTCCCGAGAGTAGGCAAAAGGACTTACGCTCATGTTTATGGGAAGACTCGTTTCGGTGGTGTTTTTGCAGTTCCATGCGTATATGGGGTTGCTGACCCAAACCTTGCAGGAGTTGTAGTCAAATTTTGTGACCTCCAGTTGTATGAGCTTGAGATATGGCCTGAGAGTTCCGGCAGAGTCTTGTTTGCATTCGATTTCAAAGGACTTGTTATGGTAGCAGTGGGGGCCATTGATTCCGAAGGGAGGAGAGATTGTGAGATTCCCACAAGTGGAGTTACAATTAGGAGAAGCCAATGCGAGTGGAAGTAGAGAGATGAAAACCAGAGGCAGAGCCATATGGATGAGGATCAGTTGAAATGAGGAGGCAGATATTGACCGGGGATTAGTAAAGTGGATATGGCAAGACTTATTCACTCGCTGGCGGCCTGACCTTTGGAGTTTGGGCTCACTCAATATGGGAAAACGCCAAAACATTTTCTAATAGATAACGCACAAGTTGGTACGGTGTGGTAGCGGACATTGGACCCAACTCTGATTTTGGGTTATGTATTTACTGGCTGCAAACTCATCTGTCCTTTTAGGGGCCAGTTGCTCTTTAATTAATGAGAAAGATGATAAGCAGGTGTTTATTACTCCCGATCATAATTATAAAATAAAATCGATTTTTTTTAGAGAGATTAAAAAAATTAAATAAATTTTTTAATATTATATATCCTTAAATTATATATTAATTTATCAGTTAAACCAATTAATTAGTTTGCAAAAAAAAAAATATAAATATTCTAAATTAATTTAATTAATTTTCTTAATTTTTTTTAAAAAAATCAACTTAATCTTATAATTAAAATCGGAGAAAATATTATTTGATAGAAATGGGCAACCATATATCCTGTTCATCATCATCATCTATTAAATGATGTTTGTGTGGTTCATTTGCTTGACCGGGAACTGCTTGCCGGTTCCCAAAGGGAAAGAAGACAAATAATCTGCAATTAATGAGCTAAAAATATGTGCAGAGAAGCCAATCGCGGGTGCATCTTATTTTATTCCATTAAATTGGGTCTCAGAATGTTTGGGATTTAAAAATGAAAATGTGCTTGGTTGTTCGCAACACACTTACCCGCCATGTGAAAGGAAAATAATTTTTTTCCCTTTTAAAATTAATTAAAATTGATAGCATATCAATTATTAATTTGAGATTGTTTTTATACATTTAGTCGTTCCAAAGTCAACATTTGTGTGTGTGTGTGGCTAGAACAGGTAATATATGGGGAATGCAGAGACGCACATATATAACTGGGAGGGGCAAAGTGGAGAGAAAGAAGGTAATAATACTCCTACAAGAGAAGGAGTATAAATGTATAAGGAGTGGGGGAGGCACGTGGTGGGCCTAAAGGGAACGTGCTACATGAACGTGCAAAAAAGTAAGTGGGGCAGTCGGTCATCACTCATGAGTAGCAAAACCTGTGTTTCCACGAAATTAATAATCAAAAGAATGCAATAAGCTTGTTTGTGATGGTTTATAAGGAGTTTTAATGTAAATCAAGATAAAATTCTTCTTTTGAACTTACTTTATTATCGTCAAATCATGATTGAAAAATCATCTTTGAAAACTCTAATCACTATTCCAAACAATTATAATATCTTCACACCACATTGTTGGTATTATGTACTCTATACTCTGTTATTGACTTAACCACCACGTACGTATAGTATACCCAACTCCACTGTTTTGGTGGCCGGATCGGATCGTGAAAAATAAAGCTGATGCCATTTTTTGAAAAAGAAAGTTGAAGCCAGAAGCGAGGAGGTGTTGAATAATGTTCAGATCTGAGTTGAGACTATAAAATAAACCCAAGGAGGAGGAGAAAGGAGGCCAAAGGGAAGAAGATAGCATGAAGGGAAAAACAAAAGTATATATGAAATTGAACAAATTTGGTAATTAAGCGGGACAAGGCTGCCAAATTTGAGAGAGGATGAGAAGACACAAAAATGGAATAGCGTTATTGCATAAAAATATATATACATGACGTGAGTATCTTTTTTTGGGTAGAAAAAAAATATATATCTAGTGAGTGTGTGTGGGATATTAATTAATTAGCAGAATATGCTATTTAATTTTATCCAAATTCATGCAAGCAGTTCCATCATCCACAACCCAATTGCAATTACAGCAGTCTTTTTCAAGACACAGGAATGAATATTCAATTCAGATACCCATTCCTTTCAGGAAAATACAAGAGACCCCACCACAAATAATTCAAACACATTCAGCTAGCTAGCTTATTCATTTTGATTTTGGATCCGAAGCTATTAGTCTCCCAAATGAAAACCACCTTGCCTTTCACTCCGTCCCTCTTGCCTGCGGGTGCCTCTCCATTGTGATCCGGCTTGCATCCGCTACCTTTTCATCTGTTGCCTGTCATTTTTTTAATTCAACGGTCCAGACGTTTTTTTATTATAAAAACATTATTTTTATAATATATTAAATCTGAACCGTTGATATCTTAATCCAATAGTCCAAATTAAAAAAAAACACAGGCAGTGGATGGGAGCCGGATTCCTCCATTGTGGGAATTAAGGGCCTGTTTGGTACATGGAAGATGCAGGAAGGGAAGCGAACATGTATAAGTTTTCTCGTTTGGTACGCAATTTTGGCTCAATCTTTCCGAAAACTTAAGTTTCTGGGCCCACCAATATTCCCTTATTTATGGGTAGATAAGATCCCACCAAAATTGGTGGGATCCTAAGTTCCTTCAGTAAGGGAAGATCCAAAAGACAAAACTGCCCTTGAAATATTTAAATTAAAAGGCGGGAAATTCGAACTTTTTAACATAATTTATTTATCAAATGCGAACTTTTCAAAATTCCCACCTTGCAAGTTCGAACTTTATCAATAAATTCGAACTTTTCAAAATTCATGCCATACAAATTCAAATTTCATTAATAAATAAATAATTTTTTTATTTATTTAAATTATAATTTATATTTTATTCATTTTATTGAATTTTTAAATTATTGTACTACTAATTATTTAATTTATGAATTGAAATATAAATTTAATTAATATATAATTATTAACTTATGTTGAGGGTAAAATATGTATTTCTCTTTTTTTCCCTCAAGTTCCACCCTCAATTTTTTTCCTACCAAATAACCCATATTCTCTCAAGTTATCTTCCATCATCATTTACAATCTTCCTTTCTCTTCCTTTCTTTTTTTAAAGTTCTTTTCCCTCTTCAAATCTTCCGCATACCAAACAGGCCCAAACCTTCCATATCTCACTCATAAATTTCAATTGTCACATCATGCATTCATTCACTCCATTTTTATTTCAAAATACAGACAAAAGAGATATTTTTTTTAGTTGTCAATTTAATTATCAAGTCTGACGGCTTCAATATCAAGTTAAATTCGTCAACGCGTTACTTAGCTTGCTGTACTATTCACATTTATTGTTTGACGCGTTCTCCTTTTTAGCTCCTCATAATATTCCTTCCCCACTTTGGTTCGTTCTTCCCAATTTTCTATTCTACTCACTTCCCCGTTTGATGCTTCCTATTGCGTAGTTTATTGTTTTTCTAATGATTTTCAAGCACGCAACGTCTATTCAAGGGATTCATCGTACTTAATCCCCGATTTTTCCTTGTTCAGACTTTGTTTTGTTTGAATTAAAAATAGAAACAACTAAAATTGTTAAGAATGGTTTTTTTGTTCGAAAATTTGTTAAGAGTGTTCAATATCATTATAAGATCATATCAAATTTAATTCTGATTTCTTACGTTAATATTTGATTTCACTGCAGTACTAATTAAGATGCGCCGCAAATTAAGCTGACTATAGCTCGAGGTTTCATTACTATGGAAAGATCATTTGCGGATCTTTTTACGCACCAGACTATGCCACGCATCTTATTGGCCGGCTAATAATGAAATGAAAATGGTCAACTTCAAATACGAAACGAAAGACCAGAAATATGTGGATAATATTTGCTCATGATCATCTGGGAATGTAACTTATAAACTACACGTATGAGATAATTATCACTAACATAAACTAATTAAGCTAATCATTCTGAAATGATAAACTACTCTAATATATATTAATTAATTAATTAAGAAGCATTGTTTTGTCCGGTTTAATATTGAATTTAAACATAACTGACTAGTGTTCTAAAATTCATTTCGGCCCACTCAAGAAACAACGGCTAACATGCTAGAAATATTATTAGTATTAGCATTACTATAAATTAATAATATAACTATTAGAATTTACAATACAATATTTGATGTCCTTTTCTGAATAAAATAAAAAGAAAACCTTCATGTGAATATGTGATCATGTGTTTTACTGATTAGTCTGTAGCTGATGTCATAGAAGTTCTTGAACAATATTAAAATTAAGACATAAAAAAAGAGCAGGGATCCGCTGCGTAATAAAAGGAGCATGTGGATTGTGGACAGTAAACCATTTTAGTTTCTGGCATTGAATATTATTATATATTAGTTCAAAGTTTTGACTTTTGACTGCATTATAAATTACGTAATTTGCGCTTATGGACAATTAATCAGCACGTAATCAGCTTCTACGAAATTCCAAGACATCTGATATTTATATTCTTTGGAACTACAATTATTCATATGTGATACATTTCTTGTATTTAAAATCGTGTTACCTATTTTCCCCCTTATGATTGAAAAACAGAAAACGAAAATCATGTCAAACAAAAATTAAAGCTGCCTAATCTAAATTAATGATGAATTTATGACTGTGCAACGCATGGATATGACTACGAGTAAATTGTATTAATGTATTCCCAAAAAACTTCCTGAGGGGATGAGTGAGATCTTGGGGATTGGACCTTTAATTAGAAAAGTAAAACAGCACAACTGATCAAAGAGGAAAAGTTTTAATGACTTCCATTGGTCCGCGTAAGATGATGAGCCTTCGTGTGGCAAGTGTTAGTGGCTTCGTGGGACCCAACCCTACGTCGTGTTCGTCAACCCCTTGTCCCATTCACCGTACTATAAAAAAAACACTTCTGGGCTTCTCTTCATCCATTCATTCATTCCTCACATCCGCACATCTCTACCGTTAACTTTACCCATGACTCAAGCACCGTCTCTTTCTTTCGTTCTCCTTCTACTTCTTCTTCATGCCTCTGTTTCTTTCGCAGACTCTTCCATTTACAACCCCTTCCTGGACTGTCTGCACAAAAACACAGATCCAACCGACAATGTCTCCCACATTGTATATGCTAAAACCAACGTTTCATACACTTCAGTTCTTGAGAATTACATCAGAAATGCCAGATTCAACACTTCCTCCACCCCAAAACCCTCCATCATCGTAACCCCTCTAAAGGAATCCCATGTGCAGGCCACTGTCATTTGTGCCAAATCCATCGGGGTTCAAATCAAAATCCGGAGCGGCGGCCACGATTTTGAGGGAACCTCCTATGTCTCCGACCAACCCTTCATCATCCTCGACCTCTTCAACCTCAGAAGCATCTCCGTCGACATCCAAAACGAGGTCGCCGTCGTCCAATCGGGTGCCACCCTCGGAGAGTTATATTACCGTATTTGGGAAAAGAGCAAGGTTCACGGATTTCCGGCAGGGGTGTGTCCCACCGTCGGCGTCGGAGGCCATCTGAGCGGAGGAGGGTACGGCAGCATGCTTCGCAAGTATGGCTTGTCCGTGGATCACATTATAGACGCCACAATCGTCGACGTGAACGGTAGAATATTGAACAAGGAATCCATGGGAGAAGATCTTTTCTGGGCCATTAAAGGAGGAGGCGGCGGCAGTTTTGGCGTTATACTGTCCTTCACTGTGAAACTCGTCCGCGTGCCAGACATTGTAACAGTGTTCCGAGTTGAGAAGAGACTGGAAGAAAACGCCACCGATCTTGTGGTGCAGTGGCAAGAAGTGGCTCCTCGTACAGATGACAGGCTTTTCATGAGGCTGCTTCTACAGCCTGTGACTTCTAAGGTGAACAAGAATAAAAAGACAATAAGAGCTTCGGTGGTGACAATGTTTCTGGGACGATCCGAGGAGCTGGTGACGCTGTTGGAGAAGGAGTTTCCTCTGCTGGGTCTAAAGAAAGAAAACTGTAACGAAACGAGCTGGATTGATGCGATGCTGTGGTGGGCAAATTTCAATTTAGGAACGAAGCCAGAGGTGTTTCTTGACAGGAACCTGAACTCGGCCAAATTCCTCAAGAGGAAGTCAGATTACGTTCAGACACCAATCTCGAGGGACGGTTTGGAGTGGATATGGAAGAAGATGATAGAACTGGGGAAAACAGGGTTTGTTTTCAACCCTTACGGGGGAAGAATGAGCCAGATTCCCTCAGATGCGACGGCGTTTCCTCATAGGGCGGGGAATCTGTTCAAGATTCAGTATTCAGTGACCTGGGATGAGGCAGGAAGTGAGGCGGAGAAGAATTTCTTAACTCAGACAAGGAGGCTGTACAGTTATATGACGCCGTTTGTGTCAAAGAATCCGAGGAGCGCCTTCTTGAATTACAGAGACCTGGACATTGGAACCAATAACTTTGGGGAGAAGAGCTTTCAAGAAGGTGGAGTGTATGGAAGGAAGTACTTCAACGACAATTTCAAGAGGCTGGTGAGGGTGAAGAGCGCGGTGGATCCACACAACTTTTTCAGAAACGAGCAGAGTATTCCTGTGCTTCCAAACAAGACATCATAAGGATACCCATACGCATCAAGCAATGAAGCATGTGTTATTCGTCCTTCATTTGCTTCATGATGAACCCGATCTGATGTCACATACCGTTACCTTTTTTATTATTCAATTCCGAATAATTATGGTTTAAACAAACATTGTACTGCAACTCATATTAAATTCTAATTTGTGCATTCCTAATCAAGGAAATCCATGACAACAACCATAGGTTGACCCAGTCCGCTATGAAATTTCTTTTAGTGGGGCCCAAAGGTCAGTGGAGGGCAGGTAAGGGAGAAGATGCGATGGGCCATAGGAAGGGGTGAAGCCCGGGCGAAAAATCAATTAGACTATAAAAAGTAAAAACACGACACGTTTTAACTTCAAACTTTTAAAATTTAAGTTAATGAATCTTTTTACTTTATTATATATACTCCTACTGCTTATCTCAATTTTTACTTTATTACATGAGAAATTTCTTACATCAGCTTAAAGTCTGCTCACCCAACTCAGAACAAGAAAATATCATACATATGCCAAAACTTTATCCTGAAACAAATACATAACGAGTAGTGTTCAAAGTAGATGGATTGTTTCTCTGATTTGGCGGTGGAGATTTTTCCCAGTTCAATGCGGTTGACTTTGGAACTGCTACACATTACACACACAAAGCCTAAGCCACCGTTGCTCTATTTTTTTCATTTTTAATAAACTTTGTATGGAGTATTTATATAAGGAAAAATATACTTAAATATCACTTGAACTTTAAAATCTTAAATCAGTGATTTCCTAAGAACCTGAGTTATCATTTGTTATACTCTTTTTGTTAATCACATTACTCTTATTATCAATATAACCAATTTGAGATTTTGAAGTTGAAGTGGTATTAAAATGTCTTTTTTTTAATTATATAACATATTTATTTACTGATAATAATTAGTTTTAACGGTATTTTTTAACCTTATAAAATGAATATTTTTTAAGAGATTGAGTGAGAATATTTTAAACTTTTACTCAATGCACGAGGCTGGAGACTATGGTGGTTTCTTTTTTTGGGGCCAAAGGGGACCAGAGTGAGTATCCATGGAAAAAGAAATATCTGTCGAAGATGAGCCTTGGGTTGTTAATTGTGTCGGTGACTGTTCGTAAAGGATGATGAGTCGTAAAGGACACTCTCTCAATATCCTTTTCAGAAAGTAAATAACTAATATATCTAGCCATGTGTGTGTGTCGACTGAAATGTTGATAAGAACAGAAATATTTTACTTTATTTCGCAATGATGTATAAAAAAAACTAAATCAACTTGATTATTGAATAGCCACGTATAAAAATTTAGTACTTTTGAAAATTTTCTATATGTAACAAAAAATATCTGTCTTAAAAATAAACATTCTCTATGTAACTACTAAAGGAGCCAATTATCACTACAAAAAAAAAATGGTATTTTGTAGCGGTGATATTATAGCAGTTACAATTAACCACTATAAATGTTAAGATTCGTAGCGGTTAAAGCCTCAACCGTTACAAATTTGTAGTGGTAAGCTACGCGTCAAGGGGCGCGACAGATTGGCAACGTTTTTTTGTAGCGATTAAGTATAAATAACCGCTACAAATATGGAGCGTAATTCCCGCCAAAAGTTGTAACGGTAAATTTGTAGCGGTTACTAAATTATAACCACTACAAAGTTGACGCCACTTGGCGCGAACAAAATGCGCCAACAGAATAGCATTTATTTGTAGCGGTTTAATCAATTAAACCGCTACAAAATGCGAAAGGTAGCGTATTTGTAGCGGTTATAGATCTATAATCACTATAGAATTTGAAATGTCTCTAAATTTGTAGCGGTTTTATAACATAACCGCCTCAGAACTTCAAAAGTTTTTGTAATTTGTAGCGGTTATTCTAGAACCGCTACGAATTTCAGCCTTATAGCGGTTGATGTAGCAGTTATTTTAGGAACCGCTATAAATACCACCCCTATTTAAGCCCGCCACCCCTTCAATTTTCTGTTTGGCCATTTTGTTTCCTGAGATTCCTTTGACTGTTTTCTTTAGATTTGAGCGTTCAGGCATATGTGGAAGAGTTTTTGCTGCAGTATTTCTCATTATTTGCACTTGAGGTACGAAGACAATACGTATTTTTATTTTTATTATATTTTTGCATAATAATGTGACTAAAATGTTTTTTTTTTTAAATTTTGTAGTTGATATGGCTTCAAGAGAGGATAAGGAGAAGGCGCCTGAGGTCCCGAGACTAATTTTGTAGGGTGGCAGCAGTAGAGCAGGGGGCAGAGGGAGGGGGCAATGCGGATGGAGGGTGACCGCGGCATTGCAGCCCATCCCCCCACAGGAGTCGGCTCTACCATAGGCACCGCAAACGATCCCACAGGAGACAACCACACTAGAGGAGCCTGATTTGGGGGAGGCAGATATCAGCATCGAGAACTATGAGGCGGAGGACTTCGACATCTCGATTGGGCTCAGGGAGATGGAGCAGTTCCTCGATGAGGAGGAGGCTCGGGAGCAGAACAACCCACGAGGGTCATCTTTACGGTTCACTGGGTTTTAGGTACAGCTTCAAGGTAAATAATTTTTTTATTTAATAAATTATTTATTTAAATTCGAAATGTTAAATTTGAATTACAATTTATCTAACGTGGGGTAAATCGTGCAGATGAGCAGGGGAACATGTCAATGAGGAGGTAGGACATGGCCGGTCTGAACAGCATGGACCGGACACTGCGAGTTATAGTGCCGTGGAATGAGGGCACAGACCAGCCAATTGACAATGGGGGTCACCTGTTCAACTGCTTCCTGAACGAGTTGGGCTCGAATTAGATGCGGTTCCCCCTTCACTTCAGGATGTGGAGGCACGTTCCGAAGGGGTCGAAGAACCTGGCTTGGGAGGAGATGGTTCAGGTAATTAATAGTATTTAATTAATATTTTTTGTAATTAAATCTATTTAATTAATATTGTTTAATATGTTTTTTATAATTATTGATATTTAAATAATTTTTTAGCAGCTACGGTTTGCCGTCCGGGCCAACCGGAAGAGGTACACCCTAGTGAAGATGGGTGATGGCTGGAGGAACAGGAGGAACCATCTCTTCCACAGAGTGGATAAGGACGAGACGATGCCTCTGGAGCAGCTGATCAAGAGCGTCCTGGACGGCGTCCTGCCGAACGACTAGGTAAGTTTCATCCAGTTCAGGAGGAGCGTTAAGGGGCGGGTAATGTATTTATTAGATTATTTATATATAATTTTGTAACTGTTAATTATTAAATTATAATTTAAATTTAATTAATTTGAATTTGAGCTTTATTAATTTTAAATGTTTAATATTGTTTTAATACATTTAATATTTTTTTTCCAGGCGCTTTCTCAGAGGAACATCAGGTGCCATGGGCAGCAGACGATCCACCACACAGCAGTATCGAAGACCTTTGCTGTCACGTACAACGAGCTGGTAACTTTTCATAATATCACTGACTTTTAAATGGTTATTTCATAATACTAATTGAATTTTGTAATTATTTTAGGAGAGAAAGGCACAGTAGGAGAACCGTCAGACGGACTATGGGGAGTTGTACGCGATCACACACAGACACCGTGACGGGACTCCGACCTCTCAGCAGACAGAAGCGGCCATTGTAAGTGATTTCATTATTATAATTTTTATAAAACCAACTTAATAATTAAAAATTTTAATAAGTAATTATTTCATAAAATGGCAGGAGTGGATGCAGCAGTCGCAGGCTGAGCTGCGAGAGACCCAGGCCGAGGAGTCACAGGGGTCAGTGGACCTGACGACTCCTTTGAAGGCGGGTCTGGATCAGGCTGAGCACCCCGGATGCATGTGGGGGATGGGGATAGGCACCAGACCTAGCATGGTCTACGGCAAGAGCACCGCCTTTGAGGCTGGCAGCTCTAGAGGGGTCAGACGTACGAGGGATGAGTCTGTTGAGCAGCTGCGGTCAGATTTGGAGCGGACACAGGCTGCCGTGGCTCAACAATAGCAGCAGATGCAGCAGCATACTGATTTAATCTACGCTCAGCAGACGCAGTGGCGTGATATCACGAACACATTGCTCGAGCGCGAATGGAGTCGCCTATTCCCGGACTAGCAGTATCTGCAGGTTCCGCCTATCCCTCGGTTCGTCGTCAAGACTACTCCTCCTGTTGATGATGATGGTGTGGTTAACTCCACCCAGCAGCCCAATCCAACAACACTTGAGGGAGCACCAGATGATCAGCCCCCAGCTACTTAGTTTAAGACATCTTTTTTTTATTTGTTGTTGAAACATTTGTAAATAAATATATATAATTTTTTATTTCAGAACTTAAATTCTTATTGCATTTACCATAGTTATATTTATATTCTTAGACCGCATTGTTGAATTTGTGAATTAATTGCAACAATATTATTTTTATATTTCTAAACGTTAAAAAAAATTATATACATATTTGTAGCGGTTTTGTTGTATAACCACTACAAAAATGAACATTTGAGTATTTGTAGCGGTTATTTATATATAACCGCTACAAATACTCAACATTTGACTTTGGAATTTGCCTGCCTTTGTCAAATTTGTAGCGGTTAATTATGTAGAACCGCTACAAGTGTAACACCTGTTCTTCAATTTCATTTCCTGTATGAAACCGCTACAAATACTCAACGGTTCATTTTTGAATTTCCCCCCTCTTTGTGCAAATTTCCAACGGCTTGAAAATTAGTAGCGGTTTTATACATATAACCGCTACAAATATTCAACAGTTAATTTTTGAATTCCCCCCCACTTTTTGCAAAGTTCAAACGGCTTGAAAATTAGTAGCAGTTTTATACATATAACCGCTACAAATGTCTAATACCATAGCGGTTATTGTAGCGGTTTTTGAACCGCTACATAATATTAAACGTTCGAATGTCAAAATATAAGGTTCCATGCATTCGTCTTTCTCCATTCACTCATCTTCTTCACTATTCTTTCTTCTCTCTCACTAGTAGCTATGGATAAGTCATGGATCAAGTTGCCGTGCAATTCTCCGGAATATTTATACGGATTAAACATTTTCTTAGATTTCGCATTCACTCATGCCGGTTGTAACGGCAAGATCGTCTGTCCCTGTCGGATATGCAAGTTTAAGAAGTGGCATGCACGAAATGTTGTTAAGGAACATTTGCTTCTGAAGCCTTTCCTTGAAGACTATACATTCTGGGCAGTTCATGGTGAGAAGGCCAGCATTAGATATGATGATGCTCTTCCTCGAAGTTCTCAAGTAGGCGTTCAACTAGATGAAGATGATCCTGTGAATGATACTATGCATAACGCATTTGGATTTCAAGGCGACAACTTCAATGAAGAAGTGCACGGTTCTGAGCCGGTGTTCATGAGGAATGAAGTAGCTCGGGATTTTTTCAGCTTGATGGATAAAGCAGATCGTCCTTTATATGAAGGTTGTCAAAAATATGCTAAATTATCTTTCTTGATCAAATTGTATCATATCAAGTGTTAGTGTGGAATCACAGATAAGGGAATGTCAATGTTGCTCGAATTATTACAAGATGCATTTCCCAACGCTAAGATTCCCACAACGTTCTACGAGGCCAAGAAGATTATCAACAGGTTGGGGTTGAACTATCAAAAGATTGATGCATACCCCAACGATTGTAAGCTGTATTGAGGAGACGATTCCAGCAGGGAGACTTGTAAGAGATGCCACACATCGAGGTATAAGACAATTCGGAAGGGGAAAAAGCAGAAGAAGAAACCTGTAAAGATTCTCAAGTACTTTCCTTTGAAACCTCACCTACAAAGATTATTTATATCGTCTAAAATTGCGGAGCACATGAGGTAGCATGTCGTTGATAAGAATGAAGACGGAAAATTAAGACATCCCCGGGATACAGACGCTTGGAAAACGTTCTACAACGACTTTCCAGATTTCGCGACTGACCCCAGAAATGTTCGGCTTGCATTGGAAACCCACGGTTTCAATCCTTTCGGGAATCTTAGCACAAGTTACAGTATTTGGCCGGTAGTCTTAGTTCCCTACAACTTACCCCTTGGATGTGTATGAAAAAAAGTTCTTTCATTATGTCTATGATCATTCCAGGCAAAAAGGCACCGGGCAATAACATCAATGTGTATCTCCAACCGCTTATTGCGGAATTGCTTGACCTGTGAAATGTTGGAGTGGAGACATACGAAGCTTACGGGAAGACTTTGTTCAACTTGCGTGCAACCTTGACGTGGATGATTAGTGACTTTCTTGACCTTGGCACATTATCTGGTTGGAATGTGCATACTGGGTTGGCGTGTCCAGCTTACAATTTTGACTCTGACGCAGTGCGCCTTCCCTACAGCCGAAAGTGGTGCTTTATTGGGCATCGGAGGTTTCTCGATGGAAGGCATAAGTTCGGATTGCAACGGAATCGCTTCAATGGGAAACCAGAAAAAAGAGGACCACCTCAAACAATGTCCAGTACATATATTTTACAGCAGCTTGAGCATGTTGACTTCGAGTTTAGAAAAAGTGACGATTCAGCACAAACTCGCCAAAAGACGCGCAGGACTTCGGCGCCTCAGCAGTGGAAGAAGATAAGTATTTTATTCACTCTTCCATATTAGAGATCTAATTTACTTCGCCACAGTCTTGATGTCATGCACATTGAAAAGAATGTTTGCGATAATGTGCTATATACGCTGCTTAACTATGGCAAGCTTCTTGATGTGGTCGAACTTAATTATCAAGGCCGTTTCACCGTGACGCTGTTCAAGTGTATGTAGGCAAATACCACTACTTCTTGGGGACTGACAACTGATGACTAACGACTTAAGGATCACATCAGTTAATTTCTCACGGCCGATTCATACTGGTATTTCTCAAGATAATGAGCCATATATTCTTGCTTCAGAGGCATATCAGGTTTATTATGTCGAGGACGAGAGGCACAGGGATTGAAACATGGTCGTTCATTTAAAGCCACGAGACCTTTATGATATGGGTGAAGGCGATAACATCGCCTACGAGAGTAAGCCATTTCAGCTAGCCGATTTTGAAAACTACTTCCCTGAAGGCGATGACAATTTACCTCTACTGCGGTGAGTTTTTTTACGTTTACACCATTTAAATTAAATTTTTACAATTTAATAATACATCCCTAACAATAATTTTTCTACATAATTTCTGTAGGGATAGCGAGGATGAGTGATCAAATTCAAATTATGTTTTTATCTTCAAAAAAAAATGGAAATTTTTTTTTAAAGAAATAAAATAATATTTGTACCGGTTATTAAACCGCTACAAAAATAAAATAACGGCTACTAATTAAAACTGCTACAAAAATAAAAGTAACCACTACTAAATAAAAATCGCTACAAAATGGATACATTAACCGCTATAAAATGGTACGTGGATCCCTATAAATACCCTTACCACAACTCATTTCAAACACTCTTCCATTTCTTTTCATCTTACCCTTCTTTCATTTTCTCTCATTTAAAAATTTTTTTGTATGAGTTGAGAAGCTGAACAATACGATCAAATATGGTAACAAATTTTTTAATTTTTTTTCAATACTTCTTTCCTTCGCATAAATTTATTCTCACCATTTTTTTTCCTGATATTTCAAAGCTTTATCTCATTTTCATCTATTTTTCATACACAATTTTTTTTGCCAACTTCATACACAATTACATTGTAGTAAACAACATAATAGTTCCTTATTACTTAAGTATCCTTAATAATATTATCAATACAATTTTTATACTTATCCAACTAAATTAAATTATTCCTTTTAATTTATAAAAGCTATTGAATAATAAGCTAATTAAATTAGATAAACTACTAACAAAATAAACTATTTAATTTAATATTAAAAAAGCAGAAACAAATGATCGTATTTTTTTTAAAAAAATTTCTTAATTTTTGTAGCGGTTATTAAACCACTATTAATTAAAGCGCCTTTTGAAACTGAAATATATTTTTTGGTGCCATTTTTAAATTTTCATGAAATTAGTAGCGGTTATATAACCACTACTAATTTCAAAAAAAAAAATTTGCAACTTATTAGCGGTTATCATTTTTCTTTTCCCGCCTTGAAATTTTCAATTTTTTATATTTGTAATGGTTATATAATGCTACAAATATCTCAGAAAAAATTTATGGCTTATGGGGATGTTGTAGCGGTTGGGTTTAACTGCTATAAAGTAAATAGCAGTTATTTTCCTTGAATAGCGGTTTTAGATAACCACTACAGAACCGCTTGCAACATACATTTTAGTAGCGGTTTTATTAACACTAGTAGAAAAATGACTTTTTAGACCGATTCTGTATTAGGTCTTGATACAGCAGGTCTAAAAAGTCTGTTATTTTTTAGACCAGTTGTTATAACCGGTCTTAAAAGTCACACTTTTAAGACCGGTTATAACAACCGGGCTTAATAAAAGGGACGTTTTTTAAAAAAAAAGAAGTTTTAAGACCGGTTGTAGTCACAACCGGTCTTAAAACTTCTTTTTTTTTTAAAAAATGTCCCTTTTATTATATGTACACGCACAGAATGCTCCAATTTTAAACAGCAGTACATAACAATCACTGATTTCAACTTCAAAATTCAAAAGCACCAGTCTATAGCAGTAACAAATTAATGTTCATATAAGCCAGTACAGTCATACATTGATGATTCATTTGCAATTAGACAGTAAGGATGACCAAATGACAGCAGTAAAACAAAAGCAATGAACATGCAAAGAAATGAACATGCCCTTTGGTCCATTGTTATTGTCATCAGAACCATATTGCAATTCATAACTTGCTTGATCTGCCAAGCCCTTCTTCTTTCCCTTTGACGAATATGAAGAATCCATAATCCCTGCATATATCACCAATTCACTCACTTCATTCATTACTCATCAAAATTAGAACATGTTAATTTCTCTCTGCTAGAAAATAATATTTGGAAATGAGTGCTTTGTGAAGGAAAGAAATCGCTTATATCATCAATACAACTATTGAAGCATTGTGATGCACACAGAATGCAATTTTATGGAACAGAGGGTGAGAGAGAGAGAGAGATAATACATAAGGAATGAAACAGTCCGTGAGAAGAAACAAACATTTTCACATTATAGAAGACAAGATCATATAACAAAAATTGCTTCAAATAAATGAAACCAAGCAATCACAAAAATAAAATAAAACATACAAATCAGAGCCAAATACATGCAGAATGAAATAAAATAATGTACAATGTAACATTGGATTAAAAAACTCACTATTTTTGTAATAGCTCATGGATGAATTCAGCACAACATGTGCGAATGAAATCAATATCTTCTTCAGGAAAGGGATCAGCAAGATCAAACATCTGTAACACCAAAACCAGACGAAACATTGATTTAGTAACTTAAAAACAATAAAGTAAAACAAAAGTTCTGAAATATAAATTTACCTCTTGAGTAAAATCAGTCGTGCCTAGAGTGATAATATTGTAAATGTGTCTCAAAACATAAAAACCACATAAGTTGGACCCCTTTGGTTGCCGACGGCTCTAAGAAAAAACATGATATCATTAAAACAAATATAAAGGCATGTCTTATTACATTCTTTAAACAAATCCATATGTACTAACCTTTGGCATGATCCATGTAGGGTCCTTTAAGTCACGAACATGCTTACCACAAGCACTGTGTAGGAATGTCCGCATAGCCCTATGATCATCACAATGACAAAGGTTATTGGTTTACACAAATTCCATAAACTTTGCATACAAAAGGTAATAATGCAAGAAAACTAACGAATTCATGGTCTTTTTCAAATCATTCCCTGGTTTGAAGTGGAGGGAACATAAGAGGATGACAGTGTAACTACTCTTGCATAGAAGAAGCAACTGCCAATGATCAATTGAAAAAACAGAAGAATATTAAGTAAACATAAAACATTATATAAATTATAAAACATCAGTTTCTTTCTTACCTATGCACATATGGAGCCAAGAAACACTCAGTTCCAGTTTCACTAAGCCTCTCTGACAAGTATCGATGTCTAGTAGCAGCAGTGGTCCCTTTCTCTTGGATGTGATGGGGGCATAAGAATCCAAATTTTTCGCTTTTGCCAAAGGAGACTAACCTACGATGCATGTACCTACAATAACACAAGCACATAAATAAAAGGTAAACGGTGAAACTTTTAAAATATTTACTTTGAATTGCAGAAGCTACTTACATTAAGAACAGTTGGACAATCCCAATGGTAAGATTTTGTCGAGGAGCTACCAGGGACATCAAATCATCCCTCTCAAGATAGCATGTCACTCCTGACTGTCCAACAAATGAATTCGTAGGCCACTCTCTTGTTTTGAATGATGTATCAAAAGCCATCAGAATCACTTGTTGCATGATATTCAATGGAGGCTGTGAAACTTCTTGCTGAGTGAAGGGAGCTGGACTTGGTGGGGCTTTGATCGGACTATCCTCGGCTCGACTAGAAACAAGGTTCGTTGTCCACAAGATGAATGTGCCCAAGACATCGCTAACGATCTTGAATTCATCAGAAGGGATAGGGACATGTGTATCTGCAATAATTACCTCGTCAACTGACACTCGGACTTGATCACCTTCCATTTGTCGGTGGTGGACAGTTGATCCCAGGTTATGCATACTACCCCGTGCAACTAACCGTCTCAGAGGATCCTCGACAAAAAGATCACAAAGCTCAGTAATTTCCGGGTTAGGACCCTCTGATAACTGCCCGATGTTGCAACAACTACCTTTAGTGCTCTGCTTATTAGGATCAATCGATTGTGGCTGGGGAGCACTGGTATCTTGTCTTGAGGTCATAAACACTATCATTTCCTCTTTCATCTTGCTCAACCGGGTCTCTAATAGTGCATCAAATGATGCTTCAGCCTCGGCCTTTGTTTCTGCTCTTGCAATGGCCAACATAGTCTCCAATTCCTCCCTAGTCACGATGTTTGAGGAATGGCGTACGGGGGCTCCAAAGTAATCCCGTATCCCTACCCCTCCTCCAACTCCCTTTACACGGCCTGGATGCTCATCTTTGCCAGTAGCAACTGTGAGGATGTCATTCCTGCCCTCCGACTTAAAAGAGCACTCAGCTTGTTATTTTCTAAGTTCATCCTGTAACATAATACAAAATAACAAACATAAGTGATAATATACGTTTCTTATGTAATTAATTACAATAACAATATATACTTACAATTCTTTCACCAACTATACGAGATTGTTCACTCGTATAAGTCCCGCTCCTCTTTTGGTGGGCAAATTGCCATTTTTCTTCTCGACGAATCGGAGATGGCGGAGAAAGAAGAACAGAAGGATCGGATTGAGATGCTTCTTCCAATCTCTTCCGTTTGGCCGCCAACAAGTCTCTTTCAGCCTTTGCATAACCCCCACAAGACATTGTATGAGGGCAATCATTCTTTCTACCACTCTCTTGAGCTTTTTGCCTTTTTGCCTGCGAATAAGAAATGATACAAAAAGAAAGTGTTAGAATCAATTAAGATAATTTCTAAGTAAATAAAACGAAAAATAAGTCAACTAACCAAAGATTCTGGAGTAGTCCGAAGCCTAACAAATTCTTGCCAAGTTACTTGATCAAGAAATGTATACTGGTCGCACGGATTAGGACGAGGCTGACCATCTTTCACCTCAATATGAATGTAATTGTTGGTCAGATTTATCTTAAACTTGCTCCAGCGCTCATAACAATACGTCATCGTCTTGTTGTACAAGATCTCACTCTGAGGAACGTCGTAAGTGAGCTGAAATGCATGCATTGAAGGAGTAAGTGACAAATTTGTGACATTTGATAATGATTAATTACATACAGACGAGAATTGTATACCTGAATAGTGTCCCAAATATGCTGCTTCACCTTTGCATCGACGTTTCTCCACTCCTCTATCAAGATGCTCGGCTTGTTACGTGCAAGGAGGCCGACGAAACTCCTATATTGTTGTGCATTAGGCCCGATTGGTTTTCAATGTCTATCAAACTCAATCGGTATCTTTTCGCCTGCACTCCGACTGAGGGAAACATCTGTCAACTGTGTGCCACGTCTACCCCTCCGTACAGACTGGCTACTGCGCTCACTATGACCCTGGCTCGGAGCATTGCTAGGCTCGCCCTGGTTAACACTAGCTGGCTGACTCTGCTGAGCACTAGGTGGCTGACTCTCCTGAGCACTACGTGGCTGACTCAGAGGTGGAGGAGGTGGCTGATCCTCTGCACTAGGACGCTGGGGATCCGTCATTTGCCTGTAACGACAACAAAGAAAGATAAATCCTAAGCTATGACATGTGAAGACTATATCGATAAAATAACTAAACATATTCTTCGGATAATAATCATAATCATAATTACTTTAGTTAGTTAAGGTTAAAGTAGTATCATAAAGAGATATCCTCCCATATTCCCTCGTGATGATCATTTCTTGTGCCGTGCGCATTATCTGCTTCATCTTCTTCGTTCAGTTCTGGTAGACCCCTGGAAAAAGAAGAAGTCTCAAGAAGATCATAATTTGAGTGACTTTTCTCATCAATATCAACGACCCTTTTTCCTTGGAGAGCTACATACCATATTTTATTTTCCTGATCAGTGATATAGAACACTTGTTGCGCCTGATCTGTCATAATGAAAGGTTCATCTCCAAAACTTCTACTATTCAGATCTACTAATGTAAATCCTAACCTATCGATCTTCACACCATTATTGACATCAACCTACTTGCATTTGAAAATGGGAAATCTAATTTTAACATAGTCAACCACCCAAATCTCTTCAATCACCCCATAATAAGGTATGGCAGCCAATGTAGGGTTCTTATCTTTCGAACTAGAGAAGTGCATAGATTCAGCCACTAATACAACACCACTGTTCTGGACGGTGCTCTTATCATCTAGGGACTTCGTGTAAAAGGTATAACCATTGATCACAAATGAAGTCCAACTTATGAGCTCAACTTCAGGACCACGTGCTAACCAATTTATTGTATCAGAAACACATTCTTCTCCGTCAACCTTTTGTTTGAACCAATGTGCGAAAGCTCTGTTATGCTCCCTGATTAACCTTTTTGTTCAGTCATTCGACTATTTTGTTTCCGTACAATTTCTTTATGGGCATTCATGTAATATTGAGCTTCATCAACATTGTTCAAGATGTACAAATTGACTTGTTGCAATTCATCAGCATCTATGCTCTTTACTGTTGCCCCGCGTCTGCCCCCTTCTTGATCATGACGTTTAGGAAGGCCAATATGTCGTACATTTGACAAATAATGTTGACAAAATTCCATAGCTTTTTCAGAAACATATTTTTGAACAATAGATGCTTCAGGCCGATTGGGGTTCTTCACATACCCTTTTAGTATTTTCATAGTTCTTTCGATCGGGTACATCCGCCGGAAATAGATAGGGCCACACAACTTTATCTCCCTCACTAGATGAACAACCAGGTGTACCATGATATCAAAAAAGGAAGGAAGAAAAAGCTTCTCAAGCTGGCATAAGATCATATATCATTCATTTTCCAATTCCTCCAATCTTTCCGTGTCAATGACTTTACAACAAATGGCATTGAAGAAGAAACAAAATCTAGTCAATATGTGTTGAAGATTATATTTGGCAATGCCTCGAATAGCTACTGGGAGTAGTTGTTGCATTAAGACATGACAATCATGAGACTTTAGCCCTATTAACTTCAAGTCTTTCATCGATACAAGCTTTTTAAAATTTGAAGAATACCCTGAAGGAACTTTAGCGCCATGTAAACACTCACAAAAGCTTCTTTTCTCAACCTTAGACAAAGTATGAGCAGCTGGAGGACAAAAAGTTCTATTACCGTATGGCCTTGGATGTAAATCTTCTCATATTCTCATTTCTTGCAAGTCTAATCTTACCTTCACGCCATCCTTAGAACTTCCTTGTATGTTGAGCAATGTCTCAACAATACTATCACATACGTTCTTCTCCACATGCATGAAATCAATACAGTGTCTGACGTCAAGATTGCGCCAATATGGAAGATCGAAGAAGACGGACCTTTTTTTCCATATATTTTTCTCATTTCTACTCTTTGATGACTTACCAAACATAGTATTGATATTTTTCACCTTTACATAAATTTGATCCCCAGTCAATGCCTCTGGAGCATCTTCAAACTCTTGGCCACCGAAAAAAGCTTTTTTTAATCTACGATAAGGGTGGCTTCGTCTTAGAAATCGCCTATGGCCAAGGTAAACCGTCTTTCTTCCATGTTGAAGTTGATGGTAGCATGTGCCTTCTTCACATATCGGACAAGCTTTGTGGCCTTTAACGCTATATCCTGACAAGTTCCCATATGCAGGGAAGTCATTTATAGTACAAAAGATCATTGCTCGCATATTAAAAGTCTCCTTCTTGTTCGCATCAAAAACATCAACACCTTTATCCCACAACTCTTTCAAGTCTTCGATCAAGGGTTCTAGGTAAACATCTATGTCATTTCCAGGTTGCTTTGGTCCCGAAATCAACATAGACAACATAATGTACTTTCGTTTCATACATAACAAAGGAGATAAGTTGTAAATTACCAATAGAACAGGCTATGAACTATGTATACTACTTAGGCTACCAAAAGGATTCATACCATCTGTGCTAAGCCCAAGCCTGAGATTCCTAAGTTCTTCACCGAAGCTAGGAAATAATTGATCGATTTTTTTCCATTGAGAAGAATCAGCTGGATGTCGAAGCTTTCCATCAAAAATCCGCTCATCTGTATGCCATCTCAAATTTTTGGCATCAATTTCATTAGCAAACAGGCGCTTGAACCTTGGAATGATTGGAAGATACCACAACACTTTTGCAGGGCCCTTATTTGATTTATACCTCGGAGTTTCACATATCGAACATTGCTCCTTCTCTTCATGATCTTTTCTATACAATATGTAATCATTAGGGCAAGCATGGATCTTTTTATACTTCATCCCTAGTGGACACAGTATTTTCTTAGCATCATAGTATCGACAAGGCAACACATTATCATCAGGAAGCATATCTTTAAAGGCCTCAAGCGTTTCTGAAAAACTCTTGTCGCTCCATCCATGCCGTGCTTTCAAGCTTACCAATTTCAATACAGCATTCAGCAATTGGTATTTTTTACACCCCGGGTACAACGGCTTCTCAGCATCACTGCACATATTACCATATGCATGTGATTGTTCAAAAGCCTCTTCTCCTACATCACGAATAATGTCCTCTATCCGATCATCCATATCCGTGTCATTATCATCACAAGTCACTTCCCCCTGTTGAGATGCACTTGGCATTTCTAATTGTTCACTATGCCATACCCATACTACATATGTCTTACAAAACCCTTCACATATTAAATGTGTATATATATCTGCAGCACTTAATCGCTTCTCATTCAAACATTTCACACAAGGGCAATAAAACATCCCACTATCATCATTGGCATTTCTTTTTGCAAAGTCTAAAAAACCCCTCACCCCAACATCATATTCAATACTCGTCCGTTTCGCTTGTATCCAACTACGATCCATATATTCCAACACCTTTTTTTTGTTTTCTACTTTTTCCCCTGGAAAAGGTAGGAGTATGATGAGAGCATGCAATCATTACACCCAAGTATCTAGTTTAACTACTATATAATGATAACGTGGGCTTGCAAGTTGAGTTGGGACTTGTCTAACTATTGCAAATAATCAAAGAAAATAAAATCAGAGAGGCAATTTGTAGGTGATGGAGAGGGGTTGGTGTGTCTAAATTTGGCTAGTTAGTCAGTAGGAAGTTATCTTCCCTCAATATATGCAACTAATAAATTGTATGAAGAAATAATCTAACTTCATCTACAATACCGTTAAAATGGTGGGAAGAGTCACAAACCCTATTTAGTAGGTTGATAGCTTCAAAAGAGACCATGAAGATCCCTATCATCAAATTCGCTATTACTGGAGGTAGGGAGGATGATTTAGCTGAATTTATTAATAGAGTGATAGTTAACTACCACACCTTTTCCCTTAAAATAAATAAAGTTTTGTTGGATTGAGATGGAGGGAGGGAGGATGAGGACCCCTATAGAGACTTGCAACAGTTATAGCAAGGTCAAGAGTCATGACAGAGGGTTTTATTCGATTTCATCACAACAAAATTGCCTTTGGCAGGGGGAATATATGTACATATACCATTATTTATTTAAGTGAAAAAAATTAAAAGGGAAGGAATAGAGGGGAAAGGGAAATCAAAATTGAAGAAGAGGGAGAGAAAATGGTCCCCTATGAGAGTTAGAGATGATAAACCAGAAGAGCCTAATAATTTCTACTCTTCTCGATATCTCTTCTTCCTATAAATATGTGTGTGTGTCTGTGTGTGTGTCTGTGGACTCAACTATTTCTTTTGCAAGTTTATTGATGTTATGAATCAATAACTTGATTACTACTTAGTGATATATATAACTATCATATTTTGATGTCACAACCATTGACATTTGCAAATGTAGGCACATGGTAATGAAATTCTATAACTTGAAACCATAGATCTTTTCGAAAACTACACACAAGCTAGGTAATGAATAGAAAAATAGATGCACATTTGCATAAAAATAACATTTTATTCTTTTTAATAATGTCATGTACAATTAGCTTCTAATATATAGAACCAATCTTTGTACATTTCAATCTCTTTATAGACTTTACATGTTATAGGCCAAACTAAATATATAAATTTATTTCTTCATATAGGACAATAAAATGCACATTGAACTCTTCTTGATTGTTAAAAACATCATTGCACAGGACAACTTAACAATTTTGACTTCTGGAGTTAGAATTGAATAGGACAACATATACTTTAAATATTTTGCTTACTTTGCAAGGAAAAATGAGCTATATAAAATTGTTCCTAATATAATCCATTTCAGATTGGATTTTTATTCTTATGTCCTTTGGTTCAAGTCGTAATCCTGAATGCCGTATCTATCAAACACAACATTATTACAGTGAAAAAAATTGTGAGAGACACATATACATGCTTAACTTCTGAAGAATTCACGGTTTTGACTTTCGAACTTGCTTTTAGTTTTTGGGTACTCATAAGGATGTTGTCATACCTTCAACGGAGTTCAGTTGACCTAGAAACTTCGTTTTATGCAAGTTCAAAAAATTAGACCATTATGTTTTTTTATTTGATCAATGGCATCCCTAAACCATTTTCAACTTGATGAGATTAATCATGTTTACCTGTCCCAACAAAAATACCTTGAGTGAAGAACACAATCAAATAAGAAGGGAGGATTATATTACATTCTCTGACTCAAATTTTAACCGATTTCAACAAGTGGATCACAGAGCAGCAATGCAGTTCATGAAATTGCACTATAGCTCACGCAACAACGATCAAGGAATGAACATATAGACACAATAAACTATCAGACAGGGGGCCAAAGGATACCAAACACCAAACACACCAGAAAATTTATATTAAGCCTAGGCCAATAACCTTGTTTTCCAGAACAGAAATACTGGAAAACCAACTTCTATATAGTAATTGTAGAGGACGATGAAGCATACCTCAAAAAAGAGGATGAAGACGTGAATGACAGCGACCAACGAATGACGGACGACAGCACCAGCAATGACAACCACGAGCAGCTGAAGTAGTGTATGAAGGCGACCGAAGAGCGACGACGGAAACGATTAAGAATATATGACAGCCACCGACAGCGACGACGGAAACGAATAAGAATATCTGACAGCCACCAACAGCGACGACGGACGGGGAGTCGACGACTGAGGAGAGAAAAGATTGGGAGGGATTTCAGATTGGGAGAAGCGGGAGGAAGAGCAGCGCGAAAATCAATTTGGGGAAAACTTTTTAGACCGGTTAGTTGGATAACCGGTCTAAAATAAAGGATTTTAAGACCAGTTCTCCTAACAACCGGTCTTAAAAGTCCACTTTTAAGACCGGTTGTTAGGAGAACCGGTCTTAAAACCATATTAAAATTATTTTTAAGACCGGTTCCCTAATAACCGGTCTTCCAAGTTGTTTATAATTACGAGAATACCACCGCGCATTTCTTTTAGACCTAATCAACTACAACCGGTCTAAATGGCCCGGTCTAAAACGCCTTTTTTGTACTATATAACCACTACCAATGTTGTTTGTAGTGATTAAAACCGCTACTAATAATCATTTTTAACCGTTACTAAATCACGTTTTTTTTGTAGTGTATACTATTTATTTCTCTGGATATTTAATTTGAGTTGTTACATAATATGTTTTTTATTTTAGTGTTGCCGAAAATTTAATAAAAGTAAGAAATTGGTGTATAAAGAACTTGGAATAATGATAGTTAAAACAAGCAGAAAAGAGTGAGAATATATATATATAAGCTGATAGCTGTGTGGTTTATAAATACATAATCCTACAGCAACGTCTTAAGATTGATTCTATCACTGGTGGTAGGAGTAGCGTCTAGCTCTGGTACCGTGCTAGCGAGAACAACAGAGAATATAGTGAAGCAACAGATGTGGATCTTATTTCATTAGTAATACGAGAAGAATACACTATATATAGGCAAATTAAAGGCTTAGTCTAACAAACGCTTTCGTGTACACTTAACCAAACCTTAGAACTAACTCATAACAGACTAACAATCCACTAGTTACTATAGTTAGACATTAGTTACTCTAACACAGGCCACAATGAACGTATCATAAATTATAAAATACAATCAATGGTGCTTTGAGCTACTCCCTATAACAGTGGGTATCGTCCATCATATCTTCCTTTCAATTTAGGGGAAAAAAAGTTTTTTTATGACACTTTCATCAGAAAAAAAGCCGTTTCCCATTAAAAGGTTACTTGGACAAAAAAAGCTAAACTATACAAGACCCCATAAATTTTATGTCAGTTATATATAACATCACTTACATTAATTTTAAAGTTTATATTTAATCCCTACTTTTTTTTTCCATGAACTCTTTGTGGTCATTTCACCAAGAACCCCTAATATTATAAGAATTTTTAAACACATAAAAATCATATAATATCACTCAAAAATATTAAAAACATATCCAAACATATTTTAAAAAAAAATTATATGTACAAATGTAGATAATGAATTTAGGGATTTTTTAAAAAAAAAAACCGCTACTAAATCAGAGTTCAAATGCTCTTTCACGCGACCCTAAAAAAAGAAAAAAGCAAAAAAAATGGAAAAAATATAAAAACATATAAAAACCAAGGTAATTAAACCCGGACCGGTCAGTGAACCGGTCAGGGTACTGGGTCAAGGGTCAGTGGGTCAGACCGGAGTCAAATCGGAGCTAAACCGGGACCAAACCGGTGAGAAATGAAATATTTTAGACTTATAGTATGAAATTCTAAAGGAAAAATGTTTTAAAAAAATAAAAAATCTAACCCGGACCGGGTCACCGGACCTAACCGGTTTAGAGGCCGGGTCGCCGGTTTCCGATCCGATTCGGCCGGGCCGGTCCGGGTTAGATAACCCTGATAAAAACCACTCTAGATGTTGGCGCATGTTGTGCAATCTCCGGTATGCCTCCTGAGACAAACAACACGCGCCACTCCATCATTCATCACGCTCCGTTGAAAGTGGAATAAAGTAACCATGTGGTGAAAAAACATGTCCTTGGTTAACATGCGCTAGATCACACTGTTTGACCCTTTCAATTTTTTTAATCACGGCTCGGGCCATCTCCACGAAACCCAATCCAAAACCCGAAATCCTCGGCCGTGATGAAACCCGTCGTTTTACCTATTTTAATATAAACAGTGAAATGATGACGTTTAATATAAAGTTGTGGAGGCCATTTTATTCAAAACGGCGGATCATCTGAAGCAAGGTCAAACGACACGTCGTTTGGTCCTCGTCAACCACGACTCAGTCAAAGCTATGGGTTGAGTCCTTCAAACAAGACACGTTTTCTCCTAAATAAGGCTTTTCCGGCATCGATTTCGGACATTCTTGGTGTTTATTTCTATGTTTTTTCAAGAACTATGTGATAAAACTAATTTCATGGCCTAAAAACACTGTTTTCAAGTGATCTAAACTCAGAAAGACAAACCTCCTCGATTTTCACTACCGAGTACGGTGAATTCATGATTCCTTGTTTTTCATTTTCATTCACATCATATATCAGTATCTGTTTTATCACTTTGTAACAAGAGGAAGAGTTGAGCATGAAAATTATCAAGAAATGGCTTAAGCTATAACAAATACCAAGCAACCCTCTGAAAGACCACGAAACAACCATAAAGAAAACTTTTTTCTGATTTGCATCTCACCCTCTTGCCAGAATTTTTCTAACTCTGTTCTTGGAGCCTTGAGTTCCAACTCTTCTTCATCAATGAGGAGAAGCCTAACAGAGCATCTTTGCCCTTTGCAACCATACAAAATAGCATCAGTCCCTTCAAAGATCCAGTCAGAATGACCCAACCGTCTGCAGAGCATGTGGAAGTTATTTTGGAATCCAATGTTGATCTACCTATTGCACTCGACTGTTATATGAATGTTTGTGATAAATAGTAGGGAAAATTTGAAAGACTATAAATTTCATAAAAATTTATTATTTTATATTATAATGCATTTATCTTTATGTATTTTGATTATGGATCTCTTCATATATGATGGAAGATTCTAAAATTTCATATTTCAAATATATATACATCAACAGAAGCAAATTGAAGTAGTATATGGTTATTGGTGAGAAATGACGTATAGAAATCAATAATATTTGTTAGGTCCTGAAGAACTAACTATATATTGGTCAGTGTTTCTGAAATACAAAGAAGGAAAATATATTCATATGACTTATATTTGAGGGGGGAGATTATATTGTTAGAGTATGGGTCAATATTGAAAAGAGATTGTTAAAATATAAGTGTTAGATAATATTTAAAAGTTCTACTTTTATACTTCCTCGCAACGCCTATTGACCTCCCAAAAATAGATTTCATATATTAAGATTTTAAATCAAATATCTTATGTCAACGGAAGAGACATGCATTAAAGGAACATCATCCGGACTTCATCGTGAACAACTTACTGCCCTTCTTCTCTAATTGGATCCTCCAAACTAAGAACTAACTACTTCTTATGGACACCAAGGATCCTTGTAGGAAATTCCAGCGTCCAAGCTTTCAGGATACCTGACACATCTACGTTTCAAATGCGTCCAAGATTTTAGGATACCTGACACATCTGCGTTCCAAATATTAAACCATGAATATAAGGAAAAAAAAAATTTATGATACTTCTCATGAATCCCAAGCCCTTCACTGACGGTGAACATGATCTTCTGACTTCAGTTGTAGCAGCATTCTTATATTCTGAAAACAAATAAAGAATATATTAACCGAATCAAAAAAACATAGATGGTTTGCATCCAAAACAAGAAAGTCTGGCTAACTAACATACATCGCTAGAAGAAAACCATATCAATCTACTGGAACTCAGCAGCAGGAACACCAACGGGATTCGAGGGTCTGAAATGCTAGAAGACATTTTCCCTCATGAACTTCCGATCAACCTTCACCACAACAGCATCACAACACTTTCCAACCTACAACTTTGACAGCCTGATTGTCTCCATTATATACGTTCAATGAAGGAAATGATGAGGGCGATGAAGAGAAACGAGTAAGGATAGATACAACTCTTCGTATCTCTGAACCAGACATACAAATGGGGACTCTAATAGATATTTGAAACTCAAGGGTCATATGAAAACAGTCTTAAGAAGTCAAACAACCTCCATAAATTCTCACCCAATTCATTAACTTCAACATATTAACTTCCATAAATATTACCCTACTAACTTCACCTGCATTAACTCCTGCACCTATTAATAAAGACAGTCAGACACTATTCTCCCTATGTATTAATGACAAGTATGAATTCGATCTCATAACTCCTGCTTGCGAGTGAATAACTTTTGCATTGTCGTATATTTTACATGATTTCCGTTTTTTTTAATACTTCGCGCCGTGCAATGCAACTGCATGTTTAACACTTAATATTTAATAATATTAACTTAATTTGAATTTTTTTGATTGAATTCACAAAAAGAAAAAATACAATTATATATCTTAAAGAACAAAATGTTTGTTATGCTTAATATCTTTAGTTTGGCATGTATATATTTGTATTAACTCTGCTATTTATTCAAGTAGTTTTTTCTTCGCGAAATTATCCGCTCATTCATATAATATCTCAAATGATTTTTCATTTACATCATTGTTCATTATAGCTAAGTGTTGGTTTCTTTCAAAAATATTTGCTAAGAGGTTTTCAACATTCTTAATACTTTATCCATTTCTAGAAAAATAAACTCTGACTCACATAATATTTTCTTTTTGTCACCATTGAAAGTCAATGATAACCAATAGATTTTCACACAGCATAACATGATATTTTTGACCATACAAGTCATCCACATTAAAATTCAATATATGTTCACAATAATCATGCAGCATAGAACCAAGATGAATACATATCCACAAATCATAAAAATCCCAAATATCTATAACATATAGGTGATTATATATTTCAAGTTAGCCAAATGCTTTTCTAAGCTAAATGGAAAATTTGACATATATTTCTTCTAAGGTACCCCACAAGATACCCTATATCTTAGACACCCCCCTTACTTTCAAATATTTAATAGCCAATAAAATTCTAATTAAATTAGCATCTCACATAGTATATTTATAAGGGAAAATCCCATATAAAGTTGCTTGAATTAGGAAAATTCAAAATCAAGTTGTTAAACTTAACAAATCCCTAATTAAGCTATTGATCCAATTTAGAATTTCAAAATATGGGTAAAATAAATTTATTATCCTCTCATAATCTCCTCTTAAAAGAGTTTTATTGCTTTGTAACTTAGTTTTTCAATGAACATATATGTATCAACACCAATACATAATAAAAAATATATATAATTTGCTTAAACTAAAGGAATTTTTTGTGTTTTAGAAGAATCATTAAGAATAATTAAAGCCAAAAAGTAAAAAAGAAAAACATAACCCCAAATATTAATTAAATGATTTTTAGTTAAATATTGTGAATAGTACATTTTATTTTTAGAAGAACTTGAATTTATTTATTTTTTCTACAAAAAATAAAATCAAACTACATTAATCACACAATTTTGATTTGTGTGATATGTATGCTGCTTTTTTTTTAATGCTGATGAAACACTTTCTTTAAGCTGTTAATAAAACTCTTTTTTATTATATGTAGTTGATGAAATCTTCAATATATAGTTTGATAAATCACACACATCAGCATTTTGTCTTGGGATTAACATAGTTTGATTTTCTTTTCGTAAAAAATCAATTCAAAAATAATTTTTTTTATTAATAATATTAAACTAAAAATTGTTTAAATGATATTGGGGTTACTTAAACCTTTCTTCTTGTTTTTTTTTTACTTGAGTTATTCTTGATAATCCTTCTGGAACATAAAAAATTTCTTTGATTCAAACGAGTCATATTTTATTTTATTATATGTTAATATTTATATGTGTGTGTGTGTATTTGTTGAAAAAAATAATTTACAAAGTAATTAAACTCTTTAAATAGGAGAGAAGAAACTTGAGAGGGCAATAAGGTCATTTAATCCATATTTAAAAATCCTAAATCGGGTCAATAACTAAATTAGGGATTTATTAAATTTAGCAACTTGATTTAGAATTTTTATATTTCAGGCAGTTTTATATGAGATTTTTCCTAAAAAGGGGGGAATTGGTTTAAAATATATTATTAAAAAAAGGTAATTATCATTATAAAAAAATAATAAAAAAACGAAAAATAAATTCAAAATTATAAAAGGAAAAAAAAAAAGTACACAATGTGGTCGGTGGCGCACCAATTAATCCACCCACCATTTTCGGTGGTGTGATAAGGAAAGGGAGGGGGTATTACCTATATATACCCCCACCCCTTCTTCACTTCGTCTCACTGACGAAGTGGAAGTGCGGGAGGAAGGGAGTTGTGAAGTTCTAATTTTTGTAGTTTTAGATATCAATAAGATATTTAGATTTTTTTCTAATCATAATATTTTTTTTTATGGAAAAGGTTCTAAATAATTTTTTTTTTATGATAGAAATTTTTTGCTAGTTAGAGAATATTTTAGGGATAAGATTTTAGATAAGTTTTGATTTTTGTCCATATATAACTGTAGAAACGTAGAGAATAATTAATAGTTAATTTTAATCGATTTAGATTTATTATTTAGCTGGGTTAAGAATCCGCACGAATCAGATTTTTTTAGGAACATCTCGAGAGAGAATTAGATTTGGTTAGAGTTGGTAAACAATAATCAATTTATTTTATAAATTAGTCATAAATTAGTTTCTATGGGATGTTTTTACCAATTAAATTTAAATTAAATAATTTATTTGAATTATTGGAGGTATTATTTAAATTCTAATCAATTTAATTTTGTAGATTTTGTGTTGTGTGAAATTATAAATTATAATTTGATATTAGAAATTATATTTTAATATGATTTTAATTAGGGAAAATCCCACATAAAGCTGCCTAAAATAGAAAAATTTTAAATCAAGTTGCTAAATTTAATAAATCCCTAATTTAGTTATTGACCCGATTTAGAATTTCAAAATATGGATTAAATGACTTTATTGCCCTTTCTAGTTTCTTCTCTCCTATTTAAAGAGTTTAATTACTTTGTAAATTTATTTTTTCAACAAATATACACACACACACATAAACATTAACATATAATAAAATAAAATATGAGTTGCTTCAATCAAAGAAATTTTTTGTGTTGCAGAAGGATTATCAAGAATAACTCAAGTAAAAAAAACAAGAAGAAAGGTTTAGGTAACCCCAATATCATTTAAACAATTTTTAGTTTAATATTATTAATAAAAAAATTATTTTTGAATTGATTTTTTTGGAAAAGAAAATCAAACTATGTTAATCCCAAGATAAAATGCTGATGTGTGTGATTTATCAAACTATGTATTGAAGAGTTCATCAACTACATATAATAAAAAAGAGTTTCATTAACAACCTAAAGAAAGTGTTTCATCAGCATTAAAAAAAGCAACATATATATCACACAAATCAAAATTGTGTGATTAATGTAGTTTGATTTTATTTTTGGTAGAAAAAAAAATAAATTCAAGTTCTTCCAAAAATAAAATGTACCATTCACAATATTTAACTAAAAATCATTTAATTAATATTTGGGGTTATGCTTTTCTTTTTACTTTTTGGCTTTAATTATTCTTAATGATTCTTCTAAAACGCAAAAAATTGCTTTAGTCTAAGCAAATTATATATATATATATATATATATATACTTTTTTTTTATTATGTATTGGTGTTGATACATATATGTTCATTGAAAAACTAAGTTACAGAGCAATCAAAACTCTTTTAAGAAGAGATTATGATAGGATAATAAAATTATTTTACCCATACTTTGAAATTCTAAATTGGGTCAATAACTTAATTAAGGATTTATTAAGTTTAATAACTTGATTTTGAACTTTCCTAATTCAAACAACTTTATATGGGATTTTCCCTTTTAATTATGTGGAGGTTTCAAATATTGTTTAATAATTAGACTATACTCATATAAATTAGAAAAAGAAATTTAATTATTCTAGAAGGTGGATATTGATGATTTTATGATTATAGGTATATTGAAGATGAAACTTTAATTTATAAAATTGAGTGATTGATGTGAGAATATGATGTAGAGATTAATTATTTTAGGATTTTAATAAGTGATTTGGGCTCATGAGGAATTATATTTGGCTAAGGATTGTTAAGAAAATTAAAATATTTGAGGATAATGGTTGTAGAGAAAATTTAGTTTTTGGGAGTTGAATTTTGCATAAATTATTTATTTTAATATGGCTTGTGGTTAATTGGTATCTACATTGATAATGTATAGTTTTCTTGTGATCGGTGATTGCTTGTGTTTTGCTACTCAAGTCAAGGTTAAGCTTGGAATTGAGATAACCGGGTTTAATTTATTTTGTATGCTTGTTTTGCACTGTAAGGTATTTTCTAAATCTTACTTTTCCATTATACTATTTGTATGTGTTTTGAAAGATTATGTTATATTTAATATGATCCAAGTTCAGTAAAGCAGTGTATTTTCAACTTGTATATATATGAGCAGAGATTATTATTAAGATTTTTGTTGTCTTGATGGTTATGGTGTTTATAATGGAATGTTGTATAAGGACTGAAGATTATGTAAATGTTTTCAAAAACAATATTGATATATTGTTTTTCTGTTATGAGATATGTTGGGTTGTGTGGAAGAGATATGGTGAGATTATACCCAGTGACTCTCTCATTCCTGGCCCTGATTTTGAGTTGAGTGTTTTGAGCGGGCACTTCCCTGTTATGGTATATATGTGGTGGCATAGGAGGGACAGTATTCTTGAAGTAACTAGCTAACCTTTAGCCGAGTATACTAGGACTAATAGGCTATACCACATCCAGAAGCTATAAAGAGGAGCAAGATGAATGAGTGGGGATGGTTCTACTTGCTAATCATATTATGTGAAGTCTAATTATTGAGAATATTAATTATTATTATTATTATTATTATTATTATTATTATTATTATTATGTTAGTTAAACTTGCTTCTCTAACTTACAATCTTTTTCTACATATTTTATAAATTGATTTTGGTTACTAAGACTTTATGTCTCACCCCATCATTGTAAATATTTTTCAGGCGAGACATCTAATTTGGCTAGAGGCCAAAGGAAGCAACCAGAGGTATAGACATTGAGAATCCTGTATGCCTTTTTTGGTATTGGTATTGTATTATTTTTTATATTGCCATTATATGACATGTCATATTTTTGAGATATCATATTTACTGTTTGGATAACTAATTTGGGATAATTGTTTAACTTTTGTTAGGCTTGAGGCCTTATTTCCGTATTCTAATATTTTGGTGGACCCATAACCATATCTATGTTGGAAATTGTTTTGTATAGAGTTTTAATTATGGGATTCAGTGTTGTAAGACTCGTGGGCTATGATTTCTCCTGTTGTTATATGTGTTCAGAGTAACGGATTTCTTTGTAGTGGGTTTGTGGGCGAGATTTATACCCTGGACTTCGATACATCATTGATTGATAAATTGTTTTCAGAACTTTGATATTTCTTGAATAAAAAATTGTTTTTGATTATCACTGGTTAACTAGATTTTGTAAAACCATTAAGGATATATGCTTATTGTTTGGAGAAAGGGTCTTTTCACCCCACTAGTAGAAAATAAAAATTAACATAATTAAATAATATTTGATTTTAAACAGCGCACCCAATTGAAGGCCTTTAGGGCATAATAAGTATTTAATATATGCCCACATTTTTTGTGAATATTTAAATCACTCGTACCTTATTGTGGTTTGATTAAAGCGAGAAATATGCAACTCTTTCTTCATCGGTTTCTACTTTTCTTAGTCAATATGCTACCTTTCTTCTTCTCTTTGTATAGTTGCACCGCATCCATTAAAACATAGAAAGCCATTATTCCTTTTTTATCAAAGTTGCAGACTTTTTTCTGCCTCTTACCTATGTTTGCAAGGATCACAACACCCTCAAAATCTTTTATCACAGAGATTAAAATGAGTTTGGATGAAGAGGAAATTGAATATCTGTCCATGACAATAACGATCATGGCTCTCCTTTATGATAGGCTTATTTCAATATGCTTTCTTTATATACTCTCTCCATTCTCAATTATCATCAATCTAAGATCTTTTTCCTTTGCGTTTTCACAGCGATTTAAAGGGCGCGCTTGGGCATGAGAATCATGGATAACATCACCATAAGGGCGCAAAAGTGAGCATCCAATATATACACTCCATTCCTGTTCCAAGAGAAACAACCTCCAAGATGGAGACTTGGCGCCGTTGAGTGAGGTTTGCCTTTCTTGGGAAGAGAGCGGCCAATATTTTCACTTCTTAATTAGCTCATGGCTCTAAAACTTATTTTTTAAGCATAAATTTTAGGAAAGGGGTTATGATCACCCATGATCCAAGGGCAAGGTGTAATCTCCCTTCCTCCTAGGTCATACCAACATTGTCTCCCCAAACATCACGACGGGGGATCAAACTTTCTCCCTATTGATGAGGAGATGCAATCCTTACCGTTAAACCTACAGGACGATGGGTGGCTCTAAAACTTGAATGTAAGAAATAATTCATCTTCTTACATTGGAGTGCATGGGCCGAACCCTCCACAATGTGCAGTGGGGCTGGATTCACTTTTAAATACACAATGGGCTTTGTATTGATTGGAGTTCATTATATATAGGCAAGTAAATGTGGATTTAACTTGAGATCGAGATGCCAACATTAATATGGGATTTTTTTTATTAAACACAGATACCTAAGCATCTTTTACCTTGTCATAAAAAAATTCCCCCGTGTTATCAACATCACTGCAGCACTATTTTTAATGCAAAGAGCACTTGGATCATACAATGTTAGTGTAGGGACTCAGAAGAGAGAAGTCATTTTATAATTGCAATAATTTATTTTTCATTGAATATTAATTGAGGAAATGTATACTTGGGACTTTGATGTGCATATGTTGCTCAGGTAGATTGATTACTTAACCCTCAGCATGAATTGGTGATTGAGGCTTAAATGAGTTAAAGGCAACTAATTTGATGAAAAAACTGCTTCCTGCATCAAATTTATGTTTCATGTGATGCGATAAATATGCATGTTTGAGATTGAAACAAACTAAAACTTGAATCTTATTTATGAAATGTACAAGTACCTATTTATATACAATTACTACAATATGAAACCATCTACAATTAATTCAATCTTCTACGCTTCATCACATTCTTCTTGGTGGTGGACGATATTACTGACGAAGGGAGATATTGTCGTAGACTTGGGAGATACTCCTAACGGTCTTTGACTTCTAACACTCCCCCTCAAGTTGGAGCATATATATTGATCATGCCCAACTTGTTATAAAGATATTGAACTCGTGTTCCATTTAAGGCTTTTGTCAAAGGATCTGCCAGTTGGTCGTCGGATCGTATATGCCCTGTAGATACAATATTTTCTTTGATCTTATCATGAATAAAATGATAGTCAATCTCAATATGTTTTGTTCGTTCATGAAACACAGAGTTCGATGCTATATGAAGTGCTGCTTTATTGTCACACCATAATTTTGCAGGTAATGTTGTAGTGACACCAATTTCCTTCAAGAGTTGAAATACCCACACAATTTCTTATACTGACTGTGACATGACTCTGTATTCTACTTCTACACTTGATTTTGACACAACTCCTTGCTTCTTGCTTCTCCAAGATATCAAATTTCCACCAACAAACACACAGTAACCCGTAGTAGATCATCTTTTGACCTTAGATCCTGCATGATCCGCATCACAAAAACACTCAACTTTAGTGTGCCCATAATCTATATAAAGAATACCAAGACCCGAAGAACCTTTCAAATAATACAAGATATGTTCTAAAGCTTCCCATTGTGCTACCGTTGGTAATGCCATGAATTGGCTGAGCCTACTGACTGAGAAGGTTATATCAGGACGAGTTACTGTTAAATAATTCAGCTTACCAATGAGTCTTCTATATCTCTCAGGAAATGGAAACGACTTCAATTTCTCTGGATCAATTTTCTTCTTCAAATCATCAGGAAGCTCATCAAACATACTAGCATCAAGATCTAGGAAGGGATTTAAAATCATGGGAATGTTGCTTGGTACAGCTCCAAGCTTTCCAATCTCTTTTAAGAGATTGAGAACATACTTCCTTTGAGTCAAAAGAATACCTTTCTTGTTTCTTAAAACTTGAATACCAAGAAAGTACTTTAATGACCCCAAATCTTTTATCTGGAAATGAGAATTTAGGAAGACTTTAAGTTCTGAGATCCTGGAAATGTTGCTCCTTGTAATCACAATATCATCAACATACACTACTAGAAGAATCATGCCTGCATCAAATTGCTGGTAGAACACAGAGTGATCACACTTGCTTTGACTTAATCCAAACTTCTTGACTACTTCACAGAATCTTTCAAACCAAGCACGAGGGCTTTGTTTTAGACTATACAATGACTTCCAGAGATAGCACACTTTCTTATTCTCCCCCTGAGAAACGAACCCAGGTAGTTGCTCCATGTAAACCTCTTCAAGAAGATCACCATTCAAAAATGCATTCTTAACATCCAACTGATGCAAATCCCAATGATATGTAGCAGCTAAGGAGATTAAAAGACGAATGGAGGTTAGCTTAGCCACAGGAGAGAAAGTCTCCGAATAATCAATACCATAAGTTTGTGCATATCCTTTGGCAACAAGATGAGCTTTTAACCATTCTAAAGAACTGTCAGCCTTAGTTTTAACAACGAACACCCATTTACATCCAATGGCTTTCTTCCTAGGAGGTAGATTAACAAGAGACTAGGTACCAGCTTGTTCAAGGGCCATAAGTTCTTCTTCCATTGCTGTATGCCAACCAGGATGTGTCAAGGCTTGGTGAAGGGTAGTTGGGGTGGAGATGGAATCAAGTGTGGCCACAAGCGAAGAGGAAGTAGGTGACAAATTCTGGTAAGACACAAATGAGGATATAGGATAAGTACAGTCAGCATATCTTCTGGGAAGACAATGAGGACGAGTACCTTTTCAAAGTGCAATAGGTAAGTCAAGAGAGGGATCAATAGCAGGATCAGAGGTAATTGGGTTAGGGACTGTAATGGAAGGATCTGGGAAATCAGGAACAGAAACCAAGGAATCATGGCCAGAATCAGTCGAAGAAGCAGTAAATGGTGACGGCAAAACATCGGTAGCATCAGTATCATTAATGATATCAAGTTCTGGAACAGGAGCCTGTTATGGAGAGAGTGGGGCATGATAAACTAGGACATCATCGGACTCAGTAACGACGGAGATCCGGAGAGTAACACCGATAACCTTTCTGAACTTGAGAATAGCCAAGAAAAACACATCTTAGGGACTTAGGATCAAGTTTACTAACACTAGGATGGACATCCCGAACAAAACAGACACAACCGAAGATTTTAGGATCAACAGGAAACAACTTAGTGGTAGGAAATAGAACTGAATATGGAATATCCCTACCAAGAATGGCCGAAGGCATGCGATTGATGAGAAAACATGCAGTAGATACAGCATCAGCCTAAAAAAATTTTAGGTACTGAGGAATGAAACATTAGGGCTCGGGCAGTTTCTAAAAGATGTCAGTTTTTTCTTTCAGCAACACCATTTTGAGCAGGGGTATCAACACAAGAAGATTGGTGAAGAATACCATGACTTTGTATGTAATTAGTGAATGGGGCAGAAAAATATTCTTTTGCATTATCACTTCGTAAGATTTTCACAGGAGTGTTAAACTGGGTTTGAATTTCAGCACAGAAATTACGAAAATAAGTAAACAATTTAGAACGTTGTTTTATTAAGTAAAGCCAAGTTGTTCGGGAAAAATCATCAACCAAAGTTACAAAATAATGATAACCAGTATGAGACATAACTGAACAAAGACCCCAAACATCAGAATGTATTAACTCAAAGGGGGACGCAGCCTTTTTATTGATGCGAGGTGCCAAATGAACACGATGGTGTTTCGCAAACTGACTTGACTCACAATCTAAAGTGGACATAGAAGAAAACTGAGGATACAATTTTTAGAGAGACGATAACAACATATGACTTAGACGACAATGAATGTCAAATAGAGACGACCCACCAGAACAAGCAACAGAACATGGCACCTAATCATCAAGGATGTAATGTCCACCAGATTCATAGCCTTTACCAATAATCTGCTTCGTCGATAGATCCTAAATTAAACAATAGTCAGGGAAGAGTGAGATAAAACAGTTTAAATGACGAGTGAGTTTACTTGGAGATAAAAGGTTAAAGGTGAGATCAGGAACATTAAGAACAGTGGATAATGCGAGGGATGGAGTTGGGTTTACAGTGCCTGAGCCAATAACACGTGCTGGAGAACCATTGGCAACAAATATGGATGACGGGTTTGGATATGGGGCATATGAAGAGAATAAGTGATAATTACCTGTCATGTGGTCGGTGGCACCAGAATCGATGACCTATTTAGTTGAAGCAGTAGTAAGGCCAGAGGATAGAATACCTGTGGCTAGGGCCCCTGCAGAAGAAGACCCAGATCCAGAATCAGATGGACCAGGTGTCTGGGCAATATGAACAAGGCCACACTGCTGTTTATTTTGCAATTTTCGACAATTTTTCTTAATGTGCCCAGGTTCCTTGCAATAATTGCAGATAATATTACCAGAAGTCATTGTCAGAGGATTGTTATTTTGTTTATACCCATAATACCTATTCTCAAAAGGGCCACGACCAGCTAGAGCACTTGTAGTTGAATCAACAGATAAGTGAATCAAGCTATCAACACGAAGAACAGGGGAGAAAACATCTTCGAGAGAAGGAAGTTCTTGACTGGACAGAATCTGAGAACGAATAGTCTCATAAGACGGATTGAGAGCTTCAAGGAAACTTATGATAGCCTGAAGTTCTAAATTTTTGATACGAGTTGAGAAATCTGCTTGTGGAGACATAAATACCTTCATTTCTTCATACATCATCTTGAAATCCAAGAAGAAATCTTTCAATGAACGGCCTTGCTGTTGGGAGCGATAAAAACCTTTACAGACTTCATGAACCCAAGTAATACTACCTTTACCAGAAAACATAAATTCAAGATAACTCATGATTCTTTTACAGTATTACAATGACTGACAGAAGATAGAATTTGTTGTTCAATAGAATTTTGAATTTGAAACAGAAGTCGAGCATCTGTTCGTTGCCAGGCCAAAAGTTTTGTTTCGTCACCAGAAGGAGGATCCTCAGTTAAATGAGTTTCCATCTTTATGCCCAAAATATATACTTTAACAGTTTTGTTCCAATTACTATAATTTATCCAATTCAACTGTGAAGCAGTAATCTTAGCAGACATAGGCAACATATCAGAATTCTTAGAGTCGGCCATATAGAATAACTAACCACAACAGCAATAGATCTTAGTATAAGTCCGAAAGTCACGTCACAAAGGATTCTGAAAAATAAAATGCCAACAATACAAAAATGTCCAAACAAGTCCCAAAGTCACAAGATGCCAAACGTCACAGTGTGACCAAATCGAATAATTCTAACAAAGAGAGCCTATTTGTTCCAATAAGGATAAGCTTGGTCTAGGAACTCAATGAAGTGATATTAGAAGAAATATTTCCAAACAAGGAAACTACAAAGGATTATGGCATAAGCAAATTTCGAGTGATACCCGTCAGTCCAAAGTCAAAAGTGGAAAACACAGCTGCTGGGAATGGAATGGGCTCGAAGAATCGATCAAGACACACCTGGAACGTGATGGAAAATGTCGCCGAAAAGTGTCCCACGCGCCGGCGCATGGTGGAGACGGTGACGGAGACGGAGGCGCGTGAAGGTTCACGCTCCGTCGTATCTGGACGGCACCAACTGGGCTTTGCCGATCGGTGGCCGGGGAACTCGTCTGAGCGGCACGTGTCTGCAGCGGAGGTGCTGGCGAAGACAGATCTGAACCTTGAACAGAAACACGTTGGCCGGAAAAAATGGAGTTCTTTGCCGGAAAACAGAAATGATTTATGAAGTTACAGTGGCTCTGGTACCATGAAACAAACTGAAACTTGAATCTTATTTATGAAATGTACAAGTACCTATTTATATACAATTACTACAATATGAAACCATCGACAATTAATTCAATCTTCTACGCTTCATCACATTCTTCTTGGCGGTGGACGATATTACTGACGAAGGGAGATATTGTCGTGGACTTAGGAGATACTCTTAACGGTCTTTAACTTCTAACATAGATAAATAAAAGATGACCAACTATAGGAATTAGTCCCTGCTATCTATACCAGGCTTAGTTACTTTATAGGCTTTGATTGATTCATTACTTCGTTTTATTTAATGTTTTCCTCAACTTGAGGTGTTGGCAATTACGTTGGCCAAACAAAGATAAATAGTGTTTTCAAAGATGAAAACTCATTTATGTAATTTCCTTTTAAGCCTTACGATAGGCATAAAAACAAAAAATTTATGACCCGACCATAGTGAATCCATATATTTTTAATTATATATAAAATTAATCAGAACCAGACGGTCCTTGAGAGACATTTTAAATTTATAATAGTAGTATTTACTTCAAATCAAGAACATTTTGCAAGAAGCTTCTCAAGAGTAATATTTGTAGCTTGCTATGAAAGTGGAGAGTTTTTATAAGAAACCAAAACAGAGAGCAATAAAAAACAGATGAGCAGTTCAGCATATAATAATTGTGATTTGTGAATATTGCTTGTATCATTATCATGTGTACAACTGTACATTGAAAGAAAACAAGGAAATGCAGAAACAAGAAATAAAAAACTAAAGAAAACAGATCATGCAATGAGAGAAAAAGGACAACCATCACACAAATTATCACTCACTTCGATGTTGAATCGCTGGTGATGAAAAGCTAGAATCGCTAACTATGGTTAACAGATGTTAAGTGCCGATGTGTTTTAGTGATCAAGGTGTCAAAATCTCAGTGGTTTCCTGGACATAATGGGCCTAATTAAGTTTACCTAAGTTTTATTCACACACACACATATAATAAACTAGAATGACATTCTCACTTGAGGTTCATGTTTTGAACATGTCATGATTGGAATTAAGAAATAAACCCTTATATAAATATATATATATTTATATATATTCACTTATTTGCATGCTAGCTCACACACACTCACACTAGCGGCTTCCAATTAATTTGTAATAGTAATAACCTCAAAATTATGGCTCCCAGATTTATACATGTATATGTACGGAACAAGTAACGACCCCTTAATTCTGCCGACAACATATATATAATATGGCAAGAATTTTGAACTCAATTTCGGGAGGTCCTTCAAAAAGCCACTTTTGAGATCACCATCCATCACCTCTCTCTCTCTTCCTCCCTCTACATATATCTATATATATATATATATATAAATGAAGGCCCTTTATCATTACGTTTACCCCAATAACACACACAACTCTTGCGTGAAGCGAAACTCAACTTTCACAATATATGTTAATTCAGTTGCGAAATTTGTGAACAAGTCATTCATTACCCAACATACTATAATATATATACTTGTATCACCCAAAAAATTAACCCACAAACTTTCACTACTTACTGCTGCGATCTCTCCCTCTCCCCAAACACACACATCGATATTGTCATCAAAATTAAGATCTCTTTAAATCTTGGAATTTGGTATTTCACAACTAGACTATACATGAGACCATGCTTTGTACAGGAAGTATGGCACAAGATTGTTTTTTACTTATAAATAATGTAAATTTCTATAATTTTTTTATTCTAAGATTTCCATTATCCATTAATCAATATATAAATTTTAACAGGTCACGTTATTTATAAGCTATCAATAACATATTATTCATTCCTCATATTTACATAATACACATAACACTGCACACATCTAGCTAGCAAGCTTTCTTTAATGGAGATATAATATTCTTGGCCAAGAGAAAAGTTAATATATCAGTATTGAGCAGTTACAGTAATAAGTCAATTAATAACAACAGTTAGCGCCACAAAAAGAAATATATTGGATTTTCTGGAGAAGTAAATTTAGAATGAGTTTTAAGCCCAAGCCGATGGATCGATGGAAAGATTCCCTTCACATTCACCTAAAACATGAATTCATATTAATAATCCACGTACGTACTCGTCCCAAAATGCCACAAATTAAAATTGATCTTGTCCTTTTTATAACGTAATTTGCAGTGTGTGTATTGTCTGAATTAATGAGTATGCGCCGTCAACTAATCCATCATATTCCATCGTCATGATTCCAACAAACAAAAAAAATAGTGATAAAATATAATTTTCATTATAATTTGGTTTTGGCCATACCTTGTGGTTCCAAGGTGTGTGTGTGTGTGTGTGTGTGTGTGTGTGTGTGTGTGTGTGTGTGTGTGTGTGTGTGTGTGTGTGTGTGTGTGTGTGTGTGTGTGTGTACACACACAGACATCCACTTGCTAGCTAAGTTAATGGATCAACATTAATCATCCACTTATCCCAAAATGCCATATATGGGAATAGGGCCTTGCCATTTCCAAATTCATCTGTGGTCCTTGTTCAAACACAACCCTCAAAACCCTAGCAAGCTCATTGGTTCCATACTAGATTTTTCTTAAAAGGAACCTTATATATATATATATATATATATATTGTGGTTGGATTGAATGTGACTCCAACTTACTTCTTATCCTTTACCTACTGCTTCTTTACTGTGGATGTGTGTGTGTGTGTGTGTGTGTGTGTGTGTGTATGGAGCTAAGGATTCTCAAATAGTGAACACTTGTAATAGTGGATTCTGAAGTGCAGCACCAAGCCCCTGCAGGCAAAAATTGGTGGGAGTTTGAATACATATCACATGCAACGACCACTTCAATTATTCTTCCATTTCAACCATAATGAAGACATATTAAAAGTGTTTAAATATTTATCAAATTTTCATACTTGTTAATAAAATTGTTGTGTGTGAAGCTTAAATTTCTTTTACCAGTATAGCCAATAATGATGTGATTCTGAATAAACAAAAAATTCGTTGTGTGTGTGCGTGTTTGTTGATATTCGGAAAGTGATAACAACAGGTTATTTTTGTCCTAAACTAGTTCACGTTTGACAATTAGGTGAGCGATTTCAGTTGAAAAAGCTTACACTTAAGAAAAGAAAAAAAAAAAAGGCTGATGTTCATGTTCTTTATAAAGCTCATCAAAGTCGATCATGCAAAATATTTTTGTTTTGGGTAACTTTTTTCCGTGAATAGGAATGAATTGAGGCGCAAATTGAGCTGAGATATGGATCATGATGCTCTCAATTATTAAAGTTGTGTAGGGATTTTATTGAATATTGTGAACTATAACTATATTCCGGTTTTCAAACTCTTGAGTTTAAGTAAACTTGTGATAAGAATATAAACTCGGATCGTGAAATTGAATCGTAAACTCGTAAGAATTTACTTTTATTAATAAATAGGTGTTAAAAGTATATAATAAAATATAAAAATGACAATAATTTAATTTAAATATATTTTAAATATGAATAATTGAAATTAAATCCATCAACATTTATAATTTCAAAGCGTGTTTATATGATTTTATAAGATAAAACCGTAAAAATGGTACACAAAGTGTGTAAACTCACAAATTTAACTAGCATGTATTTAAATATAAACCGACATGATTTTATAAGTTAGAAACGTAAAATCGATAAATTTGAGGAATCAACTCACGAATTTGACAACAATAATTGTATGTGTAGTAAATTTAATGATGATTAATCATGAAAATAATTAATTTAATACATGCTGACTAATTGCGATCTTATGATAATGTGATCGTCAGTCAAGTTAAGAAGATAAATTTTCAAAATTTGAACTTTATAAAATTTGAATTTTGATTCTAATTGATTTGGGTTTTAATCACACACACACACAATACATAAAAAAAAATAACTATTTCATTTGTTATCGTAATACATTGCTGATTGCTTTTTGAAAAGAACACTTATGATATTAAACGACAAGCTAGTCATTTTCGGAGATTGATGGATTGATCATAATTAGTTCAAATATAAGAAAAATGGCTAACTTTGAAATTGAAGGAGAGTTTAATTTGCACAAGTAGGGTCCTTAGCTTCCAATTCATGATGAAGTCGAAAATCAACTTTTATTCGAAATTACTAGTCCTCAAACTTTTCAAGCTTCTTTTTTCTTGTGTCAACATTATATATTTCCTTTTAAAAGCCACTTTCAATTTCTTACTTTAAATTAAATAAGCATTTCTAGACCACTCTTTTGAGTCTTTTCTGTAAAAAGTAAAAACTTTCACTGAAATCTGCTTTTAATACTAATGAAAATTTTCACTAAAAAGGTCTTGTGAAATTAAACATATAATCCGATATTGAATAAAATGAAACGAAATATTATGACCAACATTATGAATAAATATAATGAAAAATCAAACACATGAGGGACAAAATTAATTAAATTAGATTTTCAAGAGGGAGATAATGAGAAGAGACGTACGCATGTCATTGTCTTACATAAGCATACGCTAAATCCTGCATGAATAATCGATTAATTTGGTCATCTTAATATTGTCTAGTAACAAGCTAAGTTTTAAACATAATTTCTTTTTGAAATCTTCTCTTATGCTATATAATTAATAATGCTTTTTTTTGTCTTAAGATTAGAATTTTTGAGGTAAAACATCTTGTCGTGATCAATAATGAACTATTCTTTTGTGATGACAAATTAGTTGCCCCATGCACGCACATGCTAGTACAGCGCTTTTGTGAGATATAGCTATATATATATAGGTGTGCTGCCTCTATAATGAGTCATTTTATAAAGATGAAGTTTTATGTAATAATTATTTTATAAGTTGAATTGATGAATACTTGTATATGTTTCACCAAAATATCATTTTAAATGAAGTTGAAGTTTTGGGGGGTGCACTTAGCTTCAAGAAAGAGCCAGAATTGCATGCCACACATATTATGGCTACTCATCGATCACTCCACGGAATCTCTTTCTCTTAACCTCCAAGGGATTGTATGACTACATCTATCCTTTCTAGACTCTGTAAAAGAAACTAATTTTTCTCAGGTTTAATTATTAGTTATGAATTAAATCCCTTCTTACAAGGCAAGTTACGTTATATATCCCCTCCTTTTATTGAGAAATGATTTTAATTTCATGCAAAACGAGGCCTTCAATTTTTTGTTAAGTTGTAAAAGCTACGCTGGAGCTTATTACATATGACTGAAAAATCACACAACAACTTAAATATAAATTATAAACTAGAAGGCGAGTTCAGGTTTTATACATATATATATATATATGGGAATAATAATATTGATGTCTTGTGGTTACATTAAGCTAGTCTTTGCAAGCAAGTATTCCATCCACTTTAGGATGAGCCATTAGCTTGGCGTATATATAAATAAAAAAAAAAAAGTAGAGGAAAGTAGCCACACATATATGAATGAGTCATGCGCGCGCACTCCATTTATATATTTGAAGCTACGAAATATATATATCACGTTATTAAAATATAAAATATACTAGCTTAGTAGATAATCTTAACAACCAAACTAAACATTGCTGCTGCAATACAGACATATTTTACTGTGCTTATTCTTCTGTGGACCACTCCACACTTTTATCATCAATCCACCCTTTTTTCAGTAGGATTATTAATCTACCTTTTTTTTTTATAGAAAAAAAGTTTAGGTAGGTTCGGCACCAGTCCCCTACCAAGGCCAGGGCACGGCCCCAGGTCTTTTCGAGCGCTTACAAGGGACTTACGAGATCGCCTATCAATGAGGTCTCCCCATCGATCAAAGGGTTCGAACATACTCCCTTATGATCGGGATGGTAAGACCTTAACTAACTGTGTCAAACCTCAATAGCATTATTAATCTACCTTTGCTCACATGGTTTACTAATTAAAGTTAACTCACATATTTTGTATCAAAAAGAAAAAGTTAACTGACATATTTCATGTTTTAGGTCTTTGAACAAAAAAAAAAATTATATATTAATGCACGAGATGAGTTACTTGAAGTCTGAATGAATGTAGTGAAAACTGAAAAGTTGAGTATAGTGATTTTTTTGATTGTTTAGATTCAATGTGTGTGTATACAATGAAAACCAATCCCACTCTATAGTTTGGTAATGATTTTTAATGTTACATCCAATCTTTAACATAAGATGTAGTTGACTAATTTAAAATATTAAAAAAAATTAAATAAATTATTTTAAAATATTCATATTTATCATTTTCCTCCAGAATAATTTATCTGATTTATAAATTGATATATAATCTAATAATACACATAAACATTTAGGAGAAATCATGGAATATATTTTATAATTAAATAATTTATTTAGCATATTTAATCTCTTTAAATTTGTCAATTGAGTCTTATATTAAGAACCATAGATAGCATAAGAGAATGTGAATGCTGAAAATTTAATCTAATACTACATTCAGTAATTAATATAAGAGCTACTTATAGATATATTGGATATAGTACATCCTAAAGACCTTAATATATTTTGTCTCCTAAATTTATAATTTTTTTAAAGTATCTTTATCAATTGTATATATTGTATATATTAAAAGGTTTGTAAATAAGGATAGTGCTAATGAAAGAAGATATTTTAGGAGAACAAACCTATGTTTGACATAAATAATTAACATAATTAATTTTCTTTTTTTTTTCTTTATAGATATATTGGATTTGGTCCTAAAGACCTTAATTTATTTTTTTTTTAAAGTATCATTATCGATTACATATAATAAAAAGTTTGTATTTAAGGATAGTGATAATGAAAGAAGATATTTTAATATAAATAATTAACATAATTAAATTTTTAAATTTACCTTTTTTGTTTTGTCAGAAAAAAGAGTTCTTCAAATTCATTTTTAATCTACCTAAATCTGTCAATTAGCTCCGGTTAAGGTGGTACATGAATCACAAATTGTGAGCGCTTGTGGGATGACGTAAAATTTCAACGCAAAACATAATGAAGAATGGGACCAAATTGACCCCAACACAAGACCAATACTCTACACCTCTGTGACGTCTCTCTTAGCTCACCTTTGCCTACACCTCTTTTGTTACAAATCCCCAGCCTAAGCCTAAGCCTAAGCCTCCACCTCATTTGTTATAAATTCCCAACTCAACTCTCAGATCACAAACATGAATCTTTCAACCATGACCTTCTTCTCTCTTTTGCTTCTTCTCTCCTCCATTTCCTTAGCAGCTTCGGCTTCCCTTCACCAGAATTTCATTCAGTGTCTCAGCTTCCACACCGATGAACCATTCCCCTTTGACGCCTCCATTTACACTCAAACCAGTGCTTCTTTCTCCTCTGTTCTTGAATCCTCTGCTCAGAACTTGAGGCTTTTGGAGCCTTCTGCTCCAAAACCTGAGTTCATATTCACGCCTGCCACTGATGTCCATGTCCAGGCTGCTGTTCTCTGCTCCAAAAAGCTTGGGATCCATCTCAGAGTGCGTAGTGGAGGCCATGACTATGAGGGCCTCTCTTTTGTCTCTCAGATTGAAACCCCTTTCATGATTCTTGATCTCGTCAAGCTTCGAGGTGTCGACGTTAATGTACAAGACAACACTGCTTGGGTCCAAGCCGGTGCCACCATCGGTGAACTCTACTACAGAATTGCAGAGAAAAGCTCTGTCCATGGCTTCCCTGCCGGCCTCTGCACAAGCTTAGGTGTTGGTGGCCACATCACAGGTAATAACAACCATCTTAATTTTTTCAATCAAATCCAATCTTTTCAACGGTTAGGTACCAATTAATACTCGATCCTTTTTATTACGAGGAATAACTACTAAAATCACACGCTCAAAATATTAGTTAAAAGCACCAATCACCCCTCATGAACTTTGGGTCTCAAATTTCCCCTCCTATCACCTCATTCTAGATATTGTCCATTTTGGGCTTCTATCAACCCTCACAATATCAAAATGTGTCAAAAGGGGAGGTGCTCAGATACTTATAAACGATCGTTCCCGCTTCAGCTGATATGAGACATAACACAGGCACTAATTAATAACTTTTTCTAAAAATATTGATGGGTTGAATGAATCAGGAGGAGCTTATGGCAGCATGATGAGAAAGTATGGGCTTGGGGTAGACAATGTGGTTGACGCACAAATGTTAGATGCCTATGGAAGAATCCTAGACAGAAAAGCCATGGGAGAAGACTTGTTCTGGGCAATCAGAGGAGGTGCAGGGGCAAGCTTTGGTATTATTCTGTGGTGGAAGATCAAGCTTGTTCCTGTTCCACAGACGGTGACAGTTTTTACAGTCACAAAAACCTTAGAGCAAGGCGCCACCAACATCATCCAGAAATGGCAGCAAGTGGCCCCTAACATAGACGACAACCTCTTCATGAGAGTCATCATCCAGCCTGCCGGTAACAAAACTCAGAGAACCATAACCACTTCCTATAATGCCCTCTACCTCGGAAACACCAGAACGCTGCTTAATCTCATGAAGCAGAACTTTCCCGAATTGGGTCTCACCAGAAAAGATTGCCTTGAAGTTAGCTGGATCAGGTCTGTGCTTTACATTGCTGGCTACCCAAATGAGACGCCTTTGGAGGTCCTCCTTCAAGGCAAATCATCATTCAAGAACTTCTTCAAAGCCAAATCAGATTTTGTCAGAGAACCCATTCCAGAAGAAGGGCTTGAAGGATTATGGAGCAGGCTGAAGGAAGAAGACAGCCCTCTCGTGATTTGGAATCCATATGGAGGAGCCATGAGCAGAGTCTCAGAATCTGACACCCCATTTCCTCATAGAAACGGGACGTTGTTCAAAATCCAGTACTTGACTCTCTGGGACAACGGAGACAAGAACGAGGCGAAGCATGTGGAGTGGATCAGGAAGCTTTATAACTATATGACACCTTATGTTTCCAAATTCCCAAGGGAGGCGTACGTGAATTACAGAGACCTTGATCTGGGGATGAACAAGAAGAACAGTACAAGTTATATAGAAGCAAGCGGGTGGGGGAACATGTATTTCAAGGATAACTTCAATAGGTTGGTGAAGATAAAGACCAGGTTTGATCCAGAAAACGTGTTCAGGCATGAACAGAGCATCCCGCCCCTTCCTATTTCATCGGTTGCCAACAATATCAGCTAATGATTTTCAAAAGCAGTCAAATATCATTTGATAGAACTGAGTGTTGTATGATACTTGATGGTTGTAATTAAATGGTTCATGTGTTATTTTGTGTTTGGTTTGTGACAACAAACTGATAAAGCTAGTCTTGCCTTTGAAGAATGACGTAATGGACAATTCATGTGTCTTGTAGTGAAATATTGGTTTCTCTGAAATATCACAGAATTCTCGATATATATGAATTACTGCTTATTAAATATATGAAAAATGTGGCCGAACAAATATATATATATATATATATAGAGAGAGAGAGAGAGAGAGCGCGCGAAATGGCAGAAGAATTAGATGCTGCCGAGTGCAAACCAGTTATATTTATCAGAAGTGGGAGAAACGAAGGGGGGGAAACTACAAGGTACAAAGGGCTTCGGTTTCAGTTAAGGTAAATTTGCACATTTCTGTATTTCACCGCTTCCGTTGGCTAGTCACGTAAGTGTTTTTTGTTTTCTTTTCGGTAACTGGCTTCCTTCCTTTTCTTCTTAGGAAAAGAAAGATCTTTTGTTAAATCTGTGTTATTGGATTAATATCTCAACTGTTTATATTTAATATATTATAAAAATAATATTATTATAATATATTACATTTGGACCGTTGAGATCTTAATCCAATATTTGATTTGACAAAAACTCTCCTTTACTTTAAAGAAAAGAGAGAAAGCCAATTCCATCTTTTTCAAATGTTGTTCAAAAGCATAGTATCGGTAAATTTAACAAAATATTGGGCCTAACTTGGGATCCATGATGAAGCCTCATAGTTATAAGGCTTGGGCCATATTGGTAAAATATTTATTTTTAATTAAAAAAAATTCCATCCATCTCACTGAATCTGAATGTCTTGGCCATTAATTGCAAGTGGGTATGACATTTCTTCTGCATGTCCAAACAATTAAAAGTCAATAATATTCCCGATAAATATTGGTCCAGTTTGTAAGGAGTTAGTTCATAGCCCACAAGATTGTAAGTTTAACTCTTGTTGCTAATGTGAGAGCCTTATTGGTGAGCGATCTGTAAGTACCTATATAAGCTCTCTTTAAACCCAGAGACATACCATGTCCCTGGTGAGCCCCGCAACCCAACTTGCTCAAACTTTTCATTATAAAAAAAAACACTCATATTTATTGATTTGGGTGTATTGACACATTTCATTCAGCATCGCCACTTGTTCACCTCATAATAATGCCTAGGGATGGAAATAGGCCAGGCCCCTAATAGGGGCCTACGGCCTAGCCTACATAAAGCCTAGCCTAGCCTATTTATTAAATAGGCCAGGCTCAGGCTTAGGCATATTGCTAGGCCTATTTAGATAAACAGGCCAGGCCTATTTTTATAAGGCCTAACCTACAAGCCTACAGGCTTGGTCTATTTAAATTTTTTTAAAAAAAAAAATTATACTATTATATAAGTATATATAATATTATCTAAATAATTTTATAAATTTACCAACTTAATTTTAATTCTAAATTTCATATTTTATCGTTATTATACTCAACCCTTGTTTTCGCATAAATCATTCACCTCTACATCTCTTCTCTTCGATTGCTCGAGATGACAATACTAACTCACTTTCTCTCCCCTAATTTGTGCCCCCTCCACTAAAGCATAAAAATTGTTATGAGTTTATTTTAGTGTCAAATGAAATATTATAATCTTAATAAGGGGAGTTTGTCCCAATTTACGTGCAAAGAGTAAAATAGGTAAAAGTCTAGTTTTACATGTTATTTGTTATGCTTAGTCGATTTTAAAAAATATATCTCATTAGTTAACAGATGATTAATTTTTCTTATTCCTATTTGCTCGGACAAATGTTGTCACTAGACATTATTTTCTTTTCCTTACTAAGCCTTAATATTACGATAAGAATATATATTAGACTTTTAAGATATAATGTAGGATTGTATATAAGCATGAAGGGTTAGATATGAATTTGGCGGCATAGGCTTTAAAGGCTATTTAAAGTCTTACATTTTAAGTAGGCTTTTAAACAGGCTTCAGGCCTTCTGAAGGCCCAGGCTCAGGCCTAAAAAATAGCCTACATACAGGCTCAGGCCCAGACTCAGGCTTTGAATCTTTGTTACAGGCCTAGGCCTATTTAGACAAAGCCTAGCCTAACCTAACCTATTTCCACCCTTAATGCCAATGCAAAATGCTCTTTCTATACTATTTAAACGGCCTGCATTAGTGTTATAAAATCCATATGCTCACTCCACCACAAAGACATCTATTTTAGGAAATCTCTTGTAATTAACCCATTAAGTATCTATATCTATATTATTGTATATTATCTTCAAGTCCTTGGAAGGTTTCAAAAATGACAACTGCTTGATTGTATACATGCTTTGCTATTATAATTAATCGTTGCCCTCACTAAGAAACAAACGCAATTATTCTGCCTCTTCACTTGGGAGCCAACACCAAAGTCATCAATCAGAACCTTTCCACCTCTTGCCTTGTACCTGTCACTTTCCCTGGCGCCGGCTCTGGGCATAAGGAAGATCACTAAACCAGTTTCTCTGACTTAAATATTCCATCTTTCCAAAACAGTTTTTCAGTTCTGTTCATAATATATGCGCGCGCGCGCACATGTAGCATAACTCAACTACAAGACAGAGATAAGAAATTAACATAGCGATGGGCTGCCTTGCTGTTTACTATTTGGCTCTGCTTCTTCTTCTTCTTGTTTCACTGTCATCATGGGCTGCTTCTACTCCAATCGAGAAAAGTTTCAGAGGTTGCATGTTGTCGCAACCTGGTAGCTATTCTCAAGAATACTACGAAACAGCAATGCTCAGCTCAACCTCCTCACTTTACTCACAAGTCTTGGATTCATTCCAACAAAATACAAGATGGTTGAATTCCACAAGAAAGCCTCTTCTCATCATGACACCTCTTCATAAGTCTGAAATTCAAGCAGCTATCATTTGCAGCAGAAAGCTTGGGCTACAGATCAGAGTCAGAAGTGGTGGCCATGACTATGAAGGCCTGTCTTATCTGTGTGAGACCCCGTTTATCATGATTGACCTCAGCAGGCTTAATTCCATTCAGATTAACCTTTCAGATGAAACAGCTTGGGTTCAATCTGGGGCTACTTTAGGTGAGCTTTACTATAAAATTGCAAAAGAAAGTAAAATCCATGGATTTCCTGCAGGACTTTGTCCCAGTGTGGGGCTTGGAGGGCACATCAGTGGAGGAGGATTTGGTACTATGGTCAGAAAATATGGGCTAGCAGCTGATCAAGTCATCGATGCTTTTCTTATAGATGTAAATGGGAAACTTCTTGATAGAGAAAAGATGGGAGAAGATCTTTTCTGGGCCATTAGAGGAGGTGGTGGTGGAGGTAGCTTTGGGGTGGTCCTTGCTTGGAAAATTAGGCTGGTTAGAGTTCCACCTTTAGTCACAGTGTTTAACATTCATAGAACTCTCAAGGAAGAAGCCTCCGAGCTTATTCATAAGTGGCAGTACATTGCACACAAACTACATGAAGATCTTTTCATCAGAGTCATAGCTCAAAATAATGGTGGCAAACCTGAGAGAGTCACAGCATCCTTCAATTCTCTGTTCCTTGGAGGAGTAGATAGGCTAATACCATTAATGAATGAAAGCTTCCCTGAATTGGGATTGCAAGCAAAAGACTGCATTGAACTGAGCTGGATTCAATCTGCTCTGTATTTTGCTGGGTACCAAAAAGGGGACCCCCCAGAGCTTTTGCTGGATAGAATCACCGCCTACAAAAGCTCTTTTAAGGCGAAATCAGATTTCGTGAGGGAACCAATACCAAAAGCAGCACTAGAAGGTGTTTGGAAAAGGCTTGTGGAAGAGGAAGCACTGGCACTTCTGATAATGGATCCCTTTGGTGGTAAGATGGATGAAATATCAGAAAGTGAAGTCCCATTTCCGCACAGGAAAGGTAATTTATACAACACACAATACATAGTGAAGTGGGATGAAAATGGGATAGGAGAATCCAAGAGGCATATAAGATGGATAAGAAGACTTTATAGGGACATGGCTCCTTATGTTTCAAGCTCTCCAAGAGCTGCCTATTTCAACTATAGGGATCTTGATTTGGGCTTCAACAAGCTTAATACAAGTGCTTGGGGTTTCAAGTACTTCAAAGGCAACTTCAAAAGATTGGCACAAATTAAGACAAAGGTTGATCCTCAAAATTTCTTTAGTAATGAACAAAGCATACCGCTCTTAACTTCTCTTCCTACTTCAACATAAAGGATATATGGCACTACAAGGTCAACTGAAAATGGCGGCGTATATATTTTTTCCTGCCAAGGAAAAAAAAATCGGGGAAATAGCAGTTTTTTTTTTTTTTTGCCAATGTATATTAGTTCTAGGAGGCAATGTAAAATAGAAGTTACATTTTGTATTGTTAAATTTGTGACAAAAAGCCATGAACAAAGTTGTGCAACCCTTGTTTTCAATAATCAACACAGATTCTTACATGACCCAACCAATGATGATACACAAGGGGTGTGTGATGATTAGTGCAAAACACATTAGCAGCATGATGGCCCAATTTAGTACATTCAACCACTTCATCTAAAAACAAATATAACAGAACAGTCAAAAATACCTAACAATAACATCTTGGCTTGTTCGATGATGTCGCTGAAGGGATGATTATCCATTCAAAAGTTGTAAAGCAGCAGCAGCACAATCAGTGAAAACTTGCATTTCCCATCCTTCATCGCCACATAATGTAATGAGCATGATGAGAGCTCTCAACTTAGCAACAAAAGCCCTCTTTTTCCCCTGAACTCAGCAGTATAGCACCATTTTCAAAGAAAAGGATTTTCAACGGAAATTCAAATTAGAGGAACAATACTAAGCAAGCACGTTAGGTCTTGCTTCTTAAAATCTGGAGGTAGTTTTTGTATACAAATTTCTGGGAGGCTTACCGGCAAGAAGCCGATTATGTGACCATGCTTCGTTGTTTCTTCTAATTCGTTTTAACGGTGCATTTTCCGTATTTGCTTTATCCCCTCTTCAACTTTTGCCGACGTCTTGGATTTCGATCGCGTTCATATTATACCAAAAGAAACAATTTTCCTTTTAAAAACAGGTACTTGAGATGATCGGTGAATCATAAAGAAATTCGAGACAATAGTCATGAATGAAGTTATATAGATCTTTCCATCCCAGATCACCGACCAGGCAGTCAAAAACACATTGAAATGCCACCAATTAACTTAAAAGTCCATAACAAAGCTTAAACAAACGGATGCCCCGTGCTATTACGCAGATGTTCGAAGATCGGAAAATTTAAAACTAAAAGTTTCTTGCAGATAAAACAAATTACAAGGCATAAAGCCACAACAACCGAGGCACAATTACTTGCTTAAACGAGGAGCATCATTTGAGCTCTGTCCTTATGCATTAAAATCAACAAATTCATTTGGAGGAAAAATCCCATTGGCCAGCCAGAGTCCTAGAATGAGGTACTTGAGTATAGCCATCCTAAGTAGGATGTAAAATTGATTTCAATTGTCTGCAACAAGGAAGGTTCCGAAACTGACGATGGCTTCCTCATCCTCGCTGACAGAACCTGTCTTGAATCAACAAAGCATCCAAACAGTCATGGCTTAAGGAGATGAGAGTTGCCTTCATTCAAGGGCAACGTTATTCCTTTCTCATCCTAGAAGACCAGCATGCTTTAAGAAGATGGGATGTCTATTCTTCAGACAAAAAATAATTTCCAGAAGCCAATGATTGTATCTGCCAATTTGTCTTCAAAGCTAAGAATTCTGCTGAGTAATGCTACGACTAAACATGGACATATAAGACCTGTCTTCCCGCTTGTAGATATAAGCTATAACTGCATGCAGCCATCAATTGATGGTGTTCGGTACAAAATTTGTTGTATCCGGCAACAATATTTAAAAGGCTCCGGGATGACACCACCAACACCAACCATCTCTCTTACTCACAGGCAGTCAAGTGAAATAGCAAGCAAACCAAGTCAGACCGTACTCAGTTAAATCTAAAATGATCCAATTTCTCGTAATCTACAAAACTTTCAACTAGCGAGATCAATGAAAGAAGGACCGAAAGAACATTGCTTTGGAAATGTGAAGGACAACTATAATGTTCTCTTTGTATATACATCAGTTCTTGAAATGCTACATAGCAAGTCACGTTTATCATTATCTAGCCCCGAAAGCCACTTTCTCAAATCTTCAAGGTTGCCGGAAACATATTTACTGGAATATACTGGAAGACTTGAGTTTGTCTCAAAAAGGGTTTCTGCATCAAAAGGAAGAACGCCTATCAAAGCAGAGGCAGTGGCAAGCTGAAGAGAAGGACGTGCTTTTATAGAAGAATTACGGCACAAAGAAGAAAACAAATAGCATCTCAAGTTCTCAACTCCTCTATCTTCATATCCACCAGCATCAACTCCAAGCCTGAAAATCAAAATGAAGACAATAATACATAAGGAACAATCATAACTAATAGCAATCTGCACTGTCCAGTGAGGCCATATAATATAAAGACTCGCCATTAATTTAAGATTCACAAATCAATAGTTGTTCACAGAACTAGCAATGTCAAAGCAAAGGGTCATTTTGAACCAAAAACAAAAAACAAAAAAGCAAAGGGTCATTTACCTCCCAAGTTGACCAAGAAGACCAACAATGGCAACAGAAAAGTTCTCCACCACACAGGAATCCAACATACTCAGCAACCGAGGAACAAGTTTCGTGTCTGTCCAGTGCCAACTCTGCATGAAGGAAACCATGGGGCTAGTAAGGGCATAATCAGGTTTGAGAATTATAAACCAAACATGATAACATCTTCGACAAGGAAAGAGGAGTTACAAAAGTTTTCCCTCTGCCAAAAATTATGCATATAACCCCCCCCCCCCCCAAAAAAAAACCAAAAAAAAGAACAAAAAAAGGATCAGAATTTGTAACAGATTTCATTACTCAAGAATCTGTAATGCCACATAAGAAAACTAAGGCTCAAGAATAACGTAGCATCTCATTCATCAGTTTTCTTTAAAATTTTCGACAAGTCAACTGATCAACATAAACAGCATTAACAATAACAAAATTTCATAGTAAATTACAAACCTGTTTAATAACAAAAGAATGTAATTCATCCATGATTTAATATAACAATTATTATAAGACATTTTTATACTCCCTCCGGTCCTTAATATAGGACCTATTTGGAGGGTTGATCTTGGTCCTAAATATAAAACATATTTTTCATATTTGTCAATATTTTCCTAATTTACCCATATTGATGCTCCCTCGACAATAATCAAGGGGGATAGGGAAGAAGAGAATTGAGGAAAATGGCTAGGATATTTTAGAAAATACATCTCAAATTAACTAACTTCATTAATCTAATCAAATTAAATAAATAGGTCTCATATTAAGGACAAGAGAGAGTAATTTATTAGCAATAGCAATAGCAATAGCAATTATCAATATTACCAATAATCAATTATAGACAAACAAAAGACCTCCAAAAGCATTATACTCATATGAGATGACCAAATCCATCTTTAATTTTCCGTGGAAATTGAAATCAAAGAGTTCTATTAACAGATTTACTGGAATCACCATGCTCCATTTGTGATGTGGGCAATTTTAACTGCAAAATAATATATTCATACCAGATAAAAAAAATATATTTCATACTAGTCACTGATCTCAGCAAATTATGACCACATATAATGAGTGACATCAAATTCATGGATACCTATTAATAATGAAGAGTTTTCAAGTACCAATGTATTTTGTCAACTTTTAAAATATAAAGGATGACTTCCCAAGAGCTAAATCATGCAGTAAACCATCAAATACCTCAGCTTACCCAATCGCCATTTAGAAGTAAAGAAAAGTAAAGACTCTATAAAGCAGAGCTAGAATTAACTTGAAAAGACAGCTTATACCATTCTGCTTGCAACCAGCTCCACCAATGACAGGACATCACTAAGGTGACAAATGCTGGCATTGTTCAAAAAATGAGGCTGAGTAGCAGAAACCATGCACTTTCTCAAACAGCAGGCAGCATCACACTTCAAGTCAATGACACATTGATCTGCTTCCTGATTCAACCATTGTCCAGTATTATATTTAGCTGACAAGGATCTAGAATTTGTCAAATCATCCAGCTCTACGTCTTTCAGTAGACAATTCCTGATATTTTCTAAGAGCAAGAATGCAACAATTTCAATAGATTCAGCACCTTCCAAGAATGGGCATTTCACACTCATCCAAAATTCAGTATGCAGCTGATTTACTGATGGAAGACAAGAAGCAGTAACTGCTGATAGGTTCCCACCCTCCATATACATAATCAAAGATTTCAACACGGTGACCATTAAATTGTGGCAAAAAAACTTCTGTCCACCCAGATAAGCAAATATATGAAGAATAGTCAGTATCATTAATGATTCCCACCTGCAAAACCTAAGAATATTATATGTAGACTCCCTAATAAATTCGACGTGATCGGTTGCTGCACATACTGACGCTAATATAATGCTCCCTGCCACCAACTGTTCCCCTGAAGCTGCTTCTAGATAAAGAGAAGTTCTCAGATCCTTCTCTGCCAAGCTCCCAGGAGGGACTTTATCATTTACCATAACTTTTCCTTCTATAAGAAAGTCTTCAATGAGGAAAAGGAGCTCATGCAAGGAAACATGTTCTGAAAACAAGAATCCTGTTGTTGCAGCAGACAAAACTGTCCAAATAAAAAACCAATCAGTGTGCAATTATGTATATAAAATGAAGAACTGTAATGTATGCACAAGTTTGACACACAGAATATGTCCACCAAGTAATAATTTTGATAACAAACCTGCGCAAATGTGTTCAGCATAAGAATTCAAGCAGGGGAAATTCCCACAAAAAAATTTCCCAAAATTTATTGATGTGTTTGTAGTGAAGTTGAATAGCAGAAGTGTAAAGAAGACAGAAATCTTCTCCCTGAAAAAATAATTAAAAGGAACAAAATTAAAAAGTATAGTCTCCAATATCATGAGTCATAAACTGACTTGGCAGATGTGACCTGCAAAGCAAATTATGACTATAAATGACAAAAGCTATACATTTTGTTTGATGACATGGTTACCACACTTTATTATCTTGTAAAGGATAGATCACTTACCTTGGTAACAGTTTTTCTTCCATGGCAAGTGCAGTTAAAATGCTATCAACAATCCAACCTGTTTTAGTACTCAAACTGCACCTAGCCATACAATTCTTTGTGGCGCCAAATATCCTAGAAATGCTACTTTTGTCGTCAATATTTGGACAGACAACACAAAAACTAGGAAGTTGATTCTCTAACAATTCAATTCCACCCTCCAGCAAATGTGTAGACCTTGAATTTTCCAGCACATGATTATGCGACATTTCCACATCCTCAGTTTCTCGAACCCACGCAGGCTTTTGCTGTGAATTATAAGAAGCTCTAGATGCATCAAACTTTTCTTCATTGGAATTAATCTCAACATCAATGACATCAAAGCAAGGTGAAGGAAACAAAACTCCTCTTGGACTGAACATGTCTTCATGGAGTTCTTCCTCAAGAAAAGTATTCAAAGTATTCTTGTCAGATGTTTCGACTCCATGAATTTCAATCTCGGGAAGAGATGGAGACAGGGGAGCATCCATTGCTCTTCTATAGCATTCCTCATCAGCAGCATTTTCTAAATTTAATAACTTCATATAATTTCCATCCGCTACTTCAAAATTAACCATAGAAGGAAAATCATTTGTAGCATCACATGACCTCTCCCTGAAGACCTGAGTTGTTCCACAGATATTGGTGTCCTCACACACTTCTCCTTTGGCCTCTTCTATGCCCTTTTTCTCAACCTTGCCATACCCATGTACCATTTCCACTTCTTCCCTATGAGATTTCTTTTTCTTCTTATGAGGCCTGTTGCTCTTTTCTAGTAAACTATCCTTAGTAGTAGCAGCCATGTCTCCCCTTTCATGTGATTTGTCCAACATTCTATATAACAAAGCATGTAAATCAGAGAGCTTCTTTTCTACTTGCAGGTCAAATTTCCTACCTTCAGAATAGTATTTTTCAATACATTCAACTGTCTCAAGCATTCTTTTTCTCTTCCTACTGTGCTCAGTAACCGTTTTAGCAGATGGATTGGACACGCTGGGTCTTGTATTAGTATTGTCCTGAGCCAATTTTTCTGAAGCAGTAACTGGAAAAGCACCCTTGTCCTGTGAGCCCATCAATTGTCCATCAGAAAAAGATGTACTAGAATTTACTGTAGAATTCTTTAGTTTGGTTCTGCTGAAACTTTTAGTCAGAGGCTCCAACTGATAATCAATACCTGAGATGGATTCAGCACAGTTTCCTCCAAATAGAGCAAGAGGTGAAATGTGATGCATGTTTTTCTTCAAAGGATCACATGCATTCAAGGTTGTTGTGCAGCAAGATTTCAGGAGATTATTTTCACGTTGGCCATGCAACTGAGACAGATCTGAACTGCAGATGTGCCTCATCATATTCAACTTCTGCAAGTTCAGCATATTCCCAGGCTGCAAAGTAATCATCATGCAAAGCAGGGTCAGTCAAAAGTAAACACAAGAATGGTCAACATAAAAACAAACTACCAAAAGAACAGATCTTGATTTAGGAGCTATAATATAAGACTAAATCAAATGATAATAATGTTTTCAATAGAACATTCAGATACTATTCAAAAGAATGTTTACTCTAGCCAGGTATGCATAGCTGATAGACAAATACAATGTTTCAAAATTAACCTGAATCCCAAAACTACCAAAAGAATGTTTACTCAAGGCTAAGTAGTTTTTTATCACTTCAGAAAATGTTGAAAACTCCACCTTCCATGGCTAAAGCTATGTTTGGGATAACTTTTTTTGAGATACAAGTGCTTTTCACATAAGTCAAAACAAAACTCCTCTCACATACTTACTTCGTATACCGTAAATCACAATTTAAAAACACTTATAAGTCAAAAATAAGTTGTTCCAAACAAGCACTAAGAAGCTTGTTGCAACAAATATGAAAATCAACATCCAAAGATTCCAACAGCAGTTCAAGAGACACAAGAAGTAGTTTCATAATCCCAAAACCAAAACATAATTATGTAGCCCGATATTTTATCTGCATTTACATATATAAGCAAGAAATAGATCACTGATATCATTAAAGATGAGCACTATGCTGTAGTTCAATAGTTGAATTCACACGAATTTTTAATGTGTGTATCTAATATTGAGAGACAGATGCGGAGATAAAATGATGCAAACACTGATCCTATTTATATGTAACCCTAAAAGTTTAGCACTGAGACCAACCTTTTCAAGGCCATCCATACTTCTAGCAGAGGGTGAAATAGAAGTATCCAGCATATCAAGGCGATGGAAAATTTGAAAGAAATCAAGCTTTAATCGACCTAATTCATGCAGTAAAATTCTGCGACGATTAGCTTCCAACTTAACTTTTTCCTTAGCCCGCTTTGTCCGTAGCTTTTGAAGCTTCAAAGAGTTCTCTAAAAGCTTCACTTTAGTACTTTCAGCATTTACAGAATTGTCAGGAGAGACTGCAGAAATTTCAATGGTTTTTCTTAGGGATGAAAGTTCAGAAATCTCCTGCTTCAAATCTTTATTTGTCCGCTCACACTCTTCTAACTTCTGGGACATCTGATTAGCAAGTTTTTTTTCTTCCATGGCCTTCTTTATGTTATCTTCAGCAACCTTCTTCCAACCCTCTACTTTAACCATCTCTTCATCGGCACGTCTCTTTTCCCTCGCTGCCTTCTGCTTTTCAACCTCTAGCCTTTCCTGAGATCTTGCCAAATCTGACACAGCATTTTGTTTTTCTGCTATAAGCTTCTTCTTCTCATCTTCAAAACGTTTGGCCGCCTCTTTAAACTTTTTCATCTCGGATGCCAACTTTTCAGCATTTCGTTTTAGCTTCCCAGCCTTCTCAGCCTCAATTTTGGAAATTTGTATTGCCTTCTCAACATTCTTATTCTTCTCAGCTTCCAGTAATTTACAAGCTTCAGCAGCTTTCCTTGTCTCCTTCTCAGCATTCTTTGTCTCAGAATCAGCCCTTATTTTCTCTCTCTCCAGAAGTTCCTTCAACCTGTTAATTTCCTTCTCTCTATCCAATATACAGGCTTCATAACTTTTAATATCTTCATTTCCATCCTGAGCATTGCTGCCACAACTCTGCTGTAATGCAACTATCTCAGATTTCAATCTACTGACTTCATTCTCGAAAGATACTCTAGTATTGAATTCTTTAAGTTTTTCCTCTTCCTCTATTTTTGCCCGCGTGTGTTCTTCATGGTATGCTGCAGAATATGCATTACAGAGTAGGTGATCATAAGTGGAGGAAAGAAGATATATTCTGTACTCAACACATAGACATTTTAATAAAAAGGTCGCAATACACAAATCAACATCATGCTATTCAAAAACCAGCAAGAAAAACAAAACGAAACAGAGGCCTCTGCAGAGAAAATCATTTTTCCGCGACAAAAGCTTTAATGTGAAGGGAGAAGAAAATACGGAAGAATAATATCAAGCACGAGGCAGAACAAGAGAAAAAATTAAATACTGGGCCCTAAAATTTAGAGATTCAAGATGGTGCAAGGAAAGAAATGAAAGAACAGCAAATTATATCGTTATGATTAACATCAACTCCACCATAAAAGTACACCAGGAAAATGCCTAGAATTTTAGAGAGAATACCAACCTTTCTTGAGTTTCGCATTCTGATCTTCGACTTCATTGATTTTGCCTTCGAGGACCTTCACAGCTTGTCTTAGAGCAGCACGTGATTCTTGTAGCTTCAAGCATTTCTTTTTCAACTGTTTATAAGATCCATAATTGACAAATATTCAATTAAGCGGACATAGTTAACTGAAAAATGCAAAAAAAAACAAAGAACACGCACGGACACAACAAATACTCAAAACATAAAGAAAACGAGAAATGTAATGAAAACCATACCCCGGCGCAGCAGGTATTTGTTAACTCAGGTGTCAATGCCTGATCCGCAGCCATCTCTACAGCAATGAGCAGGCGAAGAAAGCATTAGGATTTACAGCCAAAGTCGGCGCTTCAAATCGGGAGCAGAAGAGAACAAGCTGGTCATGAAACAGCAGTGGCATGCTTAATGACGATTATCTGCTTACTTCATTCACTGAATCCCTACAGATTCTCGGCATTGTAAAAGCGAAAGAGATAAAAGAGAGTGGGACAGCGAGAAGAGAAGCACCGGGCAACTAATAGCTGCCGTAACTTGGGATCATCATGCTATACTTGAGTAGCTACACTTTCACCACTGGCTTTCAAGGAATGGAATATTATCAAGCACCCTTCACTATTTCGTGATTATACGTATGGTTCTGCTTCCGCCTATGCTCCTCTAAGCTTGAATAGAAAAATCCCTAAAACCCCAACACTGGTGCCGCCAGAAGGTTGAGTCCTCTGGAGGACGCCCGTGTGGCGATGGCAGCGCTACAATCGCAAAGCCTTATTAGCTTTTTTTTTTAATACAAATATTAGCATGTTATTTTGAGAAAATGATAAAAAAAAAAACCATTTGGATTTAGAAAATTCAAAATGTCTACTAAATGTCTAAATTAGAAAATATAAAAAATAAATAGATGATATGGTAGGAATGATTTCGAAGTTTGAGTGTTTACAACTTACATATAAATAATGACAGTTTAATAATAACAATTAACAAATAGCAGCTTAGATATACCCAGAACCCTATATTTCTAACATATTATCTATTTATCATTTTATTAATTTAGTATACATTTTGATTTTTTTGAATTTAAATGATTTTTTTTTCATTTTACCTATTTCCTGTAAAATTTTTAATTCTCAGTAGGGAAACAAAATATCATTAAAAATAAATGATATTTATATTTTATTTTGAAATACAAAGCCTCTTACAACCGAAAACAAATTAACTTCTTTATTAGAATAAGAAAAAAATATAACTTTTGGCCACTAAACTTTTCCTCAATGGTTAATTTAGTTCCTAAAATTCCAAACAATTTAATCCTTATGATTTCTTAATTCTATAAACTACATGGACTAAGTAAAATTCAGGGTCTAAATTGGTCATTGGAAAAAAAATAGGGAGAATTGTTAAAAAAGACTTCATTGACAACTTATTTGTTAAATCGGACCTAAGAAGATATCTTGCACATGAAGGGAAGATATCTGCACATGAAGGGAAGATATCTGCACACGGAGGGAAGATTTCCGCACACGTAGGTAAGATTTCTGCACACGCATAGGGAAGAATTTTACACACAGGGAAAATAATCTGCACACCAGAGAAAAAATTCTGCACACGTGGAAGATAATCTGCACCCAAAGGTCCCATTTGGCAAATAAGTTGTCAACGAGAGATTTTTTCACAATTTTCCCAAAAAAATATTAAGGACTAAAAATCATATTACCCCTCAAATAATATAGAAGAAAATGCAAAAATATTTATTATTTTAAAAATATTATTTGAATAAAAATACTAAATTAATTATTAATTATTTTTATATTGTCATTTGTACATCATTTTTTGTGTTAATTTAATTTGCAAGAAAGATGTCCAATTCATTCCGTTTGTGAAAAATATGTTCATAATTTTTTAATTCGCTGATCAATTCGTAAAACATTTATTTTGATGTCTTTATCACAGATCTCGCCCAGTTCAAAATTGGCAATGTAGCAAGTCATGGACAAATTGTCAGGGAGACAAGCAGGAAACCTTCCCACAAAAATTCTGAGGCATAGCATATCAATACTTTACACAGAATGTTTTGCTGTAGATGAGGCACCCTAAAATTGACACAAGATGGCACGCTAATACTTCAAAGCATCAATATTGAACACAGATAAAAGTTGCAATTGCTGGATCTGTTTGTCTGGACACCTGAACTTTGCTAGGATCTGAACCAATGAATAAATGCTGTATCTGGTAGTAATCATTCATCTGCTCTTTGCATCAATTTTTGATGAAGGAAACGTTCCAAAGACCTTATCCCATAATGATGAAGTAATGCCGAAGCCTCTATCCTGGACCCGGAAGTGATGATTCATGTGATACTTCTGCAGAATATCCCAGAAATGATTATTTGATTTTCCTCGCTTACCAGATCAAAGTAATTGGCATTGACAATGTACGCTAACTTAGGAGAAATAATACATTTGGTGACACTTGCTACTATTACAAGAAATGAGAGGGAAAAAACAATCATTCTCTTTGTGACCCATCAACCAAAAAAACCACCAGTAAAAATAAATGGAAAATAATGCCTCAACATTTACAATATCTGGACTCAATATACCTCCATTTCTAATCGACCAAATTCGTAGAATTGCTCAGAAACCAACTTTTGATCAGCTCAGTATACATTAGTCGATACAAAGGTTAGTCTTTAAACACAATGATTTTGCTCAGCATCATAGTGAATGTAGATATAGTAATTTCATGTTAATCCACGGTTAAATAGAGAAGTTATTTTTACCTTGAGATTCCGGGGCCCTTCACTCTTTGGCTGACCGTGGTGCAAATAGTAATGCGTGCAATCATAAATCACATAACCCAATAAACCACCTCCAAACAGAGCAGGAGCCGTTGAGGGAGTGGACATAAGCTTCACCAAGTTCCAAAACTGGGCATGGCAGACAATAAATTTAAAATCAGTTCATTGAGCCTCTATTTGTAATCCAAACAATGTGTAACGTGTTTTAGTATCTCTAACCCTCACCAGCATTCACATGCAGACATGCATTATTGCACACTGAATATTCTTCTGACCCATTTCACAATAGACTATAAAGAAATAGATTGTGTTTTCAAATGGCCGAAAACTTTGTAGTGAATCTAGTGAATTCCGCAAAGCCACACCAGAAACTCCTCTTGAGGACTGAAGGCATAAACATTGACTTGACCTATTCTAGAATAACTACAGAAAAGATCGCTCCATACCAAAACTAGGCACAGCATGATGTTTGTGCTCTTGCTTCTCCGATAAAAAGTAGTTTCTCCTATGACAAAAATATAAATATATTATTCCAACCAGGGAAAACATCTTTCTTGCTATTCCCCTTTGGAAATCTCTAATGGAAGACTTTCATTTTAACTGCAGCACTTGATAGGATTAGCATAAATGATCCGTTGCAAGTTCACATAACTCGCAAAGCTCTATCTCTTACTGTTTTTGTTAATTATTTTCTGAATAAGATCACAACCCATTTATTTCTTTACTGTCCAGCACTCCAGCTGCTAGTTTATAGTTATTAAAGGTCTGGTCTTTTAGGTACTTCCAGTGAGTGATGGTTATCCAGTAATCTCTGCTCCTTGGAGAAATTTATCATGAGAATGTGAGAGGATTCTGATGAAAGTAAAGAGGGCAACTCCAGCCAAAATGGAAGGTAGGAAAGTCAAAAAAAGGTCACATGTAATCGAAGGACAGAAAATTTCCCCCAAAACATAGAGAATAGGAAAAATCAGAGACAGGAAGTAACGAGAAATCTTCAGTTAGTCACTCAAGTAAACTTGAGTGCACTATAGCAGCAGGACAAGTAATTGTTTCCCCTTATCAGGAAGAAATCATATGAAAGATTGAATCCTACCGTTCTCTTGTCTACCATGCAATCAAATTATGTTAATGCATTATACAGTATGGATATGGAATAAGAGGTACCGGTATCAATAATACAGCAGTTGCAGCAGGGGGGAAAACAAGCCTCAAGCCATCCATGGGGTGCTTATGGTGGCAGCCGTGAAGAAGATAATGAACTGTATTTCCCCTGAAGCCCCAAAAAAAAACAAATGGAACCAATAAGTAATTCTTCTAAATAAGCATCCTAAACAGCCATGCCCTTAAATTAAGATTTGATTTCACACTGCGGAAAGATGGAGTGAAGAGCAAGAGATGTCTAACCAGTAAGATTTTGTTTTAATGTGGAAAAGAAACCGGTGCAATGAATATTCAAGCAATGTCCAAATAAAAATGCCGATGACCACCACTAAAGTGATGTGAGGGCAAGTAAGACCCATTCGTACAGAGACAGAGATAAACCAGCATACAACTGGTAACCAAATGACTGGAATCGCCCACCAGACTGTGCGGGTCAAGCCCTGTTCCAAGTAGTACAAAGTCAAGAACATAGCTGTAAATAGTCAGCTTAAATGATCATGAACATTACAAGATTGAAAAGCCTTACAAGCACTTATTTATATCTCTATTTTTAAATTCACCGATCAAAACATGACAAATGTATGATTATCAAATCATAAAATGATGGGTACACAATCTTTGCAATATAATAGTTCCCCAGTCAAGACATACCACTGTCACATTATTAGAGAACTACGCACTCATCATGTTTTGCCTGAGGACCAGATGGAAAATATATAATTGCATGGAAGTCTAGTCCAAAAACATTGTACCTCCCAAAAATCACTTTCGAAAAAACGAGGGCCTTCCTTGCTCACTATCGGCTGGTGAACCCATTCTTCATAAGCTTCTCCCAGATGTCCAACCTGCAATATTATATAAAAAATGACTCATGTTCAAGTATAGATAAGGATATTATCTGTCAGTCATCTGAACCTAAGTTTAAGGAAATAGAAGGGAATATAACAATTGATACATGAAATAAAAAGAAGAGTACATGACAACTGAAATATACTGCAAGATAGGACATAAAAAATACGTCTGGGGACAAGACCAAGAGGGAATGAGTCTGTACCTGGAAGACAAGTGGCTTGTTCAAATCAACTACAAAATCCTGTGCAACCATCTTGGGACTGGACATCCAACAATAGAATAAATATATTAGAAAGATATTCATTATATTAGAATTAATAATAGTGCATCAATAACATAACAAGAAATTACTATTCATTGTATTGATCACGAAACTGTCACCAATATTGATTGTTTTCACCGTCAGATGGCAGTGAATGTAAACTCGCTCGCAATATTGTTGTCTCAAATTCATAGTAATATGGGACACATGGGTGCAAACAAAATTACAAAATAACAAAATTTGTCAGGTATTACGGGCTTAAAGAACGGCGATACAATTAGAAAGACAAGAAGTGTTTCTACCCCGAAGACAGAGAATCTATAAAGAGTAATCAGCATCAATATTTCCAGTGTATTTTAGAATATGAGAAAAGTACTAGTGAATTCTTAAGAAACTTAAAAATTCAGATACATAAACATTCTTTGTCCAAAAAAAAAAAGATACATAAACATTCCATTGTTGATAATAAGTCATTTGACGGCCCATCAGTTTTCTCGTCTGCTAAAAGTGGGGTCACACACTATTTAAGTTCAGTGATTGGTGAATTCCTAAGAAACTTGAAAATTTACATACATAAACATTCCATTTGGGATGTTGATAATAAGTCATTTGACCACACCTCAGTTCTCTCGACTGCTAAAAGTGGGGTCACACGCTACTTAAGTTCAGTGATTTGTCTAATAATTGTTGCAGGATTCACACTGGTTGATAAAAGTTACGGTGCGTCTCATTTCTGGGGAAGCAGTCCTTATCAAAATCTAATCTAAAGGTAAAATAAAAAAATTTACAAATTGCAATATTAATGTTCATGCAGATCATATTAGACTATAGAAAACATATGGGACCCACGCTAGTTGTCCCATACAACGAATTCCCTCTCAATTTGCCCACTGCCAGAGCGCAGAGTCCTTTTCATCCAAATAAAAATATTGAGCGTTTTAACATTAATATTTAACATCAATGAAAAGAGAATGAATGACCACGCTAGGTGGTTTTGCCATTAGCTTGTGTGTATCCAAAAAAAAAAGAGAATGAATGATTTCACCTGCCTGGGCAGCGTGGCCCAGAAAAAAACAAAGAAAAGGAAAGGAAAAGAATTTTACATACAGTGGGATTCAAGTAGAATCAGGGTTGTTCGCTTCATGTTTAAGTCAAATATAGAAGGAAAATCACATCAGCTCACAGCTTTGACAAAAACTCAACGCAGAACCATGGAGCTAAAAACATCCCGATTCCTAAAATTTACACGCTTTTGAACTACAAAAACAGAAATCCACCCCCAACTTGACAAGTAAATCGAAAGTACCCCATTTAAACTTAATAGCATTTCAAATAAAGCAGCAGGATGGAATGAAAAAAATTGAACTATGCTCCTCTTTTGAAACCCGCGTCTCAAAAGTGGCGGTAGCACAAGAACCCAATAAGCCCAGAGCTTGAAAACTCACACACAGACAGGGAATCTCCAATGCAGTTTAGAAGAAGGTACCCTCTACTCTCAGAGCACACATCTGAACCGAAAGAATTCCCAAGAACCCCACCCACCGTTTTTTGGTAGAAGAAAACGCTCAAACAAAAACAAGCACAGATCTAGAAATCACAACCGATAGAATTAAGGAAAAAGAAAATGCGAGTGCAAGTAAGAAACTAACCGAGCAGAAAAGAATAGGAAAGGATTGAAATATGAGAGAGGGAGAGGGAGATGGAGAGGGAGAGGAAGGGAGAGTGTGACAGGCGCAGTGGAGCGCCTCCGGTATTGCGAGGTGGGAATCGCATATGATTGATAGATAGAGAAAAAAGGGGTCATAATAACGGAAGGAGGAAATCTGGGCCGTTCATTGAAATGGAATCTGGAGTTGGATGGTAACTGTGAACAGGCTGGCGCTTTCGTTATACATGAGCATCGTAGGATGACGTTGCGAAACGTGATTGGTCATGAGATTACAGTCGAACATGCAATGGCAACCCCTTCCCCTTCCTAACAGTCAAGCCCCCTCCACCGAAGATGCTGCGATGGATTAACCAAAATTAAGCTTAAGCTTATAGTGTGTATTTGGTATTGTTTATTGGAGGTTAATAAGCATTTATTGCGTAAATCAAGATAAAACTCCTCTCACATACTTACCTCGTATACCGTAAATCACAATTTATAAGCACTTATTGTCCAAAAATAAGTGCTCGTTTGGAATAACTTATTTTTGGGCAATAAGTGCTTATAAATTGTGATTTACGGTATACGAGGTAAGTATGTGAGAGGAGTTTTATCTTGATTTACGCAATAAGTGCTTATTAACCTCCAATAAGCAATACCAAACACACACTAAGTTATCCCAAACGAGCACATATTAGGATAACTTATTTTTTACTTATAAGTACTTTTTATATAATTTGAGACAAAATTTATCTTATATATACTTACTTGATATACTGTAAATCATAATTTAAAAGCACTTATAAACTAAAAGTACCCCAGATTTTTAACTTATTTGGAATAACTTAATTTTAACTTATGTATATAAGATAAGTATGTAAAAAGAATTTTATCTTAATTATAATATTATTGCTTGTGGTTATGGGCTTTCTATGATTAAATTAAAATTACTTGAAATCCTTGCGTTATAGCATCCTTAACGAAAAGTTCTAACAAGTACAAGACTAATAAATAATTTGATAATATAATAATTTTGCCGTGGATGCTAGAATGCGGGCTCCATGCCTCCCTCATTCATGATTTTTTTTAGCGTAAATGATGACATTTTTTTTAAATATTGGTATCTTTTTATTAAAAACAATCATATTTTAGTAGAGATTTGAATAATAGTTCATAATAAGGAATTAACTTATGCTGCTAAACCCAATTTTATTAGTATACACAACTTTACTTTTGTGATAATTGTGAAATGTTGGAGGGCATGTATTGAAAAAAAATATGAATAATATGACATTCTACAGAAATTTAGTAAATTTTTCAAAGGGACTATCAAATTTTAGTAGTTTATGGATAAATTAAATTAATGAACATAAAGACCGAAGGTGCAATTTTACCTATAAACATTTTTTGAAAGACCTACTAACTCAGTAAATATTTTTTTGATGCAAAAATACTCATAAACATTTAAAAGTAGATCAATAAGTCAATTCCATTAACTTGGGCCAACGGCATTATTTTTTTGTTAATATCGGCCTTACCTAGTTTTTAACCAAAAACTAACACCATCAGGTAAAATTAACGGAATTGACATTATCAGTCTACTTTTTAATGTTCATAGGTATTTTTACACTTGAAAAATATTTATTTTGGTGATAGCTCTTTCACAAAATGTTTATAGGTAAAATTACACATTCGCCCTATAATAAATAAATTAAAGTTGGAAAAAGCGCGTGAAATTTGAAGGTGAATAACGTGAATTCCAATCTCTGAAAGCAATCCAAATTAATTATCCCAAGATAACATGTCTGTCCAAAATTGAAAACTAAAATGACGAATGGTTGAATGTTATAACCATTAGCATAGAAACAATGAATGAATACTCCTATCCTTTGCTTGTTGTAATTCAGGCTATCATTACTTATCCTTATAATTTAAAAAAGAAGAGATATATACAGAGTTAAAGGCAATAGCCACTATATATATATATATATATTGGCGCGCGTGCTTCAATCTCATATGCATCAAATTACCTATATATGCGTGTGCTCTTCCCTTCCTCATCATCACCATCTCCTTCCTCCATCTCTGTTAAAACAATAAATTAAATTGAAAACATAAAATTATTATTTGCTCTATAAATTAATTCCCTAGGACGTACTATAGCATACAGAGCACCGTTTGTTCTCTGACTTCTTTCCAGATATTAATTATATTATTTTTTATACAGTATTCAATCTTATAAGAAAATATGATCAATTAATTTCTTAAGAAGTACTGTATAATATAGCACTATTTGTTCTCCGATTTCTTTCCAAACATTAATAGAGGTGAATCTATGTACTAAAATGTTTTACGAACATCTTTATATGGAATTTTTTCCTTTTTTTTTTAAAAATAATCATGGATCATATATCCTGAATGTGTATATATATACAGAATTCAAAATTTAAACTCGGGACATAAAATTTGGTCATAAAATCTTGAATACAAATATAAATATCTAAAAAAGGTAACAGATCTCCATGTGGATACATAGATCTACCATCACAATAGATTTCAAGTTATGCTAATACATTCTTTTATAAACCGAATATTATATAAAAAGATAATATTATGCATAATTAACGTTTGGAAAGAAGTCAGAAAACAAATGGTGTTCCGTGTACTTCTCAAGAAATTAATTGATAGAGCAAATAATAGAGTCATGTTTTTAATTTTGTCATTTTAATAATTAAGGGATATGTAAGTAATTTGACTCAAATTTTAAATTCCTAATCATAACGCATAAACTGATATATAATTTATTAAGTTCAGTTACCTAAATTAAAATTTAGGTAATTCAACTATTTTTGTACGGATTTCCCTATTTTGCTTTTTCCTTTTCGTGTGGGTAAAGAAAACCCACGTTCTTTGCGAGTGCTAGTGTTTTTTTTTTTTTTTTGTAAAAAAAATAAGCCTCCATGGATGGATAGAAATGAGGTATAAATCAATGGAATTAAAATTGAAAGCGATTTGTACCCAAAAATAAATAAATCTGAAAGCGATGGAAACTGGAAAGAAGGACGTATCAAGAAAACAAATAGTAGTTAGAATGATTCTTTAAAGCATAACAGAATCTACTCACAAGATTATAAAAGGCTCAAAGCTTTATGAAATCGTAGTCCACAAAACAATTGCAAAAAAAAAAAAAAAAAAACTTTAGGAGATTGTATACCTCACAAAGAGTTTCTATGAAATTATAAAAAAAATACATATTATTCAAAATCCAGAATTATGAGATAGTTCTTATAATTTGCTCTTAGTTTCAAAGTTAGTTTAGTATTTATAATTTAGGATTAATATAATTTTTGATCATCTAGTTTGCTCTTGTTTTATTTTTTATCTCTCAAATTTCAATTTATAGGTTTTGGTTTCTAAAAAAAGAATGGCAAAAGGTAGAGCAGAGAGGACAGTAGAATAGCAAACATTAGACCTTCTCTCAAATTGTCGTTGTTATCATCTTCATCGGATTCTCCTCGTATTGTTGGATTTAAGCTCTTTTTTTTTATATTTAATTTTGGTATAAGTCTGTTTTTTCTTTTTCAAGAGTGAAATTAATGGCATGATCTTCGTCAACTTTTTTGTTGATGTTTCCGCTATATGCAACGTTTCAGTGTTAGGATCCTTCATAAAGTCTATTATTTGCTCATGTCCTGTAGTTGAAATTTTTGCTATGTGTTTGTTGTTTGATGTGTTTGTCAACAAGAATGATTTCTCTAGGGTGTATTTCGTTTGAAGGGAGAGGAGAGGGATAAATTACCTTTTTAAGTTGAAGGTATTTAAATTTTTAGTTGGAATCCGAAATTTAAAAGAAATATGAGAATAAATTTTAGAAAAAAATAAAAAATTTAAAAAAATAAAGGGATAAATATTTAATTTTTTCTATTCAAAATTATAATTTACCCCTCCCTTTGAACCAAACACACCCTAGATAACTGTAATAGTTGTGACCAAAGTTTGGTGTATTGTTGACTTTTATGTTTACGTCTATATGTGATTATCATTTTATATTTAATATAATTGATCATTTTATTAAAAAAATATAAGTGGAACCAACAAGCCTAATTACGGTTTTTACCATCATTCATTATAAAAAGGACAGGAGATTTTCGGAGAAAAAAAAAGGACGAGACATAGTAGGGATATATAATTTTGAATTTTATATAAATAATCTTTGAAAAATTTTATTTGTCTGTGTTTTACCGCAAAATAAAAGAGAAGGAAATCTTCCCTCAAATAGTTTCAACTTTCAATCTTTGAGATTTATACTTATGGTAGATAAATCCAATATTGTACAACCTTTTTTATGTATGTACGACGTATGTAGTATCAGACATCAGTACGTCTCTTCTGGTGCATGATTAAAGGAGCATGCTGTCTTATCCGTATCATCAATCTATCTCTCGGCTCTAGTTTTTCTGGAGACGAAGAAAGAAAAAAAATAAATAATTCAAAAATTAAAAAAGGCTAATGATTGACAATGCTGTTGAAAGCGTAATTCACCTCGGCAGCATAAAGTTCATGGAACGCCTTCTGATAAGAAAGAATGAAAGCAAGAGGTACAAGAATCCAAAATTTACTTGATGGATGGTACTCATTTGTCAAAAAGTTTATTTACTCAAAAGAAAAGGTGTTTGGTTTAGTTTAAACTTTAAACCACAAAAATCTTCTCATGTTTGTCTTGATGTAAAATCACTTGAAACAAGGTAATCTAAATATAAATCAACAAACGGTTGTCAGCTTTGAAGCTGAGAGAGATTTCCTAATGCAATGGATTACAACAATTTAAGATCCTCGTTAATTGCAGGGGGGGAATTGATCCATCCCACTGCGATTTACATCTATAAACTTACATTTCAAAGTACAACACATCAAAATGGCTTATCAACAAATTGTTGGAGCACCTATGACATGGACGAGCATCCAAATTAGACTGCAGTATATATGACTTGTATCAGATGGAAGTTGTTAAAGGGAAAACTGGGCAGAGAAAAATCTGTCAGAAAAGAACCCAGTTGTCTATGAAGAGCTTTGTTCACAACACTTGATAAGACGTACATTTAGTGATCTTCCTCGAGATTTAAGTATCTTTAGCATAAACATCCATGTCACTGCAAGTAAAAATGCAGCGATGCGACCTACTACAAGCCCAGCAAGAGCAACTACAAACAACATTAGACCCCCTGATTCTGAGCTCCCAAGTCTATCTATTCTCTCGTTTTCTTTTTCTTCTTCTGCCTCCTGATTGGAACCAGTGATTCCAAAATCAACCACCTCATCTTCAATGCACTCTAGCTTACTCCAATTCTCTACCTCTTCAATGCCTTCTTGCCCCTCTTCTTCTATCTCAGAAATTGCCGATTCGTCTCCTTCCACAGAACTTGGAACTTCACTGCATGACTCTACCTCCTTCCCTTTGCTTAGCTTTTCTGTTTCCTCCCTATCTTTGGTTCTCTTTTTCTTCTTCAAACGTCGAAGCTTCTTTGGCACAAGCTTCTTCGCTATCTTGGATTTTAATTTGCTACTTCTCTTACTCTTGGTTTTATCTTGAGTAATTTCACATACCTCCTCAATTTCTGAACCAACTGCCCCTTTCCCGTGTTCATAGAAAACATTTAGTTCAGATCGGAGAAAACAAATCTCTTCATCACAACGATTTTCTGTCCCAGTCTCGCTCTTAAGTTCCACAATTTCAATCTCATTCAGTGACGAACAACCGGAGCTCAATTGAACTTCAATCTTTTCACAATCGAGTGATGGTGGCTCTAAATCTTCACAACTCTGCCTTTTCCCCATCACCGACACAAGATTTTGAAACCAATCACAACCAGAAACCCTTTGGGCTAAATATTTGAACGCAATGTTTGCGTCGGAGCACGGCTTAAAAAAGGAAACGACATGTTTCCCAGCGAATTCAAGGAACAGAAGCACAAACGCGGATATTGTGATCCCCAAGGTGAGCTTCTCCACACTCAAAGTCACAGCCAGCACCACAAGCATCTTCAAGATTGCAGCAATTACATTATTCGGATCCGAATCCGATCCGCCAATGCACTCACCTAACCGGTCATGGACCGGCTCCGAACCCGTGAACCCACCGTCTCCATTTCTCGGTAACCGCTTCGAGGTCGAAGCCTCTGGACACGTCGGCTCCGCACGAGGAAGCAAGCAGTCACTCGGTTCCGGCGGCGGCGGAGGATCATGGATTTCATGAGGAGGCCGCTTCCTGGGCTTGGGTTTCTTGAAGCGGCTGCGATTCTTGACGAAGAGGTCGATGAGGGATGTCGGGAAGCCGGTCTGAACAACAAGGGAGGAACCGCGTTTGGGTGGTGAGTGAAGATCGGCGACGAAATTGGATATTCGGGCGACCTTCTTTTTCTTCCAGGGAAACGGCATGGTGGTCTTACCGGTGTCGGCAGCAATTTCACAAGGAAGAGAGAAGCATAGAGAGAAATATAAAAGAGGGAAAAGCGCAATCAATTGGGAGAAACAAAGGAAGGTGAAGATGGTGTGGGTGGGTATAAATTAAACCGGAAAGAAAGAGCAGAGAGTTGGGGAGGAGGGAGGGAAGGCGTGATGTCGCCAGAGAAAGTAAAATTATGGTTTTATTACAGGAGACGCAGTTTCTGCTTTTAAAGACAAAACGTGGGTTTTGGTTATGACTTGCGACGACTTAACTTATGAGAGAGAGAAAACTAAAAGAGACGTGTATATAAAAAAGGGAAAAGGTGATGAGGATGGATTGATGGAAACGTTGCTCAGTTTCAGTTTCCTATTCAGTGGCGGAGATTTCCAAAGGCAACCCTTATTTTTTGGTTAATTTCATTGCTTTCAACTAAGTTTGTTATTCTCACTCGTGACTTCTTTTAACAGAAAGTTTGATTAGGTTGGGTTTAGATTTTCTCATAATCATTTTTTTCTTCTTTTTAAAATCTTATTTCCACCATCAGATTTAAAAAAATATAGGGTTTAGATTTAATACTTTATAAAACTATCATTTTAAATATAAATAAATAAATTTAAACTATGAAAATTTGATCCACACCATTTATAGTTGCAATACAAACACAATTAATAATAAAATTAATTTATAAAACGCTATAATAATAATTTTACAAAATATTAAATCTGAACCATCTATTTTTTTATCTAAGGGTGGAGATGAGATTCTAAGAAGAAAATAAGAGAAAGGATTATGAGGAAATCTGCTCCCCTTGTTTAGGGTTAAAAAAATTTGGCACAATGCAAGGCGGAGTGGAATCTCATGTATGGGTTCAGATTCTCTCATAATCCTTTTTTTCCCCTTTTCCTCTCCAAATCTCTTCTCCACTCCTAAAAAAAAAGTTCTTATTTAATAGCTTATAAAATATTGTTGTAATATTATAATAAAACATAGATAAATTTAAGTTATTAAAATTTAATCTGAACTATCTGAACCTGTGTTATAAAAAAATGTAGTTTATAGAACGTTTTAATAATATTTTCATAAAATATTACTATATCTAAACTATTTATTTTTTTATCCAAGAGCAGAGAAGGGATTTTGAGAGAAAAAGAAGAAAGAGGAGTATGAAATGATGATCCATATCATCATGATGGTGCACTTACGGGCACTACCATCTTTTCAAGAAGCTGCTTACGCGTTTACGGTTGGTTTATGAAAATGTCATGAAACTAATTAAGCAGTTGCATTTCCTCCTAGTATTGTGTGGTTGATCATGTCATGCATGCCCTATTATCTTTAAATGCAGGGCATCTTGCATGGTGTACTCCTTCTAGTTCATAATACAAGACTTATTTATTTAATTTGATTAAATTGAGGAAGTCAGCTAATAATATGACATATGTTTTTTTTAAACATTATAATTATCTTTTTTAATTCTCTGAATTTTTCTCTTACTTAATTATTATTGAGGAAATGTCAATTAGAATCTACTTTAAGGACCCAAAGATAGAGTGTCATATATATGAACATACTTGTCCTATAATAAAAAGAAACAGGAAGTTTTATATAATATGATTTTTGGGTGCATATCTATGAGCACGTTTAATTCTGATGTTGTCATCAAAAAGTTCACGAGATGTGTGGTAAAGAGGAGATTGAAGGGCCAAACAAAAACTGGAATATATCTGGGTTTGAAATTTAGAATGAGCATTATTATTTGAGTAAATAATTAGTGGGGGAATTGGTTAATGATGAATAGGAAAAAGGGAAGAGAGTTGAGGAGGAATAATGGAAGAAATGATGAGAGGAATGAAGAGAAGTGGGTAGGCTATGATGATTGAGATGTGGAAGAGAACAAAGATAGGAAGGAAGGAAATGGACCACCAAACCCCGTATCCATCAATTATTCATTCACTAGCTCGAGTTGGGACGCACAGGCACAGACCCCTACATTGTCCTATTTTAATTTTAATATTAATGCCCGTTCAGCAACTTACCTGCTCAGTTCTGCCTGAATATCTTATATTCCCCTGTTACACACTTCCCTCTCCTCCGTTGATATTGCTAGCTGCTCCCATATTTCGTCATCTTATTATATTCAATACTAACAAACAACAACAGTGAGTGCAGGTGGAATCATATCATATGGTCTTGTTTGACTCTTTTGACTTTTGGTCTCCCTTTCTGCCACCCTTGTCCTTCCCTTTTCCCACACCCCCATCTCCCTCGATATTCTGTTATTCTTAATTATGATGATTACAGCATTCCACAAAATCATATTCTCACTTAATCGCATTTATATTTAGTGGGTGAATTTTGACTGCTGCTTGAAGATTCAGAGTAGAGAGTACGTATGTACTCTCATGAGGAAATAATGCAATATACAGGACCAAGGTCCTACATTATCAGGTCTCTTTCGCCACGTCCAGTTCGGGTCCATTTATACCACGGTGCGGGCACTGCTACGTGCATATAATAATAATTAATGACTCTTATCTCATTTAAAAAACAAACATAGGATGCGTGAAGAAGCTTGAAGTTGGTGATATATAAAAATACAAATGGTCCTTAAAAAGCCGCCTCCACCTACTGCTGTTCTCCAAGATGCTCATTTGCTCTCTGGGGACGCTTTTTTTTTTTTTGGGTACAATATATCCACCACCAATGCTAACAAAGCAGCTGCATGCTCAAACTATGCACCTTTATATTAATTCTCAATCATTTATCAAGGACCTTCTCTATAGTTACTTACCAGTAAATGATCACTGTCACAAAATGTCATGTCATGTAGTGTCATTAATACTTTATTTCCTGCTACACAGCTAATCCATAGGTTTTTTTTATAACTTAAGTAAGACTGCAAGACCCCTCAACAACCATAGGTGCAAACAGTAGTACATTAAGTAAGATATTAACCTTTCTTAATTTCTTCAAGAAAAACTAATTAGGTCTTATATTTTGGTTCAAAGGAGGTATTTACTTACATTATATATACATATATATAGACACTCAGGTTGTCTTCTCCCGGGACTGCCTCTCCTTGAGCATCCTAATTGCTTAGGCGTGTTCCCTTTATCTCCTCATGCTGATCACTGTCTGATGGGGGCTCTTGCATCCATGGTTGCTTATGCATTCAAATGCTTTTTGCCACGTTGGATCACACAGGCAAAGGGCCACGAGTAAACATTAAGGATTGGGTTTAGAATGAGTTTAAAGATCAACAACTGGGTCATGATGAGGGGCTGAATCATAATTAAATCAAAACTTAAAGGATAAAAAGATTAATTTTCTCATATCTGTGTACATATATAAATAAATATATATATATATATATATATATATTAAAATAATGATGAGTTTGATTGTCTCAAATATCTATCTCTTTGCCCTGAAGATTCTCTCAGAACTATTCGTCAAAATTAAACATGTTCTAGTGGTTATATTTCTCGAATTTATTCCAAATTAACTATTGTTAGGGGGAAAACTGAAGCAAGTCCATGGTGTTGGGAATAAGTGTCGAGAGTTCTGCAAGTTTGGTCTTCCCATATAATAAGAATCCTACAAGAGCTGTGAAGATTATTCAATTTTTTGATGGCCATGGAGAGAGTTTTCCTAATAGGATGGTAGAATATGGTTTGAGAACTATAACCCGCATATAATATTTTTTTTAATTTCAACTCCAATCAAATATTCTAATCTTTCGTATTGATCTCGCAACTCTGAAGATTCTCTCCAGGGCTGAAACTTTAAATCGGATGACTTTATTAATGTTTAATTATAATCATGACAACATATTAACAAATATATACGTGTATATGGATTTTATTCCAATAATGTTTTCAAACAGATATAGTATTAAAGTAAAGGGAAAATTTTAAATAAATACCATTTGAATTTGGAAAACCCCAAAAAGTTTGTGAACATATGGAAAGGATCAATAGGTCTCAATGGATCAATCTAAGATTTTGAAATGTTGTGATTTTACCAAAATGCCTCTCAATTTTTTTTTAAAAAAGAAAAAATCCTTGCTGGCGCTGGAGCTTTACCGCCGGGGTTCCGCCGGCCGGCTGCCGAAGCTCTGTTGACTACTTAAGTAATGAGATTGACTATTTGAGTATAAGGATTGATTACTTGAGCTCCATATGCCCTATCGAACGTCGTTGATAAGTTCAATAAAGATAATGATAATTTAAGTATAGTGATTAACAACTTGTGCTCCCGAGGTTGTTAATGATTATACTCAAGCCGTCATTATTAATCCTCAAATTGTCATTGCCTTTATTCAGTTTGTCAACAACGTTTGATAGAGTTTAGGAAGTTCAAGTAGCCAATCTCTATACTCAAATAGTCAATCCCATTATTTACGTTGTCACCAAAGCTCCGCCCATTGGAACTCCGGCGCCGTGCGAGAGTTCTTTGATAGAATATGGTTTGAGAACTACAACCCCCATATAATATTTTTATCATATTTTTTAATTTCACTTCTAATCAAATATTCTAATCTTTCGTATTGATCCTGAAACCCTGAAGATTCTCGCCGGGGCTAAAATTTTGAATCGGATGACTTTATTAATGTTTAATTATAATTATGACAACATATTAACAAATATGTGCGTGTATATGGATTTTATTCCAAGAATGTTTTCAAACATATATAGTATTAAAGTAAAGGACAAATTCGAAATAAAAACCATTTAAATTTGGAAAACCCCAAAAAGTTTGTTAATACATGGAAAGGATAAATAGGTCTTAAGGGACTAATATATGAGATTTTGAAATGTTATGCTTTTACCAAAATGTCCTTCAAGTTTTTTTTTAAAAAAGAAAGAACCTTTGTCGGCGCCAGAGCTCTACCGCGGGAGTTTTGCTGGCCGGCACCACCCCGCCGGCAGGTTTCCAGCAGCTGTTGCCGGAACTCCAATGGCAACTTGAGTAATAAGATTGAATATTTGAGTAAATGGATCGATTACTTGGGCTTCATAAGCCCTATCCTGCGTCGTTGACATATTTAATAAAGGTAATGATTACTTGAGTATAGTAATTAACAATTTGCGCTCCCGAGGTTGTTAATGACTATACTCAAGTTGTCATTGCTAATACTCAAATTGTCATTGCCTTTATTCAACTTGTCAACGACGTTTGGTAGAACTTATGAAGTTTAAGTAGTCAATCTCTATACTTAAGTATTTAATCCCATTATTTACATTGTCACCAAAGCTTTGGCTGTTGGAACTCTGGCACTGCGCGAGAGTTCTTTCTTTCTTTCTTTTTTTAAAAAAAAACTTGAGGGGCATTTTGGTAAAAACACAACATTTCAAAATTCTAGAATAGTCCCTTGAGACTTATTTATCCTTTTCATATGTTAACAGATTTTTTTGGGGTCTTTCTAATTCAAATGGTATTTATATGTCTTTTTTTCCTAAAGTAAAATTGACCAAAAATATTTTTTTCCTTTTTGTTTTGCCTTCTTAAAAAACATATTATTTTTCAGTGAAAGCTTTCCCTATTTGTTTACTTTTTTATCTCAGGATACGATGTTTAAAAAAGAGCAAAAAGGGCCCAAATCAAAGAGGGGCAGTAATGAGTCCTAAAAAATGAAGCGTATATGTGCAGAATTATACATAACAAAAATAATATATAAAAAAATATACATAACAAAAATAAAACTCTCATCTATTGTCATAAACTATCTTCTATTGTCCCAAGCTTGGTTTTTCAGAAATTAATTGCGATGGTTCCACCTATGGAAAATGCTGGAAATGATGTGATAGCATGGAATGCAACTACTGATGGGTCTTTCACAATAAAGAGCACCTATTACCTCCTTGAACCACCGTCATTACCGATTCATGGTTTTGTTTATAAAAAGATATGGAAATGGGAGGGAGCAGAATGTATCAGAACTTTCATGTGGTTGGCTTTTAACAATAGGTTACCAACTAATTTGTGGCGAAGCAGATGGTCTTCTCAACCAGCAGACTGTCATTGGTGTAAGCATGAGGCAGAGGATTTTTATGCATATCCTAAGGGACTGCAATTATGCTAGACAGATGTGGAGCAAATTAGTCCATCGTCCAAGACATCTACCAAGCTTCTATGCTGCTCCTTTATGTGACTGGTTTGCTCTGAACTTGCAACGAAATTTGGAAATGAATAATGAGGATCATTGGCAGCTGTTATTTTTATCTCTTCTTTTTGATATTTTTATTTATCGAATGATATTTAGGTATTCACCGTTAAAAACTTATACGAAAATAGTACGTACTCAATAAAAGTTATAACTAATAAGAAATCTTAGTAATTGTTTGATTAAAAAATAAATTTTAGTAATTGAAAATTATCCATAAAATTAACAAAATATTAATTTTGTTTGCAGTGACAGATTGTAGACCCCCAACTTTCTACCTTATAAGAAATAATTGAAGGCGTGCTCTATAAATAGGGTAAGAAGATGCATAGTTAAATTCCCCTTCCCCAAATAAGGATAATTAAACAAAATAATCAAGGGTCTATGGCTACTGTTTGTTTGAATGGAAGAAAATTGTTTTTGATTAAAGAACTTATCTTATGTCACAATAGACTTTAGAAAAATTACTATTATTTTATCAAAAAAGAATATTACTATTAATTTTTTTATTTGGTTATATATATATATATGTATATATATTTGGCTATTCTTTTCTAACATCAAGAATTTGCACTCTAGATTCTCTGACCAAACCCTTAATACACGGATTAGAAATGTGCTGTTATCTTACTAACAAATTCTTACCATTGATATTGAAAATAATAATAGTACTATTTTTTTTGTTAACTAATAAAGATTTTTTAGTTTGTTAAAAATATAAATAAATTTAACGCTTGTTGCCAGTAAGAAGAAGACATTATTGCAGATGTTCGCGGAACGTGAGTGGATGTTTTGCGATTCGAAAAATGGTGAGGCATTGAATGGTGCATATGATTTGAAAATGATGTGTCACCATTCACCAATAAACGCTGCATCTAATTAAAACACACACCCGCCCTCATTTCGTCCTCCGCCTCCACCCTCATTCGCCTTCCCTCTCTCCAACACGAAAACCCTCCTTTCTCCATTTTCGCCGCACCAAAATGAGAGAAATCCTCCACATCCAGGGTGGCCAGTGCGGCAACCAGATCGGTGCCAAGTTCTGGGAGGTCATCTGCGACGAGCACGCCATTGACCCCACCGGCAAGTACAACGGCGATTCCGACCTCCAGCTCGAGCGCATCAATGTTTACTACAACGAGGCCAGCGGTGGCAGGTACGTCCCTCGCGCCGTCCTCATGGATCTCGAGCCTGGCACCATGGATTCCCTCAGATCCGGTCCCTTTGGTCAGGTTTTCCGCCCCGACAACTTCGTCTTTGGCCAGTCCGGTGCCGGCAACAACTGGGCCAAGGGACACTACACCGAAGGAGCCGAGCTCATTGATTCTGTCCTGGATGTTGTGAGGAAGGAGGCCGAGAATTGCGATTGCTTGCAGGGTAATTCCGTTCTTCCTCGATGTTTTCCTTTCTTGTTTGTTCGCGTCTCCTTTTTCTTATCAATCGCTTATCGGTGAGAAGCGGCTTGGTTTGGCTCTTTATTATGATGTCACTGCCTGATTTGTCGATTTGTTTTTATATTTCACATTCTTTACATTTTCCTTCTATCCTCATTCCGTTCCGAACAAACGCTTGATAGTTGACTTAGCGTATGATTGCTTGATACTGGTATATGTTCCTGATACACTATGCATATTGACTTGTTGCGTGGTCCTGCTTTCATTATCTCCAAAATAGTTCATGAAAAGGCGACGTATCTGATAATTTTGGCTATGCTCGAGTTTTTCCTTGTATTCTGCATATAAGTTGTTTTCACTGCTAGTCTTGTCTCATATTATTGTTGATTTCGCAATTTTCATTTCTGTCAAGAAATTTCACAAATCTAATTTTGTTCAAGCTAATCCCTATTCAATCTTGCATATAAACAGGATTTCAAGTCTGCCACTCTTTGGGTGGAGGCACTGGCTCTGGAATGGGAACACTTCTCATTTCAAAGATCCGGGAAGAGTATCCAGACCGCATGATGTTGACATTTTCTGTTTTTCCTTCTCCCAAGGTTTCTGATACAGTTGTAGAGCCATACAATGCCACACTCTCTGTGCATCAGCTTGTTGAAAATGCTGATGAATGCATGGTCTTGGACAATGAGGCTCTGTATGACATCTGCTTCCGAACTCTGAAGCTTGCCACACCAACTTGTAAGTATTTCCCCCCCTTCATCCCTTGAAGTGGAGTTAAGTCGATTTGGTGCAACTTATTATCATTTTTATCATCAGTACTGGTGCTGATGTTGTTGTAGTTGTTTACTCCTGAGAGATTACCAACATTTAACAACTATTGATAATAGATAATAGTGGCGGGGCTTATCTTTTCAATGTACCATTTAATGAGAGACTAATAATTATCATTATGTTTGTTGGGAGAATTCTCGAGTGTTTAAGTTATGTGTCTCTCTCATAGCCGGTGGTTGTGGTTGTTGACTTTTGTAATCATTTGGTTAGCATTTGCTTTAATTAGTGAAAGCTCACAATCTTACCCATTTTCTTCTTTTGGAATTGTTTCATTACAGTTGGTGATCTTAACCACCTAATTTCTGCTACCATGAGTGGAGTTACTTGTTGTCTACGCTTCCCTGGACAGCTTAACTCTGATCTTAGGAAGCTTGCTGTCAATCTTATCCCATTCCCGCGCCTCCATTTCTTTATGGTTGGGTTTGCTCCCTTGACGTCAAGAGGATCCCAGCAATATCGTGCCTTGACTGTGCCTGAATTGACTCAGCAGATGTGGGATGCTAAGAACATGATGTGTGCTGCAGATCCACGCCATGGTCGTTATTTGACTGCTTCAGCAATGTTCCGTGGTAAGATGAGCACAAAGGAGGTGGATGAACAGATCATTAATGTACAGAACAAGAATTCCTCTTACTTTGTTGAGTGGATTCCTAACAATGTGAAGTCTAGTGTGTGTGATATCCCGCCCAATGGTCTTAAGATGGCATCCACTTTCATTGGAAATTCAACTTCAATTCAGGAAATGTTCAGGAGAGTTAGTGAGCAATTCACGGCAATGTTCAGGCGCAAGGCTTTCTTGCATTGGTATACAGGTGAGGGAATGGATGAAATGGAGTTCACTGAGGCCGAGAGTAACATGAATGATCTGGTGGCTGAGTATCAGCAATATCAGGATGCTACTGCTGATGAGGAAGAGTATGAAGAGGAAGAAGAGGAGATGGATGCTTGAGTGTCCATTGCCATTTCTCAAAATTCTTGAAATTTTAATACGGTTGGCTTTGAACGTTTAAAGTCCATATTTTCGAGCAGTCAAATTAGATTGACTTGTTAGCTTGTTTGCTGTTGTACGGATCATGGGTCAATATGTAAGCTGGGTTTTGAGATAACTATTGGATGTTGGATTCTACCAGGCAAATTAATATATATCCAAGTTGCCAAGTAACCAGTTTTAGAATTCATCTTTCTATTCCGTTAGTTACTTCTGCACTCCGTTAATATTTTATGAAAAAGAACAACATCAATAGCCGAAACGCTAATGCTTATCTGGGAACAAGTTGAGTACTCCAACCAAGGCTGCCCTTAAATCTCAAACTATTTTCACAATTAACTAATGCGCTGTCCATTATTGCAAATCTTGCAAAATAAATCATGAATAAAAAAAGAACATTAGTTGCCAAAGTACTGCAATGCCCACCTTAGAACGGCTGATCTGGGAAAATACTTGGGAGTATCCTTGCACCACAAAAGAGTTTCAAAAAGTACCTACCAGTATGTATTATCCAAAATGGAGGCTAGGTTGAAGGGATGGAAGGTGAATTGCCTATCTATGGTAGCTAGACATACTCTAGTGCCCTCGGTTGTCGCAGCAATCCTTGCATATGCTATGCAGTCGACATGGATTCCTCAATCAACATGTGTTGAAATTGTTAGAAAATGTCGATCTTTCTTATGGGGCAGTACCCCCGTAACAAGGAAACCACACATGGTAACTTGGGGAGAGATATGTAAGAAGAAGGAAGTTGGAGGTTTAGGTTTGAGACATGCACGAAAACAGAATGAAGCCTTTATGATGAAGCTTTGATTAAAAGGCAAGACCGTTATGGATTAAGTTTATGAGAGAAAAATACAAGTGTGGGGAGGATGTGCTACCAAAAATATCAAGTTCAAGTGGTTCGTAGGCATGGCAAGGAATAAAAAATGTATGAAATAGTGTGCAGAAGGGATTGGGGTGGGGGATAGGAAACGAACGGATAGTTAAGTTTTGGAAAGATGTGTGGCTTCCCAACCATGGTAAGTTTATTGATCTTTCCATTAGTTAAGTGCCTGAGGAAAGAAAGAAAGACCTAGTGGGCAACTATTTAACCCCAACAGGAGGATGTAACTGGGATAGGTTTGATTCTTTGTTGCCTAAATCAGTTCTGTTGGCAATAAATAGAGCCAACTCGGGAGATAGATATTACTCGCAAGACATACCAATATGGTCTGCATCTAATACATGGGTTTTCACGGTCAAATCCGTGTATGAGCTGCTCGCTTGTCAACCTCGGTCTCCAAACAGAAATTTTTGGCGCTCAATTTGGAAACTCAACGTCCCTCAGAGATGTAAAACATTCTTGTGGTTGGCTGTCATAGGCCGTCTAATGACTAACGATATTCGAAGCAAACGAGGACTATACATGTCTATGGAATGTAGTCTTTGTGGCCATAATAGGGAAGATGTTATGCATGCTCTTCGTGGCTGTCATGTTGCGTCTAGATGTTGGGAGCGTCTCTTTCCAACTGAATTAAGATTGCAGTTCTTTAGATCTTATAATGTGATTCAGTGGGTGGGGTGGAGCTTTAGACAAAGGTTTCAATTATTAGGGGTAAACTGGCCTATTTGCTTTGTCATCCTCTGCAGGCAACTCTAGATAAACCGTAATGCAATAATATTTAATTACAAGGTAGTTGGTTCAAACCAACTTCTAGCGTAGATAGCGGCTCAAGCAAAATGGTCAGATATGCGAATATACAAACAATCATCTAGGTCTGACCAAAGTAATATACGGAAACCACCATTTATGGGATGGTTTAAAATCAATGTGGATGGAGCTTGTAGAAGGGGGGATAAAGAGGCAAGATGCGGAGGTGTGGTTTGTAATTTTGATGGGGAGGTGGTCGGAGGTTTCAAGTTATACATAGGGGTCGGTCACCCATTAGAAGCTACGCTATGGGCTGTTCTTATGGGGTTAAAATATGCTTGGGATTCGGGGTGGAAGAAAGTAGTGCTAGAAATAGATTCTATGGAGGTATTCAACCAACTTACGGAGTATGAGGACGAGTTTTTTGTGTACTCAGACATCGTTAACGAGATTCAGCAATTGTTGAAAAGGGAGTGGGATGTCCTCGTCGAATGGTGCAACAAGAATGCAAATAAAGCAGCAGATACATTAGCCAAACATGCTTTGGACATTATGGGAGGAATTACCAGATTCAGTGAAACACCGAGCTTTCTTATAGACATTGTCCAAGCTGATTTAGAGGCATAATTTGAATATTGAGCTGTATTTATCACCAAAAAAAAAAAGAATGCTCTTTTTGCCCAAGAAAGCCCTTATATGCTAATATTTATCATTTTGATCGATAAATTAAATACCGGAAAATATTGTCATAATGCAACTATGTCCTCTGCGCAAGATAGAAGCCAATCTTAAGCCAGCTCCGGACTTCAGAAGTGAAAAAAAAAGAGACTGAATCTTATATGTCTAGTATTTCTGCTCATGCCAATGTACACTCAATATAAACAACATCATAATATTTAATTGCGTCATTGCAGGGCTGCGTAGATAAAATTGCATGCCAGCTATACTCTCCTCACAAGGTGGTCTACTGTGCTCATCCTCTGGCTAAAATAGATGGTCACTCCCGAGTGCTGTCTTTAATCCATTCAAGGTATTTGAGATTGCCCCCAGTGATGGGTAAGGATATCACTTCTGGCGTCCTGATGAAATGACACAAGGAAAAGGTGAGACGACAAGTATTTGAATGCATACTTACTTTCTTACTAAGTTCGCTTCAACACGGATATCATGTCAAAGTTCTTGAGTCTCGGCAAATTCTAAACTGATATGACCATATAGTTTTCAACTCAGACTTAATTGCAGTTGAATATTTCCCTCCTAGCTTTCAACTTGTTGCGAGACCCTTAGAAACATGCTACTGATCTGATCTATGTGTGTGTACTGCTGATGTTAGCAAGGGGTCCATTCTCCCATACGATAATCCCATGACCCAGTAGGTATTAGCCACCTTAGCACCATATTGCACTAAATACTGTGAGAACGGCAAAATAGTATATGTAGAAAAGACACAAGAAAGTTAGTAATCTATAGAAACATTTCCAATTCTGCACCATTAAGTTTGCCTAATTTAAGCACAGTCCTGCTATGCCGGATGATGTAGTTTTGACCTACATAAATTACTTAATACTGAAAAGACAGACCCAAGAACTTACAGCACACCTAAATGAGAGAGGTGATATGGACACATGCTGTTACAAATATTGCTTTTCTATCAAATCTATCAATTTCTTGGCAATGCCAGTGTTTTGAAATGCCACTTCGATGAGGGATTTGTGAGACAAGTGGGCCGCTTTTGCATAATAAGTTGCATGTGTCTCTATTAGCAAGTAGCTGACTTGTCAAAGTGGACAGTCGACTTCTCATGCTACCCATCATGTTCCATTAGCTGTGGACAATCAATCAATTGATCCACAGTACTAGTCAACTTATAGACCGCATCCTCAGACTAAAAAATTCAAGGAAGGACACTTCCTCTTGAATCTCTACATTATACTATTTCCAGGACAAGAATGCTAGAAAAATAATGTATTTGATAGGAACTCAAGATTTGTGACATATACAACATGCATTGTGTTGCTTCCCTTGATCTATATGTAGCAACCCAGATTTGGAGCTTTAAAACAATAACATTCAAGATTCAACACATTTGAGTTACTAAAATACTAGGCAAACCAAGCGAGGGCGCTTGAAAATGTTTCTGTTGAATGTTGATGACTAGCGTAGTTGGGTTTAGTATGCAGTTTAGCAAAGTTTCACATAGGCAGCATAACTAGAAACATGACACTGAGATGGCAACTCCCTATTGGGCCATGTGGAAGGGCACGGATAGACCCAAATTTCCTATTTTTATGGAAGAATTTAGTGCCATAACAACAAAGAGGAAGACATCATTTAATTAAAACAAGGAAGACCGAATGCTGTTTTAAAATTAGGAAGAGCAAGGGTAGATTTGAGCCTTCTAACTATTACATTCAGTTGTGCCAACTATCATTTAAGTCCTTCCATCTTAAGTTTTTTTTAGTATCTTAAAATAATTTACATTTATCTTAACATTATGCACAAGATCCACAAGCCTTACTCATATTCATGATTTGCTTGGACATGCTCGGTCAGTGCTTCCAAAAGGGACTGCCTTGTCTTGATTATGAGAAGTTCCTCAGAATCAGTTTGGATCTGTCGATTTTCAATAACTAGGTGACATAGTCAAGCTACAGCATATTGTCAATTAAATTCAATTCAGACTACTTGTGCATAAGAAAATTAACGCATAAAAAAAAAAAAAGGAAGAAGCTTGCAATGCTAGGATGATAAAGTTCTACAAGTGTTTCTACCAATATCATCATTTTTTGGTCAGTATTGGAAATTTAGTTCATACCTCACCCTTCCACTGATACACAGATTCAATACCTGCATAAGACAATACACATGATTTATAAAAGGCAAATAAGTGGAATGTATACTTGCAGCTGCTGGTCATGACATATAGCACTCTTAATTAGCAAACAACTAAATAAATTTTTGACCAAATGCAATTTAATCCCTCTGAGTCGCAGCTCTACCAGTACCAAGGCAGGGGATTCTTGACATCTTAACCATGCAAACACTAGACACAAAATAAATAACTAAAAAGATCAAAATGGAAAAAAGTTATCTATGTATATCAACTCATTCAAGTCACACGTGCAGAAATGGCTATATCTGTAAAAATGTATACAAGTACTTCTCAAAATACATCATCTATAGACTTTAGAGACCAAATCAGCAACTGCTCAAAAAGGGAGTAGTCAAGCTAGTGCTTTTAAAACTGGATTGACCATTGAATCAGTCACAGTATTAGTGTAAGGTTCAGTCATTTGACTATAGACAAATCATGGCTGAATTGATAGTAAAATATATTTTCAATTTTAAATATTAAAATATTATATAGAAAATAAAAATCAATTATTAAAAAATTTCTTAATTCTTAATATTCAAACCTAGATAAATTAATATCCATCAGTGGTCACACATTGAACTCAAAATAGGAAACTAATAACCCATCATTATGGCATTTATTATGTAAATTCGTAATTATCAATAAATATGCACAAGAGTAATACTTCTATAATATTATAGGAAGGAAAAAATTATCCCAAAAGCATGCTCTTTTGCACCTATAACCATTTAAAAAGAAAAAGAAAAAAAGAAGGTTGAACCAATAACCCTGCTGGTTCTACAGAGTTTTTGGCCCTGGTTCACTGGGTTCCAGGTTGAACTGGTTGGTTGGTTTGGTCTAATTATGATAACGATGAATCAAACATAGATTGTGCACAAGCTTCATTTTTTATGATTCAAGTGCATATGTTCATGACATACAAGTAAGTCCATGTGAAGAGAAACTATCTGACGAATTAACGATGGCAAAACCTCGGTTAGAACCACAACAAAAAGAGAGTTTATACCTGGAACCCTATTTACACAAGCTGCAAGTTTTTCTTTGACGATGCTTTCAGCCAACTTTTTGCCTGCAGAATCAAATATAAGTACACATAAAAAAACTTGTTAAAAAGCCGGCCCCATTACTCCCTGGCTTCATTGTCCTTTTAAACGCAAGCAGGATCCATGATTTTAGAACAAAGAATATTTTATTTTTTGTTTCACTAATATGCTCGCGTAAATAGAGAAAAGCACTAATATATGAACTCTCAATATGGCCAGCCCCAAAAAACAACTAATTCTTCAATGGGACAGAGCCCACGTAAAACTTAAGCCACAATCTCAAGCTGTGAACTAAGCATCTGAGATTTGAAACAAGAAAATGATCAAGGGAACCAAAATATACAGCTTGATCCGGGCGATACGCATTGATAATCCAATTCCGCGGTACCCCAGTAAGAAAACGAGGGAAAGGAAAAAGAAAAGAGTGGAACCTGCTTCTTTGTTAGGAACGGTAACATAAACAACGATGCTTGGAACAGTGGAGCTAGTGCCTTCCATTCCGATGGAGTGAATGGTCGTCGCAGGAGATTGGCCTCCGAATTTGGATCTGAAGCGGTTAGAAATGATAGTAAGAAATCAAAGGACACGAGATGGATAGAATCGAAAGGTAAAAGAGGAAGAAGAAACCGTGAGTTGGCGAGGGAGGAGTAGAAGGAAGAGCAGGCGAGGCCTGCAAAGGCGATGATGCAGAAGGCCCCTATGAACGCCAAACGACGTCGTAGCGTAGGGGGGGAAAGGAAAGATGGCTTGGAGCGCCCTGGTGAAGGCATTGACGATTTGGCGTCAACCTTAACTTGCGTTACGCCGCTCCATTCACTTCTTCGCATACTAATAGAACGAGCATATTTTTTTCGTGTGATGCACGGAAAAGCATTTACATATTGATATGTTTTTTTTTTTAATATTTTGTTAATAATATTTTTTTTATGTATTATTATTTTAATCATAAATAATTGTAGCTACATCATAATTACTAATTAGAAATGACTAATTCTTCTTCATAAAATTTTGTAATTAGTATAACTCAATGAGATATGCATGAAGATTTCTGAATAACTTTTTATATTATAAATAATATTTGTGTGCTTATCCTAGCAACAACAAAAAAATAGATGAAAACAAAACACTATTATCCTTGCTTGCATGCTTACCCTCACATGATACATTAAAATCTCATGACTGATGCAGCTTTTTTAGACCCACCTTAAGAAATATTTTCTTACTACGATAACTTATAGTTAAGTTCTTCCCTAAGAACAGAAACTCTTAAAATTAATAATGTTTTATTGATGATGATGATCATAATTCACTTCTTAACATTGTATGGATATTTGATAAAAAATACAAACTGAAATACTTGACATTATATATGGATAATTGATATTTAGTTTTATTTTTTGAACTCATTTTGTTTTGTGAGGTCAAGTTAAATCTATTTATTACCCCAAAATGTATTCATATTTAAAATTATTACCCAATCTTCATATTTTAGAATATAATACTCCCTCAATTCCTTTTGTTTTGTGAGGTTAAGTTAAATCTATTTTTTTTTTACATGATGCGTACGTGCGTGCATACATCTATGTGTGTGTACATTATAACATGATCCAATGCTTTATCAAGACTTTATCAAGATATGTTAGGTTCTGACTTGGCTAAATCATCATAAATGAAGTTCTTTTTCTTTTTTTGAATATCTACTGATATCCATTAAACCAGATGCAATTGAAACTGTTTTAACAAAAATAATGTTTTAATAATGATAAGTAGTTAAAATAAACTTGTGCAGAAAACAAAAAATGACTAAATAATTCAAGCTGCCAACAAAATACGAAAGTGGCTAAATAGCTTCACAGCAATGCTAGCAAATTTGATACCTTCGTAGGCTTTAAATCGCACCATGCCAAAGTTGGCTCAGTTACAAAAGACAAACCTGTAGATATTTAAAGCATGTTTGTTTCAACTTAAAAAAACTTATAAGTTGCTTTTTACGTAAATCGAGACACAACTCCTCTCACATACTTACTTCGTATACCGTAAATCACTATTAAAAAGCAACTTATAAGCAATCGAATCGCTCAACCAAACATACCCTTAGTCTACTTCGGAAGGAAATAATGAGCATAAATAAGTCATTTATATTGTATTTATTCATCATTGTAGCATACATATAACCACACACTAAATGAGCAGTTCATACTACATGAGTAAGATTTAAACTTTTGATGCTATGTTCTTGTATAACTTCTTGTCCACATATGTGTCGCTTTTTCTAAATATGGAAATGGTGTAGAGCTATTTTTTCTTTTTGACCAACTAAGCTCATGATCTTGTCTCTTTCTCAAGTATCCATGCTACACTCACACCACCAACTTTACAACCTCCAAGTCTCCAACTCCTTTGGCATATACCTAGGTTGAGTAAGTTCCTATCATTTTAATTGACTTACTATATTTCTACAAGATGGCATAATAAAAGCAGAGACCTATTCACAAAATAAGTAATGAAACCACCATGTATAGATTCAAACTTGTCAACTTTCTTAAATGCGGATAAATAAACTTACCTTAACAATGAAATTTGTAGGGTGGCAATCATTTTTAAATTACAATATGGTTAAGGGAGGAAATGAGTTCTAACATAATAATAACATTAAGGATCACTTGCAAATAGAATTTCAAGAAAAAGCAATAAGTTAAGAAGGATTCAATCTCTGACCCAGGAAATCCAATATAAACTTAAATGGAACATCTACACTTTTGGACTTGCTAATTACATTAATAGAAAAGGATAAAAGTATAGGAGCTTGTTAAATAAGAAAAATTTTCTTCTAAGGAAAGAAATGTAAACAAAGCATCAAAGATACATACAACACAATCACATCTAACAATATGATCTAGTTAAAAAAAAAAAAAAAACCCTTCATAACTTGAAGGCTAAAATTAGAAAGGAGGAGAAGCCAAAAGGGGGAGAAGCCAGAAAAGGAACACTAATCACATTAGATAAAAATGGAATAGTATCACAAATCTTACCACCATTTTCTAGCAATGAAAAAGGAAGGTAGAAATTGTGGAGAGCCAATTCGAGAGAAGATGTGAAAACCCAGGAAAATATAAAATAAAGTGGTTATTTTTTTGGTATCCACCTCAAAAAGGAAAATATAAAATCAACTTTAGCTATACAACTTTACAAATTTACCACGAAAGGAGTCAAAATAACAATATGTTGAAAGACAACAAAAGCTACTGAGCCGAGAAATGAAATTTCGTAGAATAAGAAATTTCCTTAGTGATGCAACAAATGACAAAAATATACTTCTTTTAATATATACTCCCTCCGGTTCTAATTATAGGACATAGTTACCTAATTTTGGAGAAATTAAGAATAATAGTTAAATTAGTTAATCATATCTAATTTTCTAAAATACCCTTATCTAAAATTTAAAATAACATTAGTTATGTTGTACCTCTGTTTTTCATCGTACCTCTCCTACCTCTCAAATTTTTCTACCAAGAGGATGTTTATTTAATTGGGCATAATACAAATGCAAGGTTTTTTTTAGCCAAGGGAAAAAGATAATGAAATTAATATTTTATTAGGTTATTTTTAGGGAAAAAATCAATCACTTTGGACGGATAGTTATAGGAACATATTTTTAAAGAAATCTTAAAATTATTTCATTTAAAAATAAAAAAAGAAAGTAGAATCTCTCATTTGATAGAATATAAGCGTGCTATTAAATTAATTATTGTGTTTAATTATTATTAAGAAAAATAGGGGTAGTTTGGGAATAAATTGACAAAAATTAGAACTTCATCCTATAATTAGGACCAAGATCAACTCTCAAATGTTGTCCTATAATTAGGATCGGAGGGAGTACCTCTTTTGCTCATTAAATTGTTTCCTTCCTACAAATGTGTCTTTTTGATCATAGCAGCCTAACAAAAACTCCCATGCTACCCCTTTAGTTGAAGAATATATGCCTTGCATAATTTATAAAAATAAAAATTAACATTAGTAATAAAGCATGGAAAAAAGTAAATTGTAAGTTTTTCAACATGGAAGAGCACCAGTGATGCAGTTGGCAAAATAAAGAGAGAAATTCCTGGATCGATTGATTGGATACAACTGTTAAATGCTATCATTACCCAAGGGATGAGCCAAGCGGTCAAAGATCTCTCCTTACTTGTTCAACCGCAAGAATGGATTTCAATTTCAATTAAGAGAAGAAAAAAAGGAGAGAAGCCAGAGGAAGAACGCTAATTGCATACCATAAAAATGGTGAAGGAATTGCTGTGAGAGAACCTTTGTGAAAACATAGGCAACCCATGCAAGAAAGATTAGGAGGAAGTTTACATGTCTTTGTGGCTCAATATACTATATTCGAGCATTTTGGTCCACAGAAGCAAAAGCAAGTTTGGTGCCAGTGCAATTCCAGGTCACTGGATGCTCATTTTAGAAAAAAGAAGCAAAATTATATCTTAGAATTGTAACATAAACTGACATAGAAAGCTACTATCATAAAAATCCAACAATAAGAGGCATAAAATATTGTGCCTGTGGGGTTTAGACAGGTTTACAATTACCATCGAAAGAGGTAAAGAAATACTTGCTTCTTGTGGCCCGAGTACTATCTGTTATAGAGATTCTTAAATGGGAGCTTTTCTTCCATTACCGAACCAAAAAATCTGGAACACCTTAGGCTTAACAGGAAGATTCTAAAGGATTGAAATTGTTACGGTGTAGCAAAGTAGGGATTCTTTTATTTGTCCATGTCAAAGTATCAAAACCCCTACAAACATAATGTAGAGGAGGTGGAGAATGAAGCCATATAAAGGAAATATACCATTAACGTTATTAGGAAAAAAACTATGAAAGCTACCTCTTGTTCCGAAATGGAAAAGATGCAATGCTTGTCCTCTTTTTTATAGGTTTTTGAATTATTACGTAATGTTGAATGCATTTTGTTATTAAACTTCTAAAGAATGGTACACCATTATCTAATCTAAGTATCTAACTCTATAATCACCTTAGATAACTGCCATTGGACAATTTGAAATAAAGAAGTCCATGACAGAAGGTTCTGATATGTTTCATGAGAAAATCATAATTTTTTACAAAAAAAATTGTTCTGCAATATATATATATATATATATAAACAGAGTCCATGTAGGTGTTTACAGAGTTAGATGATTTGCACCAAATGGAGAAGTCCACTTTATTATTGTCATGTAGCAACAAGTTCTAAAATGGAAATGATGCAGTGCTTGTCCTCTTTTTTGACCAACTAAGCCCATAGCCCTCCCTCTCTCAATGAGACAACTCACACCACCCTATGACTTTAAAAACTCCAAAGCCTTATGTGCTTCCAACCTTTTAGTTTTGAGAGCAATCAGTCTATGGCTATCTAAAGACATTACATTAAAAGACAGAAAGCTAACATCAGAATATACATGTCAGAGCTCTATACCCTTCACGTATCCACCCCTAAATGAATAAACATATACAGAAATATGTAGGCACATCAATTGAAAGGTCACAAAATTCATTGAGAAGATGGGAATGGTGAGAATTTTTTTTTTAAAAAATGCAAGCAATTAAGGGTTTCATCGGAATGGGCATAAAAATCAAATGGGTGAAATATTGAAATCAAAGAAAGCACAAGTTACTATCAAAACCTATCAACTTCTTCTCAGCAGTGTTAAAGCATATTGAGTGGAAAAACAATTGAAAATCAAAGTTGAGATATCAAAAGACAACTGAAAGTCTAAGATGACCTTGTGATAAGACCTATATCATTAAAAAATCTTAACAAGAAGGAATGTAATGGTCCTAACATGAGTATCAAAAAAAAGAAAGAAAGAAAAGAAAACAACAAAAATTGAAAGTCAAATCCAAGTAGACATATAAATGGTCATCAAGTATCACTACAAAAAAAATGGTGTTCTGTAGCGGTGAAATTGTAGCGGTTATTTCAAACCGCTACAAATTGTAGTATTTGTAGCGGTTCTAAGCTAAATCGCTACAAATTTGTAGCGGCAAGCTACGCCCCAAGTGGCGCGACAGATTAGCAGCGTTTTTTCTAGCGATTAGGTAGAACAAACCGCTACAAAAATGGCGCGAATTTCCCGCCAAAACTTGTAGCGGTTAAGTTGTAGCGGTTAATAAATAAAAACCGCTACAATATTCCCGCCACTTGGCGCGACCAAGACCCGCCAACAGTGTAGCGGTTATTTGTAGCGGTTATAGCAACAAAATGCCAAACGTTAGGTATTTGTAGCGGTTATAGAGCTATAACCGCTACAAAATTTCAGGAGTTTCCAAGTTTGTAGCGGTTTTTTGCCATAACCGCTACAGAATTTCAAAGGTTCTTGTAATTTGTAGCGGTTATTATAAAACCGCTACAAATTTAAGGCGCCCTGGGTGATTTGTAGCGGTTAAAGTAGCGGTTATTGGAATAACCGCTACAAATTGCTGCCCTATTTAAGGAGACCACCTCCCTCATTTTTCCGTTTGCTCATTTTGTTTCCTGGAGTTTCTCTGAGTGATTTCTTTTAGATTTGAGCGTTCAGACGTCTATGAAGGAGTTTTTACTATAGTATTTCTCAGTATTTGCACTTGAGGTACATATATAACACGTATTTTATTTGTATTTGTATTTTTATTAGATTTTTGCATAATAATGTGACTAAAATATTTTTTTTTTTACAGTTGATATGGCTTCAAGAGAGGATAAGGGGAAGGCCCCTGAGGTCCCCAGACCGATTTTGCGGGGTGGCAGCAGCCGAGCAGGGGGCAGAGGGAGGGGGCAGCGTGGAGGCAGGGCGACCGCGGCATTTCAGCCCATCCCCCCACAGGAGTCGGCCCTACCACAGGCACCGCAGACTATCCCACAGGAGACGATCGCACCAGAGGTTCCTGAGTTTGGGGGGCCAGATATCAGCGTTGAGGACTACGACGAGGAGGACTTCGAGATCTCGATTGCGCTCAGGGAGATGGAGCAGTTCCTCGATGAGGAGGAGGCTCGAGAGCAGAACAACCCACGAGGGTCGTCTTCGCGGTCCACTGGGTTTGAGGTGCAGGTCCAAGGTAAATAAATTTTTTAATTTAATAAATTATTTATTTAAATTCGAAATGTTAAATTTGAATTACAATTTATCTAACGTGCGGTAAACTGTGCAGATGAGCAGGGGAACGTGTCGACGAGGAGGCTGGACGTGGCCGGTCTGAATAGCATGGACTGGACCCTGCGAGTTATAGTGCCGTGGAATGAGGGCACTGACCAGCCCATCGACAATGGGGGTCACATGTTCAACCGCTTCCTGAACGACCTGGGCGCGAATTGGATGCAGTTCCCCCTTCACTTCAAGACGTGGAGGCACGTTCCGAGGGGGCCGAAGGACCAGGCTTGGGAGGAGGTGGTTCAGGTAATTAAAATTATTTAATTAATATTTTTATAATTAATTCTATTTAATTAATATTTTTTAAATTATGTTTTTTGTAATTATTGATATTTAAATAATTTTTTTTCAGCGCGGTTTGCCGTCCGGGCCAACCGGAAGAGGTACACCCTCGTGAAGATGGGTGACGGCTGGAGGAACAGGAGGAACCGTCTCTTCCACTGGGTGGATAAGGACGGGACGATGCCTCTAGAGCAGCTGATCGAGAGTGTCCCGGACGGCGTGCCGCCGAATGACTGGGCTAGTTTCGTCCAGTTCAGGAGGAGCCCTAAGGGGCAGGTAATGTATTTATTAGATTCTTTATATATAATTTTGTAATTGTTAATTATTAAATTATAATTTCAATTTAATTGTATTTAATTTGAAATTTATTAATTTTAAATTTTTTTTATTGTTTTAATACATTTAATATTGTTTTTTTTCCAGGAGCTTTCTCAGAGGAACACCAGGATCCGTGCGCAGTAGACGATCCACCACACAGCAGGATCGAAGACCTTTGCTGTCACCTATAGCGAGCTGGTAACTTTTCAAAATATCACTGACTTTTAGCTGGTTATTTCATAATACTAATTGAATTTTGTAATTTTTTTAGGAGACGAAGGCACAGCAGGAGAACCGTCAGACGGACTATGGGGAGTTGTACGCCATCACACACAGACACTGTGACGGGACTGCGACCTCTCAGCAGGCAGAGGCGGCCATTGTAAGTAATTTTATTATTATAATTTTTATAAAATCAACTTAATAATGAAAAATGCTAATTAGTAATTGTTTCATAAAATGGCAAGAGCGGATGCAGCAGTCGCAGGCTGAGCTGCGACAGACCCAGGCCGAGGAGTCACAGGGGTCAGTGGACCCGACGGCTCCTTTGAAGGTGGGTCTGGCTCAGGCTGAGCACCCCGGACGCGTGCGGGGGATGGGGATAGGCGCTAGACCTAGCATGGTCTACGGCAGGAGCGCCGCCTCTGAGGCTGGCAGCTCTAGAGGGGTCAGACGTCCGAGGGACGAGTCTATTGACCAGCTGCGGTCAGATTTGGAGCAGCATATGGCACAGCAGCAGCAGATGCACCAGCTGCATCTGCAGCATATGCAGCAGATGCAGCTGCAGGCTGATATGATCTACGCTCAGCAGACGCAGTGGCGTGATATCGCGAACAACATGCTCGAGCGGTCATGGAGTCGCCTGTTCCCGGAGGAGCAACATCCACAGGTGCCCCCTGTCCCTCGGTACTTCGTCCAGACTACTACTCCTCCTCCTCCTCCTCCTACTGATGATGATGGTGCGGTTCACTCTGCCCAGCGGCCCGATCCAGTAGCACCTGAGGGAGCCCCAGCTGAGGGAGCACCAGATGATCAGCCCCCAGCTACTTAGTTTAGGACATCTTTTTTTTTATTTGTTGTTGAAACATTTGTAAATATATATATATAAGTTTGTATTTCAGAACTTAAATTCTTATTGTGTTTACCATAATTATATTTATATTATTAGACCGCGTTGTTGAATTTGTGAATTAATTGCAACAATATTATTTATATTTCTAAAATAAAAAAATAAAGCATATATGTATTTGTAGCGGTTTTATAATAAAAACCGCTACAAATATATACGATTGTAGCGTTTCAACAATAGAAACCGCTACACCCATATATATGGCTGTAGCGATTCCACAACAAAAACCGCTACAACCATATATATTTTTGTAGTGGTTATACAATAGAAACCGCTACACCTATATATATGGTTGTAGCGGTTTTACAATAAAAACCGCTACAAATACTCATCATTTGAATTTTGAAATTTGCCGCCTTTATGCACATTTGTAGCGGTTATGTTATGTATAACCGCTACAAATTAAAAAATAATTTTTTAATTTGCTGTCCAACGGCTTTAATATTAGTAGCGGTTATATACATATAACCGCTACAAATACTCAACGTTTAAATTTTGAATTTCCCACCAAGTGTGCAAAATTCCAACGGCTTGAAAATTAGTAGCGGTTTTATACATATAACCGCTACAAATATTTTAGAACTGTAGCGGTTAGTGTAGCGGTTTAATAACCGCTACAAAATTTGAAACGTTGGAATTTCAGAATATAATGTTCTTGACATTTGTCATTCTCTACTCTCTCATCTTCTTCTCTATACTTTCTTCTCTCTCACTAGTAGCTATGGATAAATCATGGATCAGGTTGCCGTGCAATTCTCTGGAATATTTATACGGATTAAACAGTTTCTTGGATTTCGCATTCACTCACGCCAGCTGTAACGGAAAGATCGTCTGTCCTTGTCGGAGATGCAAGTTTAAGAAGTGGCATGAACGAAATGTTTTGAAGGAACATTTGCTTGTGAAGCCTTTTCCTGAGGACTATACGTTCTGGGCAGTTCATGGTGAGAAGGCCGGTATTAGATATGACGATGATCTTCCTCGAAGTTCTCAAGTAGGCGTTCAAGTAGATGAAGATGATCCTGTGAATGATGCTATGCGTGATGCGTTTGGATTTCAAGGCGACAACTTCAACGAAGAAGTGCACGGTTCCGAGCCGATTTTTATGAGGAATGAAGCAGCTCGGGATTTTTTCAGCTTGATGGATGAAGTAGATCGTCCTTTATATCAAGGTTGTCGCAAATATTCTAAATTATCTTTCTTGATCAAATTGTATCATATCAAGTGCTTGTGTGGGATCACGGATAAGGGAATGTCAATGTTGCTCGACTTATTACAAGATGCATTCCCCGACGCTGAGATTCCCACAACGTTCTACGAGGCCAAGAAGATTATCAACAGGTTGGGGTTGAATTATCAAAAGATTGATGCATGCCCAAATGATTGTATGCTGTATTGGGGAGACGATTCCAGTAGGGAGACTTGTAAGAGATGTCACACATCGAGGTACAAGACAATTCGGAAGGGGAAAAAGCAAAAGAAGAAACCTGCAAAGATTCTCAGGTACTTCCCTTTGAAACCTCACCTACAAAGATTATTTATGTCGTCTAAAACTGCGGAGCACATGAGGTGGCATGCCGTTGATAACAATGAAGACGGTAAATTAAGACATCCCCGGGATGCAGCTGCTTGGAAAACGTTTGACAATGACTTTCCAGATTTCGTGATTGACCCCAGAAATGTTCATCTTGCGTTGGCGACCGACGGTTTCAATCCTTTCGGGAATCTTAGCACAAGTTACAGTATTTGGCCGGTAGTCTTAGTTCCCTACAACTTACCCCCTGGATGTGTATGAAACAAAGCTCTTTCATTATGTCTATGATCATTCCAGGCAAAAAGGCACCGGGCACTGACATCGATGTGTATCTCCAACCACTTATTGTGGAATTGCTTGACCTGTGGAATGTCAGCTTGGAGACGTACGACGCTTACGGCAAGACTTTGTTCAACTTGCGTGTAGCCTTGATGTGGACGATTAGTGACTTTCCTGGCCTTGGCACATTATCTGGTTGGAATGTGCATACTGGGTCGGCGTGTCTAGCTTGCAATTTTGACTTTGACGCAGTGCACCTTCCCTACAGCCGAAAGTAGTGCTTTATGGGACATCGGAGGTTTCTTGATGGAAGGCATAAGTTTAGATTGCAACGGAATCGCTTCAATGGGAAACCAGAAAAAAGAGGACCACCTCAGACTTTGTCTGGTACAGATATCTTACAGCAGCTTGAGCATGTTGACTTCGAGTTTGGAAAAAGCGATGATTCAGCACAAACTCGCCAAAAGACGCGCAGGACTTCGGCGCCTCAGCAGTGGAAGAAGATAAGTATTTTATTCACTCTTCCATATTGGAGATCTAATTTACTTCGCCACAATCTTGATGTAATGCACATTGAAAAGAATGTTTGCGACAATATGCTGTATATGCTGCTTAACGAACTCGGCAAGACAAAAGATCACCTTCAAGCGAGGAAAGATTTACGCGACATGGGAGTTCGTGAAGACGCTTGGCCAGATGAGCATGACAGATTTCAACTGGCAAAGTTTACCCTCACAGAACCTAACAAGGAAGTCTTCCTCACGACGTTGAAGAAATTAAAAGTTCCTGATAGGTATTCAAGCAACATTTCTCGATGTGTTGACTTGCAGGCTCGAAAGGTTGCTGGCCTGAAGAGTCATGACTCATATGTTCTTATGCAGCAGTTACTCCCTCTGGCTATAAAGAATACACTTCCTCCCTATGTTTCCATCGTTTTGGTGGAACTTTGTTCTTTCTTTCGGAAGTTGTGTTCTAAGGTTTTGATCGTTGAGGAGCTCGATCAGCTGCAGTTGAAAATCATTCTTACGCTTTGTCATTTGGAGATGATCTTTCCTCTGTCCTTTTTTACTGTGATGGTTCACCTTACAGTCCACCTCGTTCATGAAACAAAGCTCGCTGGACCAGTACAATATCGTTGGATGTATCCGATTGAGAGGTACTCATTTTAAATATGTGCTTTAATTTATTCTCCGTATTTAATGTTTGCTAGTCGTGCTTTTCAGCTTTTTATATCAATTTTCTCTTCTGTACTTCGTAGGTTCCTTGGGAAATTAAAATCTTAAGTAAGGAATAAGGCGTGGCCAGAAGGTTCTATAGCTGAAGGCTATATAGGGGATGAGGTGCTATATTTTTGCTCAAGGTACTTTGATGATCTTGAGACGGTTTTCAACCGCCCACCTCGTGTTGACGATTGTCCTGAACCTGCACCGACATCAGGAGAATTTATCCCTCGTGTTGGTAAACCAGTTGAAGCAACTGAGAACTTCAAACTAACGGCAACTGAGAAGTTGCAAGCACATAGACATGTCTTGATTAATTGCACTCAAGTTGAACCTTTCATACGGTAAGAATTGTACACTCACATGTTATTCGATCTATATCTTTCGTAACATTTCTCACTTTCATTTCACTATCGCCTTTCCATTATTAATTGCAGGGAATTCAGAAGTCATGTTAAGCATCAACTCAGGATCTGTACACAGACATCCTCGAAAGTTGATAGGAGGGTCCACAGAGAATTCCCGAGCTGGTTTGCGCACAGAATACTAAATGACCACAACCCACACTCACCAGATTTCAGAGCTCTCGCAATCGGCTCTCTTGATCATGCAAAAAGGTTTACAGCATACAATGTCAATGGCTTTAAGTTTTGCACGGTTTCATGGGATCAAGGATTGCAAACACAGAATTCGGGTGTTTATGGCACATTTGGGACAAGGAGTTATGCGAGGAGCAGTGACGCCAACATGCAGTTCGGAGGCGTTCCTTACTATGGCAAGCTTCTTGATGTGGTCAAACTTAATTATCAAGGCCGTTTCACCGTGACGCTGTTCAAGTGTTTGTGGGTAAATACCACTACTTCTCGGGGACTAACAACTGACGACTTAGGGATCACATCAGTCAATTTCTCACGGCCGATTCATACTGGTATTTCTCAATATGATGAGCCGTATATTCTAGCTTCAGAGGCACATCAGGTTTATTATGTCGAGGACGAGAGGCACAGGGATTGGCACATGGTCGTTCATCTAAAGCCACGAGACCTTTACGACATGGGTGAAGGCGATAACATCGCCTACGAGAGTGAGCCATTTCAGCCAGCCGATTTTGAAAACTACTTCCCTGAAGGTGATGACAATTTACCTCTACTGCGGTGAGTTTTTTCAAGTCCACGTCATTTAAATTAAATTTTTTAAATTTAATAAAACATCCCTAACAATAATTTTTCTACATAATTTCTGTAGGGATGGCGACGATGAGTGATCAAATTCAAATTATGCTTTTCTCTTTAAAAAAAAATTGGAAAAAAATTTTTAAAATAAAATTTAAAAAAAAATTAAAATAATATTTGTAGCGGTTACTAAACCGCTACAAAAGTAACAATAACCGCTACTAAATAAAAACCGCTACAAAATCGACACATTAACCGCTACAAATAGTACGTGGATCCCTATAAATACCCTTACCACAACTCATTTCAAACACTCTCCAATTTCTTTTCACCTTACCTTTCTTTCATTTTCTCTCATTTACAACTTCTTTTGTATGAGTAGATGAGCTGAATAATACGATCACATATGGTAACAAGTTTTTTTATTTTTTTTACAATACTTCTTTTCTTTATATAAAATTTATTCTCACCATTTTTTTTTCCAGATATATTAGAGCTGTATCTCATTTTCATCTATTTTTCATACACAATTACATTATATTAGACAACATAATAATTCCTTATTACCTACGTATCCTTAATAATATTATTAATATAATTTTTATACTCATCCAATTAAATTAAATTTATCCTTTTAATTTATTAATAGGCTAATTAAATTAGATAAACTAATAAAAAAAGAAACTAATTAATTTAATATTAAAAGAACAGAAACAAATGATCGTATATTTTTTAAATTTTTTTTAAATATTTGTAGCGGTTATTAAACTGCTACTAACAAACGCGCCTTTTTAAACTCAAATTACATTTTTTTGCGCTAAATTTGAATTTCATGAAATTAGTAGCGGTTTTATAACCGCTACAAATTTCATAAAAATTCAAAAGTAGTAGCGGTTTATTAACCGCTACAAAATTGAAAAATGTCATTTTTCTTTTCCCGCCTTTAAAATTTCAATTTTTTATATTTGTAGCGGTTATCTCTGAAAAAAAATTTCGTCCATAGGGATATTGTAGCGGTTTTTTGTAACCGCTAGAAAGGATGTAGCGATTATGTTCCTTGAGTAGCGGTTTTATATAACCGCTACAAAACCGCTTGCAACATACGATTTAGTAGTGGTTTTCCTAACCGCTACTAATGTTGTTTGTAGCGGTTAAAACCGCTACTAATACCCATTTTTAACCGCTACTAAATCACATTTTTTTTGTAGTGTATTTCAAAGCCTTTATTTACTTAGAATTCAACAGAGATCTTGCAATAGTTACACTTTCATATTGCTTAAAGGAAGAGATTGTATATTATAACTCAAGTTTATTTTGTAGTTACTCCTTCAGTACATGAATGGTACAGTTGTAGTTGATATTGTCTAAGAGTGCAAAATGGAAATTCGATTATCAAATATTAGAAAGCAAGATTCATAGTACTGATAAGCCCATGCAACAATCAGGGTACTAATTTAAATCCTGATGCTACACTAATAAATGTTTCTACTCTCCATATCAGTTGCAACAAAAGTTGTTTTTAATGTTTTATATATTTATGTTATATATATATAAATGATATCAATCCAAGTCATTTGGTTATTGAATTAGAAAAAAGGAAGATTGATTAGGTTGACATTGTTTGCACATAATTAACTTCTCTCGATTAACAGCATAAGGAATGTCAATATGCAATTTCTCTCCTTTATTTTTTTGATCGAAACTATTTCTCTCCTTTATTCGCAAGGTAAAAGATGAGAAACCACAAAAGACAAGTAAAAAAAAGTGATGATTTGGAGAAATAAGAATTAAAAATATGGTTGAAAAATGTCCTTTTGTAGAGAAAACAAACCTACAATAACTTAAATCCAAACAAAACAATCACATATAACAATGTAATCCTAAAAAAAAGGAACCAACCCCTAATAACTTAAATCGAACGCCAATGGACAAAAAAAAAAAATACAGCATCAACTATCAAAGGAAAAAAGAAGGGATTCTTTTATTTGTCCGTGTCAAAGTATCAAAACCCCTACAAACATAATGTAGAGGAGGTGGAGAATGAAGACAAGAGTTGTTGACAGGTAAGTGAAGAAAAATGGAGATAAGCCTAAAGAATAATAATTTCATGCCATAAAAATAGTAAAGAAATTTCTGTGAGATAACCTTGGTGAAAACATAGGCAACCCATCACTACGAAGAAAGGCCCTAGCTTCCTTGTCGTTGCTTCTTCACCGTTGCCGTTGTCGCCTTCTCTCAAAGAGGTATAAAATTAGCTTCTCGTAACAGAAAGAAGATGAAGTAGATGAAGAAAACTGAAACAAAAAGAAGAAGAAGATAAGACCTCAAATCGTGAAGAAATCCCTAATCAAATGTCTCTCGGTTACTCTTATTTTGGTGTAGATGAAGGCCATTGTGAAGGAGTGTAATTCATTGAGATGGAGAGTGGGGGAGGAAGGAATTTCATGCCGATGAAAAGAGGTCATTCAAATTTTGAAACCCCTAGGGCTCTAGAGATGAGACGCTATGAGAGTTGAGAGAAACTGAGGGAGAAGAAAAGAGCAGGAAAGGGCCTCGGAAAAGGAAAAGAAAGGAAGAGGGGGGAAGGTTTTTTGCCCTTTCTTCTGGGATGTCAGCTCTTGAACTCAGGCCTAGCAGTTTATGAGCATGGCTGTAGGCCATAAAGGGTTAAAGGCCCAAGGTAAATAGCGGTAAATAAAGATGTTTTTGGCGGGGCCTTTGAAACTTCAAATTCAACTTTCAAAATCTCCTTTCACAATAACTTGATGCTTTTGACGAAGTAGCAGGGAGGTGTCACTTTCGTGTGGAAACGGCTTACATGCAGTCCGAGAAGTGCGGAAATCAGCTTGTGAACAATGTTTTGTGTCTGAAGCTTATAGTTAAGCCGATGGAGGGAGTGGCTTGGCGGAAGAGATTTATACGTTATATTGATTGATAGGGAAAATATATCAAGTAATCAAGGAAAATAATATCAGAAAAGTCCCATAACTTATAATGATAATTCATTCACTTGTTAATGACTGCTCTTTCACTTATTATTGATAAGTTATAGGACTTTTCTGATATTATTTTTCTTAATTGAGACCTTAATGTCATTTTCCCAATAAAATATCACTCTATAGCCAAAAAAAAAAAAACATCAAGTCCTAAAAGTTGACTTTTTTTGGAAATATTAAGAAAGTTAATAAATTACTTTAAAATATTTATATGGGAAAATGACGTTCAAGTCCCAGACAAAAGAAAGATTGAAAAAATGGTCCCTTCATATTTCAAAATTACCAACAAGTCCTATGAACTTGTTAACGGCACCCCTAAACTTGTCAATGACACGTTCTTGGAGTTGTCAATGAGACTTGTTGGTAATTTTAAAATATAAAGGGATAATTTTTTCATTTTTTCTCTTACTTGAGACCTAAACGTAATTTTTCCTATTTATATTTGTCATTTTTTCTCCAAAATATTTTGTCTAACTTATAAACTGATATATAATTTAAGGATACACAACATATGTATGATTAAGTAACTTATTTAGCTTCCTTAATCTCTCCAAAAAAAATCAACTCTGACTTATATTTAGGACCGGAGGGAGTAATAAATAAAACATCTCTTATCTTTTATATAAAAAAGTAAGTTTATGCAGTTGCTAAAAAAAATAATTTTTAGAATATAATACAATATCGACCTTAACACTAATGATGACAACAATCATGCTTGATCCAACAGAAAACTGTCGTAAAAGACTTCATTCTCGTCCGGCATCTAGTAACTTCAATCTAAATTTCGAATTAAATTATTTTAAGTCTGCGTGTTTAAGCTCCAAAAGGATTTACTTTAAAAAAGTAGCTAGAAGATAACAAGGAAGAGTCATCAACATGGAGGTGTCAAATTTTGCCATTGAAGAGGACGGACGCTACAATTACTATTCTGAGATATATTTCCCATATGGTTTGAAGCGTTCAATCTTCAATAATATAATTTTAAACCTTTGGTGTAAATTATAAGTTATGCATATATGAAGTTAACATATGGATCATTAAGAATCGAAAGCGCGTCCTTTCTTGTTATGGGGTGGCTATATAAGGTTATGTAGTTTTTAATTCCCAGGTCGTTGTGATGAACATGCATGGATCAGAAAATAATGTGCAGATTAATCTATACATACATATGCATATATATATATATATATATGGATATCAATCAGAACACATATATATTTGTCTTATTAATCTTGTTCATTTTGATTCTTCCATTTATATATATTTCTTGAACAGACAAATAGAGAATTAGTTGAATGCTTCAACTTAATCAAAAAACATCAAATAATAAAGATTCCATTAACGTAGTGATTAGCCGGACAAATAACCAATTAACTAAGGTTGGCCAGCTATATTAATCCCCCACCAGTGTGGTGTTCGTGCGTACGTGTGGTTGAAACTAAGTGAAAATGAATTAAGATGACCATTTCTTCTTCTTTTCAATTTTTTTATTAACTAGGATGACTATTTCAGTTCCTTGGGCGGCAAAGACATGTCAAGCATAGCTTCACTAATCTTACATAACCTCAGTGCCTATATAAAGGCCTCATTGCCACCACGCACTTTCATCACACCACATACATAAATACATCTAATTTAAGATCTAAACACACTTTCATAATCTTCATATATATCACTACATTGCCAAATATCTCCTCTCTTGTTCATCAAATGGCTAATCTGCCTTCACCATTAATATTGTTGGGTCTCTTGGCTCTTTCATTCTCCCTCGTCTTAGCAGTTGATCAGAGTACTCTTCAGGATTTCTGTGTTGCTGATCCTAATGGCCAAGGTAAGCATCTTCATGTGTATATTATTATTAGCTTATACGATACAACTGTATACGTGATTAACAAGATTCTAACAAGACATTTGTCCCTCATTAATTATTTATGACAGTGTTGGTGAATGGCCTTGTGTGCAAGGACCCTAAACTAGTTGAAGCACAAGACTTCTTCTTTAGTGGCCTTGACCTAGCAGGCAACACATCAAACCAAGTAGGCTCCAAGGTGACTCCAGTTTTTGCAGTTCAGCTTCCAGGATTGAACACTCTTGGCATCTCCATGGCTCGCATCGATTACGCCCCGTGGGGCCTCAACCCTCCTCACACTCACCCTCGAGCCACCGAGATCCTCACTGTTGTTGAGGGACAGTTAGAAGTTGGATTTGTGACATCAAACCCAGAAAACCGATTCATCAGAAAAGTGTTGCAGAAGGGAGATGTGTTTGTGTTTCCAATAGGGCTCATTCACTACCAGAAAAATGTGGGTGATGTCTGTGCCGTGGCCATTGCAGCTCTTAGCAGCCAGAACCCAGGAGTCATAACCATTGCTAATGCAGTGTTTGGGTCTAAACCAAGCATACCCAGTGATGTTCTTGCCAAGGCTTTCCAAGTGGATAATGCTCTTGTGAATCATCTGCAGTCCAAGTTCTAGAACTATTCTTTTCTCGAGTTTGCTTGTATTTGATTTTAGTGCATGCATGTGTGAGTGGTCTTTTGATTCAGTTACTTAATTTCCAATACATTCGTTTCAACATATTAATTTCTAGTGCTTGTGCTGATTGCTTTCATTTGTATACCTACGTTGTTGATCTACATCTTTTATTAATTGTAAGTGAGAATATGTAATGGAAAAAATGTTGAGTATTTTTATTTATATTAATTTTGTCCCATCCAATGTACCCGTTGCTTCACTTAGTTCCTCCAAATTATTGTCACGATTACATTTTCGGCCACTCCTAAAAATTCATCACAATATGTATCATTTCCTTTAATTCGTATGCACTGGTGTGTGGTAACGGGGAAAATATGACACAAAAAACACCTTATATTTGTTGTCTATGGTTGGTGATATATAATGGACAGTAAAACTTCTCAAAGAGAACAAGAAGAAGGAAAAAAAGAAAAAAAGATTAATGTACTGGTTGAAACATTTGAAAGAATACTCACAATGTATCTAAATGAAATTCGAGATACGGTGCATATTATATTTTATAGTTTCTAAACTTATTGGCAGCTGTTTTCTTTTTAAACTTTATATTAACATTGACTGATTTCTTAATTGCATCATATATATATATATATATATATAAGTTTTATTATTCTATATATAATTGTCTCAATCAATTTTTTTGTGATACATGTTTATTAGTATTGAAAATGAAATGCACTGTTTTTTATTTACTTGCAAGTTCTATATTGAATATTATTTTTTATTAGTAAAAAGCTAAGTCTAGATAATTTAGGTACAAGGAATTCACTACTAGTTATAGCAGCACATGTATCTTATCATATATCAAAAAAATGTTTATAGAGATATCTATGAAGGTTAAGGTGCAAATCCAAGCAACATTATATTACCCCTATTTAATATATGTATTTTATCCCAATAGTATAACGTAATGAAGCGTAAAATTGTATATATTTATATTAAGAAGATATTGATTACAAATATTCTCTATCTCCCTTATAAATAACAGCAGAGAACTTGTCAACAAAGTGCTCACATTAACATAAAGAACTATGAAATTTCTAACATTTAAAACAATGGTGGAAGCGTATGTGAGTTATTATACTTTTATACTTTCCAAGTTTGTAAAGTATATATTTGTCTAATTTCAGGAATTTAAAAAGTTCAAGCATTAATTTATTTGTTGAAAATCCAAGCATTAATATTAGAACGTGGAGTATGATTTTTTTTATATCTATAGGTTTTGCTTTATAAAAGATAGAAAATCCTAATAATTATATTTTGTTGAATTATTATTTGGTTTAAGCAGTTCTTTTGATATAAGGTTTTCAAATTTGTAAGCATTCGATCAGATCTTCAAAAGTATAACTGTATATAAATCTGAAGCTGATCACCCTGATTATTGAGAATTAATCCCAATGATCATAATCGCTGTGTTGAGAAGCAGTAGGTTGGGTACGTATAGTGTTTTAATAGATTCCTATTTCATTATGATATTATATCAACATACATGCACGTACAAGTCCAACTAATACAGATTGGATTTTTGTCTTGTCGCCCTGTTCCACTTGAAACACAAATTGACTATATATATTTGTCTTGTTCATTTCAGCGTATTTAAAGTAGAACAAGAATGACAAAGAAGTTGAATGTTTCAAGTTAATAAATTCATCAAATAATTAAGATTCCACACACACATATATTTTGTTAGTGATTAGCCGGACAAGGCGGTATAATTTTGGCAGGCCCGCTGTAGTCCCAGTCTGAGATCTAGACCAATTAATACAGAATGACCATTTCACTACTTCCCTGGGCGGCATATATTTGGTTTGACATTTCTTACATATGATTATATATAGTCTTCAACTGATCCTTATATATATATAACCAGGGCTAGCTACACTTGATCAACACACATATTAGATCAATAGTTATATAACAGCATTATCAAATCTTCTTTCTCTTCATTTTTTCTCATCTCTTATCACTCAAATGGCCAACCGTTATCCTTCATTGATATTGCTGGGAGTTCTCTTGGCTCTCACATTCTCCCTTGTCTTAGCCGTTGACCATGGTGCTCTTCAGGATTTCTGCGTAGCTGACCCAAAAGGCCAAGGTAAGTAGTACTCATTACGTATACATGCAAGCTCATATATAGTTATAATTGATGAAGATGCATGGCAAAGGAAAAAAAATGAGGTTCATGCATCATAAAGAAACATGAACCATATCGGCTCTCATTCGTGAGAGAGATTCTAACTCAAACACTTGCTTCTCAATTATTTATGACAGTGTTGGTGAATGGCCTCGTGTGCAAGGACCCAAAACTAGTTGAAGCACAAGACTTCTTCTTTAGTGGCCTTGACATAGCAGGCAACACATCAAACCAAGTAGGCTCCAAGGTGACTCCAGTTTTTGCAGCTCAGCTTCCAGGATTGAACACTCTTGGCATCTCCTTGGCTCGCATCGATTACGCCCCGTGGGGCATCAACCCTCCTCACACTCACCCTCGAGCCACCGAGATCCTCACTGTTCTTGAGGGACAGTTAGAAGTTGGATTTGTAACATCAAACCCAGAAAACCGCTTCATCAGGAAAGTGTTGCAGAAGGGAGATGTGTTTGTGTTCCCAATAGGGCTCATTCACTACGAGAAAAATGTGGGTGATGGCTATGCTGTGGCCATTGCAGCTCTTAGCAGCCAGAACCCAGGAGTCATAACCATTGCTAATGCAGTGTTTGGGTCTAAACCATGCATACCCGGTGATGTTCTTGTCAAGGCTTTCCAATTGGATATTAATGTTGTTAATAATCTGCAGTCCAAGTTCTAGAACAAGTGATTTATGCATATGTTTCTATATATTGGTTTGTTCTAATTATGTTGGGTGCATCTATCTATGTGAGAGGTCTTAATTGAGGTATGTTCCGTTATGTCAAGGCCTAGTCATCTAACGCTTTTGGTTAATTTAATTTGTTGATTCAGTTTACTTCAAATTCATCTTCTATGTACCTTCATGTAATACTAAAATATTGTGTTAGTGAAGATTGTGTATGGAAAAATTGTTGTCTTGTCTTTTGCATTTTAGAATTGATTTCGGATTGTGAAGTACTTCAGTAAAGTACAAAAGTAAATCTATCTGTTCCACAATGTTAGATATTATATATCAGATTTATACTTCTAAGATATATATATATATATATAGTCTGTCAAATAACAATACAAGATGTAATAATATTTCAACACCCACAAATGTTTAAAATAATAAAGAGAGTGAAGTTCTTCAGTTAAAGTATAATAAGTAAATTTATTTTTTCCATGCATGCTCAACGAATACATGTAAAATTTTATTGATGCGTACTCCATTACATGATCAAAATTCATAGCAAGCGGGTCTAATAATTAAAAAGGGCTAATTCCTTGATTCCCACCTTATTGCCTCCAAATAGGAGGATAAAAGAATAAAAGTTTATTTTCCAGGGATTAATTAATTTGATTGAAATTAATTTATTTAATTGAAACAAGTATAACGTACGTATGATATGTATGTGGTGGGTGAGGACCAATTAATTGGGGACCGGAGCCTATCTCTTGCAGACAACTCCTTGGCCGTCCATGCCACTTGCACAGCTCAAGCCAGGCAGCTCCATTATGGCACTCTCACCTGTGTTAATGAATAATCCATCATCATTAACAGCAAAGCGAGAAACAGAACAATCTGGGACAAACAAGCTTGTCGTTTTAAAGTCCTTGTCTCCTCCCATCACTGGCATTTTGGCCTTTATGTTCACTCTGCTAACATAGTCTGATCTATAAGTTTGGCCCAACACGCCACTCACTTGCTCGCTCAAAGACATGAACTTGAACCCCAGATCAAGGTGGGCAAAACAATCCTCTTCCGTTATCCCATAATTGTGAATTCTAGAATCTTCCTCAGTTATGGGGACAACCTTGGCTGTTATTCTCACTCTCCCTTCGATTTCCACCACCACATAATTTGTTTCGGCAGCCCTTGTGACGGCCACAGGTGGGGAGGTGTCGGACTTCCACGTGGCGCCTTCTGATGGGAGGAGGGAGAGGGGTTGGCCGTCGAAGGTGAGGGCCAGGCGGTCGACGTAGTCATTCCAGGTGGCTGTTTTTTGAGCGCCGACGGAGATGTGGTGGTTGTTGAAGAGAATGGCGATGGATTGGACCCAAGTGAAGTCTCTGGTCATGGTGGGGTTGGTTCTGCCGATGAAGTGGGCGTTTATGTGAAGGTTAGGATCTGAGACGAGACAGAAGTTAGTGTCCTTCTTGCCATGAAAGTAAAAAGTTATCCCATCACCTCCCACGAAACGAGGATCTTGGCAAACTGCTCCAGGCTTGTCGCATTCTGCATGCATATATGCCAATATGATTAACCATCCGTCAAGTATATTATACTTCAGTTGACTTTTTGATATTAAAAAAAATAATTAAATTAGTCTAAAATATTTATTTTTATTATTTTTTCTTCAAACTATTTTACCTAACTTAAAAACTGATTTATAATATAATAATACACAACATATGATATAATATGATATGATTAAATAATTTATTTAGCTTTTTTAATCTCTCCAAACAACAGTCAACTTGGTCTTATATTTACTGTTAGAGGGAGTAAGACATTAATTATACTAAATGATCTAGGTTATGCTTTAAAAGCCATACAGAGGGAGTAAGACGTTAATTATACCACACGATCTAGGTTATGCTTTAAAAGCCATCTAGGTTATGCTTTAAAAGCCATATATATGCTTTTAAGGTTATATTTTTATTAGAGATCGAACTGACATATGTGATAATGAACTTTAGCTAAATCTTGTGCTCTGTGGACGTATATAATAGGGATATGATACACACAAGGATAAGAGAGAAACAAGTGTTAATTAATCAGAGACTTACTGCAAACAGGTTTGCAAGTAACGCAGTCAACGTCACATCCAGTAGGGCAGGCAGCGGGGCAAACATGTTGCATGTTATAACATTGTGGGTAGCCCTTATTCTTGCACCTGGCCGTCTTTGAAGAAGGTGTGGAAGGAGTACTAGGATTTGAAGGTGGTGGGCTGTGATCAGGTGTGGATGGAGCAGTGGGAGTTGATGGAGGTGGTGGGGTATGATCAGGTGTGGATGGAGTAGTGGGTGTTGATGGTGGTGGAGCGTTTTGAGGAGTAGAAGGTGGTGGTGATGGGCTGTGATCAGGTGTGGAGGGAGTGGTGGGTGTTGTAGGTGGTGGGTTTTGAGTAGGAGTTGAAGCTGGTGGTGGTGGGCTGTGATCTGGTGTGGAAGGAGTAGTAGGGTTTGATGGTGGTGGGGTGAAATCAGGTGTGGAAGGAGAAGGATTAGAAGAAGTACAGATAGGTTTACAGGAGGCACACTCAACGGTGCAACCATTAGGACAGAACTTGGGGCAAACATGGACGAGATTGTAGCAGTGCTTGTACTTCTTGATGTTGCAGGAAGCATGGGTTGGGTTATTGGCTATTCCAGTAGGGATAGCCTCTGCCACTACTAAAACCATAATTCCCAACAACACTCCTAACAACACAGACGCCGCCGCCATATCTATATCTCTTATGAGGATCACTGTATGCAATATAAATGATACTCAAATATTGTGTTGAATGCCAACTTCATACAAGTGTATCCCCTTTTATAGATGATGATCGATCCAGCCGCTGAGTCCTTCACGTGGTTGCTTCACAAAACAAAACCATTGATCCGGGGTTTCTGGATTTTTCCACAGGAAATAATTTTGGATTTTCTTCCACGCACTTCAATTCAATACCAAGTAAAGGTTTCATCACAAATAAAAAATGCCCTGCTCCCATGTTCTGATCAGTTTTATTCAAAGAGAGGCATTTATGCGAGACATACAAAAGGCAACAGTTTGTGGTGAACTGTGTTACATTTCATTATCGGTTTGTGCCTGTGTCTCCTCCTTTCCCTTGGGACTTGGTTATTGTTCTTTATTTTATTAATCATATATAGACTCGTTATCCACATTTCCTTCCTCCACTTTTACGGTCATGAGTTACTATACTACCATCTATTCTTAATATAAGAGTCACTTGACTAATTTGAGTACATTAAAAAAATTAATTATGTTAGTCTTTTATAACAAATATAGGTTAATTATAATCTTTAATTATGATTATCCTTGAATGAAACCACCCTGATAATGTGTGTGATTAATAGGAATATTTTTAAAAAAAATTAAAAATTTAAGAGACAAGTAAATTAAGGTTTTATATTTACGACTAAATCCAACCTTCAACTAGCCGTTAATGTTACGTTAATGAAATTATTTTGGTCACCCATTGACGTCAACCAATATAATACAATAAAGCATACATACATGACTAAGGTTCATTGTCAAGTGATTCCCTCTCCCCTTTCCGCCCATAATAATTTATCATATCACACATTTAACTTTGCGTATTCCCTCAGTACATGCATTCAGCTTTGCGGATTGAATCATTTTTATGAAACTAATGCACACATCCATATTTACTAAACAGGTGCTTACCTACGTTCACTATTTTCTTCTACCAATTTTCCCACTAATTTTATAATTTTTTCCCTTTATTTTTAAGCATTATTCAATAATTTTAGTTGTTGTCGTTGTTATAAATAAAAAGTATGGTCATTTTTATCTCTAGAATTATTTTTTATTTCATTTCTCATTCCATTTTTTAATTTTGTGCTCCAACCAAATCTTTGAACTTGTACCTCTTGGGAAGAGAGTCTTAGAATAAATTGACAAATAGTGTTCCTTACCTCTTCTATTCTCAGCTTGGATCATTTTACGTATAATAAAGGAATAAAACTATAGCATTAAGATAGTTTAATTCAAATAAATAAATTTAAATTTAAACTATTAGAATTTAATTCAGAGGGTCCAAAACTAATATAGAAATACAAAGAAAAGAGAAACCAAAGTGATCAATTGTCATATTGCCGCGTACATGAATATGCTCATACTTTCAATTTCAAATTAATTACTTTCCCGAAACTAAAGACATTTTTTTGCATAATTTGTGAAAACAAATCTTAAAATATTGAAAAAATGCTCTCATCATGTTAAAACCCATTTAACGGAAGTTGCATCTGACAACCCAGAAATGTGGCAATTTGTAGGTATCATAAACGTGACTATTGCCGGAAGGATCAGCGAAATTTCATTATTTAATGTTTAGTGAATTTTAAAAGGACGACCAAAATTATTTGGAGTTACTTATACTTTCTCTTAATTTTTAATTTAGTACCCACACTTTTTTTTTTATCTTTCTTATATCCTTTAATTTTGGTCTATTAACATCACTAGCCCATATAACTTTACTAACAGAGCAAAGTTATAAAATTTCTTAAAAAGACAAAAGCGTATAGGTACCAAGTATAGATATCAAAATTGCTTTTCCAAGGGAAAAAGCAAGACTATTATTTACTTTATTAAATATACATTTAAGAAATATGCCAAAGGGCACCCACTTTTCCAATTACAGCAATAGAGAACAACTTCATATCTTTATTAATCTAGATTTAACTTTTATCAAAAGTGCAACAGTAACCATAAACTATTTTTTGGATAAAAAATAACTATAAACTTTCACATTTGGGATAAAATTGTTAAATCCAATTGACTTTTATATATTACAATGGGGAAAATTAATTTTTTGGTATTTAAAGTTTTGACTCATTTGCAACTCAGTCCCTGAACTTATAACTCGCTTGCAATTCAGTCCTAATGTTTCTGAGTCATCATATTCGGCAAAAAAAATGTTAAAAATTTGTTAGGTGAACTTTACATAATTTTTTTTAAAAAAAATAAAAAAACATCATCCCAATCCCTACCAATTCGCATCCCCCTCCGTCTTTGTTTTTTAGAAATCTCGCTGGGCATCCATGACATATCCTCCTAAAGCACCAGAGGGCAGCGAACGACTCAGATTGGAAAATAGCTGGAAGCCACTTATGATGCTTTCAACTATGATAAAGTACCCAAATATACAAGAAAAGGCCATTATGGAAAAAAAGATTTCTTAACTTTTAAATGTTAAATGAACAACGCTTGGAAGAGGATGAGATTAGAAAAAGTCAAAGCACACCCACTTCACAATATATCTGGTGCACAATTTCTCATTTTAATTAATAAAAAATGGAACTATAGATCCTTTACATTATACTCAAAATTTTGAAGATCCTTTAATGTAAGAAAATCGATCCCACCTTATGTTTGAAAGGAGCTTAAGAAGGATCTGTCATGGATGCCGAGCCCATTGAGGTTTATGAAAATAAGAGGCGGGGGGATGTATTAGAGAATGTATATATGAATAGTTGTTATATGGATTGAGGCCCATTGGGCTTTTAATGTAGGTTAGTGTGTTTAGGTCTATTATATATATTTGTGTAAAACTAGTTGATCAATTGGGTTTGTATAACAATGCCTTTAGATTAATTCAATGAAATAGAAAGAAGGGTCAACCTTCTGGTTGCCTAGTTTACTCTTCTTTATCCAAAATTGCGTTGTCTAACATGGCATTAGAGCCTAGGTTCCAACAAAAACGAGCATTACAAGGAAAACTCAAGAAAACATATTTTTGTGATTAAAGAAACTCACAAGAAAGCTGGTGGTGATCCAAGAAGGCCTATAACGGCCTAAGAAAGCGCACCAACCAGGCTTCAGTTAACATGCCTATGACGGCACAGGAATCATGCTGATTCGACTTCATTCTCACCAAAAATAGATTCAGCGACAATGCCCATGATGGCATAAAACTCTATACTGACTTTGATTTAATCGCCCGACCTAGCTTCCAAAAACACCAGACTTGTCCTAGCAATCACGATACCATCAATCGCCTGGCCTAGCTTCCAAAAACACCAGACTTGTCTTGGTAATCGCGATACAATGATCCCCTTTCTTCTTTAGCAATTAAGGCTCCGATGGTGACTCAGAAGAACGAAGCCATGAGCGTTGGAGCTCATAAAAGTGAAACCACCACCGCGGTTGATGGACTCACCTTCAACCATCCGTTGTATCTCCATTTGTCTAAGACACAAGGCCTCACCATCATTCCGTATATCTTGATCAGAAGTGAGAATTACACTATGTGGATTTGTGCTATGAAAATTGCACTTCGCGGCAAGTATAAGCTAGGTTTCATCGACGGAAGCTTCCTGAAAGAAGCTCAAGTTGAAGATCTCTTAGAACAGTGGGAACATTGTAACGCCGTCGTTCTCTCTTGGATCCTCAATTCGATCTCCCAAGACCTTTCTCATAGCATCATCTTCCATTAAGACACATATCTAGTTTGGTTAAACCTTCAAGAACGGTTTCATAAGGTAACTAGCTCCCGTATATTCTCTCTACATCGAGAAATTACTTCTCTTCGACAAGATTCTTCCTTTGTGTCTAGTTATCATACAAAATTAAAAGAGCTATTGGAAGAATAGGCCACTTTGTTTCCAATTCCCTTATGTCGCTATGATAGGTCTAGACTCTATACTGACATGATCCAACAGTAAAAGCTTCTCCAATTTCTGTTAGGGTTGAACGATTGTTTTGTTGTGCACATAGCCAAATTTTGTTAATACAACCTCTTCCCTCAGACAATTAAGCGTTCGCCATAGTGGCCGAGGACTAAGCTCAGATTGGCAAATTCTCCTAAGACTATACCTATTGAAGGCATCGCTATGGCTGTAAGGGGAAGAGGGCGCGAAAATGGTTGCAAGCATTTTAGATCTGTCTCTGAATGCACTCACTACGGTAAACAAGGACACAATAAAGAAGGTTGTTGGAAACTTATTGGATACCCTAGTAACTTCAGAGGAGGCCGAGGAAAGCAAGGGAGTTATGCTCCTGCTTAGGGCTGTGCAACAGGTGGGCGGGCTGCCCCGTGGCCCAACCCGCAGCCCGCCCGTTTATCTTTACACGGGTACGGGGCGCCCTTACCCGTGTCCCTACCCATTTAACCCGTTAAAAAACGGGTACGGGTTAAATGGGTTTTATAAACGGGTACCGAGCAACCCGTGAAGAAAACCTGAATTTTTTTTTTTGGGTCAAAAACATCACACTGAGCTGAGATTCTTGACTAGAAAAGCTCAGGATCAAGGGAAAAAAAACTAAGACTGCAACTGAGCTTGAGCACCGCGGATTCAGATACTACATGACACTATCGTTACCATTCATAAAAAAAAACAGCAAGCATGAAAAACATCAATGCCAGGTGACAGCAGCAAGCATGAAACAGCAAGGTTGGGGCCGTGAGAGTGAAACATATCACTTCTAAACGTTCTGGAATTCAAGAAAACCCTTACAGATTTTAGCTCTTGCCGATGGTAATTGGGAACTGGGAATGAGAGCGAGGTTGGGGCCGTGAGAGTGAGAGTGAGTGTGTGCGTCTACCGTGAAGGGCTCCCACCATTTTGAAATCAAGGTCTGTGGCTCAGGGTGATTGCGATCGACAAGGAGCACTGCAGCAGGGACGGCAGATAGCGATCGAGATTCGACTGGAGCAGGGAGGGCCGGACCGCCGGAGGGACTGCTGGACCTCGACTGAGTGTGGGCGTGTGGCCATGTCGAAGGTAGTGGGAGTCACGGGATCGCGGCGCACAGGGAATCGCCGGCAGTGTCTCGGCCGTCGGGGACTGGGTCTCGGGCCGTGGTGCAGTCGTGCGGCTCGGAGTGGGGGTCTGGACGGCTGGGGGGTCTGTCACGCTCGCAGGAAACGGGGAGTGAAGCACCGTGCTGGTGTGGTGTGGTCTGTCGAGCTCGGGGGAGACGGCTCAGGTGTGTGCGAATTGGGGATTTGGGGGGGTCTGTGCGAAACTGCGAATTGGGTATTATGTTCACGGAATCACGGGTGCGTGAGACACTGAGAGTTTTTATGAACTGAGCCAAACGGGTAATGGGCGGGAACGGGTTACCCGTGGCCAAACCCGTTACCCTCCCGTTATATTTAAACGGGTACGGGGAAACCCGTTTCCCGTTACGGGTCATACACGGGCGGGCCTAAACGGGGAAAATTTCGTGGGTTGCGGGCGGACGGGCGGGTTGCGGGCGTTTGCTCAGCCCTACTTCTGCTAATTACATAGGATCTGATGCTGCTGCATTTGAAAAAGAGAAACACGTACAACCAACCTCCACTGCGTTTCCCACATTTACCCAGGAGCAGAATGAGAGGCTTTTGGATTTACTGAAACGTGACAATGCAAGGACCATACACGTGCTGACCGATACTAGTTCGGGTTTGAATTTTTCTAATTTTCATTTAAGAACATCTAATTCATATAATCGTTGGGTGCTTGATTCGGGTGCCACCATACATATCATTGGGAATTTATCTTCATTTGACATTTATCATGCAAATGTTAGTCTAATTAGAGAAATTACGATTCCTAATGGGGAAAGGGTATCTATTACACACATTGGAACTATTAAGCTTTCTCCTGATATATGCTTGACCAATGTTTTATATGCATCCCAATTAAAATTCAATTTAGTATTTGTTCCTCGACTTACACGTGAGCTACAATTTACGGTAGTATTCTTTCCTAATCATTGCTTGGTGTAAGGCCTTCCAAATAGGAAGGAGAAGGCAATTGGTAAGATAGAATAAGGCTTATACATGCTAAATTTTCTAAAGAAACATGCTGTTATGAACATTGTCAATGATGGAATTAGAAATTCAAATGATTTGTGGTTGTTGCACAATAGGTTAGGGCATGCTCCACTTTTAGTTTTACGTCACTTGAGTATTGTAAACAATAAATTTGCATCCTTGAATAAAGAGTGCACTGTTTGCATTCAATCTAAGCAAACTCGCCTACCTTTTAATTCCAGCTGCATTAAAACTACTTGATTTTAGTTTATGCATATGGATGTGTGGGGGCCATTGTTATTCTCTAAATATTTTTGTATTTCATCACTTTTTTCTTCAATATTTGTTGGTTTTGAACTCAAATTGTGCATAAAATTTATACATATAAAGGACAATGTGATGTGATGGAAATACTTTGAAAAGTTGCAAATTTTGAGCTAAATGTATAGAGGTTTAAATTAAATTGAAGAATGTAAAAGCTCATAAAATCCTTCTTTTTATAAGAAGATGAGGACAAGTAGAGGTGGAAATAGGCTAGGCTAAGCTAAGCTTTACCTAAATAGGCTTGGGCCTGCAACAGAAATTTAAAGCCTGAGCATGGGCCTGAGCCTGTATGTAGGCCTTTTTTTAGGCCTAGGCCTGGGCCTTCAAAAGACCTGAGAAGGCCTGAAGCCTGTTTAAAAGCCTACTTAAAATATAGGCCTTTAAATAGCTTTTAAAACATATGCATCTAAATTCATATATAACCATCTTCACGCTTATTTAAAATATCACATTATGTCTTAAAAGCTTAGCATCCATTCTCGTTATAAAATAAAGGCTTAGTAAGGAAAAGAAAAAAATCTCTAGTGACAACAATTGTTTGAGCAAGTAGGAATAAGAAAACTAGTGTCTGCTGACTAATGAGATATATTTTCTAAAATTGAATGAGGATAACAAGTAATATGTAAATTTAGATTTTATCTCTTTTATTGTTCCTACATAAATTGGGACAAACTCCTCCTAGTAAGATTATAATATTTCATTTGGTGGACTACGCAAATCAAGGGAGAGGGAGTGAGTGAGTTAATATTGCCATTTCTAGCTATCGGAGAGAAGAGAGGTGGAGGTTCATGATTGATGTAAAAGTAAGGGTTTAGAGTAATAACGATGAAATGTGAAACTAATAATTAAGGTTAAGTTGGTAAATTTATAAATAATTTATACAATTATTTAGATGATATTATATATTATTATATTATAGTATAAATTTAAAAAGTTAAATAGGCCAGGCTTGTAGGTTAGGCCTTGTGAAAATAGGCCCAACTTGTTTATCTAAATAGGCTTAACAATAAGCCTGAGCCTGAGCCTAGCCTATTTACTAAATAAGCTAGGCTAGGCTTTATGTAGGTTAGGCCGTAGGCCCCTGTTAGGGGCTTGGCCTATTTCCATCCTTAAGGACAAAATATGGAAGCTTACAAGGATCATTGGAAGTGGGGGAAAAAAGAATAAAATTCAAAAAGAAAGATCGAAGAAGGAGCTTGAAGATACTCCAAGTCGCTTTTGTTTCGCTACAGCAGTGCAAAAGCAAAAGCACCTAAAAAATAGGCACTTCTGACCGCGTTCGCTTTTATTAAGCCACAGCCAAGCAAAAGCAAAAAAACTCCAAAAAAGGCCTTTCTGACCATGTTCGCTGTGTGTTCGCTATAGCGAAGCAAAAGCAAAGTTGTGATACTGATACTGTGTTTTTAAAAAGTGACGATTTTGGGGATTTTTTAACCTAAGAATGGCATAAAAAATGGGTCATTTTGGACGGCGGGAAGGCTGAGAACACAAGGTGGCTTCTTGGAGAGAGCTCTTGGAAGATTTTAGTGCTTCTTGGAGGAGATTCTTGGAGAAATTCAAGAGTTTCTTTCCTTTTTTTGGTTTTTTCCTCTCTTCTTCCCATTTTGCTAATATGGACATGACTTTTAAGTTCAGTTTTTGGTTTGTATTGATCATGAGTAGCCAAAACTATCAATTAGGATTACTTCTACTCATTGTATGGATTGAAACTACTATATTTTCTTGCTTTTTCTAGTTGTTGAGAATATATGTTGATTTTTCTTTATGCTTAATTACTATCTTGTACTTGATCACCACATGATTAGTTTAGTTCAATTGAATGATGCTTGGGAGAGCTATTTTGGTTGTAGAACTTGAGAAAAATCATGTTAGACTTAAAATTTATGGATTAAATGGATGGTTTGTTGTTAGAAAAAAGATATATCTAACAACCTATTATAGTCTAATAAAGAATTGTTTTAGGAAAAGATGGTTTTCATTAATTATAAACAAGAGATTGAATTTTGTTAATGAAGATTAAAAATCAATCTTGACTTGAAAGAGTTTGATTCATGATCTTAGAATCTTTGAATAGCATATGGACTCACACAACTAGCATAAGTGAATCAATTGTATAGTTTCATGAAACACAATGGGGAAGAAGTAATCCTAAGCCTTTAAGTCTTGAAGTAGAATCAATTTTACAATTTCCCTTATTTTACCATATTGTTTTCAGCAAAATTCCTTAAGTGACATACTCAATTTCAAATGATTTCATTCAAATTAGTTAAGAATATGGTTACAATAATTAACTCACTTTCATCATAATCCTTGTGGATCGACCACTCGTTTTCTCACAAAATTATCACTTGCGACATGTAAGCTTGCAAAAGCTAAACGGCGAACAAGTTTTTGACACTGTTGCCTGGGACTATTGACTAAAGTCTCTTGAGTTAATTAGTGTAATCGTGTGCTTGATTACGTTTGCTGTAACATTTCAACTTTTTAAACCAAATTTAACATATTGATTAAGTAACCTACCATGGAAATAAAAAGTTAAAACTCAAACAATAAAAATTTCCATGGTAGAAAGTTCTAAACAATAGTTTAAAAAGCCAATCAAGGTAGAAAATGGGAACTTAATAGTAGAATGTCAACCCCGATTAATAGAACGTAATCAAAATAATTTGATAAATCATTTTCTAACCATAGTGAAAGTAAGTACTAGGGATCCCTGAGAAACAACTGGACCTCGGACATTCGAAACCGAACTATATACCAGTCCTTCCACAAGCCCAGATAACAATTTATTAAATCTCTTAATCCAAATCCATTATCACAAAATCACATTAATAGGGGGCTCCGCTCAATAATAACAAACATTTATCGAATATCTCAATCAAACACCAAAACTAATCATTTCCAAAACTAGAGTTCACAATACTCAATTTATATAGAATTCTCAAATCATGATTTAAATAGTTCCTAGGTCATGGCATGACATATGTAAATAGGAAGACATGTGCAAATAAGAGGAAACTTAATGAGAGCCTGCAACTAGACTCACCCTCTTACCAACTTCCCTGCGGCCCTACTTATATCTCACCTGAAAAAAAACGTGTATATAGCAACCGTGAGATCCAAAGATCTCAGTAAACATTGGTTATTCAGAAATATACATGCAAACCGAGATCGAGAACATACAGCTCTAAAATCAAGTTCAGCTTACAATAATTAATTTATATTACTCTTTACATAAAACATTTAACAAACTAGTTCTCGATTCGGTTATCAAAACCCCCTTCCAAATGGGTTCGAAAACAATTGAAAATCACAATTCATTTTCCAAATATCGTCCACAAGAGATTTCACAAAAACGTGTGTCAATCTTGTCACAAAAAAAATAATTATATAAAAACTCTATCATATTCAAATCATAAATCACATATATAACATGCCAAGCAAGTGATTGATGCACAGATAGTCCTTATTACCCCGGACCAGCCTTATAACCGCTGACTGGAGCCATAGGCTAACACATAGTCCAATAGAAACTCATCCATTTAACTGGATTGTCCCAAGCTCACCAGTTCTTAAGATGTACCTGGCCAAAGGTGCAGAGCTCAAGTCTGGACTATGGCTCCCCTCCTTAAAAGAACAAAGCTAAGGAGGTGTCACATGTCCCACAGCTCCAATGCAATCCTGGCCAAAGGAAAACATGGAAGAAGGGGCCCTGACAAGTGCCATCCACTGTGCACCGAGTGATGGCATACCACGTGGTATTAACTTACACAAAATCTCCCATCACAACTCCACAACCATCCACTTACATCAACGGCGATCAATCACAATCATGGCATGTATAATCGAATTCCAAATCATCAGTATGGCTCCAAACAATATTGAAAAAAAAACACTATTATCTTAATAATCATGAAGATAATAATACTATTTCAACTTAAGGAACCATAACAAGTGTGTTCATCATCTAAAACATAACATCATTTCCAAATTTTTCCATTATCACACACAAGCATGCTTAAACAATTTTCAATATACAAATCAATGAGTTCTAATACACACAAGCATGCTTGAATAGTTTCTAAGTATAATATTAGTTTCTATTAAATATACAATTTCAAATCAAGCCCTCCATAGGCACAACAAATCCCAAAACAATTTAGTGTATATATATATAGTTGACAGGTATATCAAAGAATAACCAATGTTACCTCTATTCCAAGCTTATTATTACCAACACTTGGGTGCTTCCGATTTGCCAACACCAAACAATCTAACTTCAATCTACATAATTATTATACAATTTCTCATTACTCAAATTGCCAAATAAATATTCAAGATAATTACATAGACTTAAAGTCTCTAACTCTACCTCTAACTTTTAAATCTCACTTATAATGTCTAATTCTTCATTCTAATGCCATTCCCATCATTTCTAAATTCCAATAATTCATTTGAACCAACAACTAACTCAAAATAATTAAAATTGATCAAAATCCCCAATTTCTCTAACTTAGGGTTCCAACCAAAATACCCATTTCCATTTTACAAGTTTAAACAACACTATAAACCGATTAAATGTCAATTTTACCTCCAATAAACTTAACTCAACCATTAAACTCAAGCTTAATCGGTAAAACTATCATCTTCAATCATAACATTTCTCTAACAATCAAACCCCAACTCTAAATCTCTCAATTAATGTAATATAAAAATTCTAAACCGATTAAACGTCAATAATTACTCACCTCTACAAACTTATGGCTCCCATTTGTTGAAACTCCATACTTGCTTCAAGCCCTAATCTTCAAACTTGCTTTTCTCCCATCACAATCTATACTTTTAGAAAGCTCTCAATGAACAGAAAAATATTTGGGAAATAAGTGTGGTGATTGGGGGATTTTATGGGGAAGAAATTAAGCTCAAAAGTATCTCAACTTCCCCATTAATGGAGCAATGGAGCGCTGGACGAATAATGAAAGACGGAGCAGTGATGAGTCGCACGGTGGAGAAGGAACTAACAACAAGATGGTTATTAAATAGTAATGTGGGTCCCACTTGTTATTTTTATATTATTTCATTCTCCTTTAATTCTTTTATTTTTTTTATTTGTTTTGTTTTATTCTTTCACTTTCTTCTCCTCTTTCCCCCTTTTTTTTTTTTTTTTCCATTTCCACTTCTACATTTTCTTTATAACATGGAAAATTATTCATAATCCACTGAATCTTTAAGGCTAGTATCAATGATTAAGTTATATTTGTGTATTTTTCTCAAATAAAATCTCCATAACATATAAATAATCGTAATCATTTTGGTATTAAGATATTTTAAATACCTTTATTTAATCCCTCCACATCTTATTAAGTTATCTCTCCCCTTTTTTTTTCTAAATTTATAATATGAGATTATTATCATAAAATTTAATCCATTTATGATAAACTCTCTATACTCAAATAATTATATGGTAATTTCCCATTCCCATAAACTAACCTCATTAAATTCAACTTATTATTAATAAATATACTACTCAAAATTTCCAATCATATTTTATTATTCCTATTTTTTTTATCTCAAATAACGCATTAGTTTACTCTACACCTCAAATAAATTAATAAATTGCTTCCTAATAATGCTTAAATAATATGAGTAAAAATTGGGATGTTACATTTGCATCCTTTTCTTCTTCTCGTTGTGGGTTATTTGATTTGTAGGTACTTGTGCTCCGTATACAAACTTATTTATAAGTCATTCTTGACGGAGTTGTTGAAGAGTATTTTTCAGAAGATTTTGAAATTGAACTGGAGACTCCACCTCAAGTGCAACTTATCTAAGGACCTGAACCTTTACGGGCACTAGAGCAACTAAGACTATCACCTCATCCTCATTCATATTACAATATGGCCAATCCTAATGATGATGACTTGGAGCACACTTTGGATGAGTACATGGAGCCAGAAAGCTGTACCTATCAGTTTAGCATCCAGTTTCCTGCTATTCAAGCTCAGAATTTTGAGTTAAAGCCAACCATGCTTCAAATGCTCCAGATGATTTGCTTGTTTTTGGGAACTCGGCATGAAGATCCTACTGACTATTTAACATACTTTGTACAAGTATGTGAGAACTTCAAGTTTCAAAGAGTGACTTTGGATGTACTCAGATTGCGACTCTTCCCTCTATTACTTGATAAGAAGGCAAGAGCTTGGCTTACCACTCTACCTCTTAACTCAATTGCTACTTGGGATGAAATGGCATCCAAATTCAAAGCAAGGTTCATTTCAAGGGGTAGACAGGCAGTTCAAAAAGCTGAACTCTTGGGTTTCCAACAACAGCCAGGTGAATTTTTTCATAAAGCATGGGAGAGATTCAAGGAATTATGATATGGTTGTCCCAACCATGAACAAAAGACCTATGTCTTACTCGAAGCTTTTGCGGTAGGATTGGATGTACCCACTTTAAATATGCCCAACAATGCCTCTAATATTGGAATTGGTAAGATGAGGGTTTGTGATATATCATAGTTGTATGAGGACATCACCTTTAGTTCCTTGCAACAATATGACAAATGATAGTCCTAGTTATAGAACATATAACTATGACAATTATGACATAATTGTCCCAACCATAAACAAAAGACTTATGTCTTGCTTGAAGCTTTTACGGTAGGATTGGATATACCCACTTCAAATATGCTCAACAATGCCTCTAATGGTGGAATTGGCAAGATGAGGGTTTGTGATATATCATAGTTGTATGAGGACATCACCTTTAGTTCCTTACAACAATATGACAAATGATAGTCCTAGTTATAGAACATATAAGGAACCAAGTCCTTCAAGTAGTTCAAACGTGTCTAAAGAAATTACTGCTCAACTTGAAGCAATTGCCAAGAGATTTGATCAACTTGAGTTGAGAATGGAGAGAAATTCCTCCAAGAATGTGAATGCTATCCAAGCTCCAAGTGTTTCTTATGAAATATGTGGAGAAGCCCACTCATATGAAGAATATCATCATACTATGGATTCGGAGAGTTATTTGAACAATAATAAAAAGTATCCACGTGGCAACCCTTACTATAATACCTACAACAAGGGTATGAGGGACCATCCTAACTTTTCTTGGAAGATTGGACCTAGTGAAAATCTCATTAATCACTATGCTTCTACTAGTAAGCCAATGCGTCCACTAGGCTTTGAGCACCTATAGGAACCATAAGAGGGTGATTCCAAGACAAATAAACTCTTAAGGCAACTTTTTAAAAGTCAAGAAGGATTAATTGGCACCGTTTCTCTTCATGACACGACAATCAAGAATCTTGAGATACAAATAGAACAAATTGCTTCACACTTGAGTGCTCAACCAAGAAATGGTCTTCCAAGTGATACTATTGCTAATCCTAAGCGAGAAGGTAAAGAAGAATGCAAGGCTCTTACTCTATGAAGTGACAAAACTTTACTTGATGTTCCAAGTTTGGGTAAGGCTATTACAAAGCCAAATGACCACACAGTTGAAGATCTTAATCTTGATGAAGAGGTTGATAAAGACATTGTGATCGGAGAAGAGGACCATATGAAAAGGAAACAAACTGAGGAGAATCTAGATAATGTGGTGCAAAGCAAACCCGTTGCTCCTAAAAATATGGAAGAAAAGAAGAGAAAGACCAACACTTCTCCTCCATGATATGTTCCACCACCCCCTTTTTCACAAAGGCTCAAAAAACATCAAGAAGATGGGCAATTCAAGAAGTTTATTTAGATGATCAAAAAGTTGCATATCAACATTTCCTTTGTGGAAGCTTTAGAGCAAATACCTAAATATGCTAAATTCATGAAGGATGTCCTCACAAAGAAATGAAGGTTCAATGAGTTTGAAATGGTGGCCATCACCATATGCTTCACTGATGTTATCAAATAACTTCCACCTAAGTTGAAGGATACCGGGAGTTTCTCTATACTTTATTATGTTGGAGGTAAATTCTTAAGGAATGGTTTATGTGATCTTGGTTCTAGTGTCAACCTTATGCCTTTATTTGAGTTTAACAAGTTGGGATTAGGTGATGCTAGACTTACCACAGTTACTTTGCAATTGGCTAATAGAAGCTTGTCTTATCCTAAAGGGATTATTGAAGATATATTAGTTAAGGTTGATAAGTTCATATTTCCAACTAATTTTATTGTTCTTGATTTTGATCCAAATAGAAAAATGTCTTTGCTGCTAGGAAGACCATTTTTAGCTACGGCTAGAACTTTGATAGATGTGGAAAAAGGTTAGTTGACTTTGAGGGTGGCAAACGAGCAAGTTACCTTTAATATGAATCAATTGATGAAGACTCCTCATATGCATGAAGATTGTTTCTTTCTTGATATGATTGGCCTTGTTACACAAGAGGAATTTGAAACCTATATGATTGAATATCCACTTAAAGCCGCTCTTCTTGATGTCGATTATAAGGGTTTGGATGTAGTGGAGTGCCAGGTTATTTGGATGCTTCAACCCCTTATCCTAAAAGAAGAATACTATTTGAGTCACTTGATTTGGGTTCGACTGATAGACCAAAGTTGAAATCTTCTTTAGAGGAACTACCTTTACTTGAGCTGAAGGCATTGCCATCTTATTTACAGTATGCTTATCTGGGTTCCAACAACACTCTTTTAGTGATTATTGCTTCGGATCTCACTATTCAATAAGAGGAGTAGTTAGTTGAAGTCTTGAAGGCTCATAAGAAAGCTATTGGGTGAACAATTGCTGATATCAAGGGCATTAGACCCTTTATGTGCATGTAAAAGATCTTTTTGGAAGAGAATCATAAGTCTTCTATTGAACATCAAAGAATACTTAATGCTATTATGAAGGAAGTAGTGAAGAAAGAGCTTCTTAAATAGCTTAATGCTGGCATTATATACCCTATTCTTTATAGTTCTTGGATGAACTCAATTCAATGTGTCCCCAAAAAGGGCGGTATGACTATAGTAGCTAACACCCATAATCAACTCATTCCCACTCACATTGTTATCAGGTAGAGGGTTTGCATGGACTACCGTAAGCTCAATACGGCTACTCGCAAGGACCATTTTCCATTGCCTTTCATTGATTAGATATTAGACAAACTAGCTGGAAGGGAGTTCTTTTATTTTCTTGATGGTTATTCGGGATACAATTAAATAGCAATTGCTTTGAAGACTAAGAGAAGACTATATTTACATATCCATATGGCACCTTCGCTTTCAAGCATATGCCCTTTGGCTTTTGTAATGCACTGGCTACATTTCAACAGTGTAGATGGCTATTTTCGCTGATATGATAGAGTACACCATGAAAGTGTTCATGGACGACTTCACTATATTTGGTGATTCATATGAAGAGTGCTTAGCCAACTTAGCTCAAGTCTTAAAGCGGTGTGAAGACGCTAATCTTATGCTCAATTGGGAAAAGTGTCATTTTATGGTGAAAGAAGGCATTGTGGTAGGTCATTGTGTCTCCAAGAACGATTTAGAAGTTGATCAAGCAAAGATAGAGTTGATTGAACAACTTCCTCCACCTTCTAATGTTAAAGGTGTGAGAAGCATTTTGGGCCATGCTTGATTCTATAGATAGTTCATAAAGGATTTTTCCGAAATCACTAAACCATTATGTGCTTTACTTGAGAAGGATGCCGAGTTCAGGTTTGATAATGCATGCTTGAAAGCATTTGAAGAGTTGAAAAGAAAACTTGTAATTGCTTCTATCATCACAACTCCGGATTGGAGTTTTCCCTTTATAATGATGTGTGATGCTAGTGATTATGTCGTGGGATTTGTACTTGGGCAGAAAAAGGATAAAGTCTTCCATCTTATTTACTATACAAGCAAGACACTTGATGATGCTCAAGAAAACTACGCTACCATTGAGAAAGAACTTTTGACTGTAGTATATGCATGTGCCAAGTTCTGGCCTTACTTGATTGATGCCAAGGTGGTTGTCCATACTGATCATTCTGCACCAAGATACCTCTTTAGTAAGAAGGACTCTAAAGCAAAGTTGATTCGATGGGTTTTGCTCTTACAAGAATTTGATCCTGATATTGTTGATAGAAAAGGCTCTCAAAATCAAGTTGTCGAGCACTTATCTAGGTTGAGTACTGAAGCTTAATGTGATAGAACTCTACCTATTCATGAAACTTTTTTAGACGAGCAACTCTTTTCAGTGAGTTATTCTGAAACTCCTTGGTATGCTGACATAGTAAATTACCTTGTGAGTGGAATCATTTCTGAGGACTTGAAATATCACCAACGGAAGAAATTCTTACATGATGTCAAGTTCCATCATTGGGAAGAACCATTCTTATTTCACTATTGTGCTGATCAGTTGTTTAGAAGATATATTCCAAAAAGTGAGCAACAAGATGTATTAAAGTGTTGTCATTCCTCTGAACATGAAGACCACTTTGGTGGTAACAAGACTACTACAAAAGTCTTGCAATTTGGATTTTTCTGGCTATCCTTGTTCAAGGACTCTTATGAATTTGCTCTATCTTGTGACTGGTGTCAAATGGTTGGTAATATCTCTAGGAGAAATGAAATACCACTTAATAGCATGTTAGAAGTTGAATTATATGATGTGTGGGGGATTGACTTTATGGGACATTTTCCCAAGTTCTTCAACAATCAATACAATCATGTAGCGATGGATTATGTGTCTAAATGGGTTAAGGCCATTGCTTCTCCGACAAATGATGCTAAAGTAGTGGTCAAATTCATAAAAAACATATCTTTACTCACTTTGGTGCTCCAAGGGCTGTTATAAGTAATGGCAGCACCCACTTTTGCAACCATCAATTTAAATTTCTTTTGAAGAAGTACGGAGTGAAACATAAGTTGTCTTTAGCCTACCATCCTCAAACAAATGGTCAAACTGAAATTTCCAATAGAGAAATCAAGAAAATTATTGAGAAAACTGTGGGTATCACTTGAAAGGATTGGTCCATGAAGTTAGATGATGCATTATGGGTCTATTGCACCGCTTATAAGACACCTATCATATGTCTCCCTATCGGTTGGTTTTTGAGAAAGCTTGTCATCTTCTTGTAGAGTTGGAACACAGTGCCTATTGGGCTATTAATAAGTTGAATTTTGATAAGAAAGAAGTAGGTGACAAGAGGCTCTTGCAACTTAATGAGCTTGAAGAATTTCGTTTCCATGCCTATGAGAGTTCAAAGCTTTACAAGAAGAAAACAAAGCAGTGGCATGATAAGAAGATTGTCTCTAAGTCTTTTGAGCTGAGTTAACGAGTGCTCTTATATAACTCTAAGTTGAAGATTTTTTTGGGAAAGTTAAAGTCTAGATGGTTTGGCCCTTTCACTGTGGTTCAAGTCTTTGACAAAGGTGTTGTGGAGCTAGAAGGACCAGATGGTGAGAGATTCAAGGTCAATAGACAGCGGTTAAAGCATTATTGGGGTGGTACGATAGAGAGGCAAACCATCACTCTTCCTTTCACTGATTCTACTTGACAAAGTGAAGAGTCAGGCTGAAGACTATAAATCAAGCGCTTCTTGGGAGGCAACCCAAGTTCTTAACACTTTATCTTTTCATTTCTTTTGATTTTTCTGTGTTTTAGTAGATTTATGTTTGGTTTTACCTTTTTGTAGGTAAGAAAGGTTTTCCCATAGCTAAACGAATATTGGATTGGTGCTACAATGGGTATTTGATACAAGGAGTTGCAACTACAAAGAGAAGTACAAATCAAATTTTGCATTTGAAACTACTTGCTTGAATATCATTGTTGTTACTTGACTGATTATATAAAAGGTGAATGTGAATTGAGATGGAATTTGTATGTGGTGGATTGACCTTTGGAATTGACAACTCTGCTTTGACCATGCTTGAGTAGTACATCATGTTGGTTCTTATGTCTTTTGATGTGTTTCACTAGTTTGTGAAGTGAGTTGGGTGTTGTTTGTGGAATTTGGGTGATTTAGGTTGATTTTATGCAATTTTGTTTTTATATGGTGTTGTCATAATGTTTTGATGTGATTGAATGATGTGTGATGAGATTTGGGTGCCACTTGTGGAAATTGGGGTGAGTTAGGATGATTTGGGATTCTTATTTTGCTATCAAATTTTTTTTTTGTTATGCTGTTATCCTTTTTTTTGTTTTGCTGTGGCGAAGTTGCAACAAATGATGTGTTTTTCTATGAGTTACTGTGTGTATGTGGTTGTTATTGCTTCGCTATGGCATATTGAAGGTAAAAGCGGGCCATTTTTCTATATTTCTATCTAGAATCCCAATTTTTGCCTTTACTTCACTGTAGCGTAGTAAAAGCAAAAACCTCCATTTTTTCACCTCTTCTGTCTAGTTTTCTTTGAGTTCGCCTTTGCTTCGCCATTGCAAAGCGAAAGCGAGTTCCTTCCATTTTACACTCTTTTTGTGCATCTCAACGAGAGCACACAAAAATGATAAAATAAAATAAAAAATAAAAAATATATATTTTCTATATTTATCATTTCACCCTTATTTTTCTTTTCATTTTCTTCTTTACCCTTCTGAACTTACCCCATTTATAAAATCATATTCATTTTTGAAATTCAAAGCTCCCTCGTTTTTTTTGTAAATTCCCTCTCATTACGAACCCTGATTCATTCCATTAGCCTCTTTTAGGCTTTGTTTGGTTCAGGATTTTTGTAGGTGAGGTTGGGGGAGGTGAGGTTTGTGGAAGAAAAAAGTGTGTTTGGTTGGAAGGAGGGGAGGTTAGGGGTGAAAAAATAATTTGTCTTCTAGTGCTCCCCTCCCCTCCTTTCTCAACCCCCAAATTTGGGGTTTTTTCTAGGGGAGAGAAATTTTTTATCTCATCTTGACCAAATTGCCCTTATCAATTATTTGATATTCCATACTTATCCTTCTAGTAAAAGCCTTCTTTCCTCTTTAAGCCGTTCTGTCCAACAATGGAGCTTAATAATATTTTTTATTTGTGATTGTGCATAGATCCTTTTGATATTTTGTGGGGCTATCTCTGTTTCTTGCAAGCACAGTAAGCAATTAACTTTTTAATACTTTTTATTAATTATACTTGCACAATAATGTGTTTTCTTGGCCCAATTCGCTCATAATTTCTGTGTGTTGATAATTTGGCAAATGATAATTATTAACAAATAATAATTTTTATAAACAATAATTATTAATAAATACATTGTAAAAGAAAAAGGAAAATATGTATAAGGATATTTTTGTCCACTTATAATTAACTCCCCTCACCTCCCCTTCTGAACCAAACAAGATACCAAACCTCCCCTCCCCTCTTCTTGAACCAAACAAACTTATAACCTCCCCTAATCTAACTTAAATAAACCTCACCTAACCTAATTTCCGTTGAACCAAACACACCCTTACTTTTACCATTCCCTTCAAATCTCACCACAACCTTTCTTCATCTGGCGGAGCTCACCATCGTTGCCTTCCCCATTCCTCCTTCACGTAACTCACCTCCGGCCAGTTCCTCCCATACCGTCGACCATCAGCCCACGTTGACGCCATACCCCATCTTTCCCTCACAGCCTTGTCCGTCACTCACAGCACCGCCGACCCTCAGCTTCGGCCCTCAGCTCACCGCAACCCACACGCTCTCTCTCTCTCTCTCTCTCTCGTTCTTCACCGTCCAATCCACTCCCTCCACCGGCGGCTTTGACACTCCATCCCACCCTTCCTCTCCGCCGCTCTCTCTCCCCACTCCTGCGTAACAAATCCTCTTCCCAACTCCCCCACCGCGCACCATCTCAACGCCCTCACCCCTCACCACCCACCGCCCCTCACAGTCGAAGACCCAGCCGATTAACGCCCCCCCCCCACAGTTCACCGTCGACCATTCGATTTCTCTCCTTCATCGCATCTCAGTTTCCAAAGTCATTCCCCACCATCTGTAATCTATATTTCCCGCAAATTTTTTTCTTCTCTGGCGCCAGTAAGCATTTTTCCCTTCTCTCTCTTTTGGTCTCATTCTCTTATTTCTACTCGCTTCACCTCCACCTCCTCATTTTCACACTTGTCCGTTTCTGCAATGAGCTCGGTCCAGTTGCATTTGGGTGATGTCAAGCCGTAATCTTCAAATTCCTCACTCGGTGCTCTGCTTGTGTTAGTCTCTCAACTTCAAGGTAACTTCTAGCTTTAGACTCTCTTTTGTTTCTGGGAAGTGTGTTTAGGCTTAACTGTGAGGAGGTTGGGCTAGGATTTAAAGTAATGCATGCGTTGTAGGCTTGAACAGCTGAAACTCATCTTGGGCCTAGCAATGTTGTAATCTGACTGATGTTTTCTGCTGTGTAAATCCTTGTAGAAGCCTAGGTGCGCTTGATTGATTTAGAAATTTACTCTAAAAATTTCTAGGCAGCATGATGCATGTAAGCTTGAATTGAGGTGGTTAGTTTGGATTGGACTGCTTCTAGGAAGTGTGATTGGTGGCGTTTGGGTTTGCACAGATGGATGGCAAAGGACTTTCATTTTTGTATATAATGAAATTGCTATTTTGGATTCTGAGACATTATTGTTGAGATTGAAAATGTTGTTGTTGATGAGAATTAGAACTTCAATGTCTTTGATGGCTAGCCCTTTGTGAATTCCTTTCGACACATTACTCTTAGATCATGTTTGGCTGTATTAAGTATTTGCACTAAATTCTGTTATTACATCAGTCCGGATTTTGAGACATTAGTGCTGATATCTTTTGTGCATACTGAAAAGTGGTTTGAGAGCCTCTTAAACACACTTGTTGAACAATCTTGCGAGGTCTCCTTTTTATCACATTACTACTCTTTGACCATTTTTTTGCTGAATTTAGATCCCGTGGTGATGTTGCAAAATAACTACTTATTTTTCATGGTGTTTCAAATGGTTGTGAAGCATTGAATTGTTTTCATTGCTTGCTGATTTACTATCGAAAAAGACCACAATAGGAGGACTATGTTTTGCACTAAATTTGTTTGTGAGAACCAAATTTCACATCTTTCTAGTGGTTTCAAAATTCATGGTTTTACTTTACATGATTCCAAGAGTATAGTGCTTGAGATTGAATTTGCTAGCTAGCAAGTGACTTCCTTTTAATCTGAATGGATGGAACTTTTGTTGAAGGTGAATTTCAGGTTTGAGGGACTATTGAGAGCTGAAAAATTTGGAAGTGAGGAGGTATAGGATTGGAATTATGGATTGCCCTGTTGAGGTTCTTAAACAGTCACAAGTTTGGGGGAACTTTTTCTTTGTAGGACGTGTGCTTTTTTTGCTCGTTCTTGTTTTAATTGTGGATTATTCATTGTTTTTGTGTGTGTTTTTCTTTGGTTTTGTTTTTGTGCAGATAATGAACAAGCGCCGAGCTGCTCCTAAAAAACCAGCCCCTAAATGGACAAAGACTGCTGCTGTACCTCCACCAACTTAACCACCTCCTTCACCTTCTCCACCAGATTTGCTACAAGTTGTCAAGGACCTCATGAACTCATGACCTTTGCGTCAAGAGCGCAAATTCCCTTCTACTACTTGGTTTAAGTTCTACAAGTTGGCGATTGAAAAACTTGGTTTAGGAAATCTGTTGACACCAAGGGCTTCTAGCAATGAAACATTTGTCAGACATTTCTATTATTATGCCCGTTGTTATGGTATTTCGTCAATGCAGTTAAGAGGTGTCCCACCTTGTGGCAAGAACTTCATCAGTAGGGAATTCATTCGCCAATTCTATGGTCTCCCTTTCTACCCCAAATATCAATATAATCTCTTGAAAAATGATGCTGAGAATTTTCCCTTGATATCTGGGGTAGAAAGGGAGATCATAGAATTGGCGAATGAATTCCCTGTTAAAGAAGTTCTTGCCATAAGGTAGGACACCTCTTAGCTGCGTTGACGAAATACCATAACAACGAGCATAGTAATAGAAATGTCTGACAAATGTTTCATTGCTAGAAGCCCTTGGTGCTAATAGATTTCCTAAACCAAGTTTTTCAGTCGCCAACTTGTAGAACTTAAACCGAGTAGTAGAAGGGAATTCGCGCTCTTGACGCAAAGGTCGTGAGTTCATCAGGTCCTTGACAACTTTTAGCAAATTTGGTGAAGGAGGTGGTTTATGTTAGGGAGGATGAGGATCCTATTTCCAGTAGAGCTATTGATGCTGACACCTCTGAGTCAGAGTATGATCCTATAGATGATTCTGATGCTTGACGAGGCTCCTTTGACTGTTGATTTTTTTTTTTTGTGATGCTTGTTCTTTTTGCTTCACTATGTTTTCTTTGACATCTTTTAAGTGTAGGTATTAGAGTTAGCATTTTTGTGCAGTTCAACTTGAGTTCATGTGAATATGTTGCTATTTTGTGATGTTAGCTATTGATGGCTAATAGTTGTTTTGTATGCCAACTCTGTCATCGTCACTAGCTATCCATATGATAGGTTTGAATGCGGGTGCTGATACAGAGAAGGTAAGGTCGGAAATGGGTATATGGAATTACAAAACTGAGGTTTTTGGGTGGAAGCTAATTGATGGAATTGAGGAAGTTTGACTTCTACTTGGAATTGGAAAAATTTCTAATTCCATCATATCAAACAAATCTAGACATTGAATTGAGACCCAATTCCAATCCCACACCCCCCAATTTCATCATACCAAACGTGCGCAAAGGAAAGTGAGAAAACCATGGCTCAGATGAAAGTCAAACTTCAAAGATGATTGTAACACCCATTCATTATATTAGAGGGGAGGGGGACTCTATCAATAAGCCATTGGATGCAGGATCCGAGAACTTTTATTATTTAACAACTGAACAATAACCAACAAAAATCGTAAAATATAGAATACACATTATTGCAATGCATGGAATGCCCACAAAACTATTAAGCCGAATCACCAAGCTTTACAATGCGATATTCTTTGACCAAATAAATAATAATAAACTTCTCGATAGATCCAAATTCTGATTCAGCTAGTTACTCATGCCTCAATACAACATGCTATTGCTCTAAAGAGTATAATGTAATCACGGACGCAGATGTCTAGGGGCATATAGAAAAAGCCCCCACCACAAGGTTCAATAGCAACCTAGTCCTCCACTCTTTTTGGCCCAAGAGATATGTCCTGAAACTTCCTTGCTTAGTCGAGCTTGACATTAGAATAGAGGAGGGTATCCCTAGTGAGCGGCATATTCATAAGATAGCATATCTGTTCGCAAAAGAGAAACGGTCAGCTGGTATCGACGAGATGAAAGCAACAGAGAGCTCCAAATAAATATTTGTTTAATGATTCTATCATCAGAAATATACCATGTGGATATAATCTAACCATAATTTTGCGCAATACCTATCCTCGATAAGAGGTGGTAAAAAACAAATCAATGGAAAGTTACCCCCAAGAAGTACTCTGACCTATAGCAAGATCTTATTGGCAAATATTAGACATCCTTGAATAAATAAGTTACTTTTATTGATTTGTCTTTGTTTCATAAGAATTTCTCTCGCTTTACTTACTTACGGCCTTCAATTATCAATTATCAAATATTACTATCATCATTCACAGAGGACATACCCCTATCAGAGTTGAGATGAGCAAAATCAATCCTGTTATCCATGCAAGGGTTCGCCTGACCAACACGACTTCCGCAAGTGATGCATTCAATGCTTTACCTTCCTCCAACAATCGAGCCGCATGGTGAGAAGTCAACACAACATCAAGCCTCTTACCTAACTCCTGAGTAGTTCTTGAATGAGAGTAGATAACTCCAACAATTTGACCTGATCAATCATCAATCATTAGGGGTTATGCAATTGAATTCAATGGAGCAATCAAGGCTATGCAATCAAATTTTTGGAGCAATAAACTTTACGGTGACATCTAAAGATCCCATCCAAGAGAATCTTCAAACTTTATGAGTAACATCACTGACAATATTATTCTAAAGCAAATCACCACAATGACGTTGCAAAGCTCTTGTTTTAGATCATGTAGTAAGTAATTAAGACAAACAATATTTGACCTTTGTGAGATTCCTGCAGTGAACCAAGTATCTTGGTTAAAGTTGCAAGTAGCAGCTCGACCCCATCCTGAACAATGCTTTCAGCTCCATTTTGCTCTCGCAAAGCCTACACCGTATATGTCAACCAGACAACTATAATCCACGTTTATAACATTTAAGGCAATGACGAACATATATAAGCATTGAACCAAGAGAAACACTAAGTACTTGGGAAAAAAGCGATAATTTCCAATGTTAATGTGGTAGCAAACACTAAAATGGCATATTTTCCAACTTTGCTTTCTTCTTCTACATTGCAACTAAATAACAGCTACATTAACTAATCCAAAAAAAATTGACATAGGGATTCTGAGTTGGCAAATTATGTTGAGAAATCAATGTGCCCTTCCTCAGGTCATACAGGCACCATATAGCAAGCTAGCAAGCATCGGCCAAAGTGATTCACTAAAAACCTTAGTAAACAAACATTCTCACTAAACTAAAGACTTGCATTTCCTGTTATCTTCAGTTAAAAAATGACATAGAAGTCAGTTAATAACATGTTGAAGGAAGTAATCAGCCTGTAAAACCCTTTAGTTTAATTATTCTCCTAAAGCATCAAATACAACCATAAACTTGTAAGGGGCGCAAGGTTTCCCTTAAATTAGTAATTTTCATTAATATGGAACATTCACCTCAAAATTTTCATATCAATCATGTAGCTTTTTATTACACAAACAACACAATTTTAAATAAAAAAATTCACACAAACATATGGAAGGACTTGAGATGCAAGATATCTCAGGTGGCACTAGTTGAGAGAGAACAAAATACCACTTAAGTACTATTGCTTTTCACTTTCAAAGCTTCCACTATCATGAATTCATTAGCCCCATCCATAACGCAAGCCTACACTCCAAAACATGACCTATTGGAATTTTGGTACCACCAACTTTTCCAGAAGCACAATCCAGAAACTATGACATTTCTAGCATGTTATGGAGTAAAGCAATACAAAGGTACAGGAATAATAGTTCCACTACATTATTTCAAAAGTTTAAGGACAACCAAAAGAAAAGAACAGGAATGCAAGAAACAATAAGAGAAATAATAAACACCTTAATACCACCGAAGCTTCCCATCAACAACTCTGCCGGATTCCATGTACTTTGTGATAAATCATGATGCATTTGAATTGCTTTTTCAACATTGCGAACCAGAGATAGAAGAGCTACCATATACTCCCTTTCTGATTTCTATAGACACAAACATGTAAATCTTCAATCAGATCCATAAATAAGCTCACCAGGTACCAAATATAGCTTTTAATCTCATGATACCTTTGACATATGCAGATTCACCATTGCACCATTTGCAGAAGGGATGGTCAGCACTCCATTTAATGGCTCTTGGCCATTAGGAGCATAAGATCCACCCATCATAGATGCCTAAGAAAACAAAGATAAAATTTATTTTCACATAAAAAATGATAATCGAACAGCATAAAAATAACTCAAAAAATTATATTATCAAGACTGACAAAAGCACTAATTTCTTTTTCAGTGAAATCTTCTGACAGTTCATCCAAGAGAAGCACAGAAACATCATCTTCATCTGCACACATTCAACGAAAAAAGTAAGGAACAAGAACCTCAACAACAACCTTTATTCTATTATCCTGAGTCATTATGAACTTTACAAAATCTCACCTGGAAATTGAATGTCAACTTTATCTGAACCAAGAACGTATGTGCTTCTAAATGCATTGCTGAATATTTCATTATGCTGAGAAATTTGTTTATGATCTGCATGAGTCAATGCTTTTGTTTTCAATTATTGTAAATGAAAAAAATAATAATTAGATAAATCAAAATCCAGCTCAAACACAGGCCAGAGACCATCAATTCCATTCACTTCCAGCAAAAACACAGCACGGGGCCTCTTGAATGGATTGGGAGTAAGGATCTCATCCAGCTGCAGGAAAGCATGATATTGACAATATTAAAACTGAAAAAACATAGTTAAACATAAATAAGGTTATCAGAAACTAAAAATCACTAATAATTACCTTGGATGAGCCAGCGGCTGTAAGCCTGGAAGAAGGTGCAAAACCAAGTAAAATTGATACAGCAGCACCAACTTCCTGAAGCAACAATGACGGATTCTGCAGAAAGGGTTAAGTAATGCCACCGAGTGAGATGGTATGGAATAATACGGATATTAGCTATAAATTGAGTGCAGTTAAGATTTCTTCATATTTCATGAGTTAACTTTGAAAAATCTATTCAGATTTCACATTATATATATATATATATGTATGTATGTATGCATGCATGCAATTAGGTTCATTTTGTAAGAGAACCACACTAGAATACGACACATTTAATCCAGCGATTAAGACTAAAAGAAAGGCGGAGAACGATAAGTATAATCTTGCGTGAAATTTGCAAATTAAAAAGTTAGCGGCACTAAACTAGTGCCGAAAGGGTATACCAAAGAAACACAATTCCCCCCGTGAACACTACTCCTACTTCCATGGCTAGAACGTTGCGATTCAACAGACTAGCAAGCTTCCATTGATTCGTCACTATTACTTTCCCCATACTTACAAATACCAATTATTAGACTTGAAGGATTGTGTTGCAGGAATTATGCGTGAATCACCGGATTCAAGTCATTTTATTTTCCAGAGAACATCTACTCTTAAACAAAGGGAATTTGATAAAGATAAACCCAATGACTTGACATAAGTTTGCATGGATCTGTAATTTGAATCGGACGATATAATGGTATGAGAAAAGAAGTACCTCAACTTCATGGTCGGGTGATCTTGCGCGAAGGAATTGATGATCAGTGCCATCAATGAAGAAAACGGAACCAGAATCCTCACTCTGCCCAAATAATCAGATCAGAGAAGACAAATTGTTAGATAAAAAACGACCACGGAAAACCTTACGCTTCAACTCAGGTTGATTAATCAAGGAAGAGAGAAAAGATGGACAAACCCTAGCTCGAGGAGAGATGAGGAAAAAGATGATAAACAAGCTCAAAACGCTGCAAGCGCGAAATTCCATCGCTCCGTGGGAAAGAAAGATACTACTGGATCTCGTGGTTCAACGAGGAAGAAGGAAGGGCGAGTCGAACTTCCCAAGTTGCCTCAAGACATCGAGAGGTGTCGTTTTGAATCAAACTTAACCATCCTATCCTAATGTCCACAAAACGACGTAACGATGTTTTTTTTCGTTTTTTTGCCACACCAATGACACCATCTCGGATTAGTGGGTTATGTATCTTTTTATTATTGTTTTACTTTGATTTTTATTTTAAAAATAAGAATAAAAAATAAAAATATTTTGATTCTTACTCTAAAACATAAACAGAGTAATTTTTATATTTAAAATAAATAAATAAATATTTAAAAACATAAGTATAACATGTCTAACCATAAGATAAGATAAGATAAGCATAGACTTCTATTTTGGTAATTAGTATTTGATATTTGATGTGATTATATTTTATCAAAATATCCAATAAAAATTCTGGGTATCTGCGTGTGATCTAGTTTCGATACTATGATGAGACGTGGATTGTTCAAATACAGTTATGATAATCTAAGTTTAAAGTTTTAATTAATAATTTTTAAATAAAAATTATTGTTTTGAAGAATTGACAATTAAGATAGTGTCTCTATTTTAATTTTTATACACATTAAAATAGTTTTTTAAGAAAATAAAGTAAAAAAAGACTGGTGAGCTCTTTTTTTTTTGTTTACACCCTCCAATGTCCCACCCCCTTTGAAGGCAGACTAATTCGGAGTCACCTTCGGTGTAGAGGGACTTCCCAGGAATCAAACTCGAGTCCTTGAGGCAAATGGCGGGGGAGGCACCTTAGCTCCCCCTTCCAAACCATCCGAGCCACATCCCTTGGGCAAAAGACTGGTGAGCTCTTGGTGCTCATCAATCCACGCATAATGTTGCAATTAAAGTTTAAAAGTATCAAGTTTTGACTTAGAGTTGAAATTGTATGAAATTGATATGCTAGCAATTTACATCAATCCATGTCTAGACAAGTGAGGGGTATTATAAACGAAGGATCCAAGTTCATGAGGGTGTCCTATCTCAATTTCTCCCTTTAACTCAACAATCTAACTAAATAACTTTCTATATGTTATTTGCAAAGCAAGATTAAATGAACTGGCTCAAAAACCCGTAACATACTTTCAACGGTAAAATAGTAGAAAATAAAAACAGAAATATCCATAGAAAAACTATAATTCATTTCATTGAATATGTTCAATGTAATAGTAGGCTATTTATAGAATATTACAAATCATCTAAGCCATACACATATTAAAAAAAGAGATCATTCTAAATTATATTCCTTTAACATTTGTTGAGCTGTCCTCTTGTGTCCTATTTGGGGAGATGATTTTATATTCTAATTACTAATTAGTACATACAATCAATCTATATATAAGACAAATAGCAGGAATATCAATATACTTCATCTTATGCTTTATGCAAATTATGTAATTTATTTATATATAATATGATAATTTTAATGAATCATACTATTTTCAGGGTATAAATGCGTGTCCTTTTAAACTAACGCGCGGGAAGCAGGAATTTACGAACATTAAAAACCAAACTCAGCTAATCTTTTTGGGTTTCGTAGCTTCTTGCTTTGGTTTTTCTTCGGTTCCTGTACTTTTGGCCGCTGTGGCCTCAAGAGGGTTTTTTTCCCTCTTGTCACTTCAAATTAAAAAAAAAAAAAAAACCAAACTCAGAGACATTAATACAACAAACAAATTTTTAAAGTGTTAGTCAATAAGTTTACTTTTAATTTTTAAAGTGGTATAATAACTCTTTTGTGATGAGAAAATGTCAAGAAGACCTTGAGGCCCAAAGAAGCCCAAACAGAGCAAAAGTGCAAAACCCTTGTTCAACCCCAAGGATTTGCGCGCGCCTCACCCTCCAGAACTGGATTTTCTGCTCCCACCGTCTCACTCCCTTCACGGTGGTCCTTCCTTTCGGCTAAGTGCACTGGTTCACCCTGAGTTGACCCAAAAATGGCTGACGTGGTACAATATAGATTGGAGCGCATGGTCGACGAGCTCGACGACCTCGAGCAACGTGGCCTCTTCAGCCGCCGCGAAATAGCCGAGATCGTGAAGCAGCGTCGGAAATTTGAGTACAGGCTCAAGCGACCGAGCCCTCTCAAGCAGGACTTTTTAGCCTATATTGAATACGAGACTCAGCTTGACGCTCTCCGGAGGCTCCGCAAGAAGCTGGGGGTGTCGCCCGAGTCGGAGAATCAAGGAAATGAAAAGAAGAAGAAGAAGAGGAAGTCCAAGTCGGATTTCGCTGGTGTGTTGAGGATTATGGAGATTTATGAGTTGGCTTTGAAACGGTATAAAGGCGATATTGATCTTTGGTTTCAGTATCTTGAGTTCTGCAGGCTGAAGAAAAATGGGAGGATGAAGAAGGTAACATGCTACGTATTGTATAACTATTTTCTCTAGAATAATGGAAGAAAACAACATAGTAACATAGAGCCAAAAAATGCTTGTCAATCAAGTTGAAGGTATTGGCTGGACAAAATTATTAAATTAAATTGGGTGGAAGCAAAACCTCCTTCCACATGTGATCAGTATGATCTGGGTTCTGGAGAAGTTTTCCATTTTCTGACGGGGGTATCCCTTGTTCATTATTCAACACTAGGGATTCTTTGCTTATCAGTAACATTATAGCTACCCACATATATGTTCTAATATTATATTCTGTTTTAATATTTATGTTTTTATTATAGCATCTGAACATTTGCGTCCTGAAATTTCTCAGGCCCTCGCAAAACTTGTTAGGTTTCATCCAAAGGTGCCTGGAGCTTGGATATACGCTGCAGCTTGGGAATTTGACCGTAACTTAAATGTTGCAGCTGCCCGTGCTCTAATGCAGGAAGGACTTAGGATTTGCCCAACTTCAGAAGACCTTTGGGTGGAGTATCTTCGGATGGAACTGACATATCTTAACAAGTTACAGGCTAGAAAGGTTGCTCTTGGTGAGGATGAGGGAACTTTGACTCGTGACCAGAGCGATGTTAATGAGAAACAACAGAGAGATGAAAATGAAGATTCGTTCATGTCCTTCAATGTTAGAACAGAAAATAATGAGAATTTAGATGTGGAAAATGCTGATTCAGAAAAGAAACAAGAATTATTTGCTGAGCATGGTATGAGCATCTTCCAAACTATCTACAGTGGTGCAGTTGAAGCTGTTCCTTCTAGTCTTAATCTTCGGCATCGATTTCTTGAAATATTGGAGGGTACAAAGTTAGCAAATTCTGAAGAAATGTGTCAGGAGATACTGAATGGCATGAAGAGAGATTTTTCAACACAGCCAGAGTTCTGGGATTGGCTTGCAAGACGTGAATATAACCCTGAAAATGTGCAGGAGATGAGTGAAGAGGCCATCATTCCCCATATGCAAAAGGCAATTCAGGTATGAATTCATGGAGATCTCTAAGACCATAGAGAGCTTATTATTTGAGTAAATGCTTTTACAATGAAAGTAATTAGAAAAGTATGCTTATAAGATTATTGGTCTTGTGCACCTATACTGGTCTGATAAATCTCTGATATTTTTTGCTTTTTGTAGGTTTATGAGGAGGCTTTGAGAAGTGTGCCTTCGGGCAATATGTTTAGGTTGTATGCAAACTGTCTAATGGATTGTATAGCTCGTAAAGAGGGAGAAACCAATATATCTGGGTTGTCAGATGAAGCTGTAAATTATATATCTCATCTCTTGAGAATATATGAAAGGGCTGAAAGTATGGAGTGCCTTACTGAAGATCTTGCTTGTGATTGGTTGTCATTTTATTTGCAATTGGGACAGTTGGATGAAGCCAGGAAGCTGTCGACAAAGCTTTGCTCTGGCAAACTTGCAGAGTCTGTGCAATTATGCGTATTAAGGATAAATATAGAGATTAAATGCATAGCAAGGAGTTCTCCTTCACTAAATGATGCTGATCTGTCATCCCTCTTTGAACTCCTACGATATTGTTTGAGAAAATTTCCCGTTTCAAAATCTGAGATCTTGTGGGTGATGGTATGTTGTCTGCACTAAATTAATGTTTTGGTTTTCATTATGTTTCAATATCAGTTTGACCCCTGATTTGCTTTGAGCATTGATGTTCATTCGGGCTTCTATTAGATGATCTTTCAAGGCCCATTGATGAACTTTTTCTCATTTTGTCCCAATCTATGTAAATTTCACACATTTTGTTCCTGTACAACCCAATCTTAAACAGATCTTTTCCTCCTTTATCTAAACTGTTCTGTACACTTGAGAGATCAAATTCATAAGGTCTTCATAATTCATCTCTGAAATTTCTCACAGGCCCTTAAATTGTATGCAAATCAAAGACCATATTTTGATAAGCTGTTGGAGATTTCTGTCACTACTTTGGCCGGGGATGGTGGCAGTGAAAATGGATTTTCCCTCTCCTCTGCCATTGTAAAGTTTATCCTTCAAAAGGATGGAATTCAGCAGGCCAGAGAGATATATAAGCGGTATGTCTTGGATTTTTGTTCTCATGCTGTTTTTTTAGCTGGAAGATCCTTACGCTTTCTTCTCATTGCAGATTTCTAGCTTTACCACATCCTGGCCTTGTTTTATATAAAAACTGCATTGACCTTGAAGTAAACCTTGCTTCAATAGGAGATAAAGATGGTCTCGTGAACGCTAGAAAATTATACGAATCTGCACTTGCAACTTATGACCAGGATGTCAAATTGTGGCAAGATTACTATCAAATGGAAAGCAAGGTATAACTTAGGAGCGTATGATAATCTGATATCTAATGATATAAGATTTTGTCATGTTACACTTACACCTTGTAGCTGTCTGAACTAGCATGAAATATCACTCTAATAATTTTGATGGCAGTTTATATATTTATCATGTCAATTAATAATTTAATATTCATCTGACTGCCTCTTTTATTATTTGAGGAATGGCATATCATTTATTTCAAATAGCTCTCCCATTATGGGTTTTTGACTTTTTTCACATGCTTTGCAGATGGGAACGTCGGAAAAGGCTACTGCCGTTGTGTGGCGGGCAAGGAGGATACTCAAAGATGCGGGCCTATCCATTACTTCCCCCAATGTGGGGTGATACTCAGATGCTTGTGAATCATCATGGCTTCAATTTTGACCCCATTTTTTAAAATGTTTTTTCTCTTAGGTAGGGCCGACGTGAAAGTTTCTGCTACATATTTTCTTTCGAGGCAGATAACACAACTGTTTTAATCTTGTGTCTTTTAGTACCTTGTAAACTCTAAATTAGAGGATTGAAATGTATATTATTGTGTAATTTGAAATTCGAGCAAATACAATTTTTTTTAGACTCTTTCGTTTTTAGGCTAATTTAAATTATTTTGAAAAATAAAAATATCTTTAAATGATTTGAATATATGTTACTCTCTCCGGTCCTAAATATAAGACATAGTTTATGTCCTATATTTAGGACCGGAGGTAGTACTATATTTTAGATTGGATGAAAGTTATTTTGTTTTTATTTTTGATTCAAGTAATTGTTGTATATTTAAAGAAACACTTACTTGGCTAGATTATGTTGGTTGCTCGACTTATCCCTCATGAAGTGGTCTAATCTGGCCACTTAAAATACAATTTTAAGCACTTTTTTTATATATAAGCTAAGATAAGATTCCTCACAACACCATAAAATTGTAACTGGCTTGCGTCTTTTTCTTTAGAGAAAAGGTTCTTTAGAGAAAAGGACGCAAGCTGAATCCCATAAAATCACTTTCAAAAAACTGAAACAAACTGCCCCGGGGGGATGCATTGCTGTTTTGCGTGCAACATTAATCTTTATCCGACAAAACACATTTTGGCCATTCCTCGTATGGAATCACGAGTGCAAAATGAATGATTTGGTTTTTCTGGAGCTCAACAGGTAAAATTAAGTAATTAACCCCATACGTCTACCTCCAGTACAATACATAAAAGTATAGTCTTTGGTCTGAAGCTCGTGGAAAAGAAGAGACGAGATATCACCTTGACTCCTTTAATCACCGTCAGGTGTCAAGTAGTTCGTTTAAACCCAGTTATTGTTGCTTTTGAAAATAAGGTAATAATAATAAAGTGGCTACAAAAGCGTGGGCGAGCTGATCATGCTGAAGGCGGCAAATTTGGCGTTAATAACAAGCGGGCATTTGCAGCAGATTAACGTATCAATCTTATCTTCAAACCTGCTTGGCTTCTATATCCTGAAGCCTTAGGGTAACTGCTCTCTTGTGGGCATCAAGACCTTCAACTTCAGCCATGGTTGCTACATATGGCCCTAGTTTTCTCAGACCTTCCTCTGTCAGAGACTGTATGGTTATGTACTTGAGGAAAGAGTCCAATGAAACTCCACTATACATCCTTGCATAACCATATGTAGGAAGAACATGGTTTGTGCCACTAGCATAATCACCAACACTCTCTGGTGTCCACGGCCCTAAAAACACAGAACCTGCAGAAGCAATTAACAAGCATTGGAATTTAGGATTCTTTCATTATGGTCAATGGGAGAGAATGAAGATGCCAATGAATCGCAAGCTCAAGAAGTTGGCATCAAATTCATATTCACTAATGCCGATTTTCTTTCTCTCCAGTTAACTGTGTTTGCATGATTGAATCCCATTCGGTGAATGCAAACTCCATTTTGAGATCAACATATTGATTGCCCCACATAGAGATTGGTAAAAAGTGAAGTATCCGTTCGTGACCAACCAAGCCACAAAGAGTCATGAAGAAAAGCAATAAAAGGGGAAAACAATAAAGTCTTACCAGCATTCTCAATAAAACTCTCCCACTCCTCTGCATCCTTCACATTGACAATTAGATGCTCAGGAGCGTACAAGTTTGAGAATTTGATTGCCTGCAAGTTCCAAAAAACAACTCTTACTTTTGAAAACTACCATATGAATATTGAAGAACTGAGGCCTGAGGCAGAGAAAATTAGGAATAAAGTGACAATTGATAATGAAGCAAAATCTAATGCCTAGCAGAGTACATTATTCTTTACAAAGAAACAATTCTCTCTCTATATATATATACCTTTTGTCTTTGCTCTGCTTAAAACAATCAAATATGCTAGTACACACAGATAACGCACATAAAAGGAATTACCAGAGCTTGAGCATAAAGAGAACAACAATAACTAAATGAATAACCTCAAGCATATCATATGCATGCACAATAAAACTGTGGCTCAGGGCTTTAGCGGCAAACGCTCCTCTTGGAAGACTATTGCACTGCTTGTTCAGTTCTTCCTCTATAGCTTTTACATCAACACCATCTCCAGCAATCACAAGAACAACCTGACTATCAGGACCATGCTCAGCCTGAAAATTGTAAGCTTGTTGATGTCAGAAATCCAAATCAGAAAAAATGTTTCTCCTGTTATTCACTTGAATAGACTTGGAAAAAAAAAAGGGAATGATTTTAAAATTTTGAGTTGTCAGTATGTAACAAAAATGCCTGAGAGTAAAGTGACTCTACATATCCGTACGTATTAAAATGAAAACGAAGTGAAACAAACTCTAGATTGAATTTGTCACAAACACAGCCTAAATAGAAGTGAGACATACATTAAACATGTCATATATTCTATATCATGTATTTATAGCTATTATAAACCGTTCTTATAGGGAAATAATATTAGAAGAAGAGAAAAATACAACGGAAAAGACAGAAGAAAACAGAAATTCAAAAATAAAGAATACAGAAAACTTTTGAATTTCTCTACAAACCTGGGAAAGCAAATCAGCTGCAACATGACGAGGCACTGCGTGCTTGTCTGCAATGACCAAAACCTCAGATGGACCAGCTGGCATGTCAATTGAAACCATGGCTTCACTGTTCTGCAGGTTTTAAAGATTAAGGGGGAAAAGCTCTAAGCTTTTAAGTACATGAAACAATAATGCAAACAAAACCAGAGTTAATTGTGAATGGGTGTACTTGTAGTATCATTTTTGCAGCTGTGACATACTGATTTCCAGGGCCAAGAATCTTCTCAACCTACGCAAGTGACACCACACATCCACAATTGAAAAGAATGACGCAAACTATGAAAAACTGAAAAAGTTACAAAAAGTTATTTCCAGATACTTTTCAGTCATATGATTATTTAATATAGTAATATCTTCTTTAAAACATCAAAGGGAGTAAATTATGATGTAATATCTTAGTATGTAATCATATAAAGGAAAAAGTAGTTGAGAAGTATGTTGCAATTAACCATGAATTTTAAACACATTAAACTCTTCAAATTAAAAATGACAGTGGCAAGTGAGATTTCAAGAGCTATAAAAATCTTATGAGATAACTTTAAAGAAATCGAGACATTTGATCATGATGACGAACTGATTTTAGTATGAGATATGGAAAAATAGATAATAAAATACTTAAAATACATATCAGACAATGCGTTTAATATTAAGAGGGGGATAAAGCTCAATCTAATGAATACTAATAGCACAACAATAATTTGAATTTAGAACAAGACAGGAGAGATGAGTTATTATTGAGAACCTTCGGACAAGATTCTGTACCCCAAGCCATTGCTGATATAGCCTGCAACGGAGAAGAATGTAATGTAAATTATAATTTTATGTTTAAGATAATACAAATTCATAAAATACAGCTAAATGTAAGGGTATAGTCTCAAATTACAAACCCAGAAAATGGGTTATGTAATCATGCTTTAAAACCTGAGCTCCTCCTGCTTTAAGAATGTGAGTGACCCCGGCCTTCTTTGCACAATATAGAACCTCCTACAGGAAATCATTGGTCAGAACTCAGAAGTCAGAGCAAGACTAGAGAAACCTCATAGTTATATCATTCATCCAATATGAACGAATACCTTGCATATATTGCCATCCTGATCTGGAGGAGTTGCAAGAACAATAATTTTACACCCAGCAATCTGAGCGGGCTAGATACAGTATTTAAATGTCAATTTAATATGGTGATGAATGTTAATAATCACAATAATAAACATTAGTTGAAAAACAGTAGCAAAAGCTAATGAAATATTTATTCAACTTACTATTGAAAGCATCAGAGCAGTTGAAGGTAATACTGCAGTTCCCCCTGGAATGTAAAGACCCACAGAATTAATGCATCTTGCAACTCGCTTGCATTTGACTCCCTGACATTTATGAAAAACACAAATGAATCACAAATGAGGCATTGGATAACACTGAAATTTGAGGAACCTAAAGTGTCATAGACATGAAGGCTTAAAATGAAATCGCACAGCATACACATTCATTTATGAAGTTCCACAAGTTTAAAATAAACTTGTTGAGGACACAAGCAAATTACTGCATCTGGAGAACAATCTTCTAAGCATTATAGTCTTCCAGTACGTATCCAACTTTTCCAAGATATCGCAGCAATCATTTACTTTTTACTATTGCACTTTGCTATACCAGTACCATTAAACTTTCATCTTTTTCACTGTATGAAGAACATGAATATGCATAACAGCTCACACTCATGACTTTTATCCAGAAACAAAAATGAATTTTGAGTCTTTAGCATACTTTCATGTTCTCTACACTTTTATCAGCTGACTTCTGAGTATCATGAAAGGCATATATATTGCCGTAGGCAATGTCAAAGGCATCCTTAACGGGTTCATCAAGCTGCAGAAACGCACCAAATCAGCAAGAATTCAAAAATAAAGGAATAGTTTCAACCAAATGCAAACAAATTTTTTCAAATAATTTATGCATGTTCAAATAATTGTACCACTGGATCAGGAAGCTCTGAGACATTTTCAACAATCTTATCTAGTTCGACTTTGTCAAATTTTGATGTATACCTATGAAACAAGAGTAGATACAATGTTTAGAGCATAGCTAAAGAAGATATGAAAAGATACAGGAGGTAACTAAATAGGATTAGTCTCTAATTTGAAAGTAACTAACAAATTTAAACAAACTTCACTGAACGTTATTATGAAGCACTAACTCTTTAACTGCGGCATCACCTCGTTTATGAACATCATCAACAATGGGGTTTACCTGTAATACCCTTCTATGTTAATCAAGCACAGTTCTATGAAAGTGATCTATAACAAAACATTATTAACATACAGTAGATGAGTTTATCAGGTAAATTGAAAACAATAACTAATACTTACAACACTGAAAATGGAAGAGAAATCTATGCGAGGGCGAGCCTTAAGGCTCTCAATCTCATCCTGAGTAAGTTCTAACAATTTATATGACTTCATTGAGTACTTTATCTGATTACAGGAAAACACTGTATCAAGAAATGCAATGTTATGGCATGAAGAACAAAGCTTCAGGATATGGCACATTTCACCTGATAAGGTGGTTTAACACATTATTTTCCAACAATAAAACCACATGCAGTATAATTAGTGCAAAGGTTATAGGTTAGGTATGATGCAGACCTTTCTTTCTGTATCTGTGTATAGTCTTTATGCCATAAGTATTGTGCTACTTAGGATACTGAGCAAAAATGCTAAACTGAAATTTTAATTTTGTGATTAGAATTGAATGCCCCCACTCCCAGAGACAGAACATGCATAGATCCATATCCTTACAGTTCCACAGAGTAACCAAAAAAACTGTCAATTGAAGTACCTGCAGGAATGGGGTGAGGTTAAATCAATGTCTTCCAGACCTTCTGGAGATGCCAGTAACTTGGCAAGCTCAATTTGGGAAGGCTTGATCAAATAATTTCTCTGGTTAAAACATAAAAGCTGACTGTCCATCATCATCTTCAATCAGACCAATAAAAAATACTCACTATGGAATAATTTTTTCAAAAAAAAAAAAAATCAAAGAAAGAAGAAAATTGGAGCTGAAGGAAGAAAACAGTGCAACTGGACCATATGTTACAAAAACAACAACATATACAATCAGGTAAATTATTTTAGGTAGCCAAAAAGGAGGCAACAAGAGGGATTTTACTTGCATATGGACACAGGATGGAGACTAAAGATTACTAGTAGAAGTCAATGGTATCAGAGCGCAACATAGTTGAAAGGCTAATGGTGTCTTCAATTTCCATTTTTCAATTAAAGATCAGAGTCCAATAGAAATCTTGGAAAAAGTGGAACAGTTTATGACTTTGTAGCATTACTAACTTGTTTGGCTGGCTGATGATTTGTTTCATATCCTAAAACGCAAGCAATCCTAGTCCCACAACTTTCCGGCCACACGAGAAACAACTCTGCTTCTCTGCCATTGATATCTTAAAAACACCGAGAGTTGTGAAACTATCTCTTCTCGGTGTTTTTAAGATATCAACTGAAATGGGTATAGTTGTGGACATGTAATTGAGCAGCACCAACACTTCACAAAACTATTATAACCCCATAAATACAGCAAGCTGATAATCCAGCTAGCCTCCATGAAGCACATTATAAACCAGCAAAAACTGTCTAGAAATGGTACCAGAGTTAATACATCGCAAATTTATCACATAAATGCGGTGCATCGGAAGGGATTTATTAAAATGATATGCTTTTATCCATAGTGAAACAAACAAAATCATCTCAGAATCAATAAATCAAAGACAAAAGTGTCGTCTGATTAATATGGTAAATGTTGATGAAAGCAAAAGGCGTTTAAGTTTACTCTGTGCGAGCAGTGTGCAGTCACGAGAGCAAATCGAAGGTCAATGCAACGCAAGTGCTTTGCTGCAGGCGAAAGCCAACGTTTTTGTGCTTCACGTCATCATTTATTTATATGAGTAGTTTTTCTTTTTTCTTTTTAAATATATAATAAATTAATAAAGTAGAGTAGGTTGAAAAATCACAATAAATAAATAGGAGCAACTTTTGATATTTCCGTGCATCAGCAAGGTGCTGTGTGACTTCCTCCGGTGAGTTTTTGCAAAAATAAAATAAATTGAGTGTCAACTTCGAATTAGTATCTTAATTTAAGGTCCTTCAAACTCTAGATATCAAGATTCTGCTAGGCAGTTAAAGGTTAAAATTAATGAAAATTAGAGACCAAATCAAAATAACCAATAAAACCATGTTAAAGAACTAAAACATAAATGTAAACTATGGATTGGTTGCCCACTAATTTACAGCATGTAAGAAAACTTGTATAGTATATAACATCGTATACAAACAGATTATGAATATCCATAATATTTGTATACGCTGGCTCGTTTATCCATTCTCCTGCTGTGAAAGCTCATTAAAAAGAGGAAATCCGTTTCATTTGAAGATTACAAAGCCTTCCCATGAAAGGCCAAAGCCCCATTTTCAAGCACCCAACACTACAAATCCTAGAAAGATGTCTTACACTTGCCACCTTAAAGCAAGTTCATGCCCATATGCTCACCATAGGTCTGGCCCTCCACACATACCCTCTCAGTCGTCTCGTCCTTCAATCCTCCAAGCTTTCCATACCCTATGCTCTTGACATCTTCAGAAACATCCCCAATCCAACAGTCTTCCTCTTTAATACTCTCATTTCTTCTCTCACCAATAATCATATTGAACACAGCCACATAGCCTTCTCACTTTATAACCAAATTCTCCTCCATTATAACACCACCCTAAGACCCAATAGTTTCACTTTTCCATCCCTCTTCAAGGCTTGTGCCTCTGATGCATGGCTCCATTATGGCCAACCCCTCCATGCCCATGTCTTCAAGTTCCTTGAACCCACATCTGATCACTTTGTCCAAGCCTCTCTGCTCAATTTCTATGCTAAATGTGGCAAATTAAACCAGTGTAGGTATCTTTTTGATCAAATCAGTGAACCTGATCTGGCCATGTGGAACACTTTATTGGCGGCTTATACACGTAATGCTAGTTTTGAAGATGCTGATATGTCTTTAGAGGTGTTGCATGCATTCAATGAGTTGCAGGAGTCTCAAATACGGCCTAATGAAGTTACACTTGTGGCTTTAATCGGAGCCTGTTCTAATTTAGGTGCTCTTAGTCAAGGTGTATGGGCACATGCTTATGTGTTAAGGAACAATATTGTGGTAAACAGATTTGTGGGTACTGCATTAGTGGACATGTATTCCAAAGGTGGCTGCGTGAACCTTGCCTATCAGGTGTTTGATAAATTGTCTGACAGGGACACATTTTGTTATAATGCAATGATTGGTGGGTTTGCGGCTCATGGTAAAGGGCATCTGGCACTTGAACTTTATGAGAAGATGAAGCCTGAGGGGTTACTTCCTGATAGTGCAACCATTGTAGTTACTTTGTTTGCCTGCTCTCATGTAGGGTTGGTGAAGGAAGGCTGTAAAATATTTGAGTCCATGAATAAGGTTCACGGTATCGAGCCAAAGCTTGAGCATTATGGCTGCCTAGTTGATCTTCTTGGTCGAGCAGGACGTGTAAATGAGGCAGAGAAGATGGTGCAGAAAATGCCCATGAAGCCAAATGCAATATTGTGGAGGGCTTTACTTGGGGCAGCAAGACTTCATGGAAACATAGAGATAGGTGAAATTGCACTCAAACAATTAATGGAATTAGAACCAGAAACGAGTGGAAACTATGTGCTTCTGTCCAATATGTATGCTAATTTCAATAGGTGGGATGACGTGAAGAGAGTGAGAACTCTAATGAAACACCAAGGGGTTAACAAAGCCCCTGGATTTAGCTTAGTTGAGATTGGTGGGGCCATGCACAAGTTTCTCACCGGTGATAAAACTCATCCATTTTCTAAAGAGATATATTTGAAGATTGAGGAGATAAATAGAAGGCTACAAGAATATGGTCACAAACCAAGGACAGCTCAAGTTTTGTTCGACATGGAGGAAGAAGACAAGGAAGATGCTCTTTCTTACCATAGTGAAAGGCTAGCGATAGCATTTGCCCTTATAACAGCAGCATCAGATTCAAGTTATCCTATAAGAATTTTGAAAAACCTTCGGGTTTGTGAAGATTGTCATGCTAGCACTAAGCTGATATCAATTATTTATCAAACAAATATTATAGTTAGAGATCGAACTCGCTTTCATCATTTTCAAGATGGGACTTGTTCTTGTAAGGATTACTGGTGATATCTTAAAGTTATCTATACCAGTGCAGTGCAGTTTTGTTTGGATAAATTAGTATGAGTATATGATATAGCTTCTGTCCCCCCCCCCCCCCCCGGGGGCGGGGCGAGGCACAAGGAGAATACCGGCAACAAAGATTAAAGAAAAAACTTTTAATTGTCCTAGAAATGTATTAAATATAAACAAAATAAAACATTTGATTTGATGAGAAGCAAATATTCTTTGCAAAAATTTAAATACAATTTTGGCTTGTTTGTTATTGAGTCCTACAACATAAGTATACAAATTTTCTTAATGCTTCAACAACACATGTTCACTTATGTTTTTTAGTTGATCAAGGATATCCCCAAATCAATTTGAATTTGAGACTAATTCTTTTTTGAAGCTTAGAGTGCAAAAAATTTTCGTCTCTAAATAAATACATTTCTCAAAAATCGAATTTGTGTTATCCCTTTTATGAGGTAAGGCTGTTTAATACTTCAACTAACAATTTGTTGTAATTGCAAAGATCACATACATATTTGTTAAACTAAACATGTGAAAATTTGCTGACTCAGTAAATTGCAAGGAAAACATGTATACTTCAATTTCTATAATTTCAGTAATTGTATTATTTTCCAACATCAGAAACAATGTCGTGTCAAGTTAAACATTTTGCACCAACAAAATTCTATAATTAGCTGTACCCGTCCCCCACAGCTCAGGGTACACAAAACTCAACATCCCTCTCTTTTACAAGAATCATTTGAGACCACATACAGGAAATACAAACAATCCAGAATACAAAATCCTCCTTTCTGTCATTCTCGTTCGCTCCAATTTTTTCCACTTAATTGCAGCAGTTGAGTAAAAACTGTCCAAGTTTCATCGTAAAGTCCAAAAGCATATTTCGTTTGTTGGTTCTATTCCATTCCCATATAACATTGAATTGATGATCCAAATCAGCATCCTTCAGCTCATCTTCTTCAGCCAAAGATTCTTTACTGATAAAGACGGCGATCTGTGAGGCAAAGCCTGGTTCAACATCACCTGACCCACCAACCCCACCGAACTCCACGTTGTAATTGTGCCGCGCAGCTAAATCAGATGCCCAGCGACTGAATTGCTCTCTAGTCCACTCAAATTTGTGATCATGATTCCGAAATCTACATAATGGTAATGAGGATTTTTCATCCGACTCCTCTTCTGGTTCTTGGCTTATTGTATTAGACCCCTGAAGCACTACATTGTATTCATAATTTGGTGTTGAAATTATGAGAATCCTTGGACGAAAAGAACTTAATACTACATCACCAAATAGACATGCTTGGTCTTCTTCCATATGCTCAATAACCTACAATTTCACCAATGACTTATATTAATTTCAGGCTAATCACAATTTCCACCAAAAAGAAAGAAAATCATAGGTCTAAAATATGCAGATCAACAGGCAGTATTTATGCAATACATGGCTTAATTTAAATGGCAACAAGGATGCTCCAAGCTAGTAATGAGATATTTAATACCAAAGCTCCACATCGACAGAACATGCCTTGTGTGAACTTAAATGTTGTCAGTAGATAATGAATGCAAAACAGAATTTCCCACACTGGATAAAGAAAGATCAGACCCCACAACTGACAACCAATCAAATCTCTACCAGCGGAGTTACAAGAATACAAATGCAAGCAAGTAGAAGCAGAAAGAAGTATACTCAGAGATTGTCACAATTTACATAATTTCTTATTGCAATTTTCCTCAGTCCAGAGTCGAAACCTTTAGCAGATTGCTTCCTATTGATCCCCAATACTTCCTAGTTGATCATTCTCACGCATGATACTTTAGCTTCAGTTTAATTTGTGATTGATGTATAGGTTTTTAAGTCATATCGAGAAGTCATCTGCAACAAAATTCTCATAATGCAAGCACACACAAACATTATAAAATACACACATTGTCCTAAAGTAGAATAGGTGGGAAGAAGGCAACAATTCTATATTTATTATTAAAACATGTCGATATTGACAAATTATCTAACAAATATAATAAAGAACATAACTAGCACATTTGGTCTCAGTCTTCAAGGTGTAATGTTGGGGTCCTGAGTTCAAATGTTGGTATAAGAAGAAGCCAACGATAATTAAAAAGAACATATTCTAGGATCAACGATAGTTAAAGCAACAGCCATAGACGAGATGAATGAGAGAGAGAAAATGGAAGAGAAGAATTTGTGTTGTAAAGGGTATCTTTAAATTTGGATGTACAACGTGTAAGTAATCCAATGCCAGTAAAAAGTACAATGGGGAAGGGAGTACCTCTAAGCAAGTGCCAATATCAAATCCATGCAATCTGGAATCAAAACTTGTAATTGAACCTTCATAAAGAATAACAGATTTTATCCCAGCAAATGGCACGTCAACATCTGAGTTTGTAACTAATTTTGAATTAAGAACCTGCAGGGCTCATAGCTACCAGCATTCAGAACCTAACAGCTTAACTTCGCAAAAGAGATTATGGGCACAACAAAATCATAATCAAATTCTGCATAGTTGAATAATATAACATTTTTCACTTGGTTATAGCAAGAGATATATCGAGTGAAGACAAATCAATGAAGCTTTAGAACAACAAAACTCATAAAGCCTATAAGAAGCAGAAATCCTAGGTGCTATGATTTTACTGTACCAAAAGAAAATGATAATTCCATGACATGACAATGTAGTTGATACCTTTGCAGCCCGAGCAAGGCCTTTCAGTGAAATATCAACACCAACAATTTTTTCTAGAGAAGTAGGGTAATTTAACAATGCTTCCAGCAAACTTCCAGATCCACATCCAAAATCAACCTACCACAAAGGAGAATATTAAACTCATGTCTTAGATAAACAACAAAGATTATATTATAAGAAATTTATGTCTACCAGCGTCGCAGCACGGGATTTTATAATGTGATGCACTGCAAACTCCACCCTTTGCTTTGAAAGTGGAGGGCTAAAAAGAGCTTGTTCCATCCTTTCCTCCATAGGTTCTGTTAACTTGGTCAAAGCTATAGCATATTCCATGCAGCAGCCGGGTTCTGAAGAGAAAAGAAAAAAAAGGAGAGAATATAAAACAACTAACAAAATAAGCAGCTTCAATCCAATTGCTTGTTTAGGAGCAAGTTCAGACCCTGAATCCCCAACCAAAATGTGATCTCCCCTTGCCTACACCATTTTTTATAAACAAGTAACAGGACGCATCCTATCCAATTTTCAAGTTCAACATCATAAAAGCATTCAGTTTTCCGCATACCATAATTTAGAAAACCATCAGGAAATTAATAACAGGAGAAATTAACTTACTAGAAGACAACAAAGAAAGAGTTTTGACTGGATCAGCAGCTGAAGCTAAAATCAATTCAGAAGGGGGTAACTCTGTGGTGAAACAAGCAGACTGGCCAACACACATTTGCATCACAACCCCCTCAACATTGGTAATCACAGCACCAACCCCTATCTCAAACTCAAATTCTTCACAAGCTTCAATAAGCTCTTTCATATTATCACCCTCTACCACCAAAGAAATAGAATAACTTATGCATGGTATAGATCCATTGCTTGGGCAAACGCCAGAATTTGACCCTTCAATCTTTAATGAGCGCATTCCATATACAGGCACAGAACACGATGGACGCATAGATCCAAGTGTGTTAAGCTGAGAATTTCGTACTGATTGACATACAGCAAACTCTTCGCAAAGGTTTTTGGAATGAATCTGAATATTGAAGCAGTCTGCAGTATGATATAACGTCTCAAAAGGTGCGTTACTGTTCCTAAAATACTCATTTAGCCATGATAAAATCTTCAAACAAGCATTCTGTAAGGCATCATTCTGCTTCCTAAACTGACCCTCTGAGGAACAAACAATGATTAAATCCTCAGACTTAGAAAATAGTTTAACTTCACATTTAATTGTGCATCCCAACACTTCTGATTGCTTTGCACTAGCTGTTAATGAGGCTCCTCTAACATGTTCAATCTCTTCTGTAGCTGAGCCTTCATCCTTCAAGGAAGATCCTGATGATTCAGAAGATGCTTTCGAAGGACAACATATAGGGGAGAAGACAGGTTCAAGTAGCCGGTGCTGACGACAAAACATATAAAGGATATCTCTGGGAAGGGCACCCCTCCAGTTTGTTTTTGTTGTAAATGATGAGGGCAACTCAGCGGCAAGTATTGCTTCTCTGGACAATTTATAGATCCCACTTGGTGTCTTACTTATAAGCATCCTGTTATAGCCATGTAGCAATGATTAAATGTTGTAATTTTACTAATCATGCACAGTGATTCAGTAAATAGAGACTGAGATGTGTTAACTTCACATGAAAAAATGGGTTAAGTGAAGTTAAAGACAGAAGACGACAAAAACTCTTGAGGATAATCATGAAAGATATCAACTTTTATTATTAATAACTGGCTAGGTTTCAATAACCATGGCTTAACCTATTAAGTGAGGGCCAAGGATCGGTTTTAATTAATATCTTTAACAAAGAGAATTTCAATCATGCAAAATCACGGGGCAAGAAACTTTGCTTGACACATAAGTCAGAAATAGCTAGACAGCAACATCAGTATTTTAAGCATATACGATAAGCCATTAGCCCCTACATAGACATATCCCTAAGTATTAGCACATAATTTAGAAGTTGAGGAGAATTTCTTTTTCCTTCGATAAAATATCCAACAGAATTCCACTTCAGTTTTTCTGAAAACATTAGAGTTGACCATCACATTATAGCGAATGTGCAGGACATAAGGACATGTTCAATTTGTTCCGATCTCTCAAAGTAACACTTTTAGTTGTATTCAGAAGGTAATATAAGGTTGGAATGATACAACAAACAAGTAAAAGATGCATCTAAAGACCAGGATACCTGTAATATGATTGAACAGTTATGTCTTCATAGAAAACATCTTTAGATTTCCATGTATATCCAATGGATGCCAGTATTGAATCACCATATATACATTGTCCAGACAAGTAACTGGCCCTCACATTTAGAGATCCCTCAAAATGTAGAGTTTCCTTCACATTTAGCAAATCAGAAGATTGATCTAGAAAAAATGATCTTGATGCAGCAAAGAATAATCTTGTTTCAGAAGATGCTTTACCTACATTTCTGCCAGAAACAATAACAAGTTAGACAATAACCAACTAAAATGGTGATGATGATGAGAGGGACCCTAGTTTCACCCTACCTTGAAATCAGAACATAAGATGCATCTTCTAAACCAAGTTCTTTTGCAATGATATCAAGGTAGTACTCTTTTGCAGAAACATGAAGCGTGATTGTTTCGACAGGTTTCTCCATTGAACTAGGAATTTTTGCAGCTGAAACTTGAATGCACTCTAGCATACTAGTTTGCATCATTAATGACTCAGTAATATCCTGAGGATAGGGACTCCGCTTTTTAAGCCAGAGATGCTGTTCAGAAGTAGAAAGAAACCCATTTAACTTTGTAGCAGCCCTCATTATGTACAAATTAACCAACAACGGATTTGACTCCACCGCAGGATCAATACATTTACACAAGTTAAAGAGCTTTGTGTCATAGACAGCAATGACAGAAACAGGAATTGACCCACAAAGATCACCTTTTCTCCACAAAGTTGCTCCAAGGTGACCACTGAGTGGATGAAGTGATGTAAGAAACTGCAGTGTTGAAAGGCAACAACGAAGAATGGGTTTAGACTGAAGCACAATTCAGCCAAAGATACAACTAAAACAACAAAAAATCAATCAAATCCATTTGACTCCCTATTCACTACTTTATCACCATTGTAGCCAATGAATGTAAGCATTCCTATGTTCCATTATTGACAGTAGACATAACTTCTTACACAAATCAGATGAAGGCCCAATCAGAATGCCTACCTTTTCTGAAAATAAGAAGGTGATTCTAGCAACTAAACTTTCCCGTGCTTCTTGTGGAGTGGGCTCAGTGGCCCTAGGATGGATGCCAAGCTGCATTAGAGTATCAAACAGTCAAATCATTATCATAGCAAAAAATTTATAACAAGGTAGACAGGCCAATTCTCAGATGAAAGTGAAAAATTATAAAGGCTTAAGAGAAACCTATTAGTAATATGAAGCAAGATTACCAAACAAATGGTACTAGAATAAAATCATAACAAGACAAGTCTGACAATCAACCACAGATTTTCCCCCAAAACGAACAATACTCAGTTTCAAATCCTCAAGGCTCTTGCAACTCAGCCTAAAGACCTCAATCCCAGAAGCATCAAGCTCCAGGAATAAGCAATCCAATTCCAAGAGACAAGCATGTAAGTATTTGAAACAATGTTGTCAATTCAAGAATTTATATTTATTTTACTAATCAAGCAAGAAACTAGTATTAAATTTCTTGAGCTTTAAAAACATTAGAAATGAATGCTTCCTTGACAAGAGCAGAGACACAAGTTCGTTATTCAACCACAAAAGCCTATAATAGTTTTAAACTAGACTTTAACTGGAAGAATGAACAAATAATCTAAAGCATAATGGTTATAAACTCAAACGTTTGGGGCAGAGAATTAATATACAGGTTTTACCTCTCCCTGCTTGATCATTAAGTGAATGTTTAAAGAGACATATGATTTAGCCGGATGAGGCCATATCTAGCAGTAAAGGTAAATTCCTAGGAGAAAAAGCAAGTGAATTACCAATCATGGTAAATATATACAAAGATGCGTTTAATAGAAATGATTACTAAGTATTCAGTACACTGCTGTTGAGTTATTGATGGTACATCATGATTATGAAGTAAGTACAACCTTTTCTAAAGCCATCTCGGCAGCTGATTGCTCTGCCTCCTTCTTTTTTCTGAAGGTCCCTGACACAACAGAAAGTTCTGGAAGCTGCAAGAAACATTGATATAGGCAAGGACCCTTTTGTGGAATTAATCCAGGACATTCAGTTTGAATAGGCTCCTTTACTTCCTCTACTGTGTAGCAGGCCTTGCCGCCAAATTTTTGGTGTATTATAGCCTTCGGTGTAAGGATTGTTTTCTTTATTTCAACAGCAGGATGTCCTTTCGTTTCCATTGTAAAGATTTGAGCATATTATACTCTTGCAAAACAATGATCAAGTGACCATCATCCTACATTATTAAAATTTGAAACCGTCAGATTAACAATAAGTGATTACTAATTACACCAAAGTCGTAGTAGTAGTAGTAAGTTCCAACAAAATAAATGACAAATATTGCTTCCCATTGAACAAAAAAATAAAATTTTAAGCGGAAGGATCACAGGAATGAGTGAGGTTTCAATTCAGTTTTAGTAATCTTCTGAAATCTTATTTGTTATAATACTCGTTAAGCCAAAGTAGACTTTTCTGCAATTTTATAAATGCATACCGATACAAGGTTTTCCTTTGCACAAGGAACGTAATAAAGATCAAACATTTTTATTCACAACAAATCAAGTTTTTTTGACATTCGAGCCAGCTACCAGGAAATAAATTCAAAGCAACTGGTAGAACACCAAAAAATCCACAATGCAATAGCCGGGAAACCATCCGAAGAAACGTGAGGAAGATTAAAAAATGGCTCAATAACTGGAAGCGAAAAATTAGAATCAAATTCAATGTACGGAAGCGTCTCCGAAGCAGAAGAAAAGACGAAAACAACATTGCATAAAAATAAAAAAATAATAAAAATAAGTAGCAGTGACAGTACCTTGGGTACGTTAACCAAATCAACAATGAGCGCAGGAAAACATAGAGAGAGAAGCTTTAGAAGATTTGGAATAATGAGAGAGGTTGGAATTAGGAAACAAGAGGAAGAGGGAAAGTTTAGAGGCTTTTTTGGGGGAAAGGAGGAAGGAGAGGTTTTGGTGGGGTTTTTGGAATCGTAGAGTTTGGCACGCAACGGAGGCACAGCTCCCAATATTCCACTTCCAGCAATGAGTTTCTGACGTACTGCCGCTTCTCCTGCCTTCCTTTTTAAGTTTGATTACTGACTTCTCTGCCAAGGGTCAAAGCCTCTTTTGACTCTCACTCTAATGCAATATTCTTTTCAATAAATTAATCCATCATTCTTTCAGAAAATTTCCTATTAAACATTTTATTAGTGATAACTGATAAGTACATAAACTCCATATAATTTCTTGGTAAAATTCCAGAAAAATACCTCTAAAATAGGAAAATTTCGATTCAGTACTCCAAATTCCAAAATCTCGGATCAGTACTGTGTCAGTATGGATGAACAGTGCAGAGAGCGCCAAAAGATGATTTTGCCCTTTAGTCCTCATTCTCACCACTTCAGAATAACAACACGAGGCTCTTAATTAATAACTCCGCTTTATTCTTTCACATATTCGCATCTTAAAAATATGGTATTGTTAATGTAAAATACGGTGTTGTTAATATAGAAAGAGGTGTTATTATTGACTCTGAAACTTAAATTACGAAGTTGTGAAACAAGAAATGAGAGTTGTTAATGTATAATATGTTGTTGTTAATAACAAGACCGGTGTTGTTATTATGAAAATAAAAAGATGAAACTGGAGTTGTTAATTAAGAATCGGAGTTGTTAATTAAGAGCCTCGTGTTATTATTTTAAAGTGGTGAGAATAAGGACTGAAGGGCAAAATCGTCTTTTGGCGCCCCCTGCACTGTTCATCCGTACTTACAGGGTATTGATTCGGGATTTTGGAATTTGGAGTACTGAATTGAAATTTTCCTATTTTGGAGGTATTTTTCTTGGATTTCCCTAATTTCTTTGCATAGTTTTATTAGTTTATTCTCACTAATAAAATTTTTAATGAAAGATCCAATTTTTCCAAATTCATTTTACATATTTTGCTGGAAAATTCTTTTCACAATTTAGTCACCAAAAATTTTAATTATGTATCATAAGGTTTTTTAAATCACCCCATACTAACTCAATTATAATAATAAGTTGTTGGTTGAGGTAGTAAATATCTAAGCAGCCTTACTCTTGCACTGATGAAAATAAAAATTCGAATTTCAGATATATATTTATTAAAAAAGGACAAAAATTCTTTACACTTCAAGCTTTTAAAATAAAAAAACCCCTTTAATCAAACAAAAAATAACTCAACTGTTGATTTTTCTAGCGGCTCAATATATGTTTTGTTGTTAATAACTTGTTATTCCTAAAAATGCTTCCAAATCGGTATTGCCAAACGTATTTTATTTTTCATTCAAATCAAGAAAGGAAACAATTTTATTCCTAGAAATTACAATTTTATTTTTTCATTCAAATGAAAACAAAATCAAACAGCCCATATCCTCCTTTCCTTCTAAGATAAGGTTTTCATTCAAATCAGCTGACTTCCCTTTTTTTTTTTTTTTTGCCCAGAAAATCAGCTGACTTCTCTGATGTAATCTAACTAAATACATTTTTCCAACATTATATTGAAAAAAAACGAGGTATATTGTTTATCATTTGATAATAATATGATTTCTCAAAAATGTTATCATATATATATATATATATATTAGTTCTTCTCTATAATTAAAAGGAAAATAATAAAAAATTAAAGAATGAACAGTAACTCATACCAATTCTATTTAAAAAATTATAAGTGAAGAACTAGCTGGGTGCCTCATCAGAATATAGAATTTTAATAAAAAATTATTTAAATTATTTTAATCATTCAAAAGAAAAAATATATTGATAATCGTGGTAATAAATAGTAAATAATATTTATTTTATTTTTCCCATAATATATTAAGATGATGATTACTTAAGCCACCCCATTTCAGTTCCCAAATTGATGCAATCAAGTTAATGGCCTCATAAAGCCATTTGTGAGGAGAAGATGAATCAATGAAGCTTTTGAGATAACGAGGGGTGTTTTTATTAAATTAGACCTTCTCATGAAATAAATTACTCAAACATTAACTAATACCAAATACCAAAGCATATTTGTTAGCAAGTTGAGAGAAATAATTACATACTCCAGAAATATCACGTCATCTGAACTCTGTCCAATGAAAACATAACAACTCAGATCATTTTAATTCTAGTTGGTTGATGCCTCATCTAAAAAAATTCAAATTTTATCTTTTTTCAAGAAAAATATTGGTTGATTAGTTTATTTTAGTTTTTTTTTCAAATTAAGAAGTTTTTTTTTACAAACAAGACAAATTTAAATATTTTTTTGAGTCATCAACCAACTAGAATTATAATAATAAACATAGTTCAGATTCAAATGATGTATCACTCTTAGAGTATATAAGTATTTCAAGTTGAATATCCCATAAAAATACTAATATGTATGTATATAACATTAACTAATCAAAATCTTCTCCATTCATGCATATAATATATAATAATAATAATATGTTTGGAAAGAAACAAAAGACAATGATGAAAGTGAAGATGTGAAGTGAGCATTCACATTCTTTAATGAACCTCCCTACGACTGTTCACATTTGCCAAGCCTACGTAAGTATCTCTCCTCTAAGTTCTGTTATCTAATCTTCTGACTCATGGAGTTTTGCTTCAACCTTCCTCTTCTTTCTCTATTGCCTTCATGAATTCCCTTCTTCAGTCGTAGCCTATAGTTAAGAGAGGCAGGTAAATAGCATGTAGCAGAAACATTTCTAACAGTATAAATACTGCAGAAATCTATCACTTCGTTTTTCATGCTAAATGATTACACTTCTAACATTCAGCCACACTTTCTAACAGTATATATATATGCCCGTACACAGAAATTGAGAACAACAAAACAAAACTTAATTTGAAAAGTTGCTCTGTTTCACCATTGCATGCAGCTTAGCTTACACTTGTGTACTACAGAGAGTTAAGTTTTAAACTTTCACCAGAAGTTTGGGCTGAGACAAAGCAGCCTGAATGGCTCTCTGAACATGTCTGTTGATCTCATCCATCTCTCTCTGACGGTCCTGTAAGCGTGCCTCTAACTCCTCTCTTTTGCGGCGTTCCTCCATGAGTTGGGACTCAACCTCCACCAGCTCCGCTTTAACCTCGTTATACTTTGCCAAAGCCTCCTCTGTTTCCTTCTTCTGTGCTTCTAACTCAGCTTGTTCTTTTTTAACTCTACCTCTATTCAAGCTTCCTGATGCTATACCTTGCATGCATGACTTCTTCCCTACTAGTGACTTAAAGGCACGTTTAATAATTTCTGCCTCATTCTCATTCCCACAATGCTCAACTATTTGTTGACCAACCTTATCCTACAATGAATCATCGACATACAAGTCAGGCAAGAATGGAAAGGACTAACATCACTCAATTAAATTACTTAAGTTAAAAGTACGTGTATCTCTTTTGATGCCTCATCAACCCATTCACCATTTGCCCTTGTGTGTGTTAACTGCCACAATGTGCGCAAATCAGGCTCCTCTCCAGTCACCATGTCCCGCTAATATTATGAACAAATTATATAATTAAGCAGTATAAGAAAAATGAGAAATTTGCACAAGTTTGGTTGAGATTGAAGTCTCACAGCATCATAGCTGACAGCATGAAAGGATTTTCTTCCACAAGCATGATTGACCGTTTGCTTTGCTCTGTTTGCCTTGTTCTTTGCACTCATTGTCTGGTGGTACAAAAGCAGAGCATGTTATGTTATGCACCAAAATTGACAGGTAGACAAGTTCAAAGTCGTATACCTGAAAACCAGGACTGCTAAAATAATCTACCAAGATAGACCAATCAGAAGCATTGATATCATCAGGTACATGCTTTAGAGCTTCCTTCTTGGTTTTAAATGTCAAGTAATAACTATGAAGCCTGTTGCGCCAATTCCTATATAATCGACGCGCTTCATCTTGTATCGCCTTCCGAATCTGAACTGTGTCAGCAAGTCTCCAATTATCCTACAACGACAACAATTGAAAACATCAGTTCAATTATACATCTAATAATTATTGTCCAACCATGCCAAAGCAAAGCATGCATAAAATATATGGAGATTGCCTAAGAATTTCAAAGAGTATGAGCAAAATATCTGAAACCAACAAGATATAATCACAAAAGATATTTATCAATCCCTCTGCATTTGGAAAGAAAAACTATTTTATTCAGGAGCATCCACTAGAACAAGGAAAGATAAGATAATAGCATTATTTAAGTTGAATTACTTGCCAGGATCTTTTGGACTATTGTATCCTTTACACTCTGTGGGACTTTCTTCCATTGGCAGACATTGTGACGGGCATTCTGGCGAACAATGACAGAAAGATGAGTAATGAAATCTTTACGGCCAGGACCAACAGCCACCATTTTTGTGGGATGAATCACAACATCCAACTTTCCATCTTCACTCTGCTCACGCTTCATCTGTACCCCCAACCCCCTTGTCCTTCCTCTTCCCTTTTTCTTACGCACCATGCATGTATCTGCATATAACACAAAACGTATAAGATATAATATCTAAAGCCAGCCATCATATTTCTTGTGGATAAAACACCACATTCAACATATTAAAATAAGTTAACATGAAAAATAATATAATGTATGACATGAAAGTTGTGACTCTACCTCGGCCATCACCAACTTCCACTGAGTTTAACGGATTAGCTGGACTAGCAAAGTTGCCTTCTGCACTCTCTTTGAACTTATTCAGATCTGTTAGACTTGTTGGTTCCCTAAGTCTCTTTCTTTTAGGCCGGGACCTGGTATCTATAACAAACACAAGACCAGAAGCATTAGCTTAAATGCCTCCTAGTTTTATTACAGGAAAAAAAAAACATACTGGATACAAGACAAGTAATAGCATAAATATATATATATGCCCCTCGCTGTTTGGCGGACATGTTTGGTCCTTGTGTAAGAAGAAATAATAAGGCGGGGCATTAATAAAATGATGCAACAAAAAAAGAAGGATAAGATATTCATACTAACCCATAAGTATGCCTGCTTCATGCTTCTGCTCTGAGCCCCGTACTTCCGCCATCTCTGATGGATCAACAGTAATGTCCAAGTTGTCATCTTTACTCTCATCATGAAGTTTCTCACCACTGAACGTTCTTATCCCTCGTCGTCCTCGGCCTCGACCCTTTATCGTTGGCATGGTTCAACAATCTGAATTGAGATAAGAAACGAGTGTGGAAGAAATGCAAGCAAACACCAACAAAAGGGAGTTGCAATAGATTGCAGGAGACATAAATAAAACTAATCATATATCACATTGTTATCATAATATCTAATTGGGAATTTTTAAGACGTAGTAGGGTCTAACAGTGAATATTTCTCTATGCTCTGCACAAAATTAGTTGCTTGGTTGCGTAATCTTTGCTCAGATGTCGTCACCTTTATCCATAATACTCAGAATGATGCAGTAGAAATGAGACAGAGGGAGGCTGACGGACGAGAAACACCGTCTATATATAAGCATGTTTGTTTCTACTTATAAAAACTTATAAATTGTTTTTAAAATTGAAAAAACAAGGGAAACAGAAAGGCAATGAAATAAAGACGAGGTGGCATGAGAGTTGGGTTTCGTCAGCTTAACAACGACCGAGACGTCAACATGAAGGACTTCTATGTCTTTAGACTATTTTGATTTTAGAAGGACTAAATCTAATAATTTAAAATTTGAGTAGTTAAAACTAAAATAAGAATCAAAAAGAATATTATCCTTTTATTTTATTGTTATTGACTTACTGTATAAAAACTGGCCAAAATTAAACTCAGAATGCAATTCCATTGGGACGACCAAACATCACTTCATTCCCACGTGTTGCCTTCCCGCTTCGATCATATCACAAATTTATTTGCATTAATGACTTAATATTTTTATCATAAATTCTATATATTATTTATTTACTATATAAACATGCTGTATCTCATCCATCATTATCAAAGTTCTAAAACCTGGACCGATCACTAAAAAAATCGGAATACTGGATCAAGGGTCAGTGAATCAAATTAAAGTTAAACCGGGGCTAAACCGGTGAGGAAGGAAAAATTTTAAGATTATTAATATGAAATTATGAATAAAATATTTTTAAAAAAAACCAGTCAAACCGCATGAAAAACCGGTTGAATCGAGGTCAGTTACTAGATTGGATTGGTCAGACCGTCGGTGCAACGGTTTCAGGGTCAGACTGGCCGGTCCGGTCCAATCTTAAGAACCCTGATCATTACTACTCCCTCCAAGTTTTAACACATTACTTAACCTAATTTAAATTATATTTTTCATCTCAATTATGGTTAATAGAGCACCAATAGGAAAAATTGACCAATTTATATATTTAAGATCAAAATCAACTTTTTAACTAAATTTTATATTAAGTACCGTTGCACCACCCAGGTTCGATCTTAAAAACCCTGATCATTACTATTCCCTCCAATTTTTAACACATTACTTATTTACCTAATTTAAATTATATTTATTTATGTTTCATCTCAAATTCTCAATTATGGTTAATAGAGGACCAATAGGGTTAAAATAGAAAAAAATTGACCAATTTGTATATTTAAAACTAAGATCAACTTTCTAATTAGATTTTATATTAAGTAGTGAAGGGAGCATATAGTATATAATCAACAATGGAGGATGAGATGGTAATTTTAGTACCAACACACCGTTAGTCTAGCTATATAAAGTCTTGTTAAATCCTTCTGGATCTTGAGTTCAAGTTTTAAAGGAAACACCTATTATAGAAAGGACAATCACAAACTCTAAACAGATACAGAATGATTTTACATATATATATATAAAAGAAACACTAACTTTAGTATTGCCGACATTTATTAATTTTTTACCTTATCCTTTCTTTTCCTTCAATTTTTGATCTTATCCACATTAAAAAATCGTTAATCTTTTCCAAATTGCTGTGTTTTTAAGAAGGGGGAAAATCATAAGGAAAAAAAAGTTGGCTCATTACTTGGGACTAGAGTCTAATAGCAACCGAGATTTTTTTGTCTGCATGCATTCCGAAGGATAACGATGGCCATTTGCAGGTTGAGGTCACTTGTTCCTCTTTCTAAATGCAAATCTCTTGCCCTTCAATCCTTCCCAATACGCAGATTCTCTTCCACCCTTTTGGAGGTACCTCAACGATTGTCTATTCTGCTCTTGTCATCTCTCTAACCTTCATATGCCTTATATTCTAATCGCTGGTTCTTCACTGGGTGTACCAGAACATTGGTTGTCTTGATATTATTTTTCTCGCTATTCTTTTCTCTTCTTTTCAGTGTCTTTATGTTTGACACCCAGTAAAGATATGGTCTTTCAAATCAATTTAGGTGATCGATGTATTTCTTTTACTTATAAATCGCAGGCCAAGTAATTAATGTGAAGTCTGAGTTTATGACATGGTCAAGTAATCAATGCAAAGTCTGGGTTCATATTTCTTATTATCAGTTCCAGTTTGATTTCAGATGACAGACATTTTGTGTATGAGTGCGGGTTTTCTTTTGTCTTTTGTCTTCTTTTTATATAATTGTTAGGTTGTAAAGGGGCCTCAAAGATAAGTTAAGTCACTTGCACAATGTTTGATAGATCATCGATAGTTTTCAGTTTGTGTTAAATATATGGTGTTGGGTAGCATTCATGATGGACTTAACTGTGATCAATGACGCATATGCTGTAAATTTTGATATTTCTCCACTCAAGGATGCATAGACTATAAATTTTGATCTTTATCCTATCAATCATGCATTACAGAATGTTGGGTTCATTGGTCTCGGAAACATGGGATCCAGGATGGCGAATAACCTGATTAAAGCTGGATACAGAGTTACAGTTCAAGACATGTACTTGACTTGAACTTTTTTTAATTCTCTTTTTTATTGAATTTTTTTATTGGTCACTGTGAAAGCACAAGCTTGCCGTTAATTAAACTAGGATTTTCAATCCTTGCTGATCTATAGAGAATGTTTTTAATTTTAATCTTAATGACGGTTATCGAATTTGAAAAAATTGCAGAAACTCTGATGTCACCAACAAGTTCTCTCAGATGGGAGTTCCCACTGTGAAAACACCTTATGAAGTAGCAGAAGCTAGTGATGTTGTAATTACAATGTTGCCTTCTTCTGCCCACGTGAGTACAATCATATCAATGGCATTTCCTTTACTGATCTGCTCCTAAGCTGTGCACATAAGATTCTCAATTAAATATAACAATTTTAGAGTTGTCTTATTGCTGTTGATCTTCTTAGCCTTGACTGAGTACTAACTCCAGAATAACATACTCATCCAAATTAAGTAGGTGATTGATGTTTACACTGGATCATATGGTTTGCTTCAAGCCGGGAAAGTCCTAAGGCCATGGCTATTGATAGATTCATCCACTATTGATCCACAATCATCAAGAAGCCTTTCTGCTATGATATCAAACTGTCTTTTAAAAGAAAAGAAAGGTATCGTTAGTGGAATATTGGCCAAGTATATCTTTATTTAACTCGACCTTCAAGCTGTTTTCACACTTTTCTTGCTCCACATCTTTTATTTACCATGTTATTTGTAATTAATTTTTTATCATGGCAAATGATTTGTCTATTATGTGAGAGTATTTGTGGCTATGCCCATACTTTGATAATATCATTCATACAGGAAAAAAAATTCTATGGAAAACAAGAGAGAAGTTATAGCACTCTTTAAACTTCTATTTAATACCCTCTGTCTCATCAGCGTGTACATTATTTGGTTGCTCCCTACCCAGCCCTACTGTCATGTTTGCTATTAGGTCACTAAAGATTGCTTCTTTGATTATATTAGCCTTTCTACAATTCATCTGTAAAGCTCATCTCATTGCTTCTTCTGAAGTTTATTTCTTAAGCTGAAAGCTTATTTGCCTCAGTGGAGCACTGTGACAGCCGGCAAATTGTTAGATTTATAAATGACATGAAGCAGATATTGAGTTTGATTTCTGCTATTTACACTCTTTTTTCTCATAAAAGTGGATCCAAATTTCTGCTTCTGTTATGCATCAAGTGATCAAGTCACCTAACTAATTTGAGATATTGTGTGACAGCATGTTGCTTGAACTTATTAGTTTATGTTTAAGGTGGAAGGGGTTTCCTACGATCTTCCTGTTGTATGTAAACTACTTGCTAAATTTTAATATGTTGAATTGGTTCACTTCTGCTTTTTATTCTTTACGTTGCTGAGCTAAATGATTATGCGCAGGTGATTGGAAGACCCCCGTCAAGTTGGATGCTCCTGTATCTGGAAGTGTGATTGCTGCAGAAGCTGGAACACTTACTTTTATGGTATGGAATACTATTCAATTCTAAGTTTTAATGCATCCTGGGATCCCAAAAACTATTGTTTAAGGGCCCTTTTCCCAATTTTTTTAGGTACAGTATGTTCAGCGTACTGGTTATGAATTGGATATTAAGAACTGATAATAGTCATTTCATGCGCGCGCGCGTACATATTTATTTATAGTACATTAGAACTTTGATAAGCCAAACGAACATGGTGCATGTCATGGGATAAATCAACATAGATGCATGTGTGTTGGGGGTACTAGTGCCGATTTATGAACACGGAATGGATCTTTCTCAGGTTGGTGGCTCTGAGGAAGCTTATCTGGCTGCAAAATCCTTGTTCCTTTCAATGGGTAAAAGTGCAATATATTGTGGAGGAGCAGGAAGTGGTTCTGTAAGTTAAATAATTGAACTTTAGACAACTTTTCGATGCTGTATGTATTGACCCAAATGTTTTTTTTTGGGGGGGGGGGGGGGGAGACAATCAATGGCTGTAAATGCTGCTTATATAAGATGTTTCATGAACTTGTCAAAATGCATTGGTTACGTTATGTTAAAAAAAAAAGGATTGGTTAGTAAAAACTCTTGTATACTCTGTAATAATCATTTGTTAATTAGAATTTCAATATCAGGAAAATTGTAGTCGGTAACTTAGGCTTATCAATAAAGATGTCAGTCTGAGAAATTATATCTAATTATTATGATATTTTAGGAAAGGATAAATTCATTGATTAGGCTGCAAGTTTATTTGTGTTTGTACAGATGTATGTTAGCCTTGAAGTGGTAGATACAGGGGTGTCATTTTGATAGTTTGGGCTTGGTGTTGTTATTAGGCTGCTAAGATCTGTAATAATTTGGCTTTGGCTGTGAGCATGCTGGGAATATCAGAAGCCCTAGCTCTGGGTCAATCTCTCGGAGTCTCAGCCAGCACCTTGACTCAAATATTTAACTGCTCCAGTGCTCACTGTTGGAGTAGGTATTCTTCTTTTTAAGAATGAACAATCTGCAGCAGCACCATAGTAGATTTTTATATGAATTTTGTCACAAATCAAATGAAAATTTCTGGAAATATCAACCCTTTTGTCTTGTTTTCTCTGTTCTCCTGACAACAAAAACAAAAATCCTTCAACAAGATTCACTAAATCCGAAAGGTTACGTGTGGAGCAATGCGCACACATTCAAGAAGAAAAGAAAATGTTTGGTATTTCGGTAATCAAATTAATATTTAGCTGTTTCATGATTGCAGTGCTAGTTACAACCCAGTTCCTGGTGTGATGGAAGGGGTGCCCTCTTCAAGGGATTATCATGGAGGGTTTGCTTCCAAGCTTATGGTAAGTAACTGCATTCCTTGAAGTACCCACACCAAATAGTAATATGTCTCATTTTAAAACGTGGATTTTTTAAAATTTGGATCAAACTGCGTGGCATTTCTTGTAGTTTATTATAGGTAGTTTGCCAAAAGCTGACAACTTGTAAAACTCTTTTGTTACATTTGGTATGGGATAGGAAAAGTTAGACTTGTGTGTTTGATATGGCGAAAATTAGTGATATATTTTCTAACCAGAGTTAAGAGAATAGATTCTCAGGAAAGTCCCTTTCTCTTGCTTATAGTTATTTCCAATTCCATCCTCATTCCCATGTTATAACAAACGTAACATTAAATTTTTTAGGCTAAAGTATACATTTGGTCCTTTATGTTTGTTTTAGGTATCATTTAGTCCCCTAAGTTTATAAAGTGCACTTTTGATCCCTTATTCTTAACACCGTTAGTCTAGCTTAACGGAATATACCAACTCAGCAAATTTAAGCGATGATTGTGCAACTAAGTGTTAATTAAGCATGCCTGTATGTTAGTATTTTAATAAATTAATTTTTTAAAAACCTATAAATTGAAAAAGATTTAATCTTTACGGACCGGTTTACCACTTGTCATTAACGATCCCTCCATCCCTAACTCATCCCTATGGCTTCGATCCCTCCATCCCTAACTCATCCCTACTACCTCAACATCTCATCCGCAGAAATAACCAGTCCTTGAACGTCAATCTTGTAAGTCTGTTGTTTTTCCTTTTTATATGTACTATTGGTTGCATTCATCCTTGCGGAGATTATCTAATTTCTTCTTTATTGCCACTAAACCTAAAACATAAAATTACATAGAAAGTAATATTACAAACCATCCCATAACCTAAAATAAAATCCTAGGTGAACAATACTGGCAAACTAAAAGAAAAAAGAAGACAGCATCCTAATATCACTATGCGTCAAAACCCAAAGGCATATTCCTGAATATGCGAAACTGAGCTTTAGACAAATTGGAGTCTTCCATATTAAAAAAACTCCTAATGATTCAAATAATCTGCAGATGCAACCTTGTGATTATGAAGAATCCACCCAAACCTAATCTAAAATAATGAATTACGAAGATATGAATTAGAGGTGAAGTCACCGAGTACAGAGAAGCTTGTGCGTTCTTGAAGAGGAGAAGACACTTTCTTTTTTCTTTTTTCTTTTTTCCTTTTTCCAGATTTATATTTATTTTAAAATATAAACATATTAAATTAAAGAATTAACATGTAGTCATGCTTAGTCAGCCGTTAATTGCGCAGCCATCACTTAAAATTGCTGGGTTAATATTTTCTGTTAAGCCAAACTAACAGTGTTAACATTAAGGGACTAAAAGTGTACTTTATAAATTTAAGGGACTAACATGATACCTAAAGCAAACATAAAGGGCCAAATATATATTTTAGCCAATTTTTTGTGCTTTAAATTAATTCTTCTGTTGACTTATTTGAAATTGCTAATGTTCATTTTTGTCCAACCAAAAGGTCTCCATTACTTTTCCTTGAAATTTGATGGACAGGTGATATAGTTACATTGCCTAAATTGATATTTAGGGTGATGAACGTAATATCCCCCAAAATTGTGTTAATGTGATGTGATGCAGGCTAAAGACTTAAGTCTTGCGTTAGAATCAGCCAAACAAGCTGGCTGTAAATATCCATTGACATCTCAGGCACAAGAAATGTAAGCCCCTCGTCGTCCATAACCTTGATGTAAAAATTTATATTGAATTATTTACTTTTAAATATACCTTAAACATTCACTTGAGACTTTGAAAGATGAAGATTGGAAAATTTTGACTGTACTGTGATCAAATATTTGATGCTTGTTTTGGTCATCAGATATAGAGAACTCTGCATGGATGGACATGAGACTGAAGACTTTTCATGTGCCTTTCGCCATTATTACTCTGGATTGGACGAGCCTCGTGGCCAATCAAAGTCAAAATAAGTTATTTCATGTTTTAGTGGCTACTTTTATTTATCTATTTATTTTTGTTCAATGACCAGGCAAGTAATTAATCTTATAGTGAAGTGACTTTCAAGTATTAAAAGATTATGGGTAGCTTTTTAATAATTTACGTCCCAGTTCCTTCTTTAATTCCTTTCTATAATTCAAAAAACTGTCTATATTTTAAAAGGTGAGAACCAAGTTCATTCCTGGGGAGATAGATATAAACTGCTGGGAACTCATAAAACAAGACAAGACAAGCCAAGCATTTTTTGTTTTTTGGTTTCACATGAGAAATCACGAAGATCGTAATTTTAGCGAAATTGTATCTTTTTTCATTAAAACCATGGTTTTAGCAGTTTTTAGCGTGAAATCAAAGAAGTCCTATAAAACTAAGATTTTGTGAGAGGGAGTTGAAGAAAAGGATGATAATAATCATGGATATAGCTTCGTTCCATCCTTCATGCTCTAATTTTTTAGTCTTGTAAATTCGATATTACTCCTTCATGTATTCCACAAGGACGTTAAAAATGAATATCAATGTGTTGTTTCATGAGTCTTGATTTAATAATTTTCTACGAGGAAATTTTTGCTTTCCAGAATTTATACTCAAATGACTTAATTTTTGTATGTTACTGAATTAAGTAATTTTATCAACTGAATTGTTCTGAGTTTAAAAATTACAAGAATTGAGTTATTCTGAGTGATAATCTAAGAACTAAATCAACAAAAAAGAAAAAAAAATTAAGGATAATAATAAAAGTAGTCCCTCTCCAATCCAGTCCTGCTTGGTACCGATCCAGATGAGAAATTCCCAACGGCATCGAAAGATGTTATTAACTCAACAATTACTTAAAGACAAAGGCACAAGTTTAACCACAGACTTGTCTGCTTACTATACACCTTCCCATCAGGAAAGTCATATATGGCCATAATCTCTTGTTTCTCCTTTTTTCTATACACATGACCCAATTATTATTGATGTTACAGTGACATGTTCAGTAAAAGCAGAACAGAAGCTTTGTGAAAACTTGACAAGCCTTATTTTCGACATGATTGTGGGGATTGACATATAGTAATGGCAATTACTTCTCTCACTTCATGCTGAGTTTAATGCAGGATAATAGAAATAATCTATTTCAAACAGCCCACGTTGTGGGCCGTACTTTCCGTAGGAATTCAAAGGTGACTAATGCAACTTGCTTATCTTTGGTCTATACTAGTTTTGACTTTTTTTTTATTTAGTTATGAATAATATCGTACTGTTCTTGATTTTTTATATACAGGTTTTATTGATTCTTGCACTTGACTGGAAGTAGCGTATTGTTTTGTAAATATCAGATGTCTAAGAAGATTTGTTCTAATTCATGTTTGAAAGAGAATTTGATGTCATAAAACTAAAAAGAGACTTGTTTCCTCTGCCTCGTACCACATTTGAACAAAAACCCTCTTCAAACGATCTGGTAATGTCGAATTAGTAGCATAGTATAATCTTAAGCTATCAAGTTGATTGTGATCAGAGGGCATCTTCATCCCCAACGGTGATACTTGATACTGACAGACACAGCATATCTTCAAAAATAAACAAAAGGAGAAGACAATAACCCCATCATGCACCAAACAGATATATGCATTCTCAAACTTAACACAAGAGTTAATACAATAAACTAAAAACGTTAAAAAGCTAAACTCTAATTCAAATGGGACACCAATGAGATATTAATTCCCACACGTCAAAAACCTATTCTGGTTAGGATGTGCATTGCATGCTATATAGATGAAAGGTCTTCATATATAGTCTTGATACCTGGCCTCTCAGAAACAGACCGAATGCATTGCAGAGCCATTCCCAGAAAATCCTTCATTCCCTTTTCTGCAATTGGATTTCCCATTTCTGGCATCAATGCAGCATCAAAACATTCTGATCCTCTGCCTTCAGCCACACGCAACCTTACCCAGTCAGTCATATCAACACCTCCATCCTCACCTGATATCACATCACCAGCACACCTTCCAGTTAAAAGTTCCAACAGTATTACTCCAAAGGCATAAACATCCGATTTAAAGGAGGGGGTTGGCTTCTTGGAAGCAGCTAACTCCGGTGCACGATATCCCAAAACCCCAGCATCAAGAATCTGTTCAGTAGTACCCGCCTGAGTCATGAGCCGGTGAAGGCAATAATCAGCAACTCTTGCATTCAAATCGGGTGTATCTAACAGCACATTTGTTGCTTTGAGGTTCCCATGAGGAACAGCACGATCAAAGTGGAGATAGTTCAGGCCACGTGCCACATCAACTGCTATTTTGAGCCTTTGGGCCCAGGTTAATGGTGGACCTTTTCTTCCAGGCCGATCTAGTACACCATAATATGTATATAGAGTAAGTTCAAATGATGATCAATGATGAATACCAACTATAAACTAAGAATAAGATGGATGGCATTTCATGGAAAAATGATTTTTTTTTTTGGACCAGCAAAACTAATGTAAAGAAGAACTAACACGCACGAGCAATACAAAATTTGCTTGTTCTTGAGTGATAATCATGTGCTTGTAAATTGTTGAGCTACTTTCCATTGCTATCGATTAAATCGATACCTGATGCATTTGAAATCATTCAACTACTTATTTTGTCCTGGGCAATGAGCTGAGACATCATATTTGAGCAAATCTAACTCAGCTAGTAAAGATGAAGCTTTCACACTTCCAGTGGAGTTTGTTTCAAAATTTGAACAGTGATTTGTTTTTCGTTATACTTATTCTTATAGCGAATTTCATTTTCAGGACACAATTTGACAGTGTAAGTCATGTGCTTTATGTTGATAGGTTGAAAAATTTAGTATCACGTCCATGGCCAATTATGACTGATATTAACTGCTTTTAATCTACTAAATTATCACTATCCTAGCCTTTAAAGGATCTTACTCTCTACCCAAGTTTCCTACTTTTTACTCTCAGATGCATGGGTCTAATAACATTGATAAGGAAGGAGAATTGACATTACCATAAAGAAAAGTTGCAAGACTTCCAGGAGAAATGTAGTCTGAAAGAATAAGCTTCTCGTGCTGTGTAGGACCCCAATAATATCCTCTCAATCCCACAACATTCGGATGCCTGATGTTTGAAAACTTTTTAGCCTCTTTACCAAACTCTTTTCTCTGTTTAGCCACTCCTTCTCTCAACCACTTCACTCTCAGTAACAAGCCATTCTCCAGAGTAGCCTTATAAGAAGTTCCATGACTGCTTCTCCCCAAAACTTCAGCAGGGGCCCTTGAAAGCTCCTCAGGGGTCAATGTTATTGCATCATCAAGAAAATGCAGCTCGCCAATTAACTTATCAGGTGATCTCACATCAAGTCTTGCAAAATTTTCAGCAGTGAATGAATCACCAGACCCTGGCGACCAGGAAAAGTGGCTGTTCTTTGACGGAGACATAGTTGTGGCTGCCAATTTTTCATCTGGGCTGATTATCTCCGAGGATGATCCTTTCCTTGTGGTCACAAGATCCTCAGCTGAAACAACCAAAGCACCACCCCTGTCTGTTGTACGGCCTATGCCAGGTAAGTTTGGTTGAGCACGCCCATGTATGTCCTTACTAGCAGCATATTCTGGTGGAGACCTTGATATGCGTATGTAATGTATGAAGATTGCAAGCAGGATTACTATGAACAGTGCAACCACACATGATACTATAATTATTACTTTGATGATAGTGCTCATAGGCTTCTTCCTTGAACCTTCAGTAGGCATATTGGTTGATCCAGAAGAACCATTTGGGTAACGCAACCTAGCATTCCCAGGAAAGAAAGAAGAACTAGGGAACTTCCTAATACTTTCTGGGACAATACCAGAGAGATCATTGTATGAAGCATTAAAGTTTTTCAGTCCCTTTGGCAGGTCAGTTGGTAACGGACCTGTAAAATGATTCTCTGATATATCTAACGAATCTAAAGAACTCATGCCAATGGAAGTTGGAAGAGAGCCAGAAAAATTATTTCCAGCAATATTGAGCGCTTTCAGGCCTGCTAATGATCCAAAATTTTCAGGAAAGTACCCATTAAATTGGTTGCGAGAAAGATCAAGAATCTGGAGATCAGATTGACCAGGGGCAGATGATAAATTAATGCTGCCTGAAATGAAATTATTCTCAATATGAAGCTCTTGCAAAGTTGGCATATTAAGCAGCTTATCAGGAAGCTGTCCATCTAACTGGTTGGAACTAACATCAAGCACTCTTAGCTTCGGATACTGCTTTAAGACCCTAGGGAGGGGGCTGCTAAGAGAATTATGGGAGAAATTCAGATAATTCAATCGTAAAAATTGAGGAGTTTCCTCAGGAATGGGCCCCGTCAAATGATTCCCACTGAGATCAAGAAATTCCAAATTTCCCCATTTCACTATCCTGGTTAAATTTCCTTCTAGTTTGTTATTTGAAAGATCAAGAACCGCACAGCTCCCTGTTAGAAGTGGCAGCTCACCAGTGAAACCATTTGATGAGAGATTCAGATAGCGCAATGTTGTAGATGTGATTAATCCTATTGGTCCTGTGACAATTTCAATGAGATGAGTGGCAATGCTAAAAACGGACTGTCTGAAGATGGCAGTGGCCACCAGTTTTGAAAGTAAGATATCATAGATTAATTATTTAAAATGAAGGAACAATAGAAGTTGTCTATGTACCTGAGAGATTGTTGGCACTCAAATCAAGTTCGGTTATAACCAGAGGGTCTCCCTTGAGCAGGCCATTTGGAAGAAATCCTGAAAATCTGTTGTTGCTAAGCCTAAGGACCTGGAGATCATAGACAAATTCAAATTCAGGCAGTGCTCCAGACAATTGATTGTAGCTAAGATCCACCACCTTCAGGTCTTCAAAAAGCGGCTGCTCGCCTTCACCATCCAACAATCCAATCAGCTGGTTGTGGCTTAGATTCAAATCCTTGATACTTTCAGAGATTTGGGGTAGAAACCTCTGCTGCGGGGGGTTAGAACTCACTAGCTTATTATCACTAAAATCAACATAACTGGCACTTGTAAAAAGCATGAATTTAATATCTAGTTGACCGTCAAGCATATTCCCATGCAAGTCAATCTTGTCAAGAGCAGACATCAGATCGAAACCTTTGGGAATCTTTCCAGTGAAGCTGTTGTGAGACAAATTGAGAGATACCAGGCTATTCAGCTTAGTCAATGAAGCTGGCAGCGCACCAGAAAAAGAGTTACGGCTCAAGTCCAGAGATTGGATTGATGACATCCCTGCAATTGAGACAGGAATTGGGCCAGAGAAATTATTCCCTGCCAATGACAAGTTCTGTAAGCTAGCTAGCTTACCAAATCCCTGTGGTATGGAAGAAGAGAAAAGGTTATTGGAGACATCTAGAAATTGAAGACTTTTGAAGTCTCCTATGTTGTCAGGGAGTGTTCCTGATATGGAATTGTTGGACAAGGAGAGCCTGACAAGCTTTGTGAGGTTTGAAAATACACTCAAGTCTGCCTCAGCAGAGAGACCCAGGTTATCCAGAACTACCCCAGCAACACTAGCACCATTGCACATAACTCCATTCCATGAAGAAGGGCATCCATTGAAGTCAATGGATTCTTCATTCCAGGAATTGAGGACATAACCGGTAGGGTCGTGCTTGATGCCTTTCTTAAATTCCAACAATGTTAAGATGTCCTGAGAAGGAAGCTGTCCCATGACAGAGAAGAAAGATAAGGATAAAACCAAAAGCCTAAACAGCTTCATTTTCTCCAAAAAATGACGTAACGTCAACTTAGATATGGTTCAAGGTTGTTGTTCAGACAGATATCTTGCTTCAAGACCCACTATCTCTCTGAACAAATTAGATGCTAGGGTACCTTCTTCCACTATAATGAGAAAGCGCAATTTTTGTCGAAGCAATCTCAACCTCATGAGAGAAGATTAATGAGCCGTCGAACCCAAATCCACACACGACGTCAAACACTTTACAGTCAAAAGAAAAGAAACCAAGATCTTTTCTTCACAAATATGACCTGCTCACCCAAGAATGAAAAGAAGACAAGGTATTAGTAATGAAATGAAAAAAAAAAAAAAAACCAGACACGATGCAAGCAATGAAATTCAAATGCTTCTCCAGGCCAGCAACATTACATTATATCTATATAGAACCTAAGGTTCCAAGCAACGTATAAATATGGAAGAAAGTTAATGCAGAAACAATCAATAGACGCGGGAAGTACGACTAAACCATTAATGACCTAGAAAGAACAATCAAAACGAGTGGCACTTTAGATATCTGACAAAAACAAAAACGCAACATTTCTTACCAAAATCACTTCCTTAGCACAATGTGAAATCAGGTTGAACTTGAAATGACCGCTCAAGTATCAAACTTTGGAAGCAAAAGGAAGAACTCGGTAAAACTTGTGAAGTTCCAGAACTGAAGTAGAGACCAGCATTGTAGCTACAGCGAACTCGTGAAGAAAGAAAGGAGGAAAAAACTTCCAATGAGGCTCATTTAAGTGCAGTAAAGGGCAGGGGCCAGTCACCCGAAAAAGAAAAAAAAGAAAAAGAAAAACGAGAAAAGAGGGAGTGTGGGGGTAATGGAGTAAAGGGACCCAGAAAGTTTTGGTCTTTGAGGTTTTGATAAAAATGTTGACATTTCTTTTACCCAGAAAACAACTGACAAAAAAATATTTAAGACTCTAAAAACCTGAGAAGTTAACTTTAATGGTGGTGACAACAAAAGCATGAAACTTTTAAAAGAGGTACCTTTGTTCCCTTTCTAATTATGTATTACAAAAGGCATGTGACATGCGAAGACCCTTAACACTAATTTAGATTAGATTTTGAGAAGTCTGTTAAAAATGTCGCCTTTTTCTTTATTTAATTTTTATTAACAAAAGTTGCCATTCATTTCATCCTTTTGAGGGGGGTTTTGTCAGCAAGCGACAATAGGAAAAGCGGGAAAATGTTAGGGGTTTTTTTCATTTTTGGTGCGATTTATTTTAGGAGCAAAGTAGGGATTTACCCGCCAGGAGGCCAAACCGCCAAAGCTTTGCCTAGTGGACGTGAAAAGAGTTTATGAAATGAAGTTAAAGGTTTTGGGTTTTATCAGAAGTCGCAAACCAGCAAAGCATGGTGCGTGGGAAGTCGTGCAATCAGCAGCAGATAGGGCCGAGGACCCACCACTACCCCGTGGACTAGGGTTTTCAATTTGAACTTTGAAAACAACCTACAACGTTGATTAGAGTGAGTAAATTAGAATCGAAATTGAAAATCAAACCGAATTGAATTGAATTCAATTTAATTTTTTTGATTTGGTTAATTCGGTTTTTGATAAAATTTTAATTTTTATTATTCGATTAATTCGATTTTTTATTTTTTGTTCAGTTATTAAAAAAATATTTCGGCTAAAACTGAAATATATATAATATATTTATATTTAATATATACTATTTAATAAATGTATGTTTTTATAATTAGATAGGTGTAAATTTTCAATAATATTAGATAAAATCTATAGATATTTTAAATCTAGTTAATTTTTTTTATATATTTTACCCCTAAATGTAATCTTAAGGATAAAAAATAATATTTTTTAAAAATTTAATTATATATATTTTATTTTATAGATAATAAATAAAAAAATCGGTTAATTCGGTTATTAACCGAACCAAATCTAAATATTTCGGTTAATCAGTTTTCAGTTTGGTTTTTAAAATTAGCTTTATTCGGTTTTTAGTTATTTTGATTTTTACGGAAAACCGAATCGAAAAGTCAAATGCTCACCCCTAACTTCGACGGGCGGGTATGGGCAGGGCAGAACGAGACATGATCCATTCGAAGGATGAACGGATTGCATTTTATAACTTGATGTCAGGTCTTGTCATGTAGAAGTCCTAACTATTTTAGATAGGATGAGGCTGGGTTTTTTTGTCCAAGTGGTAACTTCCTAACCAATACCATATGTATAAAAACTCTAATTATACCTAATAAATACTATTAAAAACTTTAAATACATTCCATAATTTCACATCTTGAGATATCTAAAAAAAATCTATAACTTGAGCCTTGAAACTAAAAAAAAACAATCATATATCTTAACAATTACATGACAAATTATGAAGTAACATGTACTTGTGTATGAATATTATTTGATATGAATAAGTGTAATTACAATAATGTCTTCAAAGAAACTAATTTTCTTGTCTTTGATTTCAATTTTTTAATGTTTTATATCATCCATTCAAATTAAAAAACCATGTCTATAAAAAAAAAAAGACTTATATATAAATTGCGGTGGATGAATATTAAATAATAATATAAAAGGTTTCATAAAAATGGAATAATATGTACACACACATTAAATAAAATAATATGCACATAATACTATTTATTTTATATAAAATAATATATATATTAAATAAATTGTATGCAATCTTTCGGGTAGGGCTACGATGTCCAGCCTTGCTCGATAGTTAGCCCTGCTCAAAGATACCCAAATTTTTTTCATGTCACTTTTTTTGGGTTGAGCTGGGTAATTTTTTATTTGGCTCAGGTGGCATACTGGACTCATGGGCACCATACTCACCCTAACTTCAACAGTGTTAGATTTAGGATAAATTTTTCTATTATTCCTAATTTTCGACTAAATTTTGCAGGTGGGCTAGTAATAATAATACAATCCCACATATATAGGAACCCTAGAGAGTGTACCGATAAAATAAATAAAAAAACACTAGATGTGGGTAAGAAAAGTTAAGTAGTCCTTAATCCAAATATATATAAAAAATAAAAAAAAAATCTTTTAATGAAATAAGACTTATTGTTGTTGTTGTTGTTGAAAAATAAAGGAAAAATTCTCCATTTAAAAATTTAATTGGTGAGACTTTGTCTATGCAAAATTGTTAGAGTATTATACTCGGACTCGCTAGAATTTTTAAAAAGGGGATTTTTCCCAATTTTTCCTCTTGATGAATTAAAAATCTAATTTAGCTAGAAGCTTAAATAAAAGTGGGGCATTATCATTTAGTTGATTATACACAGGGTTAATTTGTATTCAGCAATCAACACTTTAGAATATTTTTTAAGTAGTACTTAATGTGCTAAAATAATTTTTTAGTGCATTCGGTATTTTAGAGTTTTTTTAATATTTTAAAGTAGTTTTAAATATTTTTTTAGAAACATTTAGTATCATAAATTTAAAATGCTCACCACTATAAAAAAAATACTTTAAAGTCAAATTACATAAAAAAAATTATTTTAAAACCTTGAAGGCAATCGAATACTAATACTTTACTTGATGGATGCATAAAAAATTATCCTAGAACACTGAATATTATTGAAAAACTGTCTATGCTGTTAAATACAACTTAACCCATGCAGATCCGGCTGCCGTACTTTTATTTAAAAGAAAAAGATGGTCTTTTTTTTTTTTTATAGAAATCGTTGGATCAAGATCTCAACGGTTTAGATTTAATATCTTATTAAAATATTATTTTAATAATATATTAAATCTAAACAGTTGAGATCTTGATCCGACGATTTTAACAAAAAAAAAAAAGAACCATAAGTGGATGGAAAAAAAAAATGATAGTCGGATTCATAACATATATATATATATATATGTACTATTGATATTAATGATAAATAAATATATCGAATTGACGGGGATTGAATTATTAGAAGAGACAGGAGACGAGGACCGAGTGGGGAGGGGGAAGTAGGTGCAAGTTTATAAAGGAAAGATGATGGAGAGGGGTTGATCCCTGGGCCCCACAGCCACTGTCCTGTCATCTAATGACACCATCATCTATGCATATAAGTGGTCCTCCCAAAACGATGCCCCTGTGGCATACCGCGATTTTAGAATTTTTTTTTTATAAATTAAAATAAAATTTTTTTCATATATTTATCTTATAAATTAGGGTAAATATAACTTTTGGTCCCTTAAGTTTTGGTCAATTTGGGTTTTGGTCCCTGAGGTTTCAAATAGGAGGTTTTGGTCCCTGAGGTTTGCCCCGTTATCATAATTAGTCCCTGAGCTTTGAAAAGGACTTATTTCCCCATTTAACAGCGTTAAACGATCCCATGTGACACAAATGGTGTTAAATAATCTCATGTGTAATGCTTAGTAGGTACCTGATGTGGCAATAATAATATATAATATTGGTCTTTGACCAAAAAAAAAAAAATAGAAGGCTGATGACGCGCGAGAAAACAAAACGCACTAAGCCTTGCTTCAGCAAAACGTGGAAGAGGAAAAACAGAAAAGCTTCGACTTTGAAAAGAAGAGGAGCAAGGGTTAGGGCTAGGGCAATGAAGTCGGAATGACTCTTCTTTTATAGTTGATGAAGAGCATTTGACCGTTTGAGCTTTTCTTCTTCCCGTTGAGGCTTAAAATATTACTGTTGAACTAGCCGTTGGAAGCTTCTGACACAAAAGTGCTTTCTCCGTCTTGTGTCTTAATTCTTGTTTGATCACCTGAAGAATACTTAATCACTAATATAATAAAGTGTTAGAGTGATTAGAATCAATAAGAACAAGTTACAAAAAAGTTCAATGATTCTCAGAAGTTTCAGGGTGATACTCTGTTTTCTGAAAAATCAGTTATTCAGATAACATCTGTTGTATTCGAATAACCTTATTTGATAATGAGTAATATTTATTCGAATACTTTATCCTCTATCCGAATAAACTTTTAGAACTTGAAGCGTATTCGAATAGTAACTTCCTTATTCGAATAGCTGCCTTGTAAAACAAATGATATTATTCGAATAGTGTCATTTGTATTCGAATAATATTCTCTCATGAACTTTAATATTCGAATAGACGAACCCTTATTCGAATAGCCTTTCTACACAAGATATGATATACTATTCGAATACAACTTGTTGTATTCGAATAATGCACTTTGATGATGAACTCACGAGCCATCACGAGCAGCAACTTCCAGAAGTCATAGCTCTTAGGATATAGCTTCAAATGTGACAAATTATATATCCATGGAAAGCTCTTTGAGTCTACTTTGATATGACACCGGTTTCGTTGCAATCCGATGTGTAGTTTGGGAGTTATGTTCAAAATACCAAAGCTGTCCAGGAATATGACGCTGATTCATGTATCAACTTCAACAGATCATATCTCTCACATCTGAACTCCTTTTAATGTGATCTTGGTGTCAAAATGACACAATGGGAGTCTATTTTCATATGCCACTGGTTTTGCCTCAATTCGAGTTGTGGTTTGGGAGATATGACCAAAATACTAAATGTCGCCCGTGTTGAAAGAAACAGAGTCTGTTACTGTTATTCGAATAGTACTTCTTGTATTCGAATAGAATCACATTTTTTAGTTATGGACTATTCGAATAGTCACTTTACTATTCGAATAGTCACTTTACTATTCGAATAATATTTGAATTTTTGCACTGAAACTATTCTGATAGTTCAATTACTATCCTGATAGTCTTATAGTATTCGAATAGTCATTCCACTAATTGAATAATATTTGATAATTTTGCACTGAGACTATTCTAATAGTTCCATTACTATTCGAATAGTCCTCTTTGAAATATGTCAAATATTTATTCTGATAGTCTCATTACTATTCGAATAGTTCCTTATTGCTAATACGATAACCTATATTCTACCATCTATAGAAACTGAAACAGGGATCTTCACACAGATTTTGGAAGGAAACATAGATTGTCGGTCTAACCTATGGCATGGCATTTCACACAATGCAAAGGACCTAATGCAAAAAATACGTTATCAAAATCCCAAAAAGAGGCTTACATCCCATGAAGTAAGCCTATTACGCTTTGTGTTGATGATGCCGGTTTTGTAGTAATAATGCTTTGAGTCTACATAATTTTTAAAATGGCCTTGGCAGCTTCCTAAATATCATCAGAAGCCAATATATAAGTGGTTCAACAATTAACAGTACTAAGCATCTGAAGCCAATATTCAACATATTGACAGCTATCAAAAAACAGAGCATCAACTGTACTGCTTTTGTCTTACGGAACAAAATGGTTCAACGATTAACCCGATTTCGATATAAACAAGAAGTTTCTTACATTTACAATTAAGCGAATGACGACGACATTTACCTCCGATCTTCACTCGATGTTCGCCGTTAACGATAACTCCTCCGGCAACGGCGATGGCCACGTCAGACTTCGGCGGCCGTGGGTCCTCCTAGAACTAACCCTTGCTCCTTTTCTTTTCAAAGTCGAAGCTTTTCTGTTTTCCCTCTTTCACTTTTCGCTGAACCAAAGGTAAGTGCGTTTTGTTTTCTCGCGCGTCATCAGCCTTCTGTTTTTTTTTTTGTCAAAGACCAATATTATATATTATTATTGCCACATCAGGTGCCTACTAAGCATTACACATGGGATTATTTAACACCGTTTGCGCCACATGGGATCGTTTAACGCTGTTAAATGGGGAAACAAGTCCTTTTCAAAGCTCAGGGACTAACTATGATAACGGGGCAAACCTCAAGGACCAAAACTTCCTATTTGAAACCTCAGAGACCAAAACCCAAATTGACCAAAACTTGAGGGACCAAAACTTATATTACCCTATAAATTATAAAAACTATTTTCTAAAAATTAATCTAAACACACACTAACACCATCTAACAAGCTAATTTAATTATATATATATATATATATATATATATATTACTTTCATTAATTTTGAATATAAGATATATTTAAAGATTGGGGTAAAAAATAAAAACATATTTAAGGAGTTGATTATAACCCTAAATATAAGATATATTTTAAATTTTTTTAATTTACTTCTATTAATGCTCTATCAACAGTAATCGTGGATGGAAGAAAATGAGGGAATTAAAAAAAATAACTAGAATATTTTAATAAATACACGACATATTAATTAATTTAACTAGCTTTATTAATTTAATCAAATTTGATAAACCTATCTTATATTAAAAACCGAAAGAATTACATGATTATGATTCCTCGTTCCCTTAACACATAGGATCTTATTTTTAGTTTTAAATATAACTTCTATCCGCATGTCATATTTATCATTTTCTTCTAAACTTACCTTACTCATACTCCCTCAATAAGACAGGGAGTTCTTTTACACCCATAATTGGAGTCAAAGACAATTCTAAATGAGGGTATTTTACATTGGCAAAAAAAAAAATGAGGGTATTTTACCCAAAAAAAAAACAAGGGAGATTTAGTTTAATTAACTAACTTAACTTTCTTTAATCTAATCAATCCTACCTACGTAAAAAATAGTTCCATGTATCCGAATAGGATGTGGGGTTAGTTAGGTACATGTATCTGTCAGCCTTGCACTTATCTTCAAATTCTAACAAAAATATAATTTTAAATAATTCAAGACATAAATGTATAAATTTGAATGTACATGCATAGACACCTGTATAAATTTGTACCATGGTATTTAAATGAATTATATTAATATCCAGTTATATCATATGCACCTCCCGATCACCTTCATCTCACGTCAGCATATTCTGTTTGCTATAATTAAGTTAGGAAAATATAGAAAACTAAAATTAAAAATTCAAATAATATATTTACACATCATAAAATTATTGTTAAATTGTCTGAAAATGTAAAGAAAATATCATTAAATTAAATTTTACAGTAACACCAATTATTTAATATTACATTCTTAAAGCATTCTTGTGAACCTTGAAAAATCTAAAATAATAAACATAGCCTCTCAAATAATGGCAATTTTTAAATCTTGAAATAAAATTCTTGTCAAGAAGTTGAGCACAACAGTTGAACAAAGATAAATTTTCTCCGAACAATATATTAAAAATTGAATTGTTTTGACTAATAAATGTGCATTTCCAATCGAATGTTCATCTGCACTGCGACATTACAAAAACTCCACAAGGTTATGATGGCTTGCTCTGATGCCAGTACCGTAAATGAAGAGATTCCAAAGCCAACGAAAACTGTTATTCTAATAAAAGCTGTTATTCAAGTAAAAAAAAAAAATCACTGACAAAAACGCCTTAAGCAGAAAGCAGCGTGGTGCCAGTGGATCAGATAACAGCTTTAGACATGGCTAACAAACAAACCAGGCAATACCAATATTTCCTATAAATACTTAACCTCAATTAAAGTCCAGCATGTCTCATAAATTACAACTCAAGCTCTCAAACTGCCAAGAATGGTAGGCTTGTCTGCTAATAAAGCGCGTATTCCAAGCAAAACAGCCATCTTCTGCTACAAATGGATTGCTTGTTTCACTTCTTTCCCCCACCAGAGACATTGAACTTGAAGAATATGACGTCCCCATCTTGGACAACATAGGTTTTTCCCTCCTGTTTATACTTTCCAGCAGCCTAATAAAAAAATACAAAGGCCACGCAGAAGAAAAGCTCAGGCTCAAATGTTGTTTGCATCACAGTAAATTACACTTGTACAACAAAAACATGACAACTTTATGGGATAGAAGAAAGAACCAATATTAAAAATATAAGAACCAATATCAAAGTCTTTCTTATGTCTAATAGCACAACAAAGACAGAAAAGTAGAGATAAAAGACAACTCCCTAGCAGAATTCTATTGGGAACAAAATCCGCCCACGGACTGTACAACCCAAACAGATTAAAGCCAAACAGCACTTCTATAAACATTTTAAATTTGGTTACCAGTCTATGTTGGACCCAGCAACACAAATCTGTTGCAAGCAACAGCATTCAACAGTAGTAATTACATCTTAAATTAAGCACTCACCTTTACAGCCGGCTCACTGCCAAGTTCCTTTAGATCATCAAACTTCATAACCTGAAAAGACAACCAACCCACAAGATTTTTAAAAGATTGAAACAGAATTACAAAAGGAAAAACAGTGTGACAGCACAGTTCTCAGCCAAAGAAAAATGGAGGTGGTCAGGCAATAGCGGATGATTCATTGCACCCTTTCCATGTCTCTACTATACTACAACAAATTCTTCCAGCCTTACTGGGTTCATGGAGTTGGGAGATATATTTTGCTTGTCATAGGGAAAGGGAAGAGGGGATTATCAAAATGAAAAAATAAAATGTTCAAAATAATGAAGTAAATATAACCTCAGCACAAATAAATCCCCTTTCAAAATCGGAATGGATAGCCCCTGCAGCTTGAGGAGCCTTTGTTTGCCGTCTAATTTGCCAACACTTAACCTGGGAATGCAAAATATATAAAAGAAAAAAAATCAGTGCATCAAATATGGAAATATATACTGCTTGTATATAATGCTCTCTCCAGTCTCAAATATACTGCTTATTAAAGAGCTTTGTTGGTCCAAAATACAAGTCACTTTTATTTTCTTTTTTTTAATCATTAAATGCCCTTTTACTTGAATACCTCTCATTGAATTTTCCAACAACAAATGAAGCAATTTACTATGGAAGGAGTTAAACCATTTAATCAAGGACAAATTTGGAAAATAATTGCTTTTTGGTACAAATTTAATTAGTTAAACTATCGTTAACTAATTCTCTTAATATCTAAGAGGTAGGTATTAGTGATTACATTTGAGACCAGATGGAGTAATTTATAATGAGCCTCGTACTTAACATTGGCAAAGAGTAAAGAAATATCTAATGCTACAAATTTAATGAACTATACATAACAGGAGATTAACCAGATGATGATTTTATGAAAACTGAAAAGCAACTACTAAAGATGTATAGTTTATTGTCAACACTGATGGACACAAACTATTAAAACTATAGTTTAAAAAAATGGGAGGGGAAAAAAATAAGTAAATACCATGAAAGTAATATCTAGAGACTAGAAGTATTAAAGAACATATGTTACCTCATCAGGTCCTGCTGTGAAAAAGTAAATGAGATTAATCGCAGAAAATCCAGTCTTTATGATTTTGGGGAGGACGCTGTTACAACAGAGAATGTAATGTATTAGAGTTTAGTAGCATAAAGACTAGAAGTCAACTCTTTATAAAAATCAGAATATTATAATGTTAGATAATATTTTAAATTTGGGTGTTAGTGGGTGATACTTAATGACCTTTAGGACTTAAACTATGTGCTATTATGTTAGATAATATTATACTAGTCAGTTTCACATTATAAGTATCTTAAATTTTAAATTCTAGTCATATTGTAAGATCACATGATCCTCTATTTGATCTAGCAACTTGACTTATTTTACCGTTCAATTGATCTTACTTAAGATCTCAGTCTTGATTATCTTGGGAGGCAAATTAAAAATAATGCACTTAATGCTGAAAAATTTAAGTTTTAGCAGTATTTAGAAGAAAAATTAGAAAGCAGACATCTTGCCATCATTGAACTTGGAAACAACTTTCTATTCAATGGCCAAAAACAACATCACAGTATTCAGTTTAGAAGGTTGACAAAATCATTCTATAAAAATAAATAAATAAATAAAAGTTAAACAGATATATTGAGTTGGCCAAAAAAAAAAAAAAACAGATATATTGAGATTTTTTTTCTTTCTAATAAAGCAGTATTCTCACATTTATTCCAAAACGATTACATATATGCATGATAATTCTCACACATCAATATATCAATATAATCACACATAAATCTATAACAAGCCACACTATTCATAAGGCACGAACAGCGAAGCTGATACTCAAACGCTGATACTCAAACTTTGTATAAATGCAAGGAAATATGACTAGTTTTGTTTAATAATGAAAAGAGATAGAACTTTTCACAAACCTTTGAACCTTGTTCTCCTCACAATACTTAGCTGCTTCATCTGGAGGCATATCAGCAAGATTCCTCTCTAAGACACAGCTGAAGGGAATAATTGGTTCACCACCATGCTCCTGGACCCTGGAAAGCAGAGAAGCAAAAGTCAATTCACTCCAACACACACAAACACGAGACACAGATTTAAAAATAAAAAATAACATCAGAAGGATATTTTATCAACAAAAACTATTACTTCCAGTGAAGGGTTTCCTGTTTTCTAGGACTGAGAAAACTACTATCTCACATTATCATCAAATTTCAAACAATAAAAACAATAATCGCAACATCATTTCGGCTTAACGGGAAATTAGGTAACTCATCCTCATCAAGGGGGGAATGAAAACAAGACTGAAGATCTGCCTGTATGAGATGAAAGTTGGAAATGGAGTGAAACTAGTGAAATTGAAAATACATCACGCTGGAACTGCATAAATTGTCAACTTTTACGTCAGCATTCCATCCCTTCATCCATACTTGACCAATCAAGTAAAAGCATTTAATGGCATTTGCATAAGCAGATCTTTGAAAATAATTCATAATTTATGGTTGTATACTTTTATCTGATTGGTCAAGAAATTTAGCAAATAATGGTGCGCAAACATTTCAGACTTACATTTGTTCAGCATTTGTGGTTTATAACTGCATCCTGAATCCGACGATTTCCAGAAGTATCTTTTTAGACGAGCAATGGAAATAGTCAGCCTTGCAGGATGAAAAACATTGCATTTCATTTACTTATGTTTTTCCATGACCTTGGACCTTTTTCCTAGGAGTATATCTTATCCTCTTCATTTGTATCTCTTCCGTTTCTTAAAATAATTTCTTTTAAAATAATTTAAAGATAAAGAATAAAAACCTCCAGACTAATGTGTCATAAAAGGCACCTAATACAGAAGATAAAAGGTAAAATAAATAAAACCATATAACAAACAAAAGGCATACATACCATGCATGGATTTTTGGAAGAAACTTGTTCTTTTTTCTTTGGTAGTCTTTCTCATTCATGTTAACCTGCAAATGAACCGTAGGTATTAACAGGTAGAGCTTTAATAGAGAGATCTTAAGAAAATAACGTCAAACACCAATATGAAGTTCTGACATTGATTACACCTACACCAATACACTGAAAAAAAGCACTAATATCCCACAAAACAAGATACTTTTTCCCAGATAGTAATTTAAGCATTTCAGAAAGATTGTATTCATCTTATTAACATTTAAACCCTATTGAAACATGTAAGAAAGTATTAAAAGAATAAAAACAACATAGCAAAGATCTAACGCTAATGGGAAAAGGCTTTTGTTGTTGTTTGTTGTAACAAAGAACTAACAAAATGTGTGGAGAAAGATTGAAAAAGTAAAAAAGATTATATGTAGCTCAAGAAGAGCCACATTATTCATGGCCTGTAAATATGTAGATTCCATATTTTATATTGATTGAAAAAATTAATACAAGGGAAATTTCATATATTTTAGAGTGACATTTGATGATAACCAGACCAATATACAAACATATATGCATTCATAAAATACATATAATTATGTTACAACATCTAGTGCACCAAAAAACTACAATAACTGAATCACCAAAAAAACTACAATAGCTGATAGCTTTACTTTAGATGGCAAGTCACAAGCTCTTCTTTAAAATTTCAGTTTCAACTAAAGTAATGTATGTAATTTTAATGAGGTGAAGAAAAGAAAAAAAATGAAGATACCAAGTATACAACAGGTTTGGCGGTGAGCAACTGAAAAGAATTTAGAATCTCAATGTCAGCAGCTTTCCAATCCCCTAGCCGCACATCTTTCCCTTCCATTAGGGATGCCTTGACCTGTAGACACAAAGAACTGTCATCCCACATTTCCAATCCAATTTGGATTTAAAAGAATGGTTTGTATAAATAGCGAACATAAGAGATGCCAGAAAGAGAAAAGTGATATTGCATAGTTACTATGTGAGACAGGAGGACAGAAGTTAAACACAAGTCACACAACAATGTCCACTCCATGAATTATTGCAAGCTCAAAGTTATAATCATGGGCCACAAACTCTAAATTATATTGGTTTTATATCACATCTTACCATGAAGAATTTCACATAAACAGACAGCCACTAAGACGTTCAATTTCAGTCATTGATGCTATTTTAGAAGTGAAATGGAGAAGAGCAATGTCAAATAAAGAAAATGTTGAGACGCCCGCCTATCCAACCTCGCACTCCCATCTTGTGCACAAACATAACACAAAAATAGCATACAATTATATTACACATCACTTTTCAATAGTTTCATGTAACCATTTCATAAAAGCATTTTGGTTTATTACAAGTACAGAGAGGAGATGTTTTCCATTGATCTGAAATATATAACATTTTATGCAGAAAATGCAAGTCTCAATTTAAAAATTAAAAAAAAAAAAAAGAACTTTGAAAGAATTACTTGTTGTGTAGTACTAAATAAAAGATTCCAAAAGGAAGCCATGTAACAGAAAGTGCCACAAAAAATCATACCACTGGGGAAGAAAACCAAGAATAACAATTTCGGCTGCTTAAGTTTACAAAAATGAACAAATATATTGAGTAGATAGCAAGAATAGCAACGCATATGCAACAACAGAAAGCTCCAAGAACCACATACCATCACGTAAGTTAAAATAAACAGAAACAAAAAGAGATGAAACAAATAGTAGGAGTGACTCTTTGGGGGAAAAAATGAAAACAAACGGAAAAATAGGAAAAAAAAAAAAAGAAGCTGAATCTATACCCTTTGACAACATTCGAGCTCAATTTTTAACTGTTTGTCATTGCTCCTCTTCATGCTCTTTTCAAGATCTTCTATCTTCCTTTCTACGAATTCAATATCCTAGAATGAGACACAAAAAGCAAGACATAGAAGATTACATCAGTGGCTATATTACATTGCACAAAAAACTTCTTAGAAAGATAAAATTCTACATGTGGCTTGTCATTGCATAAGCCTCCTTCAGCACATATAAAGAGTTTTAAAATTTTAAGTAATTAGTCACTACTAACAATGATATCCAATTTTTTAGTTTTAGATTTGATTTGAATACTGACGAGACCATACCCTGCCTGAAAAATGCAGAAGTAAAAAAGCATACCTTCAGCCGTAACTCTTCACTAATAACCTCTAAATCCCGCACTGGGTCTACAGAATCATCTACATGGATAATATCTGAATCCTCAAATGCCCCTGACAAACAGCGAGGACCAAAATTTATAATTCCCAAGCCGATATTACAATCATCAAAGTTGCAACATGGTTAGAAATGTTAAATAATCAGATTGGACATCTTACTCAAAACATGAAAAATGCCATCTACAGCACGTATGTGAGATAAGAAACTGTTGCCCAGTCCTTGCCCTTGATGGGCACCTCGAACCAATCCAGCTATATCATGGATTTCTAAGAAAGCCGAGACCTATATGAAAACTTTAAAATGTCATGATAGAGGACAGACCAATTCATAGATAATAAATGATTAAAATGTCAATTTCAATAACTAGAAATACATAACAGCATAACTGCAAAACCATATTTTAGCTTGGTTTCCCAAGGACACCACCAATAAGATTTTGTTGGGAATTTTACAAAGAATGACAGAATAGTTCAAGGACAAGAAAAGGAGAATATGGGGGAGATAAGAAAATACATTTACAGATTAAACTGTGTTCAATGAATAAAGATTACCACCTCCCTTAATTAAATGATTGGAGACATGGATTTTGGAGGTGACAAATGCATGAGTATTCAAATTAAAATAGCAATATCGAAACACGGAAAAAATATGATACATATGACAATGCCTAGTACTACTCAAAAAATGGCAGTCAGATGTCAGTGACTCCCTCTACTACAGAAGATGAATGCAACCAATCCTCTCCAGTCAATAATACTTACGAAGATGAACACATTCCTCTGAACCTACACAATAATCTATAGCAAAATTCTGCAATGCATGGACATTTTTGTAATTTTCCTTAGTACCCATTTATGTCCTACATCACATTATTTACCTGTCCTTCTGATAGAGTACCGAGTTTGAAGTTTCGTGTATAAATTAAATTAGTCTGATTTTATTAATATTTATTTTGTTAATTGAGCCTGTTTTTATTATTATTTTAGGAAATTTGAAAATAAGTGGAATATCCACAAGTAGGATTTAAGATATTTCAGCAATATTATTTACTATTTTAGATATTTCAGAATAAGTGGAATATCCACAAGTAGGATTTAGTTCTTAGATTTTAGATATTATTTGGATTTCATAATTTGAATTTTAAATTAGATTTTATCTCTCTGTACTTCTATAAATTGGCTTCTTGCCTACTCAATAAAGCATCGAATATTCAGAGAGTTAATTAAGTGTGGAGATTCTTCTAGGCTGTTCTTAGAGAGTTAGTGAGATGCTTTCTTTCTCTTTATAACAAAGTATTTCCTTCTTCTTTATAATTTATATATCAGATTTGGTAACTTAACACTTTCCATCTTAAGATACCAACAAGGCAAACTTTACAACATTCAGTATAAAGAGATCAGTTCTGCTCCTCCATCTTCTGATATTTAAACTTTATTGGAAATTATGAAGTTCCTTCATAGGGAAAAAAAGGTTTTCAGGTCTTTAAACTCCTATATTTCATATAAAATAGCCATTATATTTCAATTATCAATCACAAAATGATACTCTTCTTCTACCATTGAAATCTCCAATATAAATCAAGGTATTAAAACTCGGACCGGGTATTGAACCGGTCGGGGTACTGGGTTAAGGGTCAGTGGGTCAAACCGAGACCAAACCGGAACTAAACCGGGACCAAACCGGTGAGTATTTGAAAATTTTAGATTTATAGTATGAAATTCTAAAGGAAAAAGTTAAAAAAAAAAAAAAAAATTTTAAATTGGGAGCCGGACCGGTCTAGTGACCGGTTCGGCAGGTTCCGGGCCGGACCGGCCGGTCCGGTCCGGGTCCCTTAACACTGATATAAATATACATTCAGCGAGAGTAGATTTCAAACATAGGCTAAACTCCGTGCTGCCCTAAGTATAGGGTTAGCAACATGGCAAGAGATAAGCCAAGCCATTGTAATTTCCAATTTTGTACTCTTATAAAATTCTTTCAGTTGCAACTTCTGCCAGCATTATTAAACCGTTACCATAATTTCCCAGCACCATAACCAATCAAAGTAGTAATGTCGTCACATCATGTTTGAGATGAGTATCAGATGGATTAATCAATTTATATCATCAAAAGAAGGTCCGTTTCATTCAATGGAGGATAACTCAAGTCGCATTCATGCCGTACACAATATTATCTATTCTGTTATTATAGAAACTTATAAGTGAAAACTAGCCTATAGTAATTTAAAAATTCACTGCATTTGCTTTTAACAATGTCAATTTCATGGCTTTCGCCTTCCAGTAAAAATCATAAAGCTAACTCAAAGTAGCCGCCAAATGTTATGCACAGAGATGTCAACTGTAGAGTAGCATAACATAAACAATCTCAATAAGAAGAAAATCGTCTTTGATTCATGAAAGATTCATGTAAAGTTTCAACTATATTTTACAATATTCCAAGTAATTCATTACTAGGCCACAGACTCAAAGATGGGTTTGAGTAGGGCACATACCTCACTTTTTGGCTTGTACAGTTGGCAAAGCCACTCAAAACGCTCGTCTGGGACATTGACCCGTGCCTCATTAGGCTCAATGGTGCAGAAGGGAAAGTTCTCAGCAGGTATGGCCAGTTTAGTGAGTGTGTTAAAAAGAGTAGATTTGCCAACGTTCGGCAAGCCCACCTGAATACCAAAAAAAAAAAACAGAGAGAGAGAGAGACAAAATGAACGAAGTTTCCTGATAAATAATTTCTCAAGTCCAGAGACTGATTATAGTTGAAGAATGGGGGGAACAGCTAGCGTGTAACTTTCCTAAACAGAGCCAATCATATCATCACAATTCATGAAGCTGCACGAGGAAACCAGCTTGGTTATTGAAAGAAAAAGTTATTGAACTCAATCAATCAAGTGCAAACCTTTTCTGCTTTAAGATAAGAAATATATATAAATGAAATGAATATAGAGAAGCACATGGCAACGTTGATTGATCAAATAAAGCTAAAACTAAAGAAAAGATTCATGAACCTAATTTAATTATCCATCTGAATTTACATTTCGCAAGTGAAGAACACAACTTGAAAGATGAAAAAGAAACCCGTGTCCATTAGGAGAAGGGGAACGGTAGGGGGAAATGAAAAGAAAAAGAATGAAAGAAGCATACAATGCCAATCTTGAGGTGCGATGAGAATCGACCAAAGATGGGACGCTCAGCTGGTGCTTCCTTCGATTTGGCAGCTTTGGGCGGCATTATGTCAGATATACAGAAAGAGAAATTGAGTACAGGGATCGATTCCGATCAACAGGTGCGTCAAAGAGAGAGAGAGAGAGTGAGGAAGAAAGGAGAGAGCTTCAACGAAGCTCCGTAGGGTTTTGTATGCAGGATATTGCTAGTGGAGCAGGATTATTGCGGCTGCTGCTAAGAATATCATCGCCTGCCCCTTTTATACTTTTACTACTGATCCTTTAATTTTACAATTCTATTATTCCTCATGTCCTAATTATAAGATAAAGTTGATTTTTTTAAGAAATTAAGGAAGCCAATTAAATTATTTTAAAGTATTTTTATTTTTATTTTTTTCTCTAAACTAATTAATTTAATTAATAAACTGATATATAATCTAATGATACTAAAAATATAAAAACTCTAAAATAATTTAATTGACTTCCTTAATTTCTTCAAAAAAATCAACTTTATCTTATAATTAGAACTAGAGGAGGAGGGAGTATTATTTTTCTCACTTTATTAACTCCCAAGGATAGAAGCATGTTCAGTCCAAAAAAATAATTCAAAAAAGAGAGAAAACTACTGGCATCGGATTGTTGTATAGCTCCTCGTAAAGCAACATATCTTAATTTAAGACTGTGTTTGGATTAACTTTTTTTAATAGCTTTTACGACTTACGAGGTAAGTTTGTGAGAGGAGTTTTATCTCGGGTTGCGTAAACCATGGTTTGAAACCATGGTTTGGAAAGCTCCCAAACACACACCTAGCCGATGATGCAACTTTTTAAAAAAACGTAATCTGTCATGTTATTTCTTAAAAAATCGAATACCAGGTTCTTATAAATCCTTAATAAATTACCAGGATCGAGTTATATTGAGTAAAAATTTAAAACTAAACCATATATTAACCAACGGTTACACCTCTCAAAATTTCTTTGGGACTCAAGTTTAAATTCTAAAAATACCGGTTGATCGTATTAAAATAAAAAAAAACTAAACTAATATTGGAGAATGGAGAGAGACCCTATTCCATATAGTCTTATTACAATTGTTTACATTATTACTCATGTTCCTACATAATCCAACCGTTGCCAATCAACCAAAGGAAGGAAAAATAAGAGTTCAGTTGATCTAATGAGTTGCTTCAAACGCTGAACGTAGTAATCTACAAACTTCATACAAATTTTAAATATAATGGAGGCTATATATTGCCTCTAATTAGAGGGCATGAGACGCAGAACTCGAAAGAAGGGACGTTCAGAAGAATTATATCTAAAATTCAAATCTTAAACTTTTAAAATGAAAAAAAAAAAGATCAAGATCATAATTATTTTCAGGATTTTACTATGCTTCAAGCCCTTCCTTTTACAATAGTTAAGAAATTACATGAGTCATGGTTTGACTTCCAGCACTTAGTGTGTGTTTGGTATTACTTATTGGAGGTCAATAAATACTTATTACGTAAATCGAGATAAAACTCCTCACATATTTACCTTGTATACCGTAAATCACAGTGCATGTTTGGTATCACGGCAGCTTAAAAAATAAGCCACTTATTACGCAAGCCGAGAAAAAACTCCTCTCACATACTTACCTCGTATATCGTGAATCACGAATTATAAGCACGTTTTGGACAAAAATAAGCCATTCCAAACGCACACACAATTTATAAGTACTTACTGTCCAAGAATAAACTATCCCAAACGACTGCTGCAGCTATCACAAGCGCATTAGTACATTCTTGGGAGGACCAAACTACATTTGTTCAGCAAATGACTTTTTTTTTTTTTTCTTTTATAATAAGCAAATGACTTTACTTCTACACCACTCACTTTTCGATTTATTCATGAACACTTGCACATGTATAAAATGATCTGTGAGAAAATTTCGGACCTTGCAAGCAATATATATACAAGAGACGAAACAGAAGTTGTGATGAGCTTTGTGAAGAGATTTAACTAAATATAAATATAATCAAGACTCAACTCCACAACAGAAGAGCATCAAAGGGTTAGGATTTTCGACCCAAAAGTTCATAATTTATCCATTTTCACTACCATGTGAAATGAATATATATCAAATAATACTAATAAACAACTTAAATTCAATTAAACAAATTGAAAGAATCAACAAACTAAATGGTACACGTAGAAAGAACTCAAGTTGCAGCATCCATTTCTTTGACTTCTCTTGTGGCAGAGCTGTTCTCTTCAACTACACTGGCCAATGGCTCCTGTATCTCTTCTGGTTCACCCTCTTTCTCTCCTCGTAAAGCTTGACTGCTCGAGAATGAAGCGTCTCTGCTGCTAGTGTTCAACCAAGCTTCATGAAGCTGCAGAACATACTCCAGGTGCCACAACACCTCCCCCATTGTGGGCCTATTCTTCCCCTCATCAGCAAGACATTTTTCTGCTATCTCTCCATACTTGGACAAGGACTCTGGATGATAGCCGACTGCAAGACGTGGATCGATGGCATTTTCAAGCGATCTCTGCCTCTGCCACCTCATTGCCCATTCTGCAAGATTGATTTGATCTTTCGGCAATGTAGGATTTATCACAGCTCGGGCACAAACAACTTCAAACAACACAACACCAAAAGAGTACACATCAGATTTCTCAGTTAGCTGCTGCCGTCTGAAGTACTCAGGGTCTAGGTAACCAAAACTTCCTTTCACAGCTGTACTGACATGAGTATGGTCCAAAGCAGGACCATCTTTCGACAACCCAAAATCAGACATTTTAGCTACAAAGTTTTCATCCAACAAAATATTGGTTGTCTTGACATCCCTGTGGATTATTCCACGCTCTGCACCTGTATGCAGATAATGGAGTCCTCTTGCAGCACCTATGCACACTTCTAGGCGCTGCTTCCAAGTTAATGGTGGAAGATCGCTCCCAAATAGATGACTTCTGAGAGTACCATTTGCCATATACTCATAAACCAAAATCATTTCATTTTGCTCTTCACAGAATCCAATAAGGGACACCAGATGCCTATGCCTGAGTTTGGAAAGCATCTCAATCTCTGTCTCAAATTCAGCCAGACCCTGCTCAGACTGCGGGTTGGCTCGCTTAATTGCAACAGGGACCCCATCATCAACCTCTCCCTTGTACACCTTACCAAAGCCTCCAACTCCAATTATCAAACTCTCATCAAAATTTTTGGTTGCAGCACGAATTTCTGCTAATGTAAACCGCTTTCCAAGTCGGGTTGATGCCACTGATCCATATGGGTTCTGAAGTCCTGCTGCTCCCTTGGCACTAACAGTGCTGTTTACAGTAGCACCATAAAGGAACAATGGCCGCCAACCAGGAGCATTGCTTTTGGTATCACTTGTTGTTTTCCTGCTTCTTTTGCAAAACCAGAAAGACAGAGCAACTATTAATGTAATTATGGCAACAGAAGCTAGACCTGCTCCAATTGCCATCGAAAGAATCCTTGTTTTTGATTTGCTAGCTGGATTGCCTTCTGAACCATATCTCTCTACATAGGCCAGATTCCCATTTCGACCAATCTTGAAAATTTCAAGCCCATTTAAAAGAGCATCAGTTCCAGCAGCACCAGCAGCTGAATCAGGACCTAACTGAACCCATAGAGTGTTGATTCTTGAGGACACATCATCTACGTAATCCTGGTGATATGCTTTATTCATCCCTCCTGCTCGTACAAAAATATCAACATTATCTGCTGCTGTCTTGTTGTTTATATAGATCCTAAAAATTCTCTCATTTGCCTTGTCAAATTCCAGCTCACAGAAATGTAATCGGATCATATACTCAAAATCAGGGTCCACTTCAAACTTCCACGATAAGTTAAACCTTTTCTCCAAGACTTGAGTGTCAGACATCGTCCTGGCAGTCTCATACACAATGAGAGGAGCCACCGAAGAATCATTCATTGAAGCATACGTTATATTAGACTTGTTCTTTAGTCCTGACCCAGCACTTTCTATGACCATGTAGCCAGAATCCACTTCCCATGGTCTCCAGAAATCTTTATCCTCATTGGATGTGATTTCAGGACCACCAACATTCAACCTGTACATGGTCTCCATCCCACATCCAATCAAATTCAAATTCGCATCGCTTCCACCAACTTTATTGACAGAGCCTACAAAAAGCTGATCTGGAACTGGGACAATCTCAATAGCATTGATAAAGCCAAATGAGTTTTTTGTTGGGATGAGTTTAATCACAAGCACGCCTGAATTGACAGAAAGAATATATTCTTTAATCAAGAAAAATGAAGTTGAATTGCTTCCAGAATTCTGCAAGTACGTATTCTTGTGTGATATCTCTCCAGGAACATTGAACTTCGTCAGTAGTTTCAGACCATTGGCCGCAACATCAAATGAGGACTCATTTACATTGTAATCCTCAAACACAAATGGGCAGAAATGGAGCCTGACAACATGGTTTCCCTGAACGCCTTTAATTGTGTAATTGTAAGCACCAGTGAAAATCCTGGCGGTTGTGTAGAGAGGGTCAAAGGATGAATTGCCGCTTAATGTAGAGGCTAAAGCAGCAATACCAGGAGAACTAAGGGTGATATTATCATTCGGGGCCATATCCCCAATCCATCTTCTATCATCAGCATTTACGGAAGAATTTGAACCGCAATTAATAAAAACCGACTTTGATTGAGCTTTCCCAGAGGCTAGGATCACTGAAATTATCGCTAGATTCAGCACATGAAACAGTCCCTCCCTCCCCATCGTGGCCATTCCTCGAGGACAACTTTAAGATAACTTCGAAACAGTAGCAAATCTCAAAGGGGATGCAAAACCAATACAATACCAGAGAAAGTAAAATCAGCACAAGCTCACAAAGCCTAACCTCCCAATTCACAGTGACCCCTTATATCCAAGATTTTGAACAAGCAAATCAAGTCCATAGAAACAGGGAAAATCATCTATGGCATATGGATTTACCCTTGAGACTCCGTGTGAGCTACAACAGTAGATGCAGGTGAATGCCCACCTCAAGCTCTTGCTTATCTGAGTCGGTCTCCAGCAAACACAGCTATTTCCGAGATCTGAATGAAGGTGAAGTCTAGGGACAAAAGGAGAAGAGCCGGCGGCAATGCGGCACGTATGTATCACAGTAAAGATAACACTTTCCTCGCCGGAGATTTTGGAATACCACAAAATCTTATATCCAAGATTTTGAACAAGCAAATCAAGTCCATAGAAACAGGGAAAATCATCTATGGCATATGGATTTACCCTTGAGACTCCGTGTGAGCTACAACAGTAAATGCAGGTGAATGCCCACCTCAAGCTCTTGCTTATCTGAGTCGGTCTCGAGCAAACACAGCTATTTCCGAGATCTGAATGAAGGTGAAGTCTAGGGACAAAAGGAGAAGAGCCGGCGGCAATGCGGCACGTATGTATCACAGTAAAGATAACACTTTCCTCGCCGGAGATTTTGGAATACCACAGAATCACGGATGCTTCGGGCAATGAGGCTCTTCGTAAATAAACAAACTATGAGAAATACAGAACATTGGGTTATCGGTGTTATTTTCTTGTGAACAGATAGGAAAAGAGCTCATTTCATTTTCATCACGCTGCTGCTGCTTCTTCTCCTTCGCCTTCTCTCTCTTTTTTCTTTGATTTTTTAATCTTCATTTTCTTGCGTCTACAAGAAGTCTGAAATCCGTCGCTATACAATTGGTAATTTGGTGTAACCGGAGATAAAGTAACAGCAGCAAATGTTTTTATTATTTAAACAATTATGTATATATATACATATAATAAAATCTAACCATTCTGCTGTTTATGTGCAATAAGCTGATTTATGATCTATTGTTCCACCTTCAAAATAAGTTCAATTATACAACAATAAAGCATTAATCTCATTAGGTGGGGTCGGCTACATGGATCGCACAACATCATTGTATTCTGTTGAAAACTATATCTTTAGGTATATTATTAATCAAAAGGTTTCTCTCTATTACCTCATTAAGCATTCGCCCCGGCCTTCCGCGACCTCGTTTTACAGGACTCCATACGATTTGATCAACCCTCCTCATCGGTGCATTCAACGGCCTTCGTTGAACATATCCAAACCACCTTAAACAATTTTCTACCATTTTTTTTTCAATAGAGGCCACTCCAACTCGTTCACGTATATGATTATTACGAATCTTATTTGTTCTTGTATGACTACACATCCATCTCAACATCCTCATCTTGGCCACCCCCACTTTATGTTCATGTAATTCCTTTAAAACCGAACACTCACTACCATATAGCATTGCTGGCCTTATGGCAGTGCGGTAGAATTTCCCTTTTACTTTATTATGTACTTTCCGATCACAAATAACTCAAGTAGCTTTTCTCCATTTATACCATCCAGCTTGAATTCTGTGATTGACATCTCCATCAATTTCACTATCTTGTTGTATAATTGATTCCAAATACCGAAATATTGTCACTTACGGAATGACTTGCCCCCTAATTTAACTTCAACTTCATTTCAACATTGTCTCTTATCATACTTACAATGCATATATTCAGTTTTACTCCTACTCAGACAAAAACCCTTCACTTCTAAAGTTTAGAATTAATTTCCTTCCTGGATTCAGCCAACAGAACTATATCATCCTCAAAAAGTATGCATTTAGCGATCTTCTCTCTTATAAGCTCAGTTAGAACATCTACCACTAGGTTAAACAAATAAGGGCTCAAAGCTGATATCTGATATAGGTCAATCCTTATAGGAAAATTCTTTGTTACACCTTCAGGCGTTCTAACATTGATTGTAACCTCCTCATACATATCCTGAAAGGCTTTAATATATGCAAACCGCACCCCCTTCTTTTCCAAGGCTTTCCAGAGTATATCTCTTGGCACACGGTCATATGCTTTTTCCAAAGCAATGAAAATCATATGCAAATCTCTTCCTTTGCTCCTATACTTTTTTATAAACCCCCTTAATAAATAAATCGCTTCTGTTGTAAACCTTCCTGACATGAATCTAAATTGGTTTTCAACAATCTCAGTCTCCAACTTCAACCTCACTTTTTCCCATAATTTCATTGTATGACTCATAAGCTTAATTCCTCTATAGTTTGCACAATTTTGAATATCCCCTTTATTCTTATAAATAGGAATCAAAGTATTTTTCCTCTACTCTTCCAACATTTTCTTGAATCGTAAAATCTCATTAAATAATTTTGTGAGCCACAAAACACTCTCTTCACCCAAACATTTTCAAACTTCAATAGGAATTTCATAAGGCCCAACAACTTTACCATTTTTCATTTTCTTAAGCGCTTCCCTAACCTCACCAACTCGAATCCTACGGTAAAATGACAAATTGAGATCACATTCTCGAGTTCTCAGATCTTCGCAATCACAAGGCTCTCCACCTCCATCATTGAACAACTTATAAAAGTAAGCTTCTTACCTATTTTTAATATCTCCATCAGTAATTAAAACTTTGCCTTCTTCATCCTTTATACATCTCACTTGGTTCAAATCTCTCGATTTTCTCTCCTTGTTCTTTGCAATCTTGTAAATCTTATGCTCTCCCGCCTTTGTTCCTAACTCCTCATAAAACTCCTCATATGCTTTATTACGAGCTTCACTCACTGCCTTCTTAGTCTCCTTTTTAGCCAAACGATACCTTTCTTAATTGTCAACATTATTACACAAGTATGTTGCTCTAAAACAATCTTTCTTATGATTGACTTTCTCTTGAACAATCTTATCCCACCACCAAGTCTCCTTATCTTGCCGACCAAAACCTTTTGATTCTCCCAAAATTACTTTAGCAACCTTCTGAACCTTTTTAGACATATTCTCCCACATAATTTTAGAACTTCCTTGTAACTCTCACTCCCCTTTCTCCAAAAGAGTTCTCTTAAAAATCTCCCACTTCTCCCCCTTTAACTGCCATCACCTAATCCTTGGTTTTAAAACTTGCCGGTGTTTTTATTTTACACACTTAATATTCACATCAAGGACCAAAACCCTATGTTGTGTTGTCACGCCATCCTCAGGGATCACTTTGCAATTAGTACAAAGTCTTTTATCAGAGTTCCTTACCAAAAAGAAGTCAATCTATATCTTGGCAGCTCCACTCTTATATGTTATTAAATGCTCTTCTCTCTTCTTAAAACAAGTGTTGACAATCTTGAGGTTATATGCGAAGGAGAAATCAATAATAGATTGTCCTTCACTATTGAGCACCTCAAATCCAAAACCCCCATGAGCCCTTGCATGAGGCCTTGCCTCCTTACCAACATGTCCATTAAGATCTCCTCCAATAAAAAACTTTTCAGTTAGTGGGATACTCTGAATTAGCCCCTCCAAAGCTTTCCAGAACTTTTCCTTAAGATGTGTTTCTGCCCCTACTTGAGATGTATATGCACTGATAATGTTTATAATATCCTTCCCAACAATCACTTTTAAGGAAGTGATTCTGTCCTCTACCCTTAACCTCCACCACATTCTTTCTCCATTCATTATCAGTGATGATACCAACACCATTCATTCTATAAACATAGGCGGAGTTAAAATAAGTTCTATTATGATTGTAATTAATCAATTAATAAAATATCTCTTAACAACCCATAAGTTAGGTTTTCCTTCTTTTTTTTTACCTTGAATCAGTTAAGTTTTCCTTGAATGGATTAGTTACACTGAAAATTGATGGGCTATCATCATCAATTGTATATAATATTTATCAAGCATTTGTAATTCTTATTTAGTATTATTAATTGTGGTTTTGATATTGTTTTTTAAAAGTTAAATTGGCCCATGCTTTACGGCACATGTTCAAAGCGGATGGATGCAAGCAAAGGCTTTGAAGCCTAATAGTATGAATATTCTCTATTAGGGTGTTTAAAACCCGGGATGGGACCGTGATACTTCATTCCGGTTCTCGGTCCCGGTTTGGTCTCAGTCGTCCCAGGATTGGAACCATGAAATCCCGGCTTTAAAAAAAATCACTATATTAGTTAAATTTTTCATATTTTATTATTTAAAGTAATCATTTAATAACTAATAAAGCTATACTAATTACATAAATTGATTTAGAATTGAAGAATAGCATTTCATCATCATCATCTTCGTTATTTTTTTTATAAATTATATAGTTAGATTAGCATCACGATATATACTATTCAACTCCAACTAAAGATATAATACAAATCTTATCAAATGATAACTTAGTTTATGGAGTAAAAAAAACAAAAATAAAGGATAACTTAATTTATAAGATTAAAAAAAAAACACCAGGACTAGGACTGGGATCTCAAGGGTGATCCCAATTTCCATCCCAGTCCTGATCCCAATATGTCCCAATCTCATCCGGGATGGGAAATTTCTACGATCAAAATGATTGAGACTGAGATTGAGATATTTTAAACACCCCATACTCCCTATGAATGGAAGGTCATGGGTATGCAACCCATCCTGGTAGAGTCTGCTATTGTAACTTAAAAAAAAAAAGTTATGAATGGAAATTGAGATATATAGCAATTTTAGAGTATTTTCTTACTTTGATTATATATAAATGATATAAAAAATACTACACTGAAATAATTTTTTAAAATTTTTCATATTTTTCTTGTTATTTTACCCTTAAAATATTAAAGATTTAAGGTGCAAAAATACCCATACACTTTTTTCATATGTTTGCCTGACACCATATACATTAATTGGATGCAAGAATGCCCATGTGCAATTGTGCATCTCTAAATGGGTTTAAAAATGCTCAATTAATCAAGATAAATGTTCCTTAACTCTTGGCTTTGTAGGCCTCACACTATTTTTTTTAAATAGGGTGAAAGGACAAAAATACCCATATTAATTTATCAAAAATGTGTTTGGCACCCTATTAAAACTTTGGTGAAAAAATGCCAATAAAGATTTGAAAATGGGGTCAAAAGTAGAAAAGCAGTTAGCCACGCACCTCTAACGGCTGTTAATTTATTTTGGTGGGGCCCACAGGCATAGGCAGATGTCCACAAATTTGGCATGTTCTCAGTACACCCGAATGAAAACATAACACATCACTTCCGGTCCCTTCGACAATCTCATCTCAGCCTTCCCAAGCCATTGAATGACAACCTCGTCTCTACATTATTTCATCCGAATGTTTCTTAGTTTTTCATATCTAACATCTTCGCCAGGGACACTCATTTGAAAGAATCAGAGATCATACTCCCACCAAACATTACCAGGAGGTGTGGTTCACACAAGTTTTGAAGGACACTCAAGCTACTGAGGAGGGATCAACTTCTACCCCAACATGACGCGGGTTTGATATTTTTCATGGCTTGGTTTGTCTTATGTAATCCAAAAAAACCAAGGAGTGAGGAGAGACAAGGTTAAACAGTATAGGGTGAGGGTGAGGGGGACAACCAGACCCTACTGGGATCCACAGCTCAAAAAAAAGACAACAGACGTTATGGATAGTTAACAGCTGGGGTATTTTTGGACTCTTTTGTAATATATATAAATATTTTTACACCCAAGGTTTTAATATAATGCGATACGACACTTTTAACAAATTCACATGGACAATTTTTCCCTTTCACCTAATATTAAGATGGATGTAGTTTTTGTATGATGAGCAAGAGAGTGGTTTCTCTCTCTCTCTCTCTCTTTTTTTTATGGTCTGTTCCCATCCTTTTCTATCAAACTGTATCATTTTGGTGTAACATACATAAGCTCCTCATTTTTTTTTAAAACAGCATTCACATTCCTGAAATATTTTTTCAGTGTCATTCCGTTCCCTAAAATATTTTTTCAACATCCTAAAGTAATTTTTTGATACTATCCAGTATTCTAAAGTATTTTTTTTAATGTCATTTAGTACTCTAAAATATTTTTGGTGTTATATTTTAAGATGTTGAATACACTATAAATTAGTTTAGGATACTAGATAGTACTTCCTAAAGTATTTTTTAGTGTCAGTTAGTATCATAAAATATTTTTGGTGTAATATTTTGGGATGTTAGATGTACTAAAAATTAGTTCAAAATGTTGGATACTACTAAAAAAATATTACAGAGTATTAACTGAGACTTAAAAAATATTTCAGGAAGGTGAATCTGTCTTTCAACAAAAAAAAAAATGAGAAGCTTGTGTTTATTTTACTTCAACGCTACAGTTTGATAGAAAAGGATGAAAGCGTATCACAAGGGAAAAGGAGAGAATCGCGTCCGACGAGCGGTGGGGTTTGATTAAAGAAGGATTATAATGAAGGAGACAAGAGGGATGGGGGTTCACATGGGATTGTCTGGAAGAGGAGGGGCATTATGCAATTATTCTTTCGGGAGGTCTCATCCAATTCCGTACCAACCCCACCCCTCCTTTTTCGTCCCTTTCTCTATGCATACTCACATTTTCACTTCTTCTTTTTTTTTTTAACCATTAATAAAATTAGGGAGAATGACAGTGAAGTCCCAAGGAAGAAGAGAAATGAAGAAATGGTCCCTATAGATTGCAAAATGAAAAAATGGTCCCATGGAGTTGTCAATACAGGCTCCTGGAGTTGTCATTAACAACTCCAGGAGCCTGTATTGACAACTCCATGGGACCATTTTTTCATTTTGCAATCTATAGGGACCATTTTTTCATTTTTTTCCTTGCATGGGACCTAAGTATAAATCTCCCATAAAATTATTTATCACCTCCCTCATATTTACTCCGTTTTATAATCGCTATGTAACAAACAAGTCGGGTACAAGCCCAAGTTCAATTAAAGGTAATAGCCCAACAGAGGTCATAGAGCTCAAAACTCAAAGGAAGAGCATAAGGATCAGGAAAAGGCCTTGGAAGCTTCGAGAGTTAGATGCTGACAGCAATATATGAAGGAAAAAGAGGAAGCAAAGGGTGTGAATGGATTTGGAGATTTTCTCTCTGGACGGAATCTTCCGTACTTCCTCATTGTGTGCCTTTCGTCTTATTCCCTGCTAATGCCTTTCGTTTTCTTTTCCTTGTACGGTTTTTGCTGTGTGCCAATTATATGAACGATTCTGTGATTTCTGATTTTTGTCAGCTCAATACTATATCAGCCTTACTGGTTAATTTCTTGGCTATATTTATATATATCTATATATATATATATATATATATATCCTGTGGTGCTATTGAGCTCATTACATTTGGTGCTTTCATTCGGATTCGAGTTCTCATGGCCGATAATACAAGGATGAAGGAAATGCAGGCGGACTTAAGAAAAACTCAGGAGTTTGTGACTAAAGCATCTGCTTGCTTCACCTCTATCAATCAGTGTTTTAATTCTATAGAAGAATTACTCACTCGCTTGGTGGTTTCCGTTGATACCTTAACTCAGAACCCTGGCTCTTCTTCCTCTTCGAAGGATCCCCCTGTTTCGACTACTCCTTTCGTCGCTACGCCGTTGCAATATGTTCAACAGGGTTATAAACCAGTGAAGATCGATTTTCCTCGTTTTGATGGAACCGATGCTCTCAATTGGATTTTTAAGGCGGAGCAATATTTTTCTTACTATGATATCGCTGACCCCCAGAGACTGGTTATTGCTTCTGTCCATTTCGATGGCGACATTTTGCCATGGTTTTAGATGTTGCACAAAGCCAATCGTATTCCAACTTGGACCGCTCTTGTACAGGCGATCGAGTCTCAATACGGCCCTTCTCCTTTTGATGGTGCTCGATCTCAGCTTTTTAAACTCACTCAACAAACCGTTGGGGGTGTTTTAGAGGATTATAATACTCGTTTTTTAGCATTGGCTAATCGGACTGAGGAGATACCAGAGTCTGCTCTTCTGGACTGTTACTTAGGTGGTTTGAAACCCGACTTGAAGAGAGACGTATTACTTCAACGTCCTACAACCGTGTTAAGTGCCATGACACTCGCCCGTTTATTTACCCACTCATCGGTCTCTGCTCCTGGTCAATATAAACCAAAACCTAGAGGCCCCTGTTTTGGTAAATCTGTTTTCCAGTCGACGGAAGTGGTGCCTACCTCTTCGTCAACCGATACATCGAGTGGTAAGGCAAATTTTCCACCCTTGTTACCGACCCCGAAACAACCTCCAATTAAACGTATGACGCCGGCAGAAATGCAGATTCGACGAGAGAAAGGGCTCTGTTATACGTGTGACGCTAAATTCTCCCCTACTCACCGGTGCCCCAACAAACAGCTAATGATGCTCATTAGTGAGGAGGATTTGACAGAGGTTCCTGATGGGAATCTAACTGATCATGAGTTGGAGGGTACTTTGCACCATCTGTCCTTACATGCCATGCGAGGTACTAACGGTCCAGCCATTATTTGGTTTAATGGCCATATCTTGGGTACTGAAGTACAAGTTTTACTGGATGGAGGCAGTTCAGATAACTTCATTCATCCGCGTATTGTTCATCATTTGCAACTTAAGATTGAGCCAACTTCTCCTTTGCGAGTTTTGGGAGGCACAGGTCGTATTCTTAGCAGTACAGAATGGGTCCAGAACGTACCAATTCAGATCAATGGCCATACTCTGTTTTTGGGTTTATATGTCTTGCCGATTGTCGGTGCAGATGTTGTCATAGGTGCAGATTGGTTGGAGACATTGGGTCCTCATGTTGCGGATTATAGTGCTTCTATGATACGTTTCATCACAAACGATCAGTTCATTACATTACAAGGGTATCGTGGTCCTTCCATTTCTCACGCTACTCTGCACCATTTTGTTCGGCTCCAACAGACTGATGCGATTGTAGAATTTTTTTTAGTGGAGCGTTTTGCGGATCCAACGCTGTCACTTAACAATGATGATACTGTACCTGCCGATCTGTTACGCATTTTACGCCAGTATGATCACGTGTTTGATCTTCCCCACGGTTTACCGCCGCCACGTGGTCAGGATCATCGGATCACGTTGTTACCTGGATCTGGTCCAGTAAAGGTGAGGCCCTATCGATACCCAGTCAGTCAAAAGGCTGAAATCGAAAAAATAGTCCATGATTTGTTTCAAGATGGCTTGATCCAACCTAGTGCAAGCCCTTTTTCTGCCCCAGTAATTTTGGTTCAGAAAAAAGACGGTTCTTGGCGATTTTGTGTTGATTTTCGAGCTTTGAATGCTGTTACCGTTAAGGATGCTTTTCCCATGCCAACAGTGGATGAACTACTTGATGAACTTCATGGGTCTGTATTTTATTCTAAATTAGACCTTCGCTCTGGTTATCATCAAGTTTTAATGCATGAGGCCGATCGGGAGAAAACTGCATTTCGTACTCATTTGGGCTTGTACGAATGGCTTGTTATGCCTTTTGGGTTGTCCAATGCTCCTGCCACTTTTCAATCTATCATGAATAATATTTTTCGCCCATTCCTTAGACAATTTGTCTTGATTTTTTTTGATGACATCTTAATTTATAGTGCAACTTGGGAAACCCATTTACAGCATCTTACATTGGTTTTGGAGCTGTTACAGCAACATAAATTGTATGCAAAAAAATTGAAATGTTCATTTGGCCAACAGTGTATTGAATATTTAGGCCATATAGTTTCTGCCCAAGGTGTGGAGGTTGACTCAGCTAAGATACAGGCCATTAATGATTGGCCCAGGCCCACATCCGTAACTCAACTAAAAGGCTTCTTGGGACTTAGTGGTTATTACCGCAAATTCATCCACAATTACGCTCAAAAAGCTGGCCCACTTACACAACTTCTTTGCAAGGATAGTTTTCACTGGACAGAGGATGCCCAACGCGCATTTGATAATCTCAAACTCGCACTCACTCAGGCTCCTGTTCTCGGGTTACCTGACTTTACACAGCCATTTGTTCTTGAGACCGATGCTTCAGGAATAGGCATTGGAGCGGTTTTGAGTCAACACAATCATCCTCTTGCTTATTTTTTGAAGAAGTTGTCACTGAGGATGCAATCCAAGTCGGCATATGTTCGGGAATTACATGCGATCACCGAATCTGTGGCCAAATTCAGGCATTATTTACTCGGACATCCGTTTATCATCAAAACAGATCATGCCAGTCTTCGCCATTTGCTGGATCAAACACTTCAGACACCGGAGCAGGAGGCTTGTTTGCCAAAGCTGCTGGGTTACCAATTTTCTATTGAATACAAAGCTGGTAAGCACAATCAAGCCGCTGATGCCCTTTCGCGTGGTTCTTGTATGGCGTTAACGTTGCTACATAGTACTTTCTTGGACTGGGTTTATCAGCAACTTACTTGTTCTTCTGTTATCACTGATTTAAAAGCTCAAATAGAACAAGACCCTGCATCGTTTCCCCTTTACAGCATCCGACAGGGATTTATTTACTGGCGAAATCGATTATTTATTCCAGCCACCCATACCGAGCTCATTCAACGTATTCTTGAGGAATTTCATTCTTCGGTTATAGGAGGTCACTCAGGGTTTCAGCGGACTTTCTTCCGTCTTGCTGCTCTATTTTATTGGCCTAAGATGCGTCAAGATGTGCGTTCCTATATTCGTCGTTGTCTCATTTGTCAACAAGCGAAATTATCTCATTTGCATCCAGCTGGTTTGCTTAATCCGTTGCCGATTCCTACTCGGATATGGGAGGATATATCTATGGATTTTATACTTGGCTTACCGATCGTTAAAGGCTATGGGGTTATTATGGTTGTGGTCGACCGACTCTCTAAATACGGCCATTTCGTTGCATTACCGACCCATTTTTCCAGTCTTATTGTTGCTTAGGCTTTTGTGCAGAATATTGTTAAATTACATGGGATTCCTACTACAATTGTTTCTGATCGTGATCGGGTTTTCACTAGTGCTTTCTGGAGACATCTCATGAAGTTACAAGGTTCTCAGCTGAAATTTAGTTCTGCCTACCACCCGCAGACCAATGGCCAATCTGAAGCTCTAAACAAATGTGTTGAAATGTATCTGCGATGCTTTGTGCATGAATTTCCTAGAAAATGGTTGTCGTTTCTCCCTTGGGCTGAGTATTGGTATAATACTTCTTGTCATCATTCCATAGGTATGACTCCTTTCAAAATCGTGTATGGGAGGGATCCACCTCCTCTTCTACGTCATTCCTCTAGGGAAGATACACCCCTGGATGTTCATAAGCAGCTTGAGGAACGAAATGCTTTGTTACAAGTTCTAAGGTTGAATATTCAACGAGCTCAAGCTCACATGAAAAAATATGCAGATGGTAAGAGAACTGAACTCGAATTCAATATTGGTGACTTGGTATTAGTGAAACTTCAACCATACCGACAACATTCAGTGGCTTTCCGACGTTATCAAAAATTGGCTTTGGCTTACTTTGGCCCATTTAAGATCATAGCGCGAATTGGCTAGGTAGCATATCGTTTGGACCTTCCGCCTCATGCCAAAATTCACCCGGTATTTCACATATCAGTTCTGAAAAGGTTTATTGGGGATGAGCCTGCTGCTTCCTATTTTCCCCTGCCTCTCACTACGGTGCCAGAAGGTCCTGTTACTCACCCAGTTGCTATTTTGGAATCTAGAATGGTGCAGCGCAATTCTACACAGGTTTCACAGTTTTTGGTTCAATGGGATGGGTCCAATACTCCTACATGGGAAGATCGCGACTATCTGCACTCTGCATACCCAACTCTAGACCTTGAGGACAAGGTCTCTTTCCATGGGGGAGGAATTGTAACAAACAAGTCGGGTACAAGCCCAAGTTCAATTAAAGGTAATAGCCCAACAGAGGTCATAGAGCCCAAAACTCAAAGGAAGAGCATAAGGATCAGGAAAAGGCCTTGGAAGCTTCGAGAGTTAGATGCTGACAGCAATATATGAAGGAAAAAGAGGAAGAAAAGGGTGTGAATGGATTTGGAGATTTTCTCTCTGGACGGAATCTTCCGTACTTCCTCATTGTGTGCCTTTCGTCTTATTCCCTGCTAATGCCTTTCGTTTTCTTTTCCTTGTTCGGTTTTTGCTGTGTGCCAATTATATGAACGATTCTGTGATTTCTGATTTTTGTCAGCTCAATACTATATCAGCCTTACTGGTTAATTTCTTGGCTATATTTATATATATATATATATATATATATATATCCCGTGGTGCTATTGAGCTCATTACACGCTACCACATTTTAAGAAAGAATTATAATTATAAAAATTTTTCATATTCATGATGCTCACATGTTGTGGAAATTTTTTGTGAATAAATTCCTTCATTGAAACTCGTAATTCTCCCCTTTTATTTTTCTCTTATTAAACTTTGATATTTTCAGTGATTAATCCATCCCCACATTTCTTCTTGAAAATAAAAACTTCAAATTTACACACTATTATCTAAACAATGAAGCTTGCTTTGAAATCCCATAATGCACAGAGGAATACTATTCATACTATAAGAAATATAAAAGGGAAGAAGGGGTTTATGGCTATTAAAGTAGACCTAGAAAAAGCATATGGTCGAGTGAAATGGTCTTTTGTTATGAGATGTCTGCAAGAGCTGAATATACCTACAAATATTGTTGAGCTTATTAAGCAATGTATATCTACCCCATCGATGCAAATAATGTGGAATGGTAGCCCGTCTGCCTCTTTCAAGCCATCTAGAGGAATCAGACAAGGGGATCCCCTGTCACTTTATCTATTTGTCATGTGCATGGAGAAATTAGCTCATTTGATTCAGGACCAGGTAAGCAAGAATGGGATTCACTGTTTAAGAGTAGAGTTTTGCTTTGACTACTATTCCTTACAATAACACAGAAGGATGAAACATCAAATATTATGATTGTGTTGTGTAGTGATGATACATTTGTCTATATATATATATATAATGAAGACACAGTTTTGTGGATCAAGTTCTAATCATTCAAGTTTGGATGGATCCCACTATCATCAACAAAATCATAATAATTCGATTGAGTGGTCTCAACCACTACTAATTAGTGAGTTTCCACGACTAGACCAAGTTTTTATACCTTCAAGTCTTTAACCACTACTAACAATTATATTCATGGCTAATTAGTCCACTAACTGCTACTTTATAATTGTTCTTTTAACAAATTTTAACGTTCTCCTTCAATCACAAACTCATTATTGCCATGGGGTTGTAGCTATGAGATTCAATAACTAAAAACTTTCAATCACAAATGAAAAACATAAATATATTATCATTTTCTACACTTGAACTTATCATTTTATACTCTTCATTTGTTATCAGATTTCTAAATAATTAAATCCCTTTCTCAAGACCCTATAGTAATTCCCCCAAATATTTATCTAGCTAATATTTTAATTTGAAAAGGTCATTTAACCATAGAGCCTCATGTTTATGTTCTTTACTTCAATATTCCTCGGTTGATCCTAGCAGCAAGCCATTATTTTTTGTAGTTCATATGTTTAAAAATTGGGGGATTGAAGATAATAGCGAATGCTATACACAGAGAGAGAGAGAGGAACAGAAGTCTATACAGACCAACCTATATTGCGTGCAAAATTATAGATAAGCTCTCTAGAAGCTCTCTATTTATAATTTACAAAATGTGCTGAACAACATATACAAGGACAAATCCAATAGCGAACCAGAAAATTTAACAGCACCATGCATGCATTGCAGAAAAATAAGACTAATTTATGGTTTTACTAGAGGGAAAGGGTGCATGGAATGTCACCAAGAAAAATATATGAAAATTTTCAGCTTCTTGTTGGTCGCTGCATAACTTGTTGCACTCTTTCTTGTCCTTGTTTTCCTCAAAAGTTTTTGCTTGTGGGGGAATCAAAGCCAGCAGCTGCACATTGAGTGTGTAATTTTTCCTGCACAAACTGTACAACTATTCTCCCGTATCTGTTACAAATTTAAGGGTACGGGTTAGTTTTGCAGTTGCAAATCCACAATAGTGCAATAGAACCAAAAAAAAAAAAAAAAGCTTGCAACTGCAGAAGAAAAGTTTCAATAGAATGACAATCTATTTACCTGGCAAAATTAACCATACAATCAAACAGGCATTTTAGATTTTCCACTCAGTGTTCTTGTTACAAGTTCCAGAATCTCAGTTACCTGCGAGAAAAATGGATAGAGCACAAAACAAGGAAATGGATAACTAAGGAGATATGTGTGGCAAGAATCAAAACTCTAAAACCAGCAATCTCATGTGACAAAGTTGATGACAACCAAAAAAAAAATTGTAGTCAACTTTCTCAAATTGTTCTCTGTTTTCAATTTCTCTCAATTTAGTACTGCCCTCATCGTTAACAACTTGGGCTCTGAAATGGATAATTAATGAGATATGGCTGTGTTCAAAATCAAAAACTCTAAAATCAGCATCTCAACTATAAGATAAATGACCAAAAACCCTGTAACAGATGTAAACTTTCTCAGTGTGTCATTCTCAATTCCTTTCAATTTACTCCTAATTCTTCAACAATTGGGTCTCCTTATATTGAAAAAAAATAAAACTTTGCCAGTTTTAAGGGCTCAACTGTTAGTTTAGTCTTCAAAATCTGATGCTTTTTCAGAAAAATCAATAGCAAATTGGAAACCAAGACCAAGAGATGAGACACCTCTGTTGATGGTGACTGGTGGGGGGATGTCACTCCACCAAATATTTTAGCAAATAACAATGGGGTTGTTGCAAAATTTACTCAAAAAATAAGGAATCACGAAACATTTCCAAAGCAGTTGGTTCTAACAACTTTACTCAAGACAGACTTGGTCTTGGGGGAAATTGGCTATGCTAGAAACATTAGCTGTAAGCTGAGTATAACAGGCCATGACGAGTGTCTCCTTCACACACACATGCTTTAGTAGATGCTGTTTAGCAGCAACTTTATATTAGTTTTATTACGGGTTAAGGTTCATCCAGATCCCCAAAGTATTTTTTCAGGTACGCATAAGACTCTAAAATATTTTGTAAGCACCCTAAATTGCCAAGGGCAAAATTGCACATCAAACTAAAATATACTTCAGGATGATGGATACACCACAAAATAATTTAGGGTGCTAGAGGCACCTAGAAAAATCCTTTAAAAAGCTAGATGAACCTTAGCCCTTTTATTAATTAGGGTTAAAGTGCATTTTTGCACTAAGAATTTTTTTTGGAGGAGCTATGAGTACATAGAGGAAATCATGGAGCATTACAGCACATAACCTTTCAAAGAAGGGTGTAATGCCACCATGTTTTACCAATCAACGTCAAAAACCAAGCATTAGTGGGGCTTGAAAAACCTTCCCCCCAACATTAACTTAACATTGATAGTTAGAAAGAGCATCATTGCACTGGTTTTGAAAGATTGTATAGTGTATACAACATTAGTCCATAATTTTCTTTAGGGTGCCCATAGCTCCTCCAAAAATACATCTAGGGCAAAAATGCACTTTAACCTGGTTAATTATTATTTACTTTGTTCTAGAAGGCATTAGCTTGATAGGGTTTTTTATTACCCTATCTTTTTGTTATGATAGGAGAACCATATTTTAAATTTTTATCTATTTGTTAGGTCTAGAATTTTGTTATTGCCTTTTCCTGACCTTGAATTATTATGGTCAAGATAAGTTAATTTCAATTTAAAGTACCTATTAGCTATTTTCGTGGCATTTTAAAGGTTGCTACGCAGCACTGCAACCTCAATTTGCACTCCAACCATCCATCTCTCAAAAGGAATCAGAACATAAGATCTCTGAATTTCTTCAACTACTTTATAATCAAATTCAAGAAAATTGGCATGTATTGCATCAAGGATAGATTGTGAGGTTTTATGATCAATCAAACACACCAAAAAAAAAAAGAATGTGATATCTCTGATTGTGTAAAAATTCTGATCTTTCAGATCAAATACCTCTGCTTCAGCCTTTTCAAGGTCAGAACATTGTATTTCCAGCCACTGTTTCAGATCAAATACCCCTGCTTCAGCCTTTTCAAGGTCAGAACATTGTATTTCCAGCCACTGTTTGTACTGCAACCCCCTGATTTTCAGTATATTAAGTTTATTCTTAAGGAAACGGAACTCAGAATTTATGTTTCCAATCCTGACAAATAAAATTGTATGTAGAAATTAGTCCAGGCTGAGATCTTTATAAGAATTCCCAATTGAGTTCACAAAAAAACAGACAGAAAACTACTTATAACATACACTAGAGGCAAGCAAAGCATGAAATGGGAAAAGGCAATATCAATTTGGCGTTTAAACAATTTCAATGTGCAATGAAAAATAAAATTAATATGCAAACATGATGTTAGCCTTGTGATATATTCATAAACAAAATTTAAAAAAAAAAATAATAAAGGGGCATAAAATCAATAATGGCTCCAATCAATTAATTTTCATTGCACAAAGAATAAACAATCAAATAAGACATATGAATATAAAAAGGAGAAAATCCTACTTTTCAAGATACGATATCCTTTGGAAATTCAATAAGTTCATCCCAATCAAAATTGTTCATAAATCCAGAAGGTAAAATCACAGATGACATAAGAACCATACCAAGAATAGTTAAAAGCAAATTCATTTGGCTTTATACTAAAGAAGGAACTAATAGTTAAGTACCTCAAACTATTTCTTGAAATGTCTTCATTCACTCTAGATTCAAAATCAGCAAACGCTGTCAATAAATTACAAGCAAGAGCAATTGCTAATTCCATTTGTTCCCTGGTCTCCCTTTCTTTTTCAGCAATTAGTGTTAATGCATGCTGTAACTCGTGCATTTGCTCCTCATATTGCCCAACTTTCTTCCATGCTTGGTCCAGTTCAGCCTTAGTGACATCCAACTCTTTATTGCTCTCTGAAATTACATTCTGTTGGTCAACTGTTTTTGCCCTCAAACTGTTCAGCTCTTCTAAAGCTAACTCCAAATTTTTCTTCTAATATATCAATGCATCTGCTGCTTCCTGTGTTGTCTTAGTCTTTTCTTCCACTAATGATGTCAGCCTGAGTATTTCTTGCTCAAGTTTCCTCATTTCTGCAGTTTCAAATTTTTGGGATTCTTTGTTAGCATCCAATAGAGCTTCTTTAAATATGAAGTCCAACAGCCCTTGCATGATAATAGACTCCACATCTGCATCCTCAAATTCCAATCTGCTAGAAGGTTGAGCATCATGAGCAGCTTCTTTTAATGCAACTTCAGCAATGCGTCTAAATTCACTCACAGTCTCTTCTATCACACTTTTATATACATCTTGAATAACAGCAACTTCAGCATGCACATATCCTATGTCACCCTCAAGCTTATGAATAGTATATACCTAATTCTTTTGAGTCATTTGTTCTTGAGACAATTTCTCCATGGCATCTGAAAGCTGTGATGAAAGATGTCTAATTTCCTTTTTCTGATCCATAAGCATGTCCCTCAGTTGGTGATTTTCAGTATGTAGTGACCCCATCCTATCCTTTAAACTGTTAACAGACTCAATTTTTTCACTGAATGGGTGCAGTTTCTCATTTCCAACAAAAACTGTATCTAATTTTGTAATGAAATCAGGAGTTTTTTTCCTCAACATTTCCAACTCCTTATCCTTCTTCAATGGTAATGAAGAACCTTTTTCTTTATCAAGTGTTCTCCTAAGACGGATATTCTCTTCAGTAATCTTTTGGACTTCAGACTCATGGTTTCTTTTCATCTCAGTTATCTTGGAATCATAATGACTGATCAATTCATCTGTAGACATGCGCCTTAGCCCAGCAGAATCTGGATGGTCAGGCTTGTTTGAGTCCTCATGTTTGCCATTTCTATCCCCAATTGAAGGCATTGAAAGCTTTCTGTGTAAATGGCCACCCATCTCATGATCACAACATTCTTCACCATTCTCCAGGGATCCATGAGAAAGAAGATGCCCAGTTTCTGAGACAGATAGTGCTTTGGAAAAAACCTCCAATTCCTGACGCAGACTTGAGATCTCATTAAGTTTGTGAAACCAATTTCCATTTTCAGAGTTACAAACTTGAGCATTTTGGTCCAATAATTTCCCTTCAAACTCCTCCTGCAAACTCCGGATACAATTGTTGATCACCATCCCTTCAATTTCTGACCGGAACTCCTGCTCCTGCTGCCACTCAGAAAGCGATGCCTTTGATGACTGATTGACTACTTCTATCTTTTGGTAGAAGGTTTCAAGAGTAGCGGTTAAAAACAATCCATTTAATTACATGAACTCGTGCCTCATTAGTTAATGTTAAGTTCTTAACATTGGGAAATTAAAATTATCTCATATTAATGAAAAGCACTGTTAGCGTCTTTATAAATATTTTTATAAGCATTTTTCAAATTCATAACTTTTAAATAGTGTTTTGTTCTACAAAAATGATTTCATTACAGCTAACATTTTAGTGATATTTTGAATGCATACATGTATATATTTAAAAATGAAAGAAGCTTGGAGAGGAAATTTAAAAAAAATTAATTTTGCAGTTAATATTGATGTTCTGTTTTTTTTTGGTCATAAGGTAAATACCTATTATACCCTTTACAGAAGGTTTAAACTCACAATCTTATACTTTAAAAAGTCTTTAAAATGTTTGTTGTTATTTGACCTATGAGCCTCAATTTATAATGTTGTTCTGTTGGCTCAACATTTTATTCTTCTTTTTATGATCTAAAACAAGCTAAAGGCGAATTTATATTTTATATTTTTATATTTGCATTGCACTTTTAAATATTACTAATTAACAGTAATAATAAATTCGCGAACTTGTTATGTCTAAATTCCACGGTATGAAAAGCCGGACCGGATCGGCCGGTTCGACCGGTTGAACCGGGAACCAGTTAGTGGTCCGATCTGGTTTGATGGTTAAACCGGGGAATTAGTCAAACCGGTTAAAACCGATGGTTCAAGTGGTTGGACCAGTTTCATTTTTTTTTATTTATAGTTTTTTTTTTTTGCTTTTTTTAGGGGAAAATTGGAAGTTGGAGACCAAAATGAAGAGAAAAATAGGTAAAGAAAGAACAAATCTAAAAAAAATGAAGAAGATAATGAAAAAAATTATTTAAAAAGATATAATAATTATAGGAAATGAGATATCATTACATTACATAAGTATAGGCATTATCACTCATACTAATAGATTTTAAGTATTTTTTTTCTAAAAATCTTCATTTTTATATATAGAAGTTTAAAAATATATTAATATATATTGTCACTAATAAATTATAATATTTTAATATGACCGGTTCAACTACCGGTTAGACCCCGATTGACCCATTAACCCTTGAACCTGTGCTATGACCGGTTCATTGCCCGGTCCGATTTTTCGTTCTTTGCTAAATTCTAATCCTGTTGATTCATATATCAGGATTTACCTTAAAATATTTGTCTCAACCAATCAATTGAAAACGACATTATTCAGGCCAAAATAGAAAATAATTAAATAAAATAAAAACTAAGTGGCATCATTTGGGGTTAATTAAAAAGATTCTGCAATAATGCAACATGCATGAGATGGCCCTGACTCCTGATTCTAGTTTCTATCGGCGATAATTTATTTTGCCTGATTGCTTGGAAAGTAAAATTAAAACTTTCTTCGGTCTAAATTATAAGATAAAATTGATTTTTTTGGAGAAATTAAGGAAGCTAATTAAATTACTTTAAAGTATTTATATTTTTATTTTTTTTCTTCAAACTAATTAGTTTAAATAATAGATTAATATATAATCTAAGAATACATAACATATGATATAATTAAGTAATTTATTTAGCTTCTTTAATCTCTCAAAAAAAAAATCAACTTTATCTTATATTTAGAATTGGAGATAGTAATAAATAATAAAAAGTCAGATTATTTCACATGTAATGTATTTATCATGCCCTATTAATATTATATTATTTTTTCCAACTCTATTTATATTACTCCCTCCGGTCCTAATTATAGGACAACATTTGAGAGTTGATTTTGGTCCTAATTATAAGACAAAGTTCTAATTTTTATCAATTTCTTCCCAAAATACCCCCTATTAATACTTTCTCAATAATAATTAAACACAATAATAATTTAATAAGAGTATATCGGAAGTTGTTGAGGGAGATTGACGACTCCGGATTGTGTGAGAGCTTGGAGAAGTCGTGTGTGAGGCAAGAGAGGTATATGAAAAAATAGAAAATCAATGTAATTGGATGTCATTTTAAATTTTAAATAAGGGTATTTTAGAAAAATAAATATGATTAATTAATTTAACCACTATCCTTAATTTCTCCAAAGTTAGGTAAATATATCCTATAATTAGGACCGGAGGGAGTATATTATTATGATATGTATCAATGTTTTAATCCCTTTTTTTAATTTTTTTTATTTTCACAAGAAGCGTAATGGAATTGGCAAAAAGAGTAATGAGATTAACAACACAAATTCTTATCATATCACTAATATCAGGTTTTGAAGTTCAAGTGGTATTTTTCTAGAATTTCTCCTAATTTTTTCCTTTCTAAAAAAGGAGGGAAAAAATCCAATAATGCATTTTCGATTTTATAATTTTATACAAAGTCTTAATTTTACAAAATATCTTTTCCATTCTCTGACTCTAATATTATTAATATTAGATGATTATTTTTTGCTTTAGTAATTATTATTTTTGAAAATTAAACTTTACATTTCACTATTTAAAAATGTCTTGTCTATAGTTTATAAAATTATGGATCAATGTCTTGTCGATATTTTATAAAACTACTGACCTATTAGGTTACTGAAAAATATTTCATAAAATTAAGGAGCAAAAATAAAATTCACTAAGGAATCACTCTTTCAAAAATATTCTTCCACAAAACTTAAAATTGATGCCTAAAGTTGTTCTATTAATTGTTGACTTTATTTTTTTTTGCCAATGTTCTATTAATTATTGACTGTAGCTTGAATGCAAAGGTCATTAGCATCTCTTCAGAATATTCCTCAATCGATTCAATCAAGATTCTCCTTTTATTTTCACTGAATTGACCTTAATCTCTTAAATTGTTACACATTTTTTACAAAAAATAATTCTCTTCGGGGAAGTCATCATAGGCGTGCGGATTCCTTGTAAATATAAGTATAATTAATTGTATATTTGATTTCAAAGAGTCAAATGTCAAATATTAAAACAAGTACTCCTATAATGGAAGAAACAAAGTCAGGAATATTTTTGCAAAATATAACAAATTAAATATGGATCTTTTACGCTGCACATGACTTAAAGAATAATATAGGGAAAATTCTAAAAAAATATATTGAAAATTGTAAAAGGACAATTCAGTACACTGAAAATGGGAAAGGACATAGACGGGCTCTGTTATTATATACATGTAATAACTTAGTTTAATAACTAATAATGTTGCTAGCTAAAGTTTTACAAAACAATACTTACTCGGTGAATATTTTCTCAATATCATTGCCTTGTTCTCTTCCCAATGAATCAAACCAATACATAATATTTGACTCTGGGCAAATAGCACATAAAGTTCAATGGTTCCTACAAAATATATCGACTAATGATTATAATATCAGATTAAATATTCACATTTTAATAATGAACGAACCCATTACCCTTCACTAATTGGTCCAAGCCAACATTGCTTATTGCCTTCTTTGATAGTATTTCCAATGTAAGATATTCTATCTTCTTGCGTAGTGCCTACGCTTTGAACAACATTCGGACACAAAAATCCAAATCTATCATCCATTTCTCTATCGCAGCAAAGGTTGTTGGCAAACCTATCAAATTGCATGCCATGCATGGAGTTGTAAGAGAGAGCTAAATGCATAGATATGTTAGGTCTAGAAATAAAAATAAAGTTACGTACATGACAAAGTGATGCGTGCTTCTGTCATTAAAGCAATCAATTAAACTAGGTCCTAATTAATTATATAGTTTATGGTCAACCTAGGTCATTCTCTCAAGGAGCAATTTGTGGGTTTCTCTAGAATTGAATTTAAGTTATAAAAAATGCAATGAAATGAACCTAAATTAAATGCAAGATGAAATGACTCTAACACCTATATAAGAAAGAAACTAACCTAAATGAATGCAAATACAATTTTTGAAGGTATTTCTTATGAAAAGGGGAATTAAAATCCTAAGCAAAAGATTGATTAAAAACAAGACAAATAATAAAGATTTGATTCAGTTATGATGATGAATGGAACAACTTAGGATTCACATGGATTTAGCCTTCTTAACCATTCAATTTATTAGACCAAAGGGAGGTTGATGAGAAATTGGAATTAATAAACTTAATTAACTAATTGAAACATGGGAAACCCTCAAGCTCAATAACACTTATTCCACTAGAAAACTCATAATAAAATAAATGGTGGCTAATTAAATTCATTAAAAACCAATCAAAAAAATTTAAGATAGTTTTGAAAATCATGTTCACAATTGCCTAATTAAACAATTTGACAATTAATCACCCTAATTAAACAATCAAGAGATTAAACCCAAATTGACAATTAAATTAATAATGAAAACTCAGTTAATAATCTAATTGACCATAAAGGGTTTGCGAACAAAAATCCCAACAATAATTTAAGAACAAATCAAATCCAAAATATCAATTCAATCCAAATCAATAATAAGTCTACAATCTAAAACTAGATTGTTCTCAATCAATACAACCCAAAATCATTTAAAACTAAACAATCTCAAGCCTTGAAAAAAATTGATAAAAGGAAAGACACTCCCTTGTTGTCTTCAAGCGTAAGCTCCTAGATTCTAGCTTCCTCCATGCTCCTCCCAAATTGCCTCCCAAGAGAATTTAAGCTGCCATGGAAATTCTCTCTTCACGCTTCAAGCAAGTCATGGGCATCTTCCAAGGAATTTGAGATTAAATGATATAATGCTTGGACCCTTGTTCTGCGTGAATGGGAAGGAAGATAAAGGTAATGGAATTGAATCTTGAATCCATTAAAATTCAAGAAGTCTAATAAAATTCAATCATTAGATTCTATTTTAGTTTCTAAGAAAAATGCTGCACCTTAGGATCTTTTAATCTGCATTTCTGTGCTCTGCAAGAATCAAATAAAATCGTGATTTATCATATATTTGAAAATATTATCTAATCACAAGATAGCAATCAGAATATTAACAATTTAAACTCAATAATATCATAATCAATTAAGATTTATATTATTTCCTAAAATTGGCTAACTATCCAAATATTATATAATAAATCCAAATTAGCCTAAAATAATTCCCTAAATAAATGAATAAGATGAGATAAAATATACTATTAAATTTGGGATTTATCACAAAGACTTGGATAATGGTTATGCACAGCTCTTGCATGCTTGGGAATTCCATAACATCTTGCTTGGTAATAATGATATCATATTCCAATTGAGAACCCACAATCCTAGGATCCATAGGAATTGGGATAGGACAGATAAGCCTGTGTCCTACACGCTGTAGATAGTCGTCTTAACCAGTCAATATCCAGAACAGCATGTGAGTGTGTGTGTTGGCGCTCACTTTGGGATGAGGAGAAAAGACTATTTGTAATAGTAGTGTCACCTTCTATAGTACAACCTAAGCAAAGTGCAATATAATATTAAATTACATAAAATTAAATTAAAAAAGAATGGGAATAACATTATACCTTGCTCATTGGTCAAGAGATTTGAACATTGAAAAGGATCAGTGAATCGGATATTTTTCATATTGGTTCTCTCATCTCTGATTACATAGATTCCACTCTCTTTTATTGTAGCATCATTGGACCGTAAAGATAAACAAATCTTTACATGTTTCCACTGACGTTGTGCATATGATTCATACATTTCGAATTCCCAAATAAAAACCACAATTATATGCTCCTCATCATACCCCATGATTAAAAACTTAGAGCCCCAGATATATGCCTTTTCATTTATGAATACTTCTCTTTCGGCCCGAACATAATTCCCTTTTGTATTAACAACAGCACACATAATAAGATAAGTTGGGAAATCTTGGTCAAAAAACCAAAAAGAAATGGATGGCCCTTTGCTACAGTGATCAAACCATTCTGGGATGCTTCCTCCTGGCACAATAAATGTTGATGCTGCAAGCATATTTTCATCATTGATCAGTACTCTAGATGCAAGTAATTCCTGTGAATCAAAAGAAATATTGAGAAACAAAACAAATGAAGTCATACATACTCAATAGATGTGATTAATGTAAAAACACCAGAGACTGAAATCCACCTTACTCAACAATAACTTTCTCGACTCTGAACTCAACGATGTGCAATCTCCGGCAGTCAATGTCATTATGCTAGGTGGGACCATTTCCACTTCGATTAGATGCTTGCATTTATCTAGCACAAGTTCTACCAAGAATCGGCAATCTTCTATGCATGCGGGCAAAATTGTGAAATCACTACCCGTCAAGTTCACAACAAGGACATTGGAGAATGCGGCAAGACAAATCCGAAGGTTCTCATTGGATATGTTACAGTATTCGAGATGAATGCGCTTTATGCTTGGACATATGATTGACTCCACTTCCATAATAAGCTCCTTTGTGAATCCGGAAACCATTACACCTTCAAGTTCTGGCAACATAAAAGTGCTACTTGGTAGCTTCATTGACCTGACTCTAGAGTTCGCTGGAATGACCACCCCCCAAAGTTTAGTAAGATTTCCAATTGATGGAGGCAATTGATCTATACCAGTTCCTTTCAATGACAAAAAATATATTTTCATTTCCCTTGTTCCTATTTCTGGAAAGAAATTCAGATTCCCGCAATGCCTAATATCCAAATGAACAAGAGAGGGTGTATTCAATTCACTTGGAAAAGTCCTAAGCTGGGTACAACAACTTACATCCAAGGTTTTAAGTTCTGGTAACTGTCCAACTGAATTATCAATCTCAATCAAATTTGTGCAATAATGAAGCCGTAACTCCTTTAAACTTGGGAGGCTAGATAAATTAGGTATGTTCTCAAGATATTTGCACCCTGAAAAGTTTATAACACTCACATTTGCCATCTGCAATAACCAAAACTATATAAGAAGTCTAATTAATTGAACAAATGATCAAAATACAAAGTAGAAAGCCAAAAAAATACACATAATATCTGGGGTGCTTGCCTTTCTAACTGGTTCCACTATTTTGATATTACTATCACTCATATCGAATTCAACAAGATCCTTTGGACGAAAACCATCCGGCAAACTTGATGAAGGATATCCTCTCCATCTCAATACTGCTAAACTATTAGGGAGGTATTTGGGACCTTGTGAATGTGAAAATTCTGCATCTTTAAGAATAAGAATTTTGAGATTCATCATACTCTTGAAGGCTTTCCCATCCCAATCAATGTTTATGCATTTGGAGCTTTCAACTTGAATTATGATAATAACTTCACTTGTTCCCTTTTAAACCAAAAATTAAAGAAAATAACAAAATATTAGCAATTTGATATATGTATGATAGTAAATAGAAAAAAAAAAAATCAAATATTCAAAGCCACTGATATGATAAAGATTTTCATGCTATAGTTATATGAATAACAAATAATGATAAACATATTCTAAAACAAAACGGCAAATATTTTCCTAATCAAAATCAAAACCACGCCACTATAAGCACATAGCAAACAATCCAAATATATCAAGCCAAGTCTTTCATTTTTTTAAAGACTAGTCAATGAGTTCAACTATATGCATTCAATACTTTAGGCCAAAAGCATTGGTTGATAACTTTTGGTAACATTTCGAAAATAAATGAAAATATCAATAAGTATGTCCCACACTTATATCAAATAACTAACACAATTACCAAACAAAAACATAACAAGCAGGGACAAATCTAGAATGTAGAAAGGGGCAACATTGCAAACTTTTATAAACTAAAAGTTGATTTTCGAAAAAAAAAAAAGGATTTGATGAAAGACGGCAAGCACCTTCCCCTACGAGTTGCTATATGCAAATAAGACAAAGGGTTGGGGGCCTTCTCAAAATTTAAACTCGCAAAATCAAGGATGCTGAAAATTTTCCATAATCTTAATTCTCCGTCACTATTTATTTCCAAAAATTCTTAGATACTTAGGTATTTAAAATTATTTAAAACAAGTAGTTATTTTTTAAAATTTTAAATACATTGATTGTTTTGATAACAAAAATTAGTTACAAAGTTAAAGAAAATAATTGTTTTTAATTTGATTAGACAAAAGTACCATAAAAATATATATTTACTTTATACATCGTGACTTTGATATCATAATGTTGACTTCAATTTATTTGTCCCCTTGTAAACTATAAATAAAAACAAAAAGTCCAAGTATTATTTAAAAAAAAAATAATCATAATGATAATGAAAAAGGATGCAATATTGCCAGCAAACAAACTCTAATCAAAACTCGTGCATAGTTATTGGCCGCATGTCATTTCATATCTTTATTCGTTCATTATTATTTTGGTTTCGCAGATTTAGACCAATTGGCATATTTTAAATTAACATTTTAGGGACAATTTTTCCTTTAGATCGATGATTTTTTTTTTTTTTTTGTGTTTTATGTTTTATCCAACATATATTAAATCATAATGTAAATATTGAAAATATTATAGAACATAAAATAGTGAAATATCCTTATTCAAAATTAAAACCACGCAATAACAAACACAACCAACAAAACTTAAGAAATGAATCAAGTCAAGCTTTGGGTTGATCTTATTGAAGTTCCTTTCATCTGGTCCTGTCTTGTTTTGATTTCTAAGCATTATCTTCCTATAACATAACCAAATAAATATGCATCTCATCAATTGTAATACCATCAAGAAATTATGGGGAAAAAACAGAATATGAGGTAAACAAGAAAAAGTAGATAATTCCAGTTAGTGTTTGACTTACTTCACTTCCTTCCAAAACACGAACAATATCTTTACTTGACCATAACCTACTGCGTTTTCCTGGATCTTTTGGTGATTCTTGACGAACGATCTCTTTTCCCATGTCTTTTACTAGATCATGCATTTTAATACGATATTTCGTATAAAAATGCTTCTCAATCGTTACAAGGCATTTCTCTTTCAACACTCCAATAGGATAATGTGGATCAAAACCATGAGCAAATGCCACCATCTTGTTGACATATTGCAATTCACTTCCATTGTAGAAACAAGCAATGTCAAGAAAAGCTTCTTTTTCATGTTCTTCTAAGCCATCATAGCTTACTCTTAATATTTGTTGAATCTTATCATGAGGGATGGTTTTAAATCCATCTATCCTAGATTCCCACTTCTTCACATTCTTACCATACAAGTCAGAGCCAATTAATTCAAGTGCTAAGGGAAGACCGCTGGCATAACTAATCACATGCTCCATAACATCCTTGTAGCTTTGATCAACTTGCACATTTCTAAATGCCATCCAACTTAACAACTCAAGAGATTCTTCATAATTTAATGCCTCCATGCCATATATTCTTTCAACCCCATGAATCTTAAGTAAATGTGAATCCCTTGTTGTTATAATGATCCTGCTCCCAGCACCAAACCATTCACATTCCCCAGCCAACTTTTGTAATTGCTCTTGTTCATCTACATTATCAAGAATCAAAAGAGTTTTCTTGCCTTTGAGTACTCGTTTTATGAGTCTAACTCCTGCATCAACATCTCCAATTACTTCCTCCTTACCTAAAATTTTTGAAAGCATTTTGGCTTGCTGCTGTTGTAGGCCATATTTTTCAGATTCCCCTTTGATATCATCGAGAAAGCACAAATAATCAAAATGATCAGCAATTGAATTATACACAGCACGTACTATTGTTGTTTTACCCATTCCTCCTATTCCACAAATTCCTATCATGACCTTGTCATTCGACCCAAGTTGCAATAGAGAGCATACTTTTTCCACGCGAGAAGTTAAACCAACCGGATATTTGGCAACATCAAGGAGGCCCCTTTTTATGATTTCCCTAACAATGTGGTTCACAATCTCTTTAATGACTTCACATTCATAAACTTTCCTGAAAAAGCAAATAGAAATTTCACTCAATTCTAATTAAATCCATGCAATTCATGTTTCATATGCATGCATAGTAATTGAAATAATGTTCTTCTATCCTAACTAACTAGCAAGGAAAAAACATTAATTAGAAGGGGGGGGGGGGGAGGTAAAAGTTGTGAATAACCTTGTATCACATGATGACCCCTTAAGATTAGCTACTTCATGTAGTGCGTGCTTCCATTTTTTTATCTTTTCTTCATCAGCCCTTGAGTTTTGTTCATGTGTAACTAGTGCTTGTCCATATTTCCCTCTTTGATGTCGTACTTCAGAAGGCTCCACATTATGAAAGATTGGCCAAACAAGTCGACCATTTCCTTTGACACACTGATGGATTTCGACTAGTTCATCGAGGCAAAATGTTGAGGAAGCATACTCCTCAGAAAATACTGTAATGGCCATTCTAGATTCTTGGATTGCTTTGAGAAGTGTTGGTGCAAGTTTATCCCCTATTCTTATTTCCTTGTCATCAAAGAAAGTGCGAATTCCCATTTTATCGAGAGCATCATACAGATGTCCTATGAAACCATGACGAGTATCTTCGCCTCTAAAATTGAGGAATACATCATACGTCCAATGATAGTGTATAGAAGAAGATGCTTTTGCTTGCCGAGCTGTCATAATTGCTTGTACTGGAAGATAGAAATGAAGGTATCAGAGCAAATTTACAGTGAAAAATTATGGTGTGATGATAACTCACATAGAATAAAATTACTACCTCCGGTCCTAAATATAGGACAAAGTTTGTAGTGCAAATTGCACTACAAACTTTGTCCTATATTTAGGACCGGAGGGAGTATTTTATTCGCTTGTATAATATTGCACGCAGTATTCCACTGAAAAAGTCTCAGTCTAATTATTGTTCTGTAAAAAGAAAAAAAGCTATTTCGTTCCATAAGCTTTTGAAATCCATAATATTTTAAGCGTCAAAATACAGCCAAAAAAAATAATAATGAGTTAATAACATTATACCGGTAATCATGGTCCTCATGGGTTGAGTTTCCAACTCCTAGAGGACCCAAGTTCGATTACCGGTACCACCTCCACATATGACCAGAGAGTTAATAACATTGTTGTTACTTACAATTTGATAGAATTCTAATTTTAGTGTCCATAATTTTAAATCATGATTTTAGTCCATACAATTTCATAAGAATCATGAAGTATAGTGTCCACAACTAAAACACATTAAAAATATATGAATCAAAATCAAAACTTGTGGGTTCCAATGTACTCTCTTTGTCCCTATATAAGATCTTTTTAATAGAATTACGCTGTTCAAGAAATAGTTAAAATTAGTTAAAACAATAAATACATAGGAAACATACTTTTTTTCCTCTCGAAGATTCACTTATTTATGATTGAGTACGAAAGAGAGAGCAACAATAAAAAAAAATGATGAAAGAGGATATATGATAGAAAGATTATGAGAGAGAATATAAGACTAAATCAACATTTTAATAAAGCAATGCATTAAATTAATTAAGGATAAAAAATGTATTTATGAGTCAAACAAACTCAAATGGGACCTAATAAATAGGCGGAGGGGTATTAGCAAGGTGAGGTACCCGTAGTTTTTTTCTTTACTCCCAATGATCCACAGAATCATCAAATAAGAAAGCCTGAGCCTTAAGTATCGTATAAAAATTGGTGCAGATGAGTATTTTCTCTATTCACAGGACCAGAAATTACCAACAACCACGCACTTTACCAAGAAGATTGACTTGACTCACTTACATATATCAGATGATTATTTTGAGTATACTCAACGATTTTGGTGCTGCGCTGTACTAGAATGGATCAAGATCAGATCTGGGATTATAGTATCCTACTCTCCCAATTCTTTGTGAGTATTTGAATCCAGTTCCTGAGTGAGAACTCAATTCATAAAAAGATGAAAACAAAACAGTAGTTGCTAAGTCCAGCACATGCAGATCTAGCGCGTATCAGAGTAAAAAGGACAAGAACATGAAAAAACAGAGACAGAAATTACCAGATTGGAGGCAGAGAGTGATGGACCATGAAATTGTCAGAAAAGCTCAGCTTCCTTGGATGAGAGTTGCAGAGGAGAGTTTTCCTTTATTCGCAGATCTACTGTTCTGGGTCAATGAACTCTACTGTTCTGCGTCAATGAACTCATGCCCGTGAAGTTTCTTCAATAATATCTATATTTTATTTTCCTATTTCTTTTCCTATCTTAAAATGTGTGCAGTGTAAAAAATATCATGTATTTCAAATTGACTCACAGACAAGTCCGTTGACGATAAAGTAAAACGCAAAACGTAGATGACTTCGAGGCCTCTCTTTCTTCTTGCCTTACTCTTCGCTTAAGATTAGCTCTGCCTTGGATATGAGAGTTGCAGTGAAATGTGAAACCACACGATGGAGCTGTATATATAATATATGTGAAATTATATATTCTTCCGTCCTTTTTATAAAAAATAACTATCAAAATTATGTGGTTTAATATGTTAGTTAAAATTGGCCCAAAAAAAAAATGTTAGTTAAAACACTGTATCTTTTTTTTTCTATTATATCCTTATTTATAAAAATAGTGGATGAAAAATAATAAGTGAAAATTCATGGTAGAGATAACAAGTGATATATATATTTAGTAAAATAAAAAAAAATTAATTTAAAATTTCAGAGAAAAAAAAACTTATTATTGAAGAACACCAATATGAAAGAGAATGTCCATTATAAAAAAGATTGAAGGGATTCGTATATGAGAAAAAAAAAATATTGGCAACGGTATGGCTTCCCTTGCGAGGTATTGAATCACCTTAATGTTCTTTTCTTTTCTTTTTTCTGAGGTCTTTTCTTTCATTCATTCTAACGAGTTAAAGTAATAATTAAAACCTCTTTGTCCCCAAAAAGAAATACTCCCTTCGTTTTTATTTATAAACAACTTTCTCTTTCATTGGGTTGGTCCCTTTTATAGCTTAACTTTCAATTTTTGTCTGAAAATGTAAGCTTCTTTTTCCTATTTTATCCTTATTAAATATTCATTCTTTCTCATATCTTATACTCATTATCTCTCATATTTTTTATCTATTCTCTCTCCTATACTCTTTTCATAAATAAGGGCATATATGGGGAAAAAAAATATGGCATTTTTTACACATTTATTACTTTTAACTACCAGTTCGTTTTGCGCAATCAAAAAAAAAGTTACTTATAAATAAGACGGAGGGAGTAGCTGCTAAACCACTTTGAACTATCTTATCGAATACTTTCTTTGACCCACCACATTATTCATAAGACAATATCCATCTGTTTCATCATCCTAGCAAATATTGTTTGAGCTTCTATAATCATTCCTTCCTTACAAAATGCATTAATGAATATATTATATGTATAAACGCTATGTTTGATGTCCTTTAGTGCCATCTCATGGAGCAATCTTGTAGCTTCTTTCCACTGTCTCATGCTGCAATAGGCATAGATCAGGGAATTATATGTAATAATACTTGACATAATTCCTTGATCAATCATTGTTAAATTAAATTCATGTGTCTCAATGACATGTTCACATTTGCAAAGGCCATCTATGATAGTGCAGTATGTAACTACGTCAGGCTTAATTCCTTTTTTTCCCATCATACGGGACAATTTGATGGCAGACCTTATTTTCCCAACTTTGCATAGCCCATTGATCAGGGTCACATAATTAATTGCATATAAGTCATCATAAAAGTCGAGTGCTTCCCCAACCTTGTTTCCGATAGAGAGTCCTTTTAATGAAGTAGTCAAAGTTATGGGATCTGGTCGAAGATCCATCTTGAGAATCCTTCCCAATATTGAGAAATAAAGCAGAATCCATCTGACCAACATGGTACTAACAATTGATCAAGATATTCAGTGTAAATAAATCATGTATGAATCCGTTGAACTCCGCTTGAGAAAACAATGAGATCGCAATTCGATAGTGTTTAGACGTCGCAATTCAACCTAAAATCTTATTAATTTGGATTATGGAAGGTGGGGGATGCATATGGAGTAAGCCATGAAATGAAGCAACGCTGTCTTCGATGCTATTTACAGGTGAGGCTTGGGAATGAGCAAAGAAATGGGAAGAGGGAAGCAAGAGAGACGCAGAAGATGGAAGGAATGGAGCAGTTTTGCGGAATGCGTACCTTGAAATTGGACGAAGTATATGAAGACAATGCATGGTTGTGGAGACGACGCACCAAGACGGCGAATTTTGAGAGGGTCAAATCGAAGGAGACACAGAGAGGTGGGTTTATTAGTCGTTTCCTCACCCCACGCGACATCTGCGTGAGTAATTTAACCCTGCAATCCAAATATTTAGTACTGCCGGTTTTGGTTCTAAATTATAGATAAGCCCTCTAGAAGCTCCCTATTTATAATTTACAAAATGTGCTGAACAACATATACAAGGACAAATCCAATAGCGAACCAGAAAAGTTAACAGCACCATGCATGCATCACAGAAAAATAAGACTAATTTATGGTTTTACTAGGGGCAAAGGGTGCATGGAATGTCACCAAGAAAAAAATATGAAACTTTTCAGCTTCTTGTTGGTCGCTGCATAACTTGTTGCACTCTTTCTTGTCCTTGTTTTCCTCAAAAGTTTTTGCTTGTGGGGGAATCAAAGCCAGCAGCTGCACATTGAGTGTGTAATTTTTCCTGCACAAACTGTACAACTATTCTCCCGTGTCTGTTACAAATTTAAGGGTACGGGTTAGTTTTGCAGGTGCAAATCCACAGTAGTGCAATAGAACCAAAAAAAAAAAAAAAGCTTGCAACTGCAGAAGAAAAGTTTCAATAGAATGACAATCTATTTACCTGGCAAAATTAACCATACAATCAAACAGGTGTTTTAGATTTTCCACTCAGTGTTCTTCTTACAAGTTCCAGAATCTCAGTAACCTGCGAGAAAAATGGACACAGCACAAAACAAGGAAATGGATAACTAAAGAGATATGTGTGGCAAGAATCAAAACTCTAAAACCAGCAATCTCATGTGAAAAAGTTAGATGACAACCAAAAAAAAAAATTGTAGTCAACTTTCTCAAATAGTTCTCTGTTTTCAATTTCTCTCAATTTAGTACTGCCCTTATCGTTAACAACTTGAGCTCTGAAATGGATAATTAATGAGATATGGCTGTGTTCAAAATCAAAAACTCTAAAATCAGCATGTCAACTGTAAGATAAATGACCAAAAACCCTGTAACAGATGTAAACTTTCTCAGTGTGTCATTCTCAATTCCTTTCAATTTACTCCTAATTCTTCAACAATTGGGTCTCCTTACATTGAAAAAAAATAAAAGTTTGCCAGTATTAAGGGCTCAACTGTTAGTTTAGTCTTCAAAATCTGATGCTTTTTCAGACAAATCAATAGCAAAACTTGTACCATCACCTAATCAACATGACATGGCAAGCATTCGCATTGACATGCAATATGGGCTAGAAGTCAGGTGAAGGCAGACCAAGAAATGCCGCCATCATCAACAATGTAACAGAGCAGCCTCAGGGTCTCCAATAAAATTAGGAATAATCAAAAGAACTGATATTTGTTTTGGTAATAGAAGGTGATAATCTAATTTATACCTAATTAAATTCAAATGAAATTTGACTTTGGCGTACTTTCACAAGTTGTGGCAATCTTTTGACTTTATTAGGAATAGGAGCTATTAAAAGGAGAATCCGGGCCAAGAGCCCTGTGATTAAGCTGTCTTTCATCTTGCAGCAAAATTGGCTAACTGAATAAGTAAAATTTAGATGTCTAACATTTCAATGCCAGGCAAATAAACTCATCAACGAAAGTTTTTCCTATTACTGAAAAATTACTAGTAAAAGCATACGTAACTTTTTTTGGCCATAACATGTTTAATATTTTAGTGGCCTGATAGGGACATATATAATCATATGAACTATAGGTGACCATGGTCTATATATACAATATGTTGATACGATTTGTTTACCACGGATTGATGTTGAATGTGATCAGCATCAAGAGCCCTATATTAAGGTGTCTTTCAAATCAAGTTAATGTAAAATGACTCACTATAGAAGAAAAAAATTAAGCACTAATAATTTAACATATAGCATGATAAAGGAACAGATACTTACCCCAGGGTAATGACGCAGTATGGGCGAGTAATGATCAAGCGCAATGTATATCTTTTCAAGGAGGCTCACAAGAGCATCCACCTGACTCCCCAATAGATCAACCTGAAATTCCAGTACAATATTTTTAGTATAAGCACTGAGTGTCAGAAGTAATTTGTTTTCTTTTTTTTTTTGGGGGGGCCAGCAAGATGAGACTCATTCAAGGGTCTTCAGGTTCTTAACCAGTAACTGAAACATCAGCCTTCATGAAATGTGGCCATCAGAGAAGTGAAAACAACCAAAAAGGGTGTAAAGCAGTGGAATGGCAATAAATAAGGCTGCTAAACGGAGGACTTGTGGAAATTACACAAAAACTAGCAAATTGGAAACCAAGACCAAGAGATGAGACGCCACTGTTGATGGTGACTGGTGGGGGGAAGTCACTCCACCAAATATTTTAGCAAATAACAATGGCGGTTGTTGCAAAATTTACTCAAAAAATAAGGAATCACGAAACATTTCCAAAGCTGTCAGTTCTGGCAATTTTACTCAAGTAAGATTTGGCCTTAGGGGAAATTGGCAATGCTAGAAACATTAGCTGCAAGCTGAGTATAACATGACATGACGAGCTTCTCCTTCACACACACATGCTTTAGTAGATGCTGTTTAGCAGCAACTTAATATTAGTTTTATTATGGGTTATAGTTCATCTAAAACCCTAAAGTATTTTTCAGGTACGCCCAATACTCTAAAATATTTTGTGAGCACCCTAAATTGCCAAGGGCAAAATTGCACCCCAAAATACTTTAGGTGTTGGATGCACCTAAAAAATACTTCAGAGTGATGGATGAACTACAAAATAATTTAGGGTGCTGGAAGCACTTAGAAAAATACTTTAAAGCTAGATGAACCTTAGCCCTTTTATTAATTAGGGTTAAAGTGCATTTTTGCACTAAGAATTTTTTTGGAGGAGCTATGAGTACATAGAGAAAATCATGGAGCATTATAGCACATAATCTTTCACAAAAGGGTGCGATGCTGCCATGTTTTACCAATCAACGTTAAGCCAACCATTAGTGGGGCTTGAAAAACCTTCCCCCCAACATTAACTTAACATTGATTGTTAGAAAGAGCATCATTGCACTGGTTTTGAAAAATTGTACACAACATTAGTCCACAATTTTCTTTAGGGACCCCATAGCTCCTCCAAAAATACATCTAGGGCAAAAATGAACTTTAACCCGGTTAATTATTATTTACTTTGCTCTAGAAGGCATTAACTTGATAGGGTTTTTTATTACCCTATCTTTTTGTTATGAAAGGAGAACCATATTTTAAACTGTTATCTATTTGTTAGGTTTAGGATTTTGTTATTGCTTTTTCTTGACCTTGAATTATGGTCAAGATAAGTTAATTTCAATTTAAAGTACCTATTAGCTATTTTCGTGGCATTTTGAAGGTTGCTACATAGCACTGCAACCTCAATTTGCACTTCAACCATTGATCTCTCAAAAGGAATCAGAGCATAAGATCTCTGAATTTCTTCAACTACTTTATAATCAAATTCAAGAAATTGGCATGTATTGCACCAAGGATAGATAGTGAGGTTTATGATCAATCAAACACACCAAAAAAAAAGGATGTGATATCTCTGATTGTGTAAAAATTCTGATGTTTCAGATCAAATACCTCTGCTTCAGCCTTTTCAAGGTTAGAACATTGTATTTCAAGCCTCTGTTTGTACAGCAGCCCCGTGGTTTTCAGTATATTAAGTTTGTTGTTAAGGAAACGGAACTCAGAATTTAAGTTTCCAATCCTGACAAATAAAATTGCATGTATAAATTAGTCCAGGCTGAGATCTTTATAAGAATTTCTAATTGAGTTCATAAAAAACAGAAAGAAAACTACTTATAACATATACTAGAGGCAAGCAGAGCATGAAATGGAAAAAGGCAAGATCAATTTGGCGTTTAAACAATTTCAGTGTGCAATGAAAAATAAAATTAATATGCAAACATGATGTTAGCCTTGTGATATATTCATAAACAAAATTTTAAAAAAAATAAAGGGGCATAAAATCAATAATGGCTCCAATCAATTAATTTTCATTGCACAAAGAATAAACAATAAAATAAGACATATGAATATAAACAGGAAAAAATCCTACTTTTCAAGATACGATATCCTTTGGAAATTCAACAAGTTCATCCCAATCAAAATTGTTCATAAATCCAGAAGGTAAAATCACAGATGACATAAGAACCATACCAAGAGTAGTTAAAAGCAAAATCATTTGGCTTTATACTAAAGAAGGAACTAATAGTTAAGTACCTCAAACTATTTCTTGAAATGTCTCCATTCACTCTAGATTCAAAATCAGCAAACGCTGTCAATAAATTACGAGCAAGAGCAATTGCTAATTCCATTTGCTCCCGGGTCTCCCTTTCTTTTTCAGCGATTAGTGTTAATGCATGCTGTAACTCATGCATTTGCTCCTCATATTGCTCAACTTTCTTCCATGCTTGGGCCAGTTCAGCCTTAGTGACATCCAACTCTTTATTGCTCTCTGAAATTACATTCTGTTGGTCAACTGTTTTTTCCCTCAAACTGTTCAGCTCTTCTAAAGCTAACTCCAAATTTTTCTTCTCATATATCAATTCATCTGCTGCTTCCTGTGTTGACTTAGTCTTTTCTTCCACTAATGATGTCAGCCTGAGTATTTCTTGGTCAAGTTTCCTCATTTCTGCAGTTTCAAATTTTTGGGATTCTTTGTTAGCATCCAATAGAGCTTCTTTAAATATGAAGCCCAACAGCCCTTGCATGATAATAGACTCCACATCTGCATCCTCAAATTCCAATCTGCCAGAAGGTTGAGCAGCTTCTTTTAATGCAACTTCAGCAATGCGTCTAAATTCACTCATAGTCTCTTCTATAACACTTTTATATATATCTTGAAAAACAGCAACTTCAGCATGCACATCTCCTACGTCACCCTCAAGCATATGAATAGTATGTACCAAATTCTTTTGAGTCAATTGTTCTTGAGACAATTTCTCCATAGCATCTGAAAGCTGTGATGAAAGACGTCTAATTTCCTTTTTCTGATCCATAAGCATGTCCCTCAGTTGGTGATTTTCAGTATGTAGTGACCCCATCCTATCCTTTAAACTGTTAACAGACTCAATTTTTTCACTGAATGGGTGCAGTTTCTCATTTCCAACAAAAACTGTATCTAATTTTGTAATGAAATCAGGAATTTTTTTCCTCAACATTTCCCACTCCTTATCCTTCTTCAACGGTAACGAAGAACCTTGTTCTTTATAAAGTATTCCCTTAAGACGGATTATTTCTTCAGTAATCTTTTCGACTTCAGACTCATGGTTTCTTTTCATCTCAGTTATCTTGGAATCATAATGACTGATCAATTCATCTGTAGACATGTGCCTTAGCCCAGCAGAATCTGGATGGTCAGGCTTGTTTGAGTCCTCATGTTTGCCATTTCTATCCCCAATTGAACGAATTGAAAGCTTTCTGTGTAAATGTCCACCCATCTTATGATCACAACATTCTTCACCATTCTCCAGGGATCCATGAGAAAGAAGCTGCCCAGTTTCTGAGACAGATAGTGCTTTGGAAAAAACCTCCAATTCCTGACGCAGACTTGAGATCTCATTAAGTTTGTGAAACCAATTTCCATTTTCAGAGTTACAAACTTGAGCATTTTGGTCCAATGATTTCCGCTCAAACTCTTCCTGCGAACTCCGGATACAATTGTTGATCACCATCAGTTCAATTTCTGACTGGAACTCCTGCTCCTGCTGCCACTCAGAAAGCGATGCCTTTGATGACTGAGTGATTACTTCTATCTTTTGGTAGAAGGTTTCAAGAGTAGTTGTTAGATTTTCGATGGTTTTATCGACATAAATCCATCTTTCTGGAACCTCCTCATGCAGAATACCACCTAATCCTACTAACTGCGAGCCTGAACTAATTCTTCTAAAGGAATTATTCCCTCCAATTTTATCATTTTCCTTCTTAAGCTGCTTCAACAGCCCATTAACTACAAGTTGAATGCTCTCAACAGACTCTAGCAGTCCATCGTGATTTACAATAGTATCAGATAAGTGATGATTATTAGTTTCATCTGTACTTACACGATAACTATGTAGTTTCTCCTTTAGCCCAACCAACTCCATTTCTTTCTGGGAAATTTTCTCAGCTGCCTCTTGCTCAACGGCATTAATCATGCCTTTTATGACAGAGTCGCTCACCATCCTAGAGATAGTCAGCCGTCCGTTGATGTCCACCATAAAGGATTCCATTTCCTCAACTATACAATCACCCAGACTATCGCCGTTATCACTAATCCGTTCACTTGCATCCAGACCAGGTAAGCCCTCCATTTTCAGTTGCTCCTTAGTATACGAGTATGGCTATCAGCAGTTTGAGGCCATTCAAAGTATAAGGTGAAACCCAAAAAGCTGCCGGAATAAGAAAAAAAAGAACAAAAAAAGTTAGACGAGGAAATAGAATTGTAGTATCGCATCAGCACATGATTCATTAGCAGTAGTGTATGGTTCAAAAGCATCAAGAGCCGATTGGGAGGACATGTATTTGATTGCAGAGGAAAATTTGGTAAAGAAGAAAAAGAAAATCTTCAAATCCAGCTGCAATGTTCGCTTCTTAAGTCATTGAAGTGAAATTCAACTCAGTTTGAAAAAACCTATTTCAGTTTCAAAACCGTCAGATGATACCTGTGTTTCCATATATTTTGGCAACTAAAATGAATGACCAAGGAGCTGTAAAGCAAGATGAACTGGTAATCAAGCTTCAAAGCTAATCTACGCTGCTTAGTTTCAGCTGCAATGCAGATTTTAAGCTTCAACAAAATAAAACTCCAGGGCAAAGCCAATCTCGACTACAGCAAAGACTTCAGCGTCTGAAACTGCAAGTACAAATTTTGGCTATCTGAAATGAAACGAAGACTTCCCAATAAACAAAGAGACAGAAAGTGTTTGAAAATCCCAATACGAGCGTTGAAATTCTTTTTAAAAAAGCTGTCATTGAACGGACCTGCAAAACGGAGTCCCGGATTAGGGTTTATCAGAAGAGAGTGTTTCAGGGTTCAGACCATAAGCATCATTGGTGCGAGCGGGAGAGGACGCGCCAATATAGAACCCCAGTGTACCGCATATTTACGGAAAGCCGATTCAGTAGGCCAAATAGTCATAACAGGGGAATAACGAGAACAACATTTCTATTTTGTCTTTTTATTTTTTTTGGCCGTCTATTAATATACGCTGAATTTGTTTGCATTGTTTCTGGTCAAAAGTAATTTTGTTTGCGCTAACTATAAAAACAAATTAAAGAGTAATCATAATAAAACTTTATTGATATGAGTATAATATTGGTTTGTCTCCGGGTTCATATTGTAAAATAGTACTTATAAATATAAGTGTCATGTACTTGATACCCCTCTGAATAAAAATTATTCTCTCTTGCTTTCATATTCTCTTTCTTTTATCAGCTTTCTCTTTATTTTATAACATGTTGTTACAGCTAAAAAAAGCTTCAGTCAGCATTTCGATACCTAATAAAAAGATCTAATTAGTTATATCATAAAAGAAAAGGGGACTGGAAAAATAAAGTTGTTGACACAACGGTTTTGATGATAATATTGCGGGATTAAATGAGGATTTTGTATACCCACTAAAGATAGGTGGCCAGCATAAAAGAAAAGACGCAACATACTATATGCAATAAAAAATACTCTTTCCAGTTATAAATATAAGATAAAATTGATTTTTTAAAAAGATTAAGAAAGTTAATTATATTATTTTAGAGTATTTTTATTTTTATTTTTTTCTCCAAACTAATTAGTTTGACTAATAAATTGATATATAATCTAAGAATTGATAATATATAATATGATTAGGTAACTTATTTGATTTTCTTAATCTCTCTAATAAAAAATAATTCTATCTAATACCTAGGATGGAATTATCAACAAGTCCTTCGCTAATTTCCTTATCGCTTTTCTAAATCACTATGTTTACCTTATTGTTGGTTTATGAAATAAAATTGACTTTTGATGTAACAACAACAGCAATAATAACAAGGTGAAGAAGGTAGGGCTAAAATGAGAAGAAAGTGGGAAGATTTATAAAGCAATCATAGTGAGTGATGATTAGCATCATCCCTTTTGACTTGTTGTAATTACAAGTCACTGCGTGGCAGCTAATTAACCTTAAAAAATTCGTCCGCTTTTGTTTCTTAATTCATACTTTGTTGAGTTTGTTCCCTCGCAATCCTTATTTTGTTTTCATACCTTGTTGAGTTCAATGAGTTGTTCTCTCGCAATCCCTCTTTTGATTGTTTTATAAAATAATTTGTCCGTGCTTAATTAAAAATTTTTAAATTAGATTCTTTTAATTTTTTACTTTTTATCGAGTCATCACAGTTTATTCAGTTATAGATTATAAGCATGTTTGGATCAGCTTATTCTTGAGAAATAAGTGCTTTTCACACAAGTCGAGATAAAATTCTTCTCATATACTTACCTCATATACCGTAAATCATGATTTACAAGCACTTATAAATAAAAAAAATAAGTTATCCCAAACACACACTATAATTATTAATCTTATGTTCATAATATGTTAATTAGAATTAAGGTAGATTCCAACTAAGTAACGTGTTAACTGTCATAAACCAAAAAATAATTTTAAAAAATACTAAAATTTATTTATCAACATAAAAATATAAAATCATTGTAGAACTTTCATGCTATTTTTTTTAGAGTAAAATACCTTAAGCACTTTTCTATTTTGCTTTAATTACATAGATCTCCCCTCTATTTTAAAAACATATACTTAAGTCCAAACTATTATATATGTGTGTGTGTGTGTGTGTGTGTGTTTAAATAATTCTAATATTAAAGAGGAGCATTTTGGTAAAAAAATTTAAAAATTAAATTTAACGGTCAACTAACGGTTTGAGTGGATAGAAATAAAATATTAAAATATAAAGGAGGTTTATAAAATATATATTTTACTTTTAAAGGAATTCTATATGGGTTTTTAAAATTGAAAGGAGATCTGTGTAATTGAGGCAAAACGGAGGAATGATTAGAGTATTTTACTAGTGTTTTTTAACTTGTAGCATGAGATTTAAATTTTCAAATATCCGTTATTATTTACTTCCATCATTTCTTGCAAACTTGGCCAAAAAAAGTGTTACTTGCGTTAAGAAATTTCTTTGGTTACATGCATTTTACTTAATTGTTGAATAAAATAATTAAAGTGCCTTAATTTGAAAGAACTCTTGTTATTGGGGGAAAATTGAGTCCTCTCAAATTTAAACTTATAAGTTCACGTTTGAAAAAGATATAGTGATAGTTTGGGATAACTTACTTTTTACTTATAAATGTTTATAATTCATGATTTATGGTATACGAGATAAGTATGTGAGAGAAGTTTTGTCTCAACTTACGTAATAAGTGTTTATTTCCAAAAAATAAGCTATTCCAAACATAACTAAATATGAATAGTATTGTGTTATTGGCTACAAAACCTCAATTAGATCTCAACATTGTCATATACTCATATATAAATAAGAATAATTTTCTTAATAATAATTTTTACATTCATACAAATAACAGAGTGTTTGAATAAAGAGAATTTGGGGGGAGGTCAATGATCTGTGAAGGAAAATTTTTAAAATTGATAAAAAAATTTATTACTTTTTAGAGTTTTCTCTTATAATATTCTTTTCCATCTAGTTTTCTCTCCTCTCCCTTTTTTTTTTTGTCAGAATTTTTCTCCCAATCTAAACATAAAGTAAAATTAGCACATGGCGATCGTACAATATATATGTCTTAGTTACTCTTTATTATTGCCATTAAAACCAGTCACAATGTATGACCATTATGATGTACAGGTCAAGTAGCATTTGTGTGTGTGATTCTCTAGTCACTACAATTGTTGAATTGAGATGATCAATACATAATTATTGGGCACACACTCAATTCTTAACCACTAAGGAATAAAAAGATGTAAAAAGGTTGAGAATCAACCCACCGCTACTTTTTCTTCTTTTAATTTCGTTAAAGACACCACATCCAGTCATTCCCTGGCCTAGCGCTGTCCTCTTAAATTATAAATATTTTAAATTTAATATTAGTAACATTTAATTATATCATTGTCACTTAAGTTCACGTAATCATTACTTGAGTTTGTTGAATCAAGTGTTTTTCATTAGCAACACTAACAGTGTTAAAATTACATGACTAAAAGTATAATTTACAAAGTTAAATGGTGGGTAAAAAAAATACAAAGTTAAAGGATAAAAAATATATCTCATGTAAATTTAAAAAACTAAAAATATGCTTTAGACACTCAAATTGTCATATGATCGTATATAAATGAGAATAATTTTCTTAATAATATCTTTTACATTCATATGAATTTCAGACTATTTGAATAGAGAGAAACCGTTTTTTTGGGGGTGGTTGGAATTATGATCCGTGAAGGGAAATTTCTAAAATTGGAAGAAAAAAAAAAGTTTACTATTTTTTAGAGTTTTCTTCTATAATATTACTTTCCTTTTAATTTTCTCTCCATCTTTTTTGTCAAAATTTTTCTATTCATCTAAACATAAAGGTAAAATTAGCATATATATGGTGAACATACAATTTATAGGTTTTAGTTACTCTTTATTATTGCTACTAAAACCAGTCCCAATGCTTCATGCATGCCCATTATCATGCACAGGTCAAGTAGCATTTGTCTTGGATTCTCTAGTCACTATAATTGTTCAATTGAGATGATCAAGCCATTATTATTGGTCACACTCAATTCTTAACCACTAAGAAAAAAAAAGATGTAAAAAGGTTGAGAATCAACCTCCCACTACTTTATTTATTTTTATTTTTTTAAATTTCGTTAAAGACAAGACGTCCAATCTTTCCCTGGCATAGGGCTGTCCTCTTCCCTTTGCTTTTGTACCCTCCACAGTCCGCATACAGAATCGTCAACTGACAAATCTCTCATAAGATTATAAGAAGCCCCACACTTGCCTGAATTATTTAGGATATATAGTGCTAGGGGTGTGTGACTTTTTTTCGTCCGGTCCTTTTATCTCGATTCTGAATAAATTAGAATGGGAAAAATTTGAGATTGGGATTAGGAATGAGACTTCTTGATCCTGAAAATATATATATATATATATTATGTATAATTTTTTAAAATATTTAAGAAAGTAAGACCAAATATAAAATAAAATATAAAAATCTCTAACACCCTTAAGGTAATATCTATTATTTTAGTTAATTTTATTTATTATTTATTAAATAATTCTAATTTTTTATTCTTGTCTTTATGCTTTTTGTAGCTAAATCGACAACTTTAAACATGTATTTGACTAATGATGTATTTGTATTTGACTAATTTAGTATAATATGATATTAGATAAATTATATACTTATACTAAACTAAAGAAAATACAACAAGACAAGAAGAAAAGAAAATACAACAAGAAAAGAAAAAATACTAGACTAAAAAAAAAAAAAGAAATCCGAGATCGGGAAATTCCTGATCCCAATTCCAAACATTTCCCGTCCCGTTGGGATCGGGAATGAAAATCATTCCATAACCCTTCTCGGGACCGGGACCGGGAATGGCATTTCCCAATCCCGACCCGATCCCGAACACCCCTATATAGTGCTCGTTTGGGTAATTTATTTTTGGGTGATAAGTATTTATAAATTATGATTCACGGTATACGAGGTAAGTATGTGAGAATAGTTTTATCTCGACTTATGTAATAAATTCTTATTCTTAAAAAATAAACTAATTCAAATATGCTTATATAGTTATATGATTTAGAATTTAGAGTTTAAGCTCCCGGAACAAAAAAAAAAAAAAAAAGAATTTAGAGTTTAAGCCATGAATCTAGGAATTGGCTCCTCCCTTTTATCTTACCATCCTTTTACTCTTATTTGCCCTGCACATCATATTTAACAGTGGAGATTTAATATTTTATTGTGCTATCATTATAATTTTCAAGGGTGTTTAATGCCGTAAGTATTTTTTTGTGCATCTAGTACCCAAATATATTTTTTTATATGGGTCTAGCACCTTAAAATATTGTTTTTGTGCATTCAGAGCTAACAATGTGTTAGGCTTCTTGTTCAAAACTTTGATTTGGTGTAAGAGCACTCAAAATTTTTTCAAACTTAGGTTTTAAGTCAAAACCTAGGTTTCGGAAAAAGTTTTTTTTTTATCTTTTTTTCTTGTGTGGGTCTTATCATCTCTCTTTTTGATCATTTTTTCTTATGTGGACCCCATCCTCTCTTTCAAATTGGTCCTTTTCTCATTATGGGTCCCATACCATGAAAAAAAACTATTATGAACACAATACTCAAACACTCTCATTTTATCAAAATTATTTTTTTCTCATAATCTATTCTACTCAAAATCTATTTTCCATAAACTATTCTCTAAAAGTTAATCCATACACACCTTAGGTTACAAGAACAACTTTAGAGTGTTGGGCCACCTAAAAAAGTAGTTTGTGGTGTTAAATCCACCATAACATATTTTAGGGTGCTAGATAAAAAAATTAAAAAAAAAAATACTTCAAGGGAAAAAAGAGCTAAAGTCTACATATTGATTCTTCCATTCCATCCATAATGAAAAGGGATGAAGTATGAAAAGTTACTACAATGTTAAAATTCCATACCATTAAAAATATATATTATTAACAATCAATGTATAATATACAGTTTATAAAAAATCATATTATTTATAAAATCACATAAAAATAAAATATTTTTTCAAACTCTAGTGAAATTTGTATTCATGATTGTGAAATTTGTTTAGAAGACATATTTCTTTTCTTTTTTTCAGTTCTAGAGGATACTCCCTTGATTCCCTTCAGTTCTTGATATAAGATACGGTTATCTATTTTTTTAAGAGATTAAAAAAGTTAAATAAATTACTTAATTATAGCATATGTTATATATTATTAGATTATATATCATTTTATAAGTTAGATGGATTAATTTGAAAAAATAATAATAAATACAAATACTTTAATATAATTTATGTAACTTTCTTAGCCTCTCCAAAAAAATCCAGTATGTCTTACATTAACCTATGAATGACTAGATGAAGTAGGTTGACATCTTTTCTTTTTTTTGTTAAGCACATATATCATTCTATTAAATGCAATCATATTCAATATGAGCACCTCTCCTAACAAGGATTTAAACCTTAGTTTGATGTGTTGTAAGGGACTGACAATTTTCGTTAGACCCAACTCGTTGGCAGAGGCAACTTAATTTACTGGACTTACCCAACATTACTGTTAACATGTTGAGCCCAATATGTTGATTCTGCCCCAACGCATTATTGGGCCCAACGATGGCTTTACAATTGCCCGAGAAGATATGCATTGCTAGATTAAAACCATATTTTTGTTTGTATTTATTACATGAACTGAGTTGGCACTTTGCACTCGCTTAATTTCATCTGATCGGATTAAAAACTTCTAGGTAGAGTCAGCCTAAGCCTAAGGCATGATCCTGGCTTGATGGGGACAGAGGGCAGAGGCATACGGGGCTAATAACGACTAAAGACCATTGGACGACCAGGAAAGAGCACTGAACAAGCGTGGGCAAGATCAGATCAATAGGTCAGGCGAGTCGTGCTTCTGTTCTGAGATAGAGGGTTGCTATCTTCTCCCTTACATTCTGTCGGCAATCCTTAGTAATAAGAGAGGCAGAGAGTTTAGTTGCTAATGCTACTGTATCATATTCTTCTTACAGAACAGATGGAATAGCTTAGTCTTTATAGTTGGTCACTGTCCTATTTCAACTGAATGTCTTCTTCTTCACTGATCTTAGTACCGTATGTGATTACTAGATTGATTTTTTTTCCATCTCCTGCGCGTGCGCGTAACATAGTGCCTTTGAGTAGCAGCTTGATAAACTTTTCTTACTTTATATTAGATAATTACGATCCGATAGATCCTTCTTCTAGTTCCTTTCTTGAAGACTGTGAAGAGGATGGAATTTGCTTAGTGTGAAAGGCTTTGGAACTTGCTTGTTCTTATATGAATTACTCGAAGAGTAAGGAAGAGAAAGAAATCCTATAGCTTAGCTTGAGTAAATCCTATTAGTATTAATAGTAATTGGATCTTTTCTAAGGTTTGAAGATGTTGTACCGAACAAGCAACGGACTGAGCTAGCGTCTCAAGCCCTCGAGCTGACGATTGAGCAAAGAAGCAAGGGCCTGAACGCACGTTAGCAAAAGCCGTTGCTTCTTTGCCTGTTACAGAGTTTTTCCAATAATCCAGATTTTGATTGTGCACACTTTACCTTTGAGCTGTCTATGTACCACTTGACCCTGTACTAGAGTTTCGATCTCGATTTGGTATCGCAAACCTGCGTTAACAACAGAGGGGCCCCGTCGAATCGTACGAGCGATTGAACAAGGGCTTCAACTGGAGGCATAGATGGATCTTTCTTTGGCCCCCTCTCTTAAGAAGTGAAGTTCAGTTTTGATGTCGACTCCGCTCTAAGAGCAATGAAGTTGAATTCGAGTAAAAAGCAGTTAGCTCAGGTAGCTTGAACTTTCCTCCCACTAAGGACTCACTTCAAGAGCGAGGTTTTCAATCCAGGTATCATTTCCCTCTTCTTAATAGGGCTTGGCTTTCAGACTTGACACCTTTCTTATCGGAGTGAACGGGGTTATCTTGTTGAATATCCGTTGAATCGTATATAACTGATTGTCTAACTAAAGAGGTTGGGAAAGACCTCCATACCTACCGATCTCTGAGTACAGAAATGCTTGTGTAAGAAAAAGGGTAGTTCTTGTATCTATCCACTAATTCATATATCCCCAAGGTACTATCATTAGAAGGAGCAGCATCATATCCGAGTCCATAACATCTTTTGTAATAGAATAGCCCTTTGACCCCAGAAGTTTGCTCTTCCATTTCTTAGTAGGAGTGCTCCTATGTTAGCAGGATATTTCGTGCAAGAACTAGGTTTGAGTTAGTGCACTAACTAGGTTGTTTTTCTCCCCTAAAGGCTCTATCTCTGAGGTAACCTCTAACTAATAGCAACCGAACCTAGTAAATAAAATCTTGTTTCATAGAATTGGTTGTTCTTTATCTCTCCTTTCTTCTAAAGGAATTGAGTTGTTCATTTTGGTCTAACTTCGTTACTGTACCCCGGTCTCACTCCAATAGCGTACTATCCTAGACCTCTGTCTATCCTGACATTGATAGAAATTCATAATTAGGTTAGCCAGCCTAGTAACCCCGACAAGTGGGAGGCTCCGCACTTTCTCTATCATAGGGATTCTGCCAGACTATTCTATTTAATTCATTCTCCATTCAAAACCGTCTACTCCGGAAACCAAAAATCTGACGATTCTTTCATATAACCTTACTCTTTTAGTCTTTTCTAGTAAGCCTTGTTGGATGACTCAGAGCTCTTGTGCTCCCTCTTTTCAATATCCCTTTGCTGTTTTCATAACCGTAGTGAGAGTGGGAGCTCAAGCAGTTGCCGCTACAAGACTAGTCGCTGTTGAGTAAATAGCAACTCTTACCCTATCCACGCTTGATGGTGAATAAGCCTTTTAATCATCTGCTGTTGAGAAAGCATCCAATTGCAATTAAAAAAAGCATATCCCTTATCTAATTATAAGGAACTTCTTTCCGGCGAAGTGATAGTGGGGAAGAAAGCAAGTAGAGGAATTTCTTTTTCCACTATTCTTGCGGCGGGTTCAGTCATTCTTAAAGCGGAGTCTTTGTCTACGGGAAACCTCTGCAGAATCTTCTTTTGGCTGATGACTCTTTTTCCAGGATTCCTAGTTAAAAACTAGTCCAGAGTGGGACCTTTAGCTCAGCTCTCAGAATTTGAAGTTCATACTTTGCTTCGAGACACTCAGTCTTTCCTTGATTTAGGGAACTAAGTCCTTGGGGGGAATGCCATAGGTCTTGGCTGTCTTTCAAAAAGAAGCGAATCTGGCCCATAGTAACAATATTAGTAAGACATGCCCAGAAGAGGATAAGATCATAAAAGGGCAAAATGCCTCTTGAGATTGTTGAATAAGCTATGCATCAATGCTCGAGTCATATTCTAGTAGACAAACTTTCTTCTTTTGTCCACCGGGGAAAAGAATACAAAAAGATTGATAGGCCATTCATTCCTTCCCTTCTCTCTCTCCGAATATTGCTCCCTCATTCCACTCAATTCGGCTTTCGATATTTGCGGAGTTGAAGGCTTAGGCTTAGGCCTAGGTCTTTGCACCGTCTTGAAACCTTTTTTCTGAGCTTTTGACGGTTGAGTCTCGGACGCTAACTAAGGAGACTATTGCATCTCACTCTTATTATACTTATAAATATAAAAGAAAATAATAAGAAAGAAGACAGGTTGCCTTGTCAGTCTCGAGGTCATCTTTCTTGCCTCACACAAGAGAAGCCTTCTTTATACAGACAGGAGTTAGATAAGCATGTAGCTTATGGCCTTATCCTATATATATCTAGATAAAAATGAACGAGGATCAGTCTTCATCCTTTCGCTTTTCAAAGTTTTTGATCCCCTCGCTCTTAAACTTTACGTGACCGTAATAGCAAGGGACAGGAGCTCCCCTAGCTCAGTAAGCAAGTGCTACAAACCTTTGAAACTAGAGTAAAGGTACCCGAGGACATAACTAGGTTGTTAGGAAGCGAATCGGTTCTTACCTGACAGTTCCTAAAATAGGACAAAAAGGTTTTGCACGTGAATCAAAAAAGGAAGAATAAGATCTTGTCGCAATTGAATCCGTAACGCAGCTATTGAGTCTGCTGTGGAAGCTCCTAAAAGAGAGCTTTCACTGACTTTTTCTTACTATAAGGATGGATTAGATATAAGTCGTCTCTTGGCCAGGGCATTAGCAGAGTAGCTTCAACTCCTCATCAGACTCCCCCTTTTTGGGGACTGGACCTAGTTACCGCTCCATAGGAACATCTATCGATTCCGCTATCAGGGCATGTGCTAAAGTAAGGCTAAAATGGTCGCAATGTTCATTTAGCTGTAATACTAACAGGTTCGTCTGCTACTACTACAGCTATCTATTTTCTTACAATACGGCTCTTATTTCTATAAGAAATTCATGTTCATCCAGGTTCGTGTTACTCCAAAAAGCAAAGGTTTCTAAAGTACGCTATTCTCGGTGATGACATTGTCATCGGGGATAGGCACGTAGCAGAACTTTACGAGGAAGCCATGGAGGAGCTTCAGAAGACCATATCAAAATCAAGGTCTCTGATCTCTGACCGGGGATCATGGATGCCTATAGTTTGCTAAGCTGTTTCTAATAAAAAAGGTCGGGTCAACATTAGTCCTATATCAGTCCTGATGGTTAGGGCTCTGGTATATAGTCTTTCTATTGCTCCTGTTATCCACAAGTGGTGCATACCCCCCTCTTTGAAGGAAGAAAGGAAGCTTAAGCTAAGCCTTCCAAAAACCGCTAAGGAAAAAGACTGACTTCTACCCTTGAGCAAATAAAATCTTTGGCGTATTTTCTTTTTCTTGATTCAGTTGTTTTAATCTCTTATGTAGGAAATTTCGTATTATAGTATGTCGCTTTTCTCCTTCCAAGTCGGTCAGTCCGTCAGTGGCTATTCCCCCAGCTAGCTGGTTTGATTTCCTTTGCCTTGAGGAAGGGTCACTGTCTTACCCGATTATATTGTACACCTCTTTAAGCTTTCAACTCATCTGATTCTGTCTTAGGATTTTGAGACTTCCAGAAACCTTAGCTAGGCCCATTTCCTTTTGGTTGAGATTAAGACTAAGTAAGGTCCGATCGAGGGTATGGGGTTCCAGTTGTATCACCAGTCCCTTTTGGTCTTTCAGTTATAGCCCCATTCTCGAGTGGCTAAAAGGGCGATTCTTGCTTGGTCTTTCACAAGGTTCCAACCACCACACCAGAAGCCGTCATCTCTTAAGGAAAAACAGCGGGAAAGCGTTCAAATAGATTAATGGTTGGCCCGGCCAAAGCTTATAGATCGGTTGGTGCTGAATCTAAGGCATCGTACTCAGGGGATACGCACTCGGCTCACTCAAGGCATTCCCTAAGCTATGTTTTGAGCGCTTGCTCAGCTACGAAGTCAATTCAAAGATTCCTTAATTAGATTTTCACACACAATAAGCTTCTTCAAGCAAGGGCTCTCACATCTCCTGATGCTTGGGTACTAGTCCTTCGTATACTGCTTTCCCATCCAATAGCTATTTCGTGCCATATAAAGAAAAGAGAGGTTGCTTCTGGTGCCGTCCTATCTGTCGGTCCGTGGGTAGGGTAGCGTGCCATTCTTTAGAAGGTAAAGGAGGCCAGGGTAGGTTCTCTTGTGAATCCCCTTAAAGCTACCTGCATTCTTTCACCGAATTGGCTTCTATGGCGCGTCCCTATAATATTACTAGGGGGTTTAACCATTTCATTTATTGTATAAAGAATCGGTTCTTTGAAAAAAGGACTTCTTCTCTGAGTACAAAAGAAATGGGCTCGTAGCAAGAACTAAAATACCCTCTTTGGCTGCTATTGAATCCCCTCTTCAAGAATGAGGCTCTTTCTTACTGGGGGTTACATAGTTAATGTCCGAAAAGCATTGATTTCATGGGTAAGTCCTGGTTTAGAATCCACATGGGGAAGGGAATGAGCTGGGGTGATAGGCATTCTTTGCCAAAGAAAGAGACTTTTGAAAGAAAATGCATACATATATATAGAAGCAAGGTAGCTTGCTTACTTAGTGGATCAAAAAGCGATTGAGTGTGAAATTGAGATATAGACAGTGTTTCGTTAGGTATCTTTCATTGGAACTAGAGAAGGGAAAAAGTCAAAAGTGTGCCGTGAGGGTGTAACTATAAGTAAGCTTCTCTCTTCTCCTTATCATTCGAGTTACTAACAAAACTTTCCTGTAGGTCGAGCTGCTACGCTCCTCATTGACTGGAAATGATTGAGATTGTATCACTTATTAGAGATCCTAAGAAGCTCAGAATGCAACCAGGTCATTTGCAACTTAATATTGTCACAGACAGTGAAAAGCAGTAAACCTATTAGTAATAATTAATAATTCTATCGAATAAGTAAACCTATTAATAATGTAACTTAGAATGCAAGCCATCTTATTTAGTGTGTGTTTGGTATCACTTATTTTTAAGTAACAATTCATTATTACGTAAGTCGAGATAAAACTCCTCTAACATACTTACCTCGTATACCGTAAATCACGATTTATAAGCATTTATTGCCCAAAAAAAAGCTATCCTAAACGAGCACTTAGTGGATCAATAACTTGTCTCAATAGATAATGGTATTATGGTAGGATCTGAAGCTCAGTCTGGAGATGAGTTGTTCCACCTACACATTAAGCTTGTTTGGATGAGTGTTTTAAAGGCTTATAAGTATTTATGCACGTAAATCGAAACAACACTCCTCTCACATACTTACCTCATATACCGTAAATCAAGGTTGAAAAACAATTTTTGAAGACTTCAATCACTATTCCAAACAAGCACATTATGTGGATATTCTCAAGAATCTCCATAACCTAATGCCAATGAAAGTATCATTTTCTCATAACAATCATATGCCCTCAAACACATGATTTGATTTTGTTCCTATATACAATATGTCACGTTAAGTCAAAATTTTAAGGATGAATTACAAAAATTTAAAATTATAGGAATTGAATTGTACCGAATCACAGTATATAGATTCTATTGCAAATCACAACTAAGTTGAAAATATAGGGATCAAATGATTAATTTTTTCAAATTTTTAATTGATTTTTTATATTAAAATTTTATAATGTTATTTTTTTAAGGGAAAATCGCTAATAAATACTGAATAAGCAAATTAATTGCTCTTTGCCACCAACACACATGGGGTACTCAACTTGCATTAAAATTGAACTTAAAAAGACCAAAAAGCCCTCAGTTCAGCGTCTGAATCTTAGGCGGGAGAAAGGAGCAATTGCAGATCTGAATCCCTTCTTCTTCTTCCATTTCCGGCTTGCAAAAGTTCAGCGTCGTCTCCCCTCACTCGGCCGTCTCCTTGGCTTGTGTCTGTCGGCAGTGTCATCTCCGGCTACTCCTCCAGCGGCCGTCGTCTCATTGGCTCGTGTTCTTCGAATCTGTCGTCTCCAAGTGCTCCTCCAGCGGCCGACGTCTTCTTGGCTCGTGTCCTTCGGCAGTGTTGTCTCGGGCTACTCCTCCAGCGGCCAGCGCCGGCGCCGGCGCCTAGTCCTCAAGCGACCATCGCTTGCTCCTCCAACCTAAATGCCTCCTTCATTCGCCTGATCTTTTTCATACGTGCCCAATGGTCATCAACGCTATGTGCAAAGGATGAAGATCCATTATGTGCCAATGATATGTCGTTTTGTGCAATTACTCTTCCTTCATGTGCCAATGATCTTCCGTTTTGTACAATTAATCTTTCATGATGTTCAATTGATCTTCTATGTTGTGCACCTGATCTTCAGTTTTGTGCAATTACTCTTCCATGATGTGCAATTGATCTCCCATTTTGTGCAATGGATCTTTTCCATGGTGTAAAGGATGATCCATTGTGCTAATGATCTTCCATTATATGCAATTACTCTTCATTGATTTGTAATTAATCTTCCATTTTGTGTAACGGATCTTTTCCATACGTGCCTAATAGTCATCCACGCTATGTGCAAAGGATGAAGATCCATTATGTGCCAATAATCTGTCGTTTTGTGCAATTACTCTTCCTTCATGTGCCAATGATCTTCCATTTTGTGCAATTAATTTTTCATGATGTTCAATTGATCTTCCATGATGGGCATTTAATCTTCTGTTTTGTGCAATTACTCTTCTATTATGTGTAATTGATCTCCCATTTTGTGCAAAGGATCTTTTTCATGATGTAAAGGATGATCCATTGTGCCAATGATATTTCATTATCTGCAATTACTCTTCCATAATGTGCAATTGATTTCCCATTTTGTGGAATAGATTTTTTTCATAGTATGGATGACCATTGGGCACGTATGGAAAAGATCCGTTGCACAGAATGGAAGATCAATTGCACATCATGAAAGAGCAATTGCATAAAACGGAAGATCAGGTGCACAACATAGAAGATCAATTGCACATAATGGATTAGTAATTGCACAAAACAGATCATTGGCACATGAAGGAAGAGTAATTGCACAAAACGACAGATCATTGGCACATAATGGATCTTCATCCTTTGCACATAGCGTGGATGACCATTGAGCACGTATGAAAAAGATCAGGTAAATGAAGGAGGCATTTAGGTTGGAGGAGCAAGCGACGGTCGCTTGAGGACTAGGCGCCGGCGCTGGCCGCTGGAGGAGTAGCTCGAGACAACACTGCCGAAGGACACGAGCCAAGAAGACGTCGGCCGCTGGAGGAGCACTTGGAGACGACAGATCCGAAGAACACGAGCCAATGAGACGACGGCCGCTGGAGGAGTAGTCGGAGATGACACTGCCGACAGACACAAACCAAGGAGACAGCCGAGTGAGGGGAGACGACGCTGAACTTTTGCAGGCCGGAAATGAAAGAAGAAGAAGGGATTCAGATCTGCAATTGCTCCTTTCTCCCGCCTAAGATTCAGACGCTGAACTGAGGGCTTTTTTGTCTTTTTAAGTTCAATTTTAATGCAAGTTGAGTACCCCATGTGTGTTGGTGGCAAAGAGCAATTAATTTGCTTATTCAGTATTTATTAGCGATTTTCCCTTTTTTTAATGGTGATAATTAGAGCCTCCCCTTTTATCCATTTACTAATTACTTTAAACCAAACATAGAATTATTGTTGTTGTTTTCCATTTCCCTTTAAAAGTTAAAACACACACAGAGGGTTAATGATTTGTCCCAAAAAAAAAGGGTTATGCATCCGCACATGACAATTGACAAGGTGTAAAATCATGTTTTTTTTTGTATGAGAAGTAAAATCAAGTTTTAACGGACCGTTGGCCAAAAAAAAGGGAAAATTACACAGGGGTCCCATGGAAACTAAAATACGAAGAAATGGTTCCGGGAAAATCTGAAATTACTCTCAAGTCCCAAGGGACCATTTTGAACAGACAAACAGTAAAATAGATGATTAAATGCTGTGAATCAAGCACATTACATCCGGAAGAAGTCCGGAGATGGCGGGAAAAACTAAGTCGAGATCAGCAGCCATGGTTGAAGATTAAGGTAGGGAATTCATGCCATCCACTATCTTGTCTTGATTATTGCATGTGACTCACATATTCTGTTGAGTTGGTAAACATAGCTTTAGGTTTTGTTGAGTCATGTTCGTTTTGATCATGAAAATGGAAAAAGTTATATACTTTTGATGGGTATTGCCTTTTATATGCTTGCAAATTATAAGGGAAGATCTATTAAATGCATGGTTGTGGAGACGACGCACGAAGACGGCGAACTTTGAGAGGGTCAAATCGAAGGAGACGCAGAGAGGTGGGTTTAATAGTCGTTTCCTCACCCCACGCGACATCTACATGAGTAATTTAACCCTGGAATCCAAATATTTAGTACTGTCGATTTTGGTTCTAAATTATAGATAAGCCCTCTAGAAGCTCCCTATCTATAATTTACAAAATGTGCTGAACAACATATACAAGGACAAATCCAATGGCGAACCAGAAAAGTTAACAGCACCATGCATGCATTACAGAAAAATAAGACTAATTTATGGTTTTACTACAAGCAAAGGGTACATGGAATGTCACCAATAAAAATATATGAAAATTTTCAGCTTCTTGTTGGTCGCTGCATAACTTGTTGCACTCTTTCTTGTCCTTGTTTTCCTCAAAAGTTTTTGCTTATGGGGGAATCAAAGCCAGCAGCTGCACATTGAGTGTGTAATTTTTCCTGCACAAACTGTACAACTATTCTCCCGTGTCTGTTACAAATTTAAGGGTACGGGTTAGTTTTGCAATTGCAAATCCACAATATTATTGCAATAGAACCAAAAAAAAAAAAAAGCTTGCAACTGCAGAAGAAAAGTTTCAATAAAATGACAATATATTTACCTGGCAAAATTAACCATACAATCAAACAGGCGTTTTAGATTTTCCACTCAGTGTTCTTCTTACAAGTTCCAGAATCTCAGTAACCTGCGAGAAAAATGGATAGAGCACAAAACAAGGAAATGGATAACTAAAGAGATATGTGTGGCAAGAATCAAAACTCTAAAACCAGCAATCTCATGTGAAAAAGTTAGATGACAACAAAAAAAAAATTGTAGTCAACTTTCTCAAATTGTTCTCTATTTTCAATTTCTCTCAATTTAGTACTGCCCTTATCGTTAACAACTTGAGCTCTGAAATGGATAATTAAGAGATATGGCTGTGTTCAAAATCAAAAACTCTAAACTCAGCATCTCAACCCATAAGATAACTGACCAAAAACCCTCTAAAAGATGTAAACTTTCGTAGTGTGTCATTCTCAATTCCTTTCAATTTACTCCTAATTCGTCAACAATTGGGTCTCCTTGCATTGAAAAAAATAAAAGTTTGCCAGTTTTAAGGGCTCAACTGTTAGTTTAGTCTTCAAAATCTGATGCTTTTTCAGAAAAATCAATAACAAAACTTGTACCATCACCTAATCAACATGACATGGCAGGCATTCGCATTGACATGCAATATGGGCTAGAAGTCAGGTGAAGGCAGACCAAGAAATGGCACCATCATCAACAATGTCACAGAGCAGCCTCAGGGTCTCCAATAAAATTAAGAATAATCAAAAGAACTGATATTTGTTTTGGTAATAGAAGGTGATAATCTAATTTATACGTAATTAAATTCAAATGAAATTTGACTTTGGCGTACTTTCACAGGTTGTGGCAATCTTTTGACTTTATTAGGAATAGGAGCTACTAAAAGGATAATCCGGGCCAAGAGCCCTGTGATTAAGATGTCTTTCATCTTGCAGCAAAATTGGCTTACTGAATAAGTAAAATTTAGATGTATAACATTTCAATGCCAAGCAAATAAACTCATCAACGAAAATTTTTCCTATTACTGAAAAACTACTAGTAAGAGCATACGTAATTTTTTTTGGCCAAAACATGTTTAATATTTTAGTGGCCTGATAGGGAAATATATAATCATATGAACTATAGCTGACCATGGTCTATATATACAATATGTTGATACGATTTGTTTACCACGGATTGATGTTGAATGTGATCAGCATCAAGAGCCCTATATTAAGGTGTCTTTCAAACCAAGTTATTGTAAAATGACTCACTATAGAAGAAAAAGATTAAGCACTAATAATTTAACATATACCATGATAAAGGAACAGATACTTACCCCAGGGTAATGGCGCAGTATGGGCGAGTAATGATCAAGCGCAATGAATATCTTTTCAAGGAGGCTCACAAGAGCATCCACCTGACTCCCCAATAGATCAACCTGAAATTCCAGTACAACATTTTTAGTATAAGCACTGAGTTTCAGAAATAATTTGTTTTCTTTTTTTTTGGGGGGCCGGCAAGATGAGACTCATTCAAGGGTCTTCAGGTTCTTAACCAGTAACTGAAACATCAGCCTTCATGAAATGTGGCCATCAGAGCAGTGAAAACAACCAAAAAGGGTGTAAAGCAGTGGAATGGCAATAAATAAGGCTGCTAAACGGAGGACTTGTGGAAATTACACAAAAACTAGCAAATTGGAAACCAAGACCAAGAGATGAGACGCCACTGTTGATGGTGACTGGTGGGGGGAAGTCACTCCACCAAATATTTTAGCAAATAACAATGGCGGTTGTTGCAAAATTTACTCAAAAAATAAGGAATCACGAAACATTTCCAAAGCTGTCAGTTCAAGCAATTTTACTCAAGTAAGACTTCACGTTGGGGGAAATTGGCAATGCTAAAAACATTAGCTGCAAGCTGAGTATAACAGGACATGACAAGCGTCTCCTTCACACACACATGCTTTAGTAGATGCTGTTTAGAAGCAACTTAATATTAGTTTTATTACGGGTTAAAGTTCATTGAGAACCCTAAAGTATTTTTTCAGGTACGCCCAATACTCTAAAATATTTTGTGAGCACCCTAAATTACCAAGGGCAAAATTGCACCCCAAAACACTCCAGCACCTAAAAAATACTTCAGGGTGACGGATGAACTACAAAATAATTTAGGGTGCTGGAAGCACTTAAAAAAATACTTTAAAGCTAGATGAACCTTAGCGCTTTTATTAATTAGGGTTAAAGTGCATTTTTGCACTAAGAATTTTTTTGGAGGAGCTATGAGTACATAGAGAAAATCATGGAGCATTATAGCACATAATCTTTCACAAAAGGGTGCGGCCATGTTTTACCAATCAACGTTAAGCCAACCATTAGTGGGGCTTGAAAAACCTTCCCCCCAACATTAACTTAACATTTATTGTTAGAAAGAGCATCATTGCACCGGTTTTGAAAAATTGTACACAACATTAGTCCACAATTTTCTTTAGGGCGCCCATAGCTCCTCCAAAAATACATCTAGGGCAGAAATGCACTTTAACCCGGTTAATTATTGTTTACTTTGCTCTAGAAGGCATTAACTTGATAGGGTTTTTTATTACCCTATCTTTTTGTTATGAAAGGAGAACCATATTTTAAACTGTTATCTATTAGTTAGGTTTAGGATTTTGTTATTGCTTTTTCCTGACCTTGAATTATGGTCAAGACAAGTTAATTTCAATTTAAAGTACCTATTAGCTATTTTCGTGGCATTTTGAAGGTTGCCACATGGCACTGCAACCTCAATTTGCACTCCAACCATTGATCTCTCAAAAGGAATCAGAGCATAAGATCTCTGAATTTCTTCATCTACTTTATAATCAAATTCAAGAAATTGGCATGTATTGCACCAAGGATAGATAGTGAGGTTTATGATCAATCAAACACACCAAAAAAAAAGGATGTGATATCTCTGATTGTGTAAAGATTCTGATGTTTCAAATCAAATACCTCTGCTTCAGCCTTTTCAAGGTTAGAACATTGTATTTCCAGCCTCTGTTTGTACTGCAACCCCGTGGTTTTCAGTATATTAAGTTTGTTGTTAAGGAAACGGAACTCAGAATTTAAGTTTCCAATCCTGACAAATAAAATTGCATGTATAAATTAGTCCAGGTTGAGATCTTTATAAGAATTTCTAATTGAGTTCATAAAAAACAGAAAGAAAACTACTTATAACATATACTAGAGGCGAGCAGAGCATGAAATGGAAAAAGGCAAGATCAATTTGGCTTTTAAACAATTTCATTGTGCAATGAAAAATAAAATTAATATGCAGACATGATGTTAGCCTTGTGATATATTCATAAACAAAATTTAAAAAAAAAATAAAGGGGCATAAAATCAATGATGGCTCCAATCAATTAATTTTCATTGCACAAAGAATAAACAATAAAATAAGACATATGAATATAAACAGGAAAAAATCCTACTTTTCAAGATACGATATCCTTTGGAAATTCAATAAGTTCATCCCAATCAGAATTGTTCATAAATCCAGAAGGTAAAATCACAGATGACATAAGAGCCATACCAAGAGTAGTTAAAAGCAAAATCATTTGGCTTTATACTAAAGAAGGAACTAATAGTTAAGTACCTCAAACTATTTCTTGAAATGTCTTCATTCACTCTAGATTCAAAATCAGCAAATGCTGTCAATAAATTAAGAGCAAGAGCAATTGCTAATTCCATTTGCTCCCTGGTCTCCCTTTCTTTTTCAGCAATTAGTGTTAATGCATGCTGTAACTCGTGCATTTGCTCCTCATATTGCTCAACTTTGTTCCATGCTTGGTCCAGTTCAGCCTTAGTGACATCCAACTCTTCATTGCTCTCTGAAATTACATTCTGTTGGTCAACTGTTTTTGCCCTCAAACTGTTCATCTCTTCTAAAGCTAACTCCAAATTTTTCTTCTCATATATCAATGCATCATGAGCAGCTTCTTTTAATGCAACTTCAGCAATGCGCCTAAATTCACTCATAGTCTCTTCTATAACACTTTTATATACATCTTGAAAAACAGCAACTTCAGCATGCACATCTCCTATGTCACCCTCAAGCATATGAATAGTATGTACCAAATTCTTTTGAGTCAATTGTTCTTGAGACAATTTGTCCATAGCATCTGAAAGCTGTGATGAAAGACGTCTAATTTCCTTTCTCTGATCCATAAGCATGTCCTTCAGTTGGTGATTTTCAGTATGTAGTGACCCCATCCTATCCTTTAAACTGTTAACAGACTCAATTTTTTCACTGAATGGGTGCAGTTTCTCATTGAGATGATCAATACATTTTTATTGGGCACACACTCAATTCTTAACCACTAAGGAATAAAAAGATGTAAAACGGTTGAGAATCAACCCGCCACTACTTTATTTTATTTTTTCCTTAAATTTCGTTAAAGACAAGAAGACGACCAATCTTTCCCTGGCAATATACTATATGCAATAAAAAATACTCCTTTCAGTCATAAATATAAGATAAAATTGACTTTTTGAAAAGATTAAGGAAGTTAATTATATTATTTTAGAGTATTTTTATTTTTATTTTTTTCTCTAAACTAATTAATTTAACTAATAAATTAATATATAATCTAAGAATAGATAATATATAATATGATTAGCTAACTTATTTGATTTTTTTAATCTCTCTAATAAAAATTAATTCTATCTTATATTTAAGATGGAATTATCAACAAGTTATAAGATGGAATTATCAACAAGTCCTTTGCTAATTTCCTTGTCGCTTTTCAAAATCACTATGTTTACCTTATTGTTGGTTTATGAAATAAAATTGACTTTTCATGCAACAACAACAGCATTAATAACAAGGTGAAGATTTACAAAGCAATCATAGTGAGTGATGATTAGCATCATCCCTTTTGACTTGTTGTAATTACAAGTCACTGCATGGCAGTTAATTAACCTTAAAAAATTCGTCCGCTTTTGTTTTTCAATTCATACTTTGTTGAGTTTGTTCCCTCGCAATCCTTTTTTTGTTTTCATACCTTGTTGAGTTCGATGAGTTGTTCTCTCGCAATCCCTCTTTTGATTGTTTTATTAAATAATTTGTCCGTGCTTAATTAAAATTTTTTTAATTAGATTCTTTTAAATTTTTACTTTTTATCGAGTCATCACAGTTTATTCAGTTATAGATTATAATTATTAATATTAATCTTATGCTCATAACATGTTAATTAGAATTAAGATTAGATGCCACCTAAGTAACATGTTTACCGTCATAAAACAAAAAATAATTTTAAAAAATAAAATTTATTTATCAACATAAAAATATAAAATTATTATAGAACTTGCATGCTTTTTTTTTTTTGAGTAAAATACTCTAAGCAATCTTCTATTTTACTTTAATTACATAGACCTTCCTTCTATTTTGAAAACATACACTTAAATTTAAACCATTAACTCTGTTAAGAATATTTTAAAAATATTCTAAAAATATGTTTTTAATTACATTTTATTTAAAAAAAAATTTATTTACTAATGTACTCTCAATACTAAATCTTAAATTTTAATTGATAGCTTGCAAATATCACTACCTTTTAAAAGTTCCAGTAAGTTTTTTAAATATTTGTAGAAAAATATGAAATTATAAATTTAAATCACTTATACATTCTCTAAAACATATGTAGTTTATTATATTTGATAGAAAAAATGTTTTGATATACATTTTTAGTCATTTATGAAACTAAAAATAAATAAATTTCAATAAATATGGTGAAAAATTAAAATTTTAATTTTTATAATATCAAAATTAATAAAATTTTAACATATTAGAATGTTAAAAAATTTATTAGAATTAAAATTTGGTGGTATAATTTTTTTTGGCCAATATATATATAAATATATGTATATGTATATATTTAAATAATTCTAATATTAAAGAGGGGCATTTTAGTAAAAAAAATTTAAAAATAAAATTTAACGATCAACTAATGATTTAGGTGGATGGAAATAAAATCTCAAAATATAAGGGATATTTGTGTAACATACATTTTAACTTTAAAGGATGTCTATATAGGTTTTTAAAGTAGAAAGGAGATCTATATAATTAAAGTAAAAATAGGGATAATTAAAGTATTTTACTCTTATTTTTTTTACTTGTAGCATGAAATTTAAATTTTCAAATCTCCATTATTATTTACTTCCATAATTTTTTGCAAACTTGGCTAAAAAAAAGTGTTACTTGCATTAAGAAATTTCTTCGGTTACATGCATTTTACTTAATTGTTTAATAAAATAATTAAAGTGCCTTAATTTGAAAGAACTCTTGTTATTGGGGGAAGATTAAGTACTCTCAAATTTAAACTTATAAGTTCACGTTTGAAAGACATATGGGAATAGTATTGTGTTATTGGCTACAAAACCTCAATTAGATCTCAACATTGTCATATACTCATATATAAATGAGAATAATTTTCTTAATAATATCTTTTACATTCATATGAATCTCAGACTGTTTGAATAGAGATAAACCTTGGGGGATATTATGATATGTGAAGGGAGACTTCTAAATTTGATAAAAAAAAATTTTATTATTTTTTAGAGTTTTCTCTTATAATATTCTTTTCCATCTAATTTTCTCTCCATCTAAATATAGAGTAAAATTAGTATATGGTGAACGTGCAATCTATATATTTTAGTTACTCTTTATCATTGCCTTTAAAACTAGTCCCAGTGCTTAATGTATGAACATTATCATGTACAGGTCAAGTAGGATTTGTCTTGGATTCTCTAGTCACTACAATTGTTGAATTGAGATGATCAAGACCTTATGGTTGTTTAGAATAGTGATTAAAATATTCAAAAGTAGCTTTTCAATTATGATTTACCATACACGAGATAAATATGTGAGAGGAGTTTTATCTCGATTTACGTGAATAAACACTTTTAAGGGTCCCAAACAAGCACATTATTACTGGGCACAGGCTCAATTCTTAACCCCTAAGGAAAAAAAGATGTAAAAAGGTTGAGAATGGTTAAAGACAACACATCCAATTATTCCCTGGCATAGAGCTGTCCTCTTAAATTATAAATATTTTAAATTTAAGATTAATAGTATTTAATTACATTATTATTACCTAAGTTCACGCAATCATTACTTGAATTTGCTATTTCAGTGTTTTTCGTTAGCAACACTAACGATATTAAAATTATAGGACTAAAAGTATACTTTACAAAGTTAAATGACAAAAAATATACCTCATATAAACTTAAAGAACTAAAAATATGCTTTAGGCACTCAAATTTAAACTTATAAGTTCACGATTGAAAAAGACATATGGGAAGAGTATTGTGTCATTGGCTACAAAATCTCAATTAGATCTCAATATTTTCATACACTCATGTATAAATAAGAACAATTTTCTTAAAAATATCTTTTACATTCATACGAACAAGCTAGAACTTCCCGTGCGTTGCACGGAAAGATTGAGCTCTTGTCAAGTTTCCTTAAATTTCCTTAAAGATTCGGTTCTTGTCAAGTTCGTTAAATATATTTGGCTCTCTAAAAAGATAGAGAGAAACTGGTTTTTTGGGGTGTGTGGTTGGTATTATGATCCGTGAAGGGAAATTTCTAAAATTGGAAAAAAAAGTTTACTATTTTTTAGAGTTTTCTTCTATAATATAATTTTCTTTTTAATTTTCTCTCCATCTTTTCTGTCAAAATTTTTCTATTCATCTAAACATAAGGTAAAATTAGCATATGGTGAATATACAATTTATAGGTTTTAGTTATTCTTTATTACTGCCACTAAACCAGTTCCAATGCTTGAAAGATGGCGATTGATCTTCATATCACATTTTCGCCTCCTGATGCTATTACCACCCTTTTAATTAATGATATAAACAGAATGGCTTTTCATGTTGACTCAGGAGGATAGCTTCTGATGTATTGTAGAATATCTTTTACTATAAAAAAAAAACCAGTCCCAATGCTTAATGCATGACCATTATCATGCACAGGTCAAGTAGCATTTGTCTTGGATTCTCTAGTCACTATAATTGTTCAATTGAGATGATCAAGCCATTATTATCGGTCACACTCAATTCTTAACCACTAAGAAAAAAAAGATGTAAAAAGGTTGAGAATCAACCCACCACTACTTTTTTTTTAAAAAAAAATTTCTTTAAAGACAAGACGTCCAATCTTTCCCTGGAATAGGGCTGTCCTCTTCCCTTTGCTTTTGTACCCTCCACAGTCCACATATAGAATCGTCACCGACAAACCTCTCATAAGAAACCCCACACTTGCCTCAATTATTTAGGATACATATGATTTATTATTATAATTTTATATACAAATAGATAAATAAATTTATATTATTGAAATATTAAAATTTGATATAAACATTTTTCATAACTGTAAACTGTTGGCATCACCATCTCACACTATACAGATTGTTAGCCATAGCACCTGGTGAAATACAATAAACAAATAGTTCGAGTTACATCCAAAGACGTTGTCTTTAGGAGATATTTCGCAACCCCCTAGTAGATCAGGAAGCGGCACTCCCCAAGATAAAACAAACCCTTAGTAGGGTGACAGAACTGCAGAAAGATATCAGTGTAACTCAGAAGAAGGGAGAGAGGAGAGGAGCTCGAGGACCTCCGTATGTTCTAACCGTGCACTGAACATTGCCTTTTATAGGCAGAAACATGTGACCGTTAAGGAGTTATAATGACCATTAACAACGGTTTAATGACAATTAAAATGACAGTTACAAAACAGGTGTTAATGACAATTTAATGTAATAAAACCTTTTAAATGTCATTAAAATCGGTCAATTAAAATTCCAACAGTCATCTCTAACGGTCGGTTCAAAGACTCTTCTTATAAGCTTTTTTACTAACTCAAGGTCATATTTAATTGTATACTAGGGTGTTCCCAATCTTGAGTTATATGAGACTTCTTACTTTGACACACTCACACACAATATTTACAACAATCGCCCACATGTGTCAAAGGAAGCTCGTAGCTTCATTAGCTGAGTTGCACACATGGATATAACCATTGTATCTTGTGGTCCTTTGGACTATGAACCAGACCTAGACTAATAATACTTAGTACACAGAAATGCTAGAGGTCCTATGGACTATGAACTAGCACCTCTTAGGCGTATACTAGAGGCATTAAGAGTCAGATTATACCCCCACATTTCCCACTGTTAACACGATTTTGCACGTTAAAACGGCCATGCGCGTGTCCTGGTGTTTAACGAATGCTCTAGAGATTTTGCCATGATTTCATAGGAGCGGCCCCACTCCTTATTCGTATAGGTGATTTCATGAAATGTACCTGCAATGAGCACATCATCCCGTATGATTATGAAATCATTAAGAGCTTTCGCTCAGCCTCACCAAAATACATTCTAGCACTTTCTCTTGTCATAGGAAGAGACTGATCATTTATTTTAGTGCTAACAGAACTAACAAACGACTTGTTCTTACCCATTGAATCTCCTTCATGAGATCACCAACCACAGAGGTTGGGTTGCCATCGCTGTTAATTTCGTATTGGCTTTAGTCCCATTCCCCTCGGCTAATTTATTTCTTCTTGGGGTTTGTTAATGAATCCATGGGTCAACTCTTTGACCTCACAAAATCGATTGAGATAATTCCAAAATTTTTAAGCTATCTTATTCATATAATATCTCAAACGATTTTTACTTACACCATTGCTCTTTTTACAATGGCTATTGCTATTTAGCAATCATAACTCGTCGATATAAGATGTCGGTTTTACACACAATTTTTTGCTAAGAGGTTTTCAACAACTCAGCCTTCAATTGCAACTAACTTCAAAGCAATAAGCTCTGGTTCGCACAATATTTGAATTGTTGCTACTAGTGGATTTTCTCATATAAAACTGAAATTCAGTTAGCATCCGTGTATCTTATATAACGGGAATCCACCGTATATGATACCAACCTTTATGATACCTCTCAAATATTTCATTTCCCTCATAGGGTTGCATATTTATATATATGCTCAATCATCATGTAGCATAAGCTGTACCACACAGATTAATATTCATGCAACAAATTCTCAACAATTCGTGCAAACTTCGCATAAGCAGCAAAATCACTTCAAATAACATGTTAATGTCATAAGAAATAATCACACACATATATCCTTACACTAAGATAATTATACAGCCTCAAATTATGAAAATTACATTTATCTATCATAGATAAATGATCAAAATTTTCATGCCACATAATACTTATTTCAAGCAAAATATTTGATAATCCACGAAATTTGCTCGCATTAGCAAATATAGCAAAGCCTCCACTCAATCAATTATTTGTAGCACACATCTTGTATTTATAAAATAAGGCAACAATATATAATTTTGTAAGACATATTATAAAACATATGCCATCTACATTAAAAAAATTCAATATTCACAGCAGTTATGTATATTTATACCACTATAAATATACACTCGCAAATCATGAAATTTAAACACATCTATCTTTACACTAGATAAATAATTAAATTTCCACACCACACAAATAATTCACAAATTTGCTCTCTGCAGCAAATAACAAAACTTCCACATAATTAATTTTAAACCACAACTTGGATTTATCAAATGAGGCTAGAAAAAATTTACAACTCTAAAAATTTATAAGGCACCTCCACATGTAGACACCCCCACACTTTTAAATATCTCAAAAATATTTTCACACCTTATAAATAATAACTCTAATTTAATTAGAATCTCGCTATATATCCCCTTTCATTCTAATTAAATTAGAATATTCCTCAATTTTTGTCACTCTAATATCCAAAGTTTGTATCCCCAAACTATCAAGCATCACATATGCATTTGTACAAAAAAATGGTTTGCCCATATAATAAACAATCTTTAGATAATGAGCTTATAAATCTGAGTATAAAATTTCATTCACGCCTTCACGTCAACCAATTAATAGTGGTTTACACATCTTACCAATAATAATTCTAATTTAATTAGAATCCATTCTAATTAATTAGAATATCCTCCAATATTATCATTCAAATTTCACAAAAACATCACACTAACTATTTGCATGTCAATATGCAAACCATATCACCACCATAATTATAAATCAATGCATACACCGAATACATGTAACCCCAAAGATGGATTCATTATGGCATATGAAGCAATATTGATCCACCGAACTCATATCTCTCACATATATTCCTTCCACAAACAACTTAAATTAAAAACCATTAGCCTGTACATATATGAACTAACATATGATAACAACATTTACAATATAATATCCATAATATTATATTATTGCAACATTATAACTCCCCAATCAATATTATAACGTTTTAACCATAACGGCCATTAACCATACGTATAACAGTAATATTAAATTCGCCAAGCTTACTCCCATGTACACATATATGATGTTCACACATATACAATTAGAGTATCAATTCACGTTTATACTTTTTTTTTTTTATAGTAAAAAGTTTAGGTAGGTTCGACACCAGTCCCCTACCAAAGTCAGGGCACGGCCCCAGGGCTCTTCGAGCACTTACAAGAGACTTACGAGATCGCCTACCAACGAGGTCTCCCCATCAGTCAGAGGGTTCGAACACACTTCCTTATGATCAGGATTGCAAGACCTTAACCAACTATACCAAACCTCGTTGGCAATCCACTTTTATACTTGATGTGTGAATTTCCATAAGGAACGTACCTTCTCTAAGACACAACCATCTTTGCTGTGATTATCATAAAGTAGCCCCACATCTGGGAAATATATCATCTTTTCTCAGATATCTTAAAATTCTTAAAACAAAACTCAAGTCAAAAACCAAAAATGTCAAAAGCTCAAATTTAAAGACTTTGATTTTGAAAACCCAAGCGAGAACCACCAGATTATTAGAATCCAGAACTGCACTTTCTCTGCCATATATGCAGATAAAGACAAAGAAGAGGTTCAAGTTATCCAAAAATTTAAACCATAAAATTACCAACTAGGAGAAGTTAAATGAATCTCTGTGCCCAGACTTTAGAAGCATTTAAACATATCATTAAATAATTTAAATTTAAATTATATAGCCTGTACATGAAGCATGAAGATATGAACTAAAAGGAAATTACCGTGACACATTAAATACTCATAATTGAGGTCATCGTTGAAAGAATATTTGATAATAGGAGGTTACCGATTTTCAAAGCCAAATTAATGTCAAGTGTGTAATACAGAATTGCGGAACCCCAGATCCAACAATCCATTTTGCATGTGTCTCAAAGCATGAGTCAGGTGTTTCATGAGAGGTTACAACCTTTTGAAACCAAATTTATTAACCGAAAAACCTCCAGTGTCTAACCAACGAGCATGAACTATGAAATAAAACTATAATTATGTCATTCTAATAACAAACAGCAGTCATAAAACTGTAGCAAACAGTTTTGACGGTCATTTGATGAAAACAGAGACCAGAACAAACTAAGAAACTTCCATTTGAAACCCGAGAACAAAACTAATAGGTCCCTTTTGATATTTTTTTAAAAGCGTGGTTGACAGCATCATACACAAAGGACGACACCATGTTTAAACTCGAGCTGCAATGCATAGACAAGATTTCAAAAAATATGGCAGAATTTGCAACCAGGGATTAGATTATGATCTAATGCACCAGAATTAAATAAATAAAGGAAAAACATGTTTAGACTTATCTGATTCCTTGATCAACCAAGTGAATTTGAGAGCACGTCGTGGTAATGCTATTCAACGAACTTATCACGAACCACTCACAAAATCAGTAGGAAATATCTCTTAAGATTTTTGGCGTCACCACCTCACATCGTACATATTGTTAGCCACAGAACCTGGTGAAATACAATAAACAAATAGTTCGAATCACGTCCAAGGACGCTGTCCTTATAAGATATTCCGCAACCCCCCTAGTAGATCAGGAAACAACATTCCCCAGGATAAAACAAATCCTTCTTGCATAAAGCAGGGTGACAGAACTTCAGAAAGATATCAGTGTAACTCAGAAGAAGGGAGAGAGGAGAGGAGCTCGGGGACCTCCGTATGTTCTAACCGTGCACTAAACATTGCCTTTTATAAGCATAAACATGTGACCGTTAAGGAGTTATAATGACCATTAACAACGGTTTAATGACAATTAAAACGACAGTTACAAAACAAGTGTTAATGACAATTTAATGTAATAAAACCTTTTAAATGTCATTAAAATTGGTCAATTAAAATTCCAACGGTCATCTCTAACGGTTGATTCAAAGACTTCTCTTATCAGCCTTTTTACTAACTCAAGGTCATATTTAATTATATACTAGGGCGTTTCCAATCTTGAGTTATATGAGACTTCTTACTTTGATACACTCACACACAATATTTACAACATAAACTATTGTTAAAAGTTTGTAATTTGTTTCCACTTCAATCATGAATTGTTTAAATTAAATTTTAAATTCTAGTACCTTGTAAAAAAAGGGGTTAAGATGCATCCAGCATTTTGAAATATTTTTTCAAATGCATTTAACATTTTGAAGTATTTTTTCAAGTGTGTTCAATGTCGTAGGTATTTTTTGGTGCATCCAGTACTTAAAGATATTTTCTTATATGTGTCCAGCACCTTAAAATATTGTTTTTGTGCATTCAGAGCTAAGTTGCAAGAAAAACTTTAGAGTGTTGGGCCACCTAAAAAAGCAGTTTACAGTGTTGAATCCACCACAAAATATTTTAGGGTGCTAGATAAAAAAAATTTTAAAAAAATACTTCAAGGGAAAAAAAGAGCTAAATTCTACATATTGATTCTTCCATTCCATCCATAATGAAAAGGGATGAAGTATGAAAAGTTACTGCAATGTTAAAATTCCATACCATTAAAAATATATATTATTAATAATCAATGTATAATATAGAGTTTATAAAAAATCATATTATTTATAAAATCACATAAAAATAAAATATTTTTTTCAAACTCTAGTGAAATTTGTATTCATGATTTTGAAATTTGTTTAGAAGACATATTTTTTTTTCAGTTCTAGAGGATACTCCCTTGATTCCCTTCAGTTCTTGATATAAGATACGGTTATTTATTATTTTTAAGAGATTAAAAAAGCTAAATAAATTACTTAATTATAGCATATGTTGTATATTATTAGATTATATATCACTTTATAAGTTAGATAGATTAATTTGAAAAAAAAATACAAATACTTTAATATAATTTATATAACTTTCTTAGTCTCTCCAAAAAAATCCAGTATGTCTTATATTAACCTATTGAGGACTAGATGAAGTAGGTTTTAGAGACATCTTTTCTTTTTTTCTTTTTTTTTTATTAAGCACATGTATCCTCCTATTAAATGCAATCATGTTTGAGGCACTGTCAGATATTAAATGTAAACATTTCTCCTAACGAGGATTCAAACATTGGTTTGCTGTGTTATAAGGGACTAACCATTTTCGTTGGACTGAGCTCGTTGGTAAAGACAGCTTAATTTACTGGACTTACCCAACATAACTGTTAACGTGCTGAGCCCAATATGTTCATGCTGCCCCAATGCATTATTGGGCCCAACCATGGCTTTACAATTGCCCGAGAAGATATGCATTACTAGATTAAAACCATATTTTTGTTTGTATTTTTTACATGAACTGAGTTGGCACTTGGCACTCGCTTAATTTCATCTGATCGGATTAAAAACTTCTTTTGATTGATGATTTTTATAAGATGCAAAAGATCATTTGCAACTTAATATTGTCATAGACAGTGAAAAGTAGTCAACCTATTAGTAATAATTAATAATTCTATCGAATAAGTAAACCTATTAATAATGTAACTTAAAATGCAAGTCACCCTAAGTGCTTATTTGGGATAATTTATTTTTTTACTTATAAGTGCTTATAAATCGTGACTTACGGTATACGAGGTAAGCATGTGAGAGGAGTTTTATCTCGACTTACATAATATTTACTTATTTTCCAAAAAAAAGCTATTTCAAACATAGCTTTAGTGGATCAATAACTTGTCTCAATAGATAATGGTATTATGGTAGGATCCGAAGCTCAGGCTGGAGATGAGTTGTTCCACGTGCACATTATGTGGATATTCCCAATATTCTCAAGAATCTCCATAACCTAATGCCAATGAAAGTATTATTTTCTCATAACAATCATATGCCCTTAAACACATGATTTGATTTTGTTCCTATAAACAATATATCACGTTAAGTCAAAATTTTAAGGATGAATTATAAAAAATTAAAATTACAGGGACTGAATTATACCGAATCAAAATATAGAGACTCTATTGCAAATTACAACTAAATTGAAAATATAGGGATCAAATGATTAATTTTTTCAAGTTTTTAATTGATTTTTTATATTAAAATTTTATAATGTCATTTTTTTAATGGTGATAATTAGAGCCTCCCCTTTTATCCATTTACTAATTACTTTAAACCAAACATAGAATTATTGTTGTTGTTTTCCATTTCCCTTTAAAACACACACAGAGGGTTAATGCATCCGCACATGACAATTGACACGGTGTAAAATCAGGTTTTTTTTTTTTTGTATGAGAGGTAAAATCAGGTTTTAACGGACCGTTGGCCAAAAAAAAAAATCTAGTTTTACTTTTACCGTATCACCACGTAAAATTTAACTGTCAGTTTTTGTTTTTATTGATACATAAAAATTTAACTGTTAATAATCATATCTTAGTTTTCAATGTTTTTGTTGACTCCTATTATGCATCAGGAACCTCCCGGGATCTCTCCCTCGCATCTCTCCTCTTGTCCAACTCTGGAGATTTCGAGCCCGTCCTTCATTCACCGGTAATTTCACAAGCATTCGCCGTCGCAAATTTTGCCCGTTTTTTGTTTTTTCTTCGATTTGTTTTTCTAAGATTCATTCAATGCAAAACGCAACCTGTGATTGTTTTTCTCCTTGACGAATTTGATTACTACCTTGAAATCCATTATTTCCTGTTAGTCTGACAAAAAAAAATATATGTTTTTAACTGCTAATCGCATGCGTTTCAATCCTTCATAGCTAAAAAAATTCGTCAATATGATGTCTGTTTACAGAAGAAAAAAATTGTGCGAGCCGGGCAACATTCGCATGTTGATTTTATTGGGAATGTGCTATTTGGAAAATGAAAATGCAGAAAGTCAAAAAGCTGGTGTTTCCTGCATTACGGCTAATATCGTTTTCGTCTTTGCCATCTCATTCCGTCTCTTTGAAATAAAACCTCTTATCCACTCAAGTTTCTGTGATGGTTTCAATTTTCAAAAACTAACCTGCTGGCTTCTAAAGTTTCTTTTGGCACCTCACAATGTTTCTTTTCGTCCCTGATGATTATTGTAGTGGAGAAAGAAGTCTTATTATTTCAGATGTCTTTTTTTTTATTTTTTTGGGGGGGGGGGGGGATTCATTTGTTTAATCCGCAGAATAAGATTTCTCTGATGTTTTCCCCCCGTTTTCTTTCTGGTTTTTAACCTATGTTACAGATGCTGTACTGAGTGGCTGTGACTCGTGAGCTTCAATCACAGCAATGGATAATCGTGGGGGAGTTGGGAGGCCTGCCTCGGGTATGCTTTTGATACTTACTGTAAGATTAACCGTGGTGTTTTGAAGTCAGAAAATATTATGCTTTTCTCTAAAAAAAACTTCTTGGCTATTCCACTAAGTGGGATTATTGATCTGTGCTCCAATTTGTTTTTGGGGATGAAGATGTTATACCATCTCGTGGTATAAACTTGGAATCAACTTTCTGTGATGGGTTGTGTTTAAAAAGTTTTTTTTTCACCCTGTCCTCGAGGGGAAGCTTGAGGCCAGGAGAAGCTGCCTTTTTTGTCTGGTTTCTTCACTTGTAGATTCCTGAGCTTGTTTTATTCTTTAGGTACATGTAAAGTTAAGGAGTTTCATCTTTAGTCTGTATGGCTATCTGGAAAGTACTTTGTCTGTTAAGGAGCTTGAAATAGCAAATTAGCTTAGAACTTTTAAGAACATCAATGGTATAGGATTATGAGTTCCTAAATGCAATTCTCATTTGATTTTCTTATGAAGTTGAGCGATTGGTAGTTTTTTACAGGGAACGGAAGACTGAAAAACCTATTGCTTCAGGAAGACAATCGTTTTTGTGCTGACTGCAATGCTGAAGATCCCAAGTGGGCGTAAGTATTGCCCCTTGGTACTCATATATTTTATGGTTTTTGTTAATTGACATTATCTTACTTGAGTTATGACCAAAGTCTTTTGTATGGGTTGTTGATACATCTTGGAAACTAAGCTCCTGTGATTATGTTCTTACTCCATTATCAGGTCGGCTAATATTGGAGTTTTTATTTGCTTAAAATGTTCTGGCCCACACAGAGGCCTTGGTACTCATATATCAAAGGTAACCATTCCTAGATTGTCTGGTTGACTTCAAGGTGATTATCAGTAGCCCCGGACAAATTTTTAAGGGGGCATATTTAGAGATTATCTCTGGTTCTCATTCAGCCCTCTAGACTACTCTGATTTCATCGTGTCAAAGCTGTGTGTGTGTGTGTGTAACTTATATTTTGATGCTTGTGGGACATTTGGACGTGCTTTACTTTTAGATCTCTTTATGGCATTTTCCGATATCTTGGTACAATTAGAAATACACTGAACTAGCATAGGTAAAAGGAATGCACAAATGAAATATTTGAATACGGAATTCTTTTAAATCTATGACACAATAATTTTACACTATGCCTGTTTTGTTTATCTGTTTGAGTGTTTGAAATTTAGAAGATCAATTTGATATACAAACCATTAGCAGTTACTGCTCAGATAAATAAGAAAGATTCAATAGCAGTGTATGGAGCCTCTTTTTATATAACCACAAAAAGGAAACATGTACTCTTTCTGCAATGAACTGTTTTCTTAACCTGCAAAACTTCCTTGATTTTTTTTAACCGACTACTACTAATGTTATTAATATTAATACATCATTTAACACTCCCTTCAAGCTAGAGAGTGGATATTATCCAGATCGGAACCAGGCCTTGATACCAAGATGAAATGTTGAAGGAAAAATGGTTCTAATGATTTTAGTATTTATGCAGGCAGCCTTTTACAAGACTATTAAATGCTATGCTTGAATGCTAACCCTCAATACTTGGTTGAATTCATAAAACCTCATTGGGGAAACTCTGTTTTTAGCCTGCACAACTTTTCTAAGTTCTTAATGTCTCTTAATAGGCATGCTTCTAGTTACTGTTTTTCTGCCAGTGTTTCTTTGAATTTTCTTATGCTAAACAAATTTTGAGGACTATGAAATATGCACTGTTTTATGGGATTAAAATATGAACTTTTTGGACTTCAACGAGTCAACCAATAAGTACACCATAATTCTATGTTTCAGATATGCTTGCCTAGTTCCGAGATAGATAAATGCTGAATTTATTTATCTCTTCTACACAAGCATCAACCCATCCCAACAACATTTATTTATTTTCAGGTTTTGTCCGTGACATTGGATGATTGGTCAGATGATGACATAGATGCCATGATTGAAGTTGGAGGAAATGCTTCTGCTAATAAAATTTATGAGGCTCATATTCCAGACGGATATAGCAAGCCCACACCACTTTCCAATATTGAACAGCGTGCAAATTTCATCCGGTTAGTCATGCTCCCAAAAAAAAAAAGAGAAAAGACTGTCCCATACATCCCTTGAGCAGAGTATCATTTGTTTCTTTTTGCAAATCTATTATATCATTGGTCACCATGAGGTATTTAATTTGGTTGGACATTCTTTAGCAGTAAAGCCACATGTAAGTGAGGGTGAGCGATGCTGAACTTTGAGGAAAACTAATTCTAGGTATTTTTGACATTTTGCCTCGCTACCCCTCAAGGGATGTCCCATGCATCCCTTGAGCAGAGTATCATTTGTTTCTTTTTGCAAACCTATTATATCATTGGTCACCATGAGGTATGTAATTTGGTTGGACATTCTTTAGCAGTAAAGCCACATGTAAGTGAGGGTGAGCGATGCTGAACTTTGAGGAAAATTAGTTCTAGGTATTTTTGACATTTTGCCTCGCTACCCCTAAAATTTTGAACCAGTAGTCTAAAACTTGAATATATTTGGATTCAAAAAATTGTTTTTGGTCTAATATTTTTGGCCTATGACAATATCAGTTCTTATTTCATCAAATAAAGTCAACTACATGGATCACAAGACATCATTAGGCTTTATCATAAACTAACTGTTCAAATATATTATTCACCATGTGATCCCATTTTAGTTTGGTAAAACTTCTCTCTAATTTTGGCGGGTACATTGCTCACAAATGACTCGTGATGTCTTTCTCCATTTTAATCAATCAACTTGTAAATATTATCATCAATTTAACCATCACTTTGTAATATGAATTTTAAATACCCAAACTTTGACCCTTATGGTATGTATTGTTCTCTAATGTTTACCTCCAAATTCTTGCTTCTTGCATTTGATATTTTAGGCCCACATTCACACAACTTTTTTGCCACCACAAGCTAAGGGTCTTGTGCTATCACTGCCATTCTCAACAAAATTGCTATGAAATTTTGCTCCTTCCTCTTTTTATCTTGCCTGGTTATATAACTTGCCAAGTTTATTTTTGTTGGGTTTGTATTGTTAGGACTTAGTACCGTGCTTAATGGCTCTATAGTACCTGTTAGATCACGGCTCACATAACTTGCTTAATTTGTCAATTTTTACTGCAGATCCAAGTATGAGCTTCAAGAATTCTTGAAACCTGCTTTGCGCATTGCATCAGGAAAAAGCTCTCAAGCGTCAAGTTCTTCCAACAAATTCCGAACCACGAGTGGTCCACAGAAAACGGTGATCATTGTTTATGAAATGGCTCCTTTGATTCTCTACTTCAGTTGGCCATATAAAAAAACTTCTCTACTAGCAGAATTTGATTGTTAAAAAAAACACTAGATGGCATAAGTAATCCAAACATCCAATTTATTTGTTTACCATGTGAAAGTATATATTGTTTGAAATAGATGAGATGAATTGCTGTCGCCTGGAAGAAAAGTTTATTTACTTAAGATCATGCATCTAACTTTACTCTTTGGTAAAAATGTCTATGCAATAGCATCATGAGTGGTTTCCTTGAGTTTTTTCTGATGTTAAAAGTGATGACAGCAAGGACTGGTAGAATATATTGGGTTGCTGAAGGTGAAAGTGGAAAAGGGCACAAATTTAGCTGTTCGAGATATGATGTCCAGTGATCCATATGTCGTCTTAAAACTTGGACAACAGGTTAAAAAACATATTGCTCTTCATCTTTTATTTATAGTCTAAGGATTTCATTATAGACGGTGATAATCATCTTTCTGAAAATGACTTTGCCTCCAGACAGTTCAGACAAGGGTAATGAACAGTAACTTGAATCCAGTCTGGGATGAGGAACTTATGCTATCTGTTCCCCAGGAATATGGATCATTGAAATTGGTAAGTTTGAATTTTTACATGGTGAATAATAGGAATACCCTTTTTTTTTTTTTGGCTTTAAATGATTTCTGATTCGTGCATTTATCTTATTAATTGACTGGATTGCAGCAAGTATATGATCATGATACATTCTCGGCCGATGATATAATGGGAGAGGCAGAAATTGATCTCCAGCCTATGATAACGTCAGCAATGGCATTTGGAAACGCAGAAATGTTTGGCGATATGCAGATTGGAAAATGGTTGAAATCTGATGACAATGCTCTCATAGAGGATAGCATAGTCAATATAGTTGATGGAAAGATTTTGCAGAAAATGACTCTCAAGCTCCAGAATGTTGAATCTGGAGAATTAGATCTAGAACTTGAATGGTTGCCTCTTGATCAATAGGTACATAAATGTTATCCATCCGGTCGTTAATGTATTGAACTACAAACTAAGTCTTATATTAAGGACAGAAGAGAGTAGTTATCATTGCGGAACTATTTAATTAAAAGATTGGGTGTATTTTTTTCCCTCCTTATGGCATATTTCTTGTGTATGAATTGATGAATATAAAACTATACTTTATAACACTTTCTCAGGATTACACTTTCTTGTGTACATACCTTTAAATTGTTTACATTGTGGCTACCAAGTGTTTTTCTAAATTTGTTATGCTCATTGTAGTTATCTGATAAATATACTTGGTATACTTCATGAATAAAAGATGATAAATGCATTTTGATTCCTTCCTGTGAAAGTTAGTTCATATATATATATATACACATGTATACAGAGAGAGGGAGAGAGTAGATAAAGGCAAATTTTCATATATTTATCAAAGAATTGTCTAATTACATTAATATATTGCAATACTACAAATGTATAATTTTTTAAAATAATTATGCTGCTCTTCAATTAAAACATATATGTTTGTTAGATTATTATTAAAAAAAAACTATTACCGTTCAGTTTTATATTAAATACTTTAATTTAATGTCGAAGATATAAGATGAGATTTAATTATATAATTTTGTATTAGGATTTTCCATTAGAACAAGGCAAACATATTGTTTTTCAGTAATAACTAGCAGTTTCTCGCAGTCGCAGGGATTCAAAGTATTAAAAAAATAAATTACGAGTAATAAACTATGGCAGGTGATACTCACTTTGTAGATGTATATTAGTTAAAAATTAGAGATACAGTATGATTTAGGGAGAATCTAAAAAAATACCATTTAAATTTTAAAATCTTTTATTGAAAACAAGAATAATGAGATCAATAAAAAAATAATAGAATTGATAGCTCAGTTTTTTATTAAATCACTGATTTATAATTTTAAAATTCAGGTGGTATTTATTTAAAATTTTCCTTATAATTTAGCAGTGTGCAAACGAGTGTCATAGATTTAATCTATCAGAAAAAAAAAAAGTGAATTAATTTAATGAAACATTGAAGAATCTTTCAATGATGATAGTATCACCAATTTTACACTATTTTACTCTTTACAAAGTGGAATTACTGCAACAAAAACTAAAGTAATAAAGGGAAATTATAAGAGTAAACAAATTCAAGGATTCTCGTTCCTTACCGCTAACTGTAACTTGTCACCGCATTCTTCGTTTGCTTTATCGTTATGCTTTCGGTGCTTTGAGAGGAAAAGCCAACCGGTAGCCACTAATAGAATGGCACCTGTCACTCCACATGCCAAGCTGGCGATCACTAAAGCTTGCCTCACATGGCTCCTCCCGCCGCTGTCGGTGGAGCTGCTCCACCAAGCCGACGACGATGAATCGCTGGAATTCGAGGGCTTCGGCATCGTCATGATGTCCGAGGAATTGGACACCTGCGAGGAATTGAAGAACGATCTCATCCCCGATGAATAATTCAACCACACCGATGGCGAATTCTGGAACTCAAGGCCATGTTCTGATGGCCGGAGCTCCTTCGCGGTCGATTCTCCGGCGAACATGAGTCCGATGATGACGGCGGCGGCGGCGGCAAATCCCGTGAGTGACGCCATGAAGAAGTGGATCTGTCGCTGCAAAATCATGCACCGCTTGCTTGCGAGTGGGGAGTGTGGCCGAGCAGAAAGAGTCTGGAGGTGAAAATAAGTAAGGAACGTGGCGATGAATGCGGCGTCGTTTCAGGTTCTTGAGATTCCTCTAAGCTTTCCTCGAAAGATGAACCACGGGGCACTCGTTCTTCTCATCTTTCTTGCGTTTGTTCTTTGTTTTTTTTTTACCCTTGTTCGTCCTGCTTTTGCTTTTTTAACCTTTTTCTTTTCAAAGGTTAATTTAGAATTTGGAGTTTTCATCCTTTGCTTTGTCTAAAATTTTAAATTGATTCCAAACAATCTTTAAAGTGTCAAAACAATCTCCTACTTTAGTCCAAGTCGGCAAATTCCCTCGAGCCAAGTAAATCGAGATACCTAAGATATTTGAATCTAGATTATTTTAATATAGTAAGTTATTTTATGTTGTATGAAATAAATAATAGGATAGTTTTTCGTCAAAAGATGAAAAATAAAGAAGTAAAGAGAGAAAGTTGAGATTTGATTTTTAGTCAAAAGATGAATAATAAGACTATTACTAATAAATTGTTGATTGCGGTAGTAAGTGGTCTCAACTTAAGAAGAAAAACACAAACTTGAATATTAAGAAACATACTTATTGAAGAGACAAAAACCTTTTACACTTATAATCCTCAAAATTCAAGAGGGCAAATCCTTAATCAAATGGGAAAAAAATGAATAATGAGATTTATGTATAAAAATTTATCAAAATCATTCTCACATAAAATTTTCAATAGTGACTTTCCTCATTTTTCCCGTGATATTTTTTCTTATTTGCTTGTTGTTAAGTTCGTTGTTTCTATCTGCTGATGAGTTGTCCCTTGTCCTTATTTCTTGTTGTTAAGTTCGTAGTCTCTCGAGCCTCAAAGTTAAGTCTCTCTACACGCATGTGAGTACCCACACACAATTATTTCAATTTGGCAAAAGAAAAATTAACTAAGATTTCAAGTTTTACACAATATTACAAATTACAAATTAATAACATTTCAACGGACTTGAAGTAAATATTAAAGAAGCTTTACCCTACAGACTGAATAGAACGAGAGACTTAACTCAGGTTCAATTATTCAAAAATTTTATAAGAAAATCTCAAAATTCATTTGAAACAAAGCTGAAGAACACACTCATCCAAAGCTTGAATTTTAAACTGGTTTCCAATTGATAAACCAACATGGAACACTCAAGTCTCAACTATTCAAGCTTATTAGAATACATAAAAAAAGAATAGTCCCACATTGATTGCTACCATATTAGAGTTTAGTGAGATATGTATATTAAGTTGGTCTTTCTATCAAAATGACTCAAGTCAATTTGATAGGACCAACAATTGGATTATATACCTTCACTCCAATGTTTAAGCAATCAATATGGGACTATTCTTTTTTTATGTATTCTAATATTCTCCCTACTACTTTTTTTTCTTTCTTCTTTTTTTTTTTCGCCTGGGCTTGTACTTTTTTCTTTCTTTTTAAGTCTCAGAGGCCTCAGGTCCATAATATTTTTTTTTCAATATTCATTTTCTTCTTTTTTTTTTTTTTTATCCCATTGATTGGATGGCTCTGATACCATATTAGAATTTAGTGAGATATGTATATTAAGTTGGTCTTTCTATCAAAATGACTCAAGTCAATTTGATAGGACCAACAATTGGATTATATACTTTCACTCCAATGTTTAAGCAATCAATGTGGGACTATTCTTTTTTTATGTATTCTAATAAAGCTCATAAACTTGGCACGAAGAGAAAACTGTTCCTGGGTTTCAAAGCCCAGTTAGGACTCAGGAGTTCCCTAAAAGTGTCTTCTCTCAACAGTTCCCAGAGTTTCATATAGTTTAATTACTTGGTGAGTTGCCTATTGCTTACCATAATAAAAAAACAACAGACAAAAGCTGTTTCCCTGTAGAAGACCATCATAACCACCACCAAAGACCGGGTCTTCAGTTTTGTATTCATCCAGAAAATAATCTCTATCATCACAGAATAATTTTTATCATACAAGCAAGCTACTCATTGAATTTTATTGAAAATGAACAAGACTAGAATGGAGTCTTTAGGAGTCTGTTATCAGTTTTTTTCAATAAAACTATAACATGTGGACATGTTTTTCTTCCTCACAACACGGTCATATTATTAATTCACTAAAAAGAAAATCCACATGCCATATTTATATTGAAAGATGATATAAAAGCTTTGAGCACCTAAGTTTTCTCCTTGAAATAATCCATGGAATGCCTATGTGAAGGAATGTATTTCTCCAAACAGATGGGAATATTCAGCAAAACAGAGCATCAGTAGACTTCAACATGCCATTGTTTGTTCTTTTTAAGCTGTGAAAGTTTCTCCTCCCAACTTTCTCCTCTCTGCTCAGCAACCCTCTTCAAAGTTTCTTGGATGCCAGGCATCATTCCTTTAAGACCACAGAAATAGATGTGAGCCCCACTGTCCAGGAGCTTGAAGATTTCATCACTGTATTCCTCAATCTTGTCCTGAACATACATCTTGCCGCCATTCCTGTTCTTCTGCTCTCTGCTAAGGGCGCGATCGTAGCGGAAGTTGTCCGGATAGTCCTTCAGATATTTGGAAAATTCATCATCATACAAAAGGCTATCGCTGTTTGCCACGCCAAGGAAAAGCCATGCTAGACCCCCAAATTTGAATGTAGGAACTGATTCCATGAACATTCGACGGAGATAGCCTCTATAAGGAGCAACTCCAGTGCCAGTGGCAATCATTATATGGGTAGCATTTGGATCATCCTCAGGCAACAGCATTATCTTCCCTGAGGGGCCTGCCAAAATTAAGTGTAAAAGACTAAGTTCCTGGCCAATAAAAATCAAATTTTAACCACCCGTAATAATGATAAAGGTCGATAACCAAATCTTCATAGCGAAGCATACTAAACTAACATTGTCATTTTGTTATAGATATAGTCACATGATTTTATCAGCATCTCAAACCTTATTACCGGTAGTAGGTAAACCTTAGAAAACAAGCTAATACTAACATGATAGTGCAGTCGTTTCATTAAATCCATTCTATACAAAGATCACAGAGACTTAGTTTAATGATAAAAACAGAAATGGAATTTTTAACAACTGGAGCAAAAAAAAATTTGAAGAACATTGCAAGAAAGAGGAAAATCTTGGGGTGATGATCAGGGGAGACAAAGAATGGCCTTTACAATGATGTTCAAACTGCAAAAAGAAAAAACTGAAAGGGCATAATAATTACGCAGAACTATGCCTGTGAGAGGCACTACAAACAAGGCTCTTAAAAGCAAATACATTGAACATTAGTGACCTGGCCCATATGCTTTCTATTAGATATGTCATTTTCCCATTTCTTTACCATGCTCCAGACCATTGAATTTGACGGTGCACAACAGACCATATGTTGGAACTTAAGAACTGTTAAATTGTGAAAATTGACGCACTATTATATAGAAATAAGGCCCTTAGTTTAGCATCTTCAAGCATTCTAACAAGTCACCAAGTTTGTCTGATTTGAACTCCAGCCATTGTTTATCAAGGGAATTAGGAAAGCTTATCTCACATATTGTAAACTGTCCTGTCATCCCATCTATTATTTAAATCATCTATCACTTTCACTTGCAAAGCACACATGTAACAGAAGAAGTCAAGAGGATTAACCCACAAACAAATAGCTTTCAAGATTTTCCACTAATATGATTCTTAAAGAAGGGCCTAGTGCAAGATTTTTTGCAGGCACTACTTCAAGGAAGCAATGACAAAGCCTATGCACAGCTTTTGGGTATTTTTGGCAATTGTAAAATGAGCCTAGGGTAACAGGAATCACAAGACAAATGAGCAAGTAAAAAAGAATTAAGACATCCAAAATCTAGCACCACGATTCTGGGAATGCAATTTTTGAGAAATGTAAGAAGAATTGAATCATATAGTAGGACCTTGACCTTTGACCAAGTATGATAAGATAAGATACCTGTAATCTGCACCTTGTCCCCAGGCTTTGAGTTACACAAAAAGTTGCTGCAAACTCCACTCTTAGAAGGATCTTCTTTTCCTGTCTCTGGATCATAATAAACAGCACGACGCACACAAAAGCTGGCTGTTTTGCCATCAAAAGAATCTCCATACCTAGTGGAAGCAATTGAATAAAGTCGAACGTTTTGAGGAGCCCCAGGTTTCTTTGGATTTTCACCCTGTTGCCTCATGCGCATTATTAGTTAGAAATATCAGTCGCAAGTAAGAAAGCATTAGATAACTATCAACAGAATAAGGGACATACAGGAGGAATAACACCATAACTCTGTCCTTCCCAGTATGGAACGTTTCCACCATGATCGATCACAATATGACAAGTTTCTCCAGGAGCTTTTGGGCCCACTAACCTCTCAACAGAAACAATTGTTGCTGTATAGGGTTGTTTGGGCTTGTATAAATTCAATGGAGGCTCAGGGTCATCATCCAATTTTAATGGGGAGACAGAAATTTTAGGTACACTTGCTTGTTGCACTGACTTGCATATCAGATGAAGATTTCTTGAGCGCAGATTGTTTGATTTCAAGTCCACAGTTAATACCTTAGCCCATGATTTCTCCTGAAAATTTACATTATATGACTGCTGGCTAGCATTAGAAACCTGAATTATAGAACTCAAAAAGAAAGCAAAAATTTCTCACTGTAATTATTTAAAAATAATCTGAGAAGTTAGCAACTGCACTATATGATTCTCAAATGTTAGTAACTGAACTACAAAATGTATAGCATAACAAAATAGATATTTATTGGAACAGGATGAAAAAGTCAGAAATTAAGATAATCGAATTCCATATAGGAATAGAAGTGTGTTAAGCAGCCACAATTCACGAAACATCACTGTGCTGGCAGAGACCAAAATTTATTAAAAACGCCTAGTTGCAGTTCTAGATAGAGGATTATCACAATTCATAACTAGGATTTGTCCTACAAAATACAATGAAACTAAACTTTGTCCATGATCTCTTCTACTCATTTCAGTCCTTTTAGGTACAGTGGTAGATCATATCAAGAGTAAAACTAGCCTGCTCCTACACTCATTAACAAAACATCTTTAGTCAATCTCTATTTGATCCCTCACGTTTACTCAACAATCATGCCATACTACACCAGAGATGTCAGAAGTTCTAGCGATAGTTGATTAAAACAAAGCAACAAAGGGCAATTCCTAGAAGCTGATTTTCGAAAGTCGAAACGCCTTCGGGTTCAGTTTTACATCACAAACAAACAGAAATGACAAAGCGAATGGTAAGAAATATCAAACCTTAAGCGCAGATCTTCTCAAAGATAAATCGCTGCCAACAGGAGCAGTTATAGCCACCTGCAAAAGATACCACATCCCACATATTCGTCTATTAATCAAATTTTGCTAAATAGCTGAGAAATGCACAAAGAAAAAGAATCTCTCATTTTGCACATCAGAAACCCCACATAACTAGGCTGAAAATTTGAGCTGTGACATTTAACCGGCAGAAATTTAAGCTCCCTCTAAAACCCATATAGAACCCGCAAAAAAAGTCAAACCTCGATTCCATTTCGACTCTTCATGTATTTTAGTCAAGCCAAAGAGAGTGTCAACATCAAGAAGGTAAAGACACTGGGTTTACCTGGGACACGGTCGAATGAATCATTGTTGGATCGAAATATGAAAATACGTGGCTCCTTTGCTGTGATCTCAGAATCTAATTGGCAAAGGCGCTGATTGAAACTGCTATGCGTGAGAGAGCTTGAAAGGCATACACATATAAATATAGGGAGAGTTAGGTGCCTAGATCATGCATAGAATTTTGACGAGCCACTTTTTTTAATGATCTTTTGGCGACTGGGAAAAGACGGTTTTTCCTTTTGGCCCCTCCGGAGTGACGCTGCCTCGATGAGCCTGCGCCGTCGGCGTCAACTGGACAGTAAATCATTAATCTTTCCTTAATAAAATAATAATTAATCTTTTAGTCTCGTGTATTTTATACCAATTTTTAATTTAGCCCTTATATTTCAAAGTTTTACAAGTCAGTCCTTACTTTTATTAAAAAGAAATACTTTCAAATATTATAATTTGAATTAGAAGATTCAGAATTTAGTGTGTATTTATATTAGCTTTTGAAAAATAATTTTTACTATTTACGAGGTAAGTATGTAAGAGAAGTTTTATCTCAATTTAAAAAAAAAAATTTTGAAACTACGGTTTGGGAGTTGCCGTCCCAAACACACACTTAGACCTTTACCCCGAAAACAGAAGACAATAATAGCAAGTCTATTAATCATTATTAGTATATATAAATATAATAAAAAAATAATTTTTCATACTATTTTCATTCATCCTTGTATGATAACTGTTGAGATTTGAAAGATAAGTCATGTTATTTATGACTCGTAGATAATTGTGACTTATGAGGGTGCGGTACATGGAAAGAAAATTAAGTTCATGAATGTGGTAGGAGATTAATGTTTCTCAAGAAAAATATTAAAATTAAGTTCATACTAGTCCTGGGTTGAGAAGGGAAACTGGACTCTATAAAATATAATTTCCTCGTGTTCCTCGATGGCTCAGTGGTAGTAATCCTAGTCGGGTCATGTGAATTTTAAATTTTTTAATACCCGTTGAAACGTTGCTACTTGTTGCTAGGTGCTTCTTGAACCTCTCCGTTTTCTACCCGCTCTTATAGTATTCTACATTCGTTCCTAATTCATTATATTAGTGTTCCTGTCAAATGATCTCATGGACTTGTTTGAAACAGCGTTAGAAAAATTTAATAGTTGAGACTTGTTATGATTGAGAATCTCCTTCCATAATGCCATCTATGAGAAATCTAGCATGGATTGATCAAGAACAGAGTACTCTCTATGTCCACCATTTGAACAATCAAGCTCTAGTTGTTACTGAGTAATGAACTTGAGTCGAAGCTTTGATTCTCTCAATTGAGCATAAGCTTCATATCTGGGTTCTCTCTCAACAGGTCAGCAATCCAGTGCGATGAGTTTCAAGGGAAGAGGGTGGTCACTGGTCAGAGCTGGATATTTGAACAGTTTTGGTTGTTGCCTTTACTCACAATAAAAGGATGAATCCTCCTTCGAGATGAATCGCAGAGCTTCTAAATGGGCCTTCGATCAATTTCTTGAAAAGGCTTGTGCAACTTCCCATGCCTCTCACCCTTCTCTTTCCTCCAATCCTGACAAAAACGATGCCCCCATTCCCAATAACGCCGCTCTCTTCTCCAACGAATATTGAAGAGGTTTTCTCGAGCAGGGTATAATGGGTTGACACAATGGAGAAGAAGAAATTTCATTGGCTAACGGTGGCTTAACAGGGTCAAATGGTGATGTGTAAAAATAATCCACCTGGCAGTATGTTACTGGCCAACTGGACCTAATGGACTTAAGAAACTGAACCTAAGTTTTGTTCTTTAGTGTTCGTCTGTGATAGTTTATTTTTTACTTATAAATGCTTATAAATTATGATTTTTGATATACGAGGTAAGTATGTGAAAGGAGTTTTATCTCGACTTACGTAATAAAGATTTATTGTCCAAAAATAAGTGATGTCAAACACAGGCTTAGCAAATAAACTAAAATACCCATATGCTTTTTTAAGGTGCAAAAGGAACTATAAATTTTGAAAATAAGCACAAAAATGATAGAATCATTAAATGTGTGTTTAGCAACTTCAACAAAACCTAAGTTTTGATTGGTTGACAAACACTCAAATTTTTTTCATCTCAAAACCTAAGTTTTGAGAAAAGCTATTTTTTTTCAATTTTTTTTTTGCGTGGGTCCTACCCTATCTCTATCTCTCTTCTACTTTTTCTTTACGTGGGCCTAATCCCTCTCTCTCATGCTTTTTATTTATGTAGGCCTCACATCATTAAAAAAATTATTCTGATTATAATACTTAAGTACTCTCATTTTATCAAAATCAGTTTTTTCTCATCATCTATTCTCCAGAAATTATTTTCTAAAAACTAATCCGAACGCATCTTAAATCTAACCTGACGGCGGCGGCGGCGAGATCGGAGACGGTGAATGACGATGATGGTTTGCAGATTTGACACCCTTGCGGTTCTTCACTGGCGGCTTGTTAATCATCGATTGTGACTGCGAATTTAAGACTTTTTTTACTTTGATCATCTACTCCTTTTTCTTCGTTGTTTCTTCTCCACTGCCTTGTTGAAAAGGGCTCCCTTTATATGTTTTTCCCCCAACGCTCCTTTATATGATGTATTCACTATTCTTGCTACTTTGAGGAGCATTAGTGATTCTGTTAGAATTATTCTAGAGGTTGTTTCTGTTTTATAGTCCAAATTGAGGTCTATTTTATCATCTCAACACTTTTTGGCTTGATGATGAGCTGAGTGATGATATTACTGGAAGAAATTTAATGCAAAATTCGGTTGTGTTGAAATTTAGGCTAAGTGACGATGTCTGTGTCAAATCAATGAAAAACGAATCAGCTTGGGGGGGTTTCTTTGAGTTGGGGCATTTTGGTATTTTCAGAATAATAATATAGGCTCCACCATATAAAGTAATGATATTAAGTTAAATTTAATGGTTTTGTCATTTTTACCCTATTTTTATAAATTTATAGTTATTTTTGTACTTTCAAAAAGCATACGGGTATTTTTGCATTTTTGGTAAAACTTATGGGTATTTTTATATCTTTACTCCTATAATTAAGAGGATTGTAGAAGAGAGAGAATAAAAAAAAAATATGATAGAAGTAATAGGTATTTGCTTCTTTGGGGGCTGTGAAAATTTATTATATTGATATTAAATAAGTTAATTAAATACGAGCAAAATGAGAAAATAAGAAGTAAAAATAAGACATTTTCTAAATGTTTTTTATAAAAATAAACGAGGTGTGTGTGAGGGTCTTTTCTTATAAAAAAGAACGGATGGAGTATATAGGATTAAGGATTAAAATGCCTTGAAAGTTTTCACGGATTGTCACTGGGTAATAAGAAGTTTTTGAGGGGGTAATTTTACCCTGAAAATTTCAAAAATAAGGTAATATTACCTTGATCTAACAAATCTAAACAATTAATCATTAGTTAACCTATTATGCTGATATGGCATACTCATGTGGCATCCACATCATCATTTTTTTTGGTTAAGGAGCATTTTTGCCTATAAAATTTCCATATAAGAGTTATGACCATTGAGAAATTTTTTGAAGGGGCATCAAAAGTTTCAGATTTTTTTGTTGCTTTCTTAATATTTGGAATGTCACCGTCAACAATCAAATAAATTGAAAAATCAATAAAAATAACGAACCTATAAATCAAAACATATAATATGAGTAGAGAAACCTTTAAACCATAAGCACAAAAACTTAAAATTACAAGCAAAACAAAAAATCCTTAAATCCAGAAAAAAGAAAACGGAAATTTTAGATTGAGGAAACTAGAAGCTACAATTAAAGAAAACGGAGAATATAGAAAAGGAGAAAGTCACTCACCAGGAAACTCTTCACAAATTTGTTCTATGAAGTATGCCCGTATCTTTTGTCTCATCGATGATAGACTTCACATAACAAATCCATGAAGAGTTTTTCAGTGAGTGACTTTCCCATATTCTGTCTTGATTTTTTTTTCCTGTTACATCTTATAGTTTCCTAAACCCAAAATTTCCATTTGTATTTTTGGATTTGAGGATTTTTGTTTTGCTTTTGATTTTGAATTTATGGTTTATGAGTTTCTATGCTCATATATTTATTTTTGATTTACGGGTTCTTAATTATTATTGATTTTTGATTTTATTTGATCATTTGGTATTTGATGATGGCATCACATAAATGAAATAAAAAAAAAAAAGAATATGTGACTTCTAAGCGCTCACAACTCTTTCATAGAAACTTTCAAGGTGAAAATATTATTTAACCAAGATAACTAGCATGTTTGGAAACACTTATGTGCTCGTTTGGAAGAGCTTATTTTTGGGTAATAAGTGTTTATAATTCGTGATTCACGGTATACGAGGTAAGTATGTGAGAGGAGTTTTTTCTCGACTTGCGTAAATTGGGCTTATTTTCTCAAAATAAGCTCTCCCAAACATGCCTATAAATTTGGACAATAAGTCCTTATTACGCAAGCCGAAATAAAATTCCTCTCACATACTTACCTCGTATACCGTGAATCACGATTTATAAGCACTTATATTAACTAAAAATAAGCTATTCCAAACAATAACATAAATAAGCTATGCCATATGAGTATTCCACCTCAACATAACATCTTAACTGACGATTGATTGTTTAAACCCGTTAGATGAGGACATCACTGTCTCATATTTAAAACTTTCGTGTAAAGTTGTCCTTTCAAAACTTTTTAGAATTTAATGCTTGTTTGTAAATACATTCATGACATTTTAGCCTTTTGATCTTTAAATATATCATTCAAATAAATTTCCCTCACTTTGTTAATAAAAGACTACATAAACATAAATCACATTATATTAATTTAATTTTACACCAACTTCAATTATAATTAGGATCAAAGTTACTTTGCCAATATTAATCCAAAGAACCATTAATATGGTCAAATGTTGAACGACTCCTCTAACTCCCTTTGCGGCCTCTAATATCAGGGGGAAAATCTGATAAAAAAGATTGGGGCAAAGAACGATAACCAGATTGGACAAGGAACGATAATAACTGTAGAAGTTTAAGGTGTTTTGTGGGGACTTAAATTGGTATGGGATAGAGGATACAAACAAATTATAATTGAGTCTGATTGTAGTGAAGTAATGGATCTTATTCAGGGTAAGGTATCTCGGGAACACCCTGATTTACAGCTTATGGTGGAGATTCACACGCTGCTGGATAGAGATTGGGAAGTGGAAATTTCACATTACACCCGGGATGTTAACACAGTTGCAGACGCTATGGCAAAAGAAGTTTGGAAGATGGCGATTGATCTTCACATCACAGAATCACCCCCTGATGTTATTACCAACTTTTTAATTAATGATGTAAACAGATTGAGATTGTATGTTGACTCAGGAGGATAGCTTCTAATGTGTTTGTAGAATATATTTTCTATCCAAAAAAAAATCTGATAAAAAGATATTGGAGATAAAACAATTGGAAAAAAAAAATACAAATTAAATCCTGAAGCACATAACTCTGTTTTGATTCTCAACAGACGTTGGGGCATAAAAAAAAACAGGGAGAGAATAAACGTCAGCACAGCCACACAAATAATGGAATTTACTTTTGACTCATGGACCAAAAAAACGTGGGATTCACCATTTTAACAGGTGGCCCCTCACAACAAACAAAAACCCTGTCAGAACTCTAATTCGCATGGGGGGCCCACCTGATCCTCTCCGTACACCTCATCAATCCTCGCGGGCATACCCCCTACGGTCCGCGGTCAGATCTAATCCACTGGGGCCCACTCATTCCTTGGCCCAGATTCGCTCGTTCTGTTCTCATTGACCTATTCTCTCCTGCCCGAAATTTCCCTCACTAACCTCATATGTTCCACCTGCCACGTCACCCACCACGAACCGATCGGGAAAAAGAGAGCCAGCGAGCGAGATTGAGAAAATGCTGGGCGCGAGATGGTACACGGAAGTTTTTGTGTCGATTAGGTGGCAGTGAATGCTCAGTGAAGGACAGTGTGGTGAGGGTGGTTTTTCTCCCATTTCTCTTGGAAGCAGCCTGTCTCACATCATCGACTTTTCCTTTCTCCCGAAGCAGAAGAAAATTTCAAGCTCTGAGAGGTTGATTTCGGATCTCAGACCTTAGTTATGCTCCAAATTTGATTTTCTATTCTTGATTTTTGTTTGGATACGCCTAATTCGAAGTGAGGGAAAACTACCCGGTTTTAAGATTTGGGATTTGTTTTTGTTGATTTCATCATTAAATTATGCGTTAAACTTGTTCGAAGCGAAATTAGCGAATGATGAGAAGGGAGAATTTCAGTTTTTCTGCGGGGCGGACCCCCTTTGCACTCCCTTTCTTATTTATATTCAAATTTTAAATAGTTCGTGAGTCAGGGTGTTGTGTCTTCAAAGTTCATTCTTTACTTTGATAGATTTATTGAGTTAAACAAAATGTAATTTTCGAGGGTATCTTGAATCTTTCTGTCTGCGTGGTCTTAACTGGTTATGCAAATTCTGGTTTTGAACTTCCGTGCATCGGAATGTGAATTGACGATTAAAAAACACTTGTCTGATACCGTCTTCTCGTCCCATTTTCGGATTTTGCTGAAGTTATGGAGATTTTTTGGGGTTCTCGACCTTGTTTTTCCCTTACGACTCTAATGAATTTGGGGGACAGCCGTTGCAGTGTGCATTGATTTGCTCTAGTAGGTTAAAACTCATTGTATAAAGCATGTATATTCTCATTTTGCTCGTGTGTTATCAGGACAGTCTTTCTTCTCTTCTGGGTCTGGGACTAATTAAGAGCTGTTGATTAAGTTCTCTTGCGTTGCCTGGCACACTTTTCTTGTTGGATAGGCATCCTCTGAGATATTTCAGAATTGGGAAGAAAATTTGCGCATAGAAACTGATTATCTTCTTGGGAGTGGGAATGAATTTAGGAGGGCAAGTGTGCATAGGCTCCTATTCTGCAGAGGATGCACTGATGTGCTGTGCCATAGGTTTAATGAGTGACTAAGATCCCCCCCTCCCATCGAATACTTCACTGAATATTTAAATTAGATTGTTACTGTTATTTCTAAGAAGAAGACATCATGAAATTACCAACATTGATATTACTGGATTAGGACATGGTGTAAGATGCAACATATTCCTTAGTGAGACATAGAAACTGTATCATGATAGCATGCAAGATACAGGCTATCAGTTTGATTTGTGGCAATTATTAGTAGCTGCTACCTGATTCTTTCCCCTGGAAGTTGCGAGTGTTCAATACTTCAGATTGCTGCCTTTCTATTGGGGAAATTGTTGATCCATTTCAATTTTGTCATTCATTTTTTCTGCTGATACTTTCTTGCGACCTCCATCCCAGCTCTGTTATTGATTTTTGTCTTCTGGTTTTGTAGACATTTCAACTTAGTAAAGGCTCTTGAGCATTTGACTTATCTATTAATTTGAAGACCCTTCACATAGACTTTTGGATTCTGTCAGTTATTTCTTATTTTTCTCCTGCCCCGTTTTCTCTGCATAGCTTGCAGCTGTAAATGATGCTATTGAATTTTGTTGACAAGTTTTCTTTTGCTTCCAGATTTGGGCAGTCTTGCGCTTGAATTTGGAAACCATGACTTCATCTGATCATGACCTCATTGGTATCTTCATGAATAAAAACCTTGACCTAATTTATTATTTGTTGCTACTTTTTTCAATCATATTAAGTGGATCATATTTGTATCCTAAGATTGTGAACGACCAGCAAGATCCTCTTGCGTCTAACGTGGTAGTTGATGGAAACTTTCATATTCAAAAGTAATAGCTCTTTAGAGATGGAAAATATGCCTAACTATTGACCTAAACATAATAAATACACAACTATCTATTTGTTCTTCAAATGCTACAATTCCATTATGGTGGTGAATTTCACTTTTGGTGCCGCAAGTTTTCTATTTTCTGGTTATGTCCTGGATATTTGCTTTTCATGTAAATGTTTTCCCTCCCATTATTTTGGTCTAGAGTTCTGTATTTCCCTAATATTCTGCATACGAGGCACTGATGTTGTAATCAGTGATCAGAAAGACTCCCTATCTCGTCATAGCCTATATGCCTCACTTCCACTACGTGCATTTTCCTTTTTCTTCTTAAAATTTGATTCTTGGGTTTTCTGAAAACCGGGCCTGAAATTTTAAGCACTTGAATTTGTAAAGAGGTGTAAGCTTTCAAGTGGAATTTGGAAGTCTCCATGTTTCTTCCTAACTATGTACCTTCTTTAATCTTTGGTCGCAGTGACCAATGACCACATCTGATGAGATGCTGCCTTTCTTTTATAGGTTTCTCTTAAATCGTTAACCTTATATTATGACACCTCACTGGACCTCTTATTTTAGCTTTAGCTTACTTTATATGAATTTGTTTCAATTTTAGTCTCATATCCTCTTATCTCACGACTGTTATTAAATTAAGCTAATATATTACCTTCCTTTGCTATTCACTTATATTCAAGGTGCATCAAACTTCAGCTACACTATATATATATATATATTCTGAAAACAATTGAAGCAGACATCTAATACATCTAAAAATTATAGTTGCTCACTTTTCATGTTTTCTGCTTCCTTGATAATATTTTGTTATTTCTTAAAGGATGGGATGAAAATATCAGTTTCCTCTTCAAAGACATACCAGATAAATTAGTTCTGATGATAAAGTGTATTTTACTTGTTCCATGTCCCCTCCCCAGAAGTTTGTTAGAAAAAAATATCTGAACTTGATCATTGGAATATGATTGCCAGATAACGAAGCTAATGAGCAGCAACAGCAATCAAACTCAGAGATGCAGTCTTCATCTACAAACAGAATTTCTGATTCAGGTATTGCTACCCAGAATGCTCAGTATGCGGTGCCTCCTTCACAGATTGGAACTGGACCTGCTATGGTATTTTCAATAACCTTTTTAATTTTGTTATGAGGAATCAAATTTGTCACTTTAGTGTTTTGACATTTGGAGTTCTCTCTTTTCAACCCATAAGCACTCATTAGAACTTGCATCCTAATTAATATATAATTAATTTAAGTAATTTGAGAAATCTTTTATCAGTAGCAGTAAATAGCATTACTTTCCTATTTCTATTTCTTATTTCTGTTGTGTTATTTGATGAAGGCACCAGTTTATCCATACCCAGATCCTTACTACAGGAGCATCTTTGCTCCATATGAGACGCAACCTTATCCCCCACAACCCTATGGAGCACAACCAATGGTTAGTTTTAGTTCTTCTAATAAAAGTGCAATTGCTTCTTGTGACAACACTTTCATGATTCGTTGAACATTGAACAATATCTTGTGGCAGGTTCATCTTCAGTTAATGGGAATTCAACAAGCTGGTGTTCCTCTACCAACAGATGCAGTTGAGGAGCCTGTATTTGTCAATGCGAAACAGTACCATGGTATATTGAGACGTAGACAGTCTCGTGCCAAAGCTGAATCGTTAAATAAAGTTATCAAGAATCGCAAGGTATATTAGTCTGTGCAGCTTTTCCATATAATTATTGCTAAATATTAAAAAGAGGCTATGAGGGATCTTAAAAGTTGTGTTAGAAGCCACTGGCCTTTTGATACTGAAATCGATTTTTTGTTGTCATAGATGTATTGACTCACATTTTCCTGTGCATCCTAGCGCTTCTATGATGTACTTGATCATATTTTAAACTTGCAGCCATACTTGCATGAATCCCGGCATTTGCATGCATTGAGAAGAGCTCGAGGATGTGGAGGTCGGTTTCTTAATTCAAAGAAAAGCGAGGACCAACAGGATGAGGTGTCATCAACAGATAAATCACTGTCCAATACCAATCTCAGTCCTGACCCAAAGGATCTTGCTTCATCAGATAGGATTTCCTAAAACTACAGAAATGGCGATGTCTTAGATAGCAGGGGTCTAATGTATATCGGGAGACAAATTTCCAACCAGTACTAGCCTTAGATGTAGCACTATGTGCTTCAGTCTGGTTCTGCACATTCCCAAAGGTTTTGTGTCGTAAGGTTTGTTATGGTGGTTGCGAAATGAAGCAGGTAAAATGTAAATTGAAGTGCTTTCGACCATAATTTTTCTCAGCAGTATCCTTTCTAGCCTTGGATAGATGAGATTTTTGTTGTGTGGGTATTTTTGTTTTTGTAACGGGTAATGTGGATCCTTGAGAGATTAGCCAAAGCCAGGAGATTTGGTTGGTTGGATTGTTTTATATTTAGCTTGTTACAAATAGAATGAATGGGATTTGTCATGATTAAGCGAGGGAGTTTTAACTTTTAACCCAGAATTGTGTTGGATATCGGTAGGGTCTGGTGAGGAACTGTTGGATATTGTATTTCAAAGTGTATTTATATGTGATGATTAAGATTTAGTCCTTTCTGATATGACATTAAGATATTATTTTTGCTCGTTGAATTGTGATCGTTGCATGTGAATGCACTTGATTGGTATTTCTGAATTTATTGGTTGAACTGATGGTGAAAGGAGGTTTATATTTGATTTCCCCCCTAAAAATTAGAGTTGATTCCTTGATATTTTGATATATATTGTAAAAGTACATATTTTTTATTTGCTTTCTTCAAAAATTCAATTTCTTGTTTAAAATGAATTTCTATATTTATTTTTTAATATAACAACAATAATAGTTCAGTTAATGTCAAGTTATAAAATGAGACTAATTTTATTTTTTATATGATGAAATAGATAATTAAATTCCTTAGAAATGCATTTCGTGTAAAAGGAATTTGATTGACAAAATATAAAGTAGGGAAATTTGCACTAGTTCCTAAGCTAGATAAAATATGACACAGAAGTTCCTTAAAATCTTTAATTTGTAAGCAAGTCCCGTGGGATGTTAGTGCAATAAAATTGAAATATGAACAAATCGAAATGTTCTTAGTAAAACACAATAAAAGTTGACCGATTCAATCTCCCATCCCCCCCCCTTAAATGGCTTAAGCTTTTTATCATTGCCGTCACCGTTGGATAAACAACACTCACCATCGTTTGACCATCATCGTCATGGAAACCTCTGCGTCGTGGGTGGCTCATTGAAGCTTTTACTCATTGCCGATGAAGTTTTTCCTCATCACAGTAAATGTATTTGTCATCACCATCGGTTTACGAAGTCATTTCTTAATCTCATTAGTATTTGGTGTATGAAGTCAGAATGTGTTGTTAATAGGGCTATCGATAGTTATTAAAACAAGCTCATGGACTTAACAGTGCATTCCATAGAATTTGTTAATATATATTTATATTATGTGTGGATATATTTATAGAATACCTTTGTTACTATAATTTATTATTAATTAGGTAGACATATTATTTGGACAATGTCTCACCTGATATTATTTGAACAAACATGAGAGTTGTCACTGTCAGTTGTCTCACTTGTCAACGCAGACACATGGACTTATTAATGGATGCCCATGGAATTGTTAGTGCAATCCCCTGAACTTGTTAAGTATATTTATCTATGTTTATATAATGTGGTCAAAATGCAATCAGGTTATGAACAACTTCAAAGTTCATATTATATGTGGACTAAATCACAATAACAAATATATTCTATAAATTTTTGCACACATAATATAAATATATATTAACAATATCAAGTGAATGCACTGACAAGCTCATGGGCGTCCACTGACAAGTTCATGGTCTTGTTTTAACAATTATCACTATCCCTATTAACAACACATTCTGACTTCGTACACCAAATGCAAATGAGATTGAGAAATGACTTCATAAACCAATGGAGGTGACAAACACCTTCACTGCAAGGAAAAGCTTCATCGGCGACGAGTAAAAGCTTCAACGAGCCACGCATGACGAAGAGATTTCGATGACAAGGGCGATTAGGCAATGGTAAGTGTTGTTTATCCAACAGCGACAACGGTGATAAAGAGCTTCAGCCATGTGGGGATAGAGGGGAGTTTGAATCGGGGGTCAGCTTTTAATGTGTTTTACTACGAGCATTTCGTTCTTTTCACATTTTGATTTTATGGCACTAATTTCCCACTAAACTTTCCTGCAAATTGGAGATTTCAAGGGAATTTTGTGTCGTATTTTGTCTAGCTTAGGATCTCAGTGCAAATTTCCTTATAAAGTATAGTAAATTATACTATACTTTATAAAATAAAAGTAGCATTGAATAAAATTTGATTAAAATTTTTGTAAAAAGTTAAAATGGTTTTTTATAATATTTTAGCCGTGTTTGCTTGCCTTGTTTTATTATGGGAGATTATTATTTAGGTCCCAACTATAAAAAATAACGTATTGACAAGTTTTATAACTTGTTAATGATAGCTTTTCCCTTGTCAATAGGGACTTTTATAATATGGTTCCCTATAGTTGAGACCTTAACAATATTCTCTCTTTTATTTTCAGCTATGGATGAAGTGATAATGCTTGTTGCACACTTTTTAATATAATTTAATCTTAATATGATTTGTTTATAAACTTTTCATATAAATATATATATATATATATATATTTCTTTTTATTGAAAAAATCTACAAGTATTTATGGCTTGTTTATATATTTATCATGATTGTGAATGACGTACTAAGAGTTTAAGAGTCTGAAGGTGATTTTTGAATTAAGGATTGTGCAAATAAATAGCCAAATTTGAGAAACCAGTTGTGAAGAAGAAGTCCAAGGAAACCCTAATTGGGAAAATATGTCTTTTCATTTGATGCATGACTTCTTTGTATTTATCGATACCACTTACGTACTATTATATAGTTTTGATTCTGAAAAAAAAAGGTGGTTAGTATAATATAACTCATCAATAAATGACATTGATGTTAGGGAAAATTCTAAAAAACTACACTCAAAATATAGAAAGGATAAATCAGTACATCAAAATTCAGAAAAGATAAATTAGGCGAGTGTCAGAAAAAGGAGAAATCTGCTCTTTTGAAATTTCGGTCAAATTACGAAAATGCCCTTCATGCACACTTCAGAATAACAACATGATCATTGGAATTAACAACTTCGGATTCGGTATTAACAACTGCAATTCTTCTTTTACAATTAACAAATTTCAGGACCAATAACAACACATATCTCGCCATTAACAACTCCGGATTCGATATTAACAACTTCAATTTCTTCTTTCAACACTTAACAAGTTTCAGAGCCAATAACAACACTCACCTCGTCATTAACAACTCATGATTCGCCATTAACAACTCCTATGTTGTTATTGCGACTGAGGGCTGAAGAGCATTTTCGTAATTTGGCAGAAATTTCAAAAAGACAGATTCCTCCTTTTTCTAACACCCGCCTGATTCGTCTTTTCTGAATTTCAATGTACTGATTTGTCCTTTATATATTTTGAGTGTCGTTTTTTAGAATTTTTCCTTGATGATACTACATGGGGCCTACGGCAATTCCCTATTGAGCCTTAAAGGATGCACAATCTTATGCATAGAATGATTCGAATGGTCATTTTTCATTGCATGTGCAATATGAAATAAACTCAATTTTCAATACTTTCAAGTATTTAAAATTTAAACAATCAAAGAAAAATGCATTATTTATATTTTGGACCCCAATGTTTCATTGAAAATTATATAAAAGCACTATTAACTTTGATGATTTGATATATTCATAGACAAGGTGTAAACTCTTACCAAATATTTTGTTGGGTTTGAGGATAATTTAGATGATGAGATAATGAGATGAAGGGGCAATTTGGACCAGTGAATAGAGACGAGGCACAAGAGGGTGAAAATCGATACACGTATTGCTCATCCAAACAAGGCATAAACGACAAGAACTACCAAATAGAACCTCACGTTTACGTATTCCTATCCCTTACGCTATCTTTTGTCCGCAACCAAACAGAATCCAAATTCTGCACTTTTATTTCCCCACCTCCTACGCGATAATTCCAATGAAACTCTGATTGACAAAAAAATCAACCCCATTTTGTCCGTTTCGCGTTTATATTTTTGTTTCTATTTTAAAAATATCATTCACAAATATCATGAACTAATAAGTAACAAAAGTTCATCGTGGTATATCAATGGGAGCTCGGTCGAGATGGAAGGGTCTACGGCCGGCATCCCTCAGGACGAAGTTTCGAATCCTGGGGGGGGTGACAGACGCGATAATTAACGCAGCCTCAAAGAGGTTGTTCCATCAGTACCGACCTGCCCGCGTAAGTGCTTCTCGGTTGGGTCCGGATTAGTTGGAGGGCGGCAATAAACCTAGAATACCCCCCAGATACCGGATGGTTTAACCAAAAAAAAAAAAGTTCATCGTGGTATAATTCTTTTGTTGGTAGGTGGCCATTCATGAATAATAGCGAAATTTAATTGATATAGTGTGTGTTTGGTATTATTTATTGGGGGTTAATAAACACTTATTACGTAAGTCGAGATAAAACTCCTCTCACATACTTACCTCGTATACCGTGAATTACAAATTATAAACATTTATTACCAAAAAATAAGTTATTCTAAACGAACTTATAACTTATCTTAAACGCATGTTTTGTTTATATTACGCTTTTGAGGAATATGTAATGTTAACAAACTCATAATTGTAAAAAGAAAAATATGTTAATCTCTTTTTGAGAATTACAAGACACAATGACATTATACCTATTAATTTTTCTTGGGTAATTCTACAATTAATCTTAGGCTCTATGATTAATAAAGACTAAGTTAACCTCTCTCATTTAGGTGAGGATCATATCCTTCTTCACACTTTAATTCATATAATTAGACCTCTATTTATAGAAACTTATAATAATTAACTAATCCATTAAGATCTTAATTAACTAATGAGAATCTCAACTAAATAATCATTTTATACCTTCAACATATAATATTTAAATAAAACCATAATTTCAATACTTTTGTTAGCTTGTAAAGCTAGTGTAGAATTTCGTGCAATCCAGTGGATCACGTGATTTATTGCTCATAATTAACAAGATTCATAAAAATTTTTGGAAAATAACAATTAAGTCTAAAGGTATGAGGATAAAAATGAAAAAATGGTCTTAAAAATCTGTCAATAACGCTTTTAATGTTGTCAATGACCCGCATAAAAAGTTGTTAATGAAACTATTTTTTATTTTTAAATTTCAATGAATTATTTTTTATTTTTTATTTTTTGCCTGGGACTTGACTATAATTATTCTAAATTTTTTTAATTTGTACTATCCTACCGACCTAACTATAAATATCAAACTTTTTTATTTTATTTTATCTTCTATATTTATCATATTCTTTTAAATTAATTTGTTTGACTCATAAACTCATAAAGAATCTAATAATTTACAGAAATATATTAGAAAGATCATATTACATATGTTACAAATAAATAATTTATTTAACTTCTTTAATCTTCTTAATTTAAATAAAAATGTTTAATATTTATGACTAAAGGAGGTATATTGAAAAAGTTCAAGCCATTAGTGCCTATCTTTATAAATTGTAACTACAAAAGAAAGTTAAGCAATGACTAGTACCTCTTCTTGTCTTTAACATAAGGTCTTATTTATAGTGCCCTTTACTTTTTCTTTTCTTTTTTTCTTTTTGCCAAGATAGTGCCCTTAACACTATAAACAAGATTTTATAAACGATATTTTACAAGAAGGAAGATATATATAAAATTGGAGGGCATGACATGGGATAAATTTTGCTGATATGTATTGGTTTTTTTCCTTGCGTCACCCGCAATGGATCTTTTGTTTTTCTCTGATATTTATACTACTTGTCTTCCCTACTTTCTTTGTAAATATATAAAGTAATATTAAACTTTTGTTCCCTATTATAGTGAAAGTAATATTAAACTTTTGTTCCCTATTATAGTGAAAGTAATATTAAACTTTTGTTCCCTATTATTTAGAGAACCAAAATTATAAGTAGTGTTATTGTTTTAAAAAGAGAACAAAAACCAAATTATTTCTCTTATCCTTAATATAAGATATATTTATTTAATTTGTTTAGATTAAAGAAATTGGTTGAGTTAGTTTATATGACATGTATTTTCTAAAATACCCTAGACATCTTCCTTAATTCCCTCATTCTCTCTTCTCCTTGTTTATTGTTAAGGGGGCATCAATAAAGGTAAATTAAGAAAAAAAATTGACAAAAATAAAAAATGTGTATTATATTTATGACTAAAATCAACTCCCCAAATATATTTTATATTAAAGACCAGAGGAATATTATTTTTTGATATGGTTATTGAGCATTGTAACCTTGTCAGCCCAAATTGGAACTAACTCTCTCAAATATGATTCCTGATTGTATGTGAACAAACCACGATGCCTAATATAGTTGGCATTTAGTTGGTTTCTTTAAGCATATAGTTAGAGATTCGATTCTTTGTGGTGTGCATAAAGAGAGTCTTGTAGCCAGACTTCATACTTTAACGGTTAAATCCCCTTCCATCATGATCAACACTTATTAGTAGAAAAAATAAAAATAAATTATTATGTCATGTTAAACTCAACATATCATTGGTATTATTAATGTTAACTAGTTGTCAAACTCTTAATTCATATTGTTTTAATTTCAAAACTTATAATTGTTCTCTCTTAAAAGTACTCAAGCGGGACTACATCGCTGCCCCTATTTTTAATTAGGGGAGGAAAAAAAAACTATAATGGAATATTCTAAAAATAGTAAAAAAATTTTGTTATTTATGGAAGTTTTCCTTCCTGATATTCCATCTTTTTATGGGCATGTTTGTTTTAGCGATTCGATTGCTTATAAGTAGCTTTTTAATAGTGATTTACGGTATACGAAGTAAGTATGTGAGAGGAGTTGTGTCTCGATTTACGTAAAAAGCAACTTGTAAGCAATCGTAATGCCTAAACAAACACGTCCTATATCTTTCTTACTTTTCTCTCCATCCAAACACAGGCATGCCCTATAATTTAGATATAGTTTATATTTTAAAAATTTACAGAAAATTCATCTATATTCAAAATTTGTACGTGGTCATTCTTTATGAAAAAGATTAATTATATAATTTTCGATTTTACTAAAATGACATAAATTTTTTATTTATTTTTAAATGTATACAGTTTTTTTTTTGAGAATGACAGAAAAAAATTTTGAAATTGCAAACTCTCAAATTAGATTTGTTGCACAGAATTGATAATGTAATAACAATACTTAATAAGTAATTCACATTTCATTTTATAAAAAATATCTAATTTAAGATCTTATAATTTCAAAATTATTTTTCCATCATCCTCCCTTTTTTTCCCTTAAAAGCATATAAAGTTTCTGCATACTTTTTTTAAAAAAATAAAATAATTATAGGCACGTACGATTTACGAGTATTATTTGTATTTGAGACAGACTTTTTTTTTTTTAAGTACGTCATAATTAAGATAGAGTTAAAGACTATTTTTGCCCAGAAATATTTAGAAGGGGGTGGGTGATATGTCTTTGATGTTGCCTCCTGTTGCTCGGCCAATAAGGGGACCTTCCGGAGTGTTTTTTTCGTATTCCTTTTTACCATTAGATTCTGCATAAAATGAGTGACATTTTGATATATTATGAGTAAAAAATGGAGTTGTTTTCAATTTTTATGATTTTTTAAAGATATTTCAGAAAGATGGTTTTTTTTTCTCTTTAAGTACTGAATCTTTGAAAAATTATAAAAAATTGAAAACAGTTCCATTTTTTGCTCATAATATATCAAAATATCACTCATTTTATGTATAATCTAATGTTAAAAAGGAACAAAAAAAAAACACTTGGGAAGGCCCCCATATTGACTGGGCAACGGGGGCAGCACCAAAGGCACATCACCCACCCCCAAGTATACACAGATCAATTTTGCTTTAAAAGTTTTTTGAAGGCTAATTTTATCTCGGAAGTATCAAATTTAGAGCAATTTTACCTTAATCGTTATCCCGATTAAGTTTGACTGTTAGTTAACCAAATTTTGGATAAATTTACTCCTAAGTTAAAACTTTCAGGATAATTTTATGGTGTATGTTATTTTTGTTCATATGCAAATTTACTCTGAAAGTCCCTTTGGAGCAAATTTGCCTTAAAAATTAGTTAATTAATTATCAAACTTAATTAGAAAAACCACGAAAGCAAAATTACTTTAAATTTAATACTTTTATATTAAAATTGGCCTTACAAAACTTTCAAGACTGAATTAATCCACAATAGATGCTTCCAAGACAAAATTTCTCCAGCCTGATGGAAAAAGCCCTCAAAGCCACTTGCATTTCGCATATCACAGACTCAACCCTGAGAGAGAGGCTCTTTCTCCAAACCTTATCTCTACGGGGCCTCTCTTCTTCTCCCTCACCCTCTGTTCTTTTCATCAAAACCTAATCTTCTTCCATTTCCTTCATTCAACTATACTCACAGTCACCCATCGACCCAGAACGTGCTGCCCCAGAAATGGACTCCCATGCCTCTAACCAATCGGTCCCTGCGCCTTCATCTTATTCGCTTGATGATTGGGATAAAGAAAATTCGAGTCAGAAGCGAACTACCGGTGTCATGGATGCTGACGATAACAAGGATACGAATGTTATTGTTAATGGCGGCGGTGATGATAGCGGGTCCGATAATGATGGGTTCGTGAGTGGCGGAGAGGAATTTGAGACGCCGTTCACGGGGCCAGTCCTTATCTATCCGGATGAGAAACCCGGGGAAGGGGAAGTTGTCCGTGCCGCTCTTGTGAACACTGATGAATTTTTCACGCCCAAGTCTGGGAGACCTATAGCTAAGGTATCGGTGGATGATGACGAAGATGACCATTTGAGAAGTGGTAAACTGGAGCAAGGCGGTGATGGCAATTTGAATTTAGCTGAAGATGCTACGGCGGAGAAATTCGAAATTGGAGCACCGGCGGGGGAATCGAAGGAGGATATGCTGCAAACCGAGTCGTTGAAGGATTTGAATACCAATGAAGTGGTGAAGGAGAGTGGTTTTGATGATAGCCACGAGGAATCTGCTCAGCCTTCCGGTGGAACAGTGGAGGGAAGCATAGACTCTTCGTTTAAAGGTGGAATTATTACTGAGCAGAATGGGGTAGAATTGAACAACTTGAAGGATGACGAGGCTGACAAAAGCCAGAGCCATGAGCTCGTAGACGTAACACCGGAAGTAACGGCAGTTGAAGCTGACAGTGGTGTTGGGGCTCATGGTGTGACAGCAGGTAACACTAACACCCATAGTTTTAAAACTTACCATTAAGATTCTTTGTTTGTGAATCATCGTATTGTAAATCTGTTGTATTTGATGATACCAAATGTACAGGCACAGTAGACTCGATTGTTGACACTTCACAGGTCAGTTTGTTGGAGTCTGAAACGGCTGTTGTCAGTGATAAGGAGGACCCTGGGGCCTCTGAAATTGAAGGGCTAGCTGCTCCGGTTAGAGGTGTTAGCCTGGGTAATGGGTTTGATTCAGTTGAAGTGGCTGCTGAAGAACCTTCTGATAAGTTTGCAACATTGGATGCTAAGTCTGACCTGAATGTTGATAATGTAGTCAATGGTGATAGTGAACCTGTTGAGAAGGGGCTAGATCTTGATTCTCTGGAAGAGAGTGAGAAGTTGGAATTTGATAGTCATGTTGATACAGAGGTGAAGGCTCTGCAAGATGATATAAATATAGAGGCTCGAGCTGATGAGGAGGAAACTAGCAGGCATGTTGACGCCTCTGGCGAATCTCATACAGGTGATCGTGTGGATCCTAATTCTTCATGGAGCAAAGCAATTAGACTAGATGAGGATGATGAAGACAAGCATCATCTTGGTGCTGGAGATCCTGATGGTTCAGGTTCAAATCAGGGGGCTGAGGGTATGATTTTTGGGAGCTCTGAAGCTGCAAGGCGGTTCTTGGAGGAGTTGGAACAGCATTCAGGTGCTGACTCGTACTCTGGTGCTGAAAGTTCGCGAGAAATCTCAGAGAGAATTGATGGTCAGATTGTGACTGACTCAGATGAAGAAGTAGACACTGATGAAGAAGGGAATGGCAAAGAGTTATTTGATTCTGCTGCGTTGGCTGCTCTTCTAAAAGCAGCAACTGGTGGCGGACAAGATGGTGGCAATATCACGATAACCTCTCAAGATGGGTCAAGGCTTTTCTCTGTTGAGCGCCCAGCTGGCTTGGGACCATCACTCCACTCTGTAAAACCCGCTGCCCGGCCAAATCGTGTTAATCTTTTTACTCCTCCCAATCTCAGAGCTGGTGCTGATTCTGATAGCAATTTAAGTGAAGAAGAGAAGAAGAAACTGGAGAAAGTGCAGCAAATCAGGATTAAATATCTAAGATTGGTTCAGAGACTGGGTTTTACTACAGAAGAATCTATAGCAGCTCAGGTTCTATCCCGATTGACACTTGTTGCAGGTAGGCAAAGCGGGCATCTATTTAACTTGGATGATGCAAAGAGGACTGCTTCCCAGCTTGAATCTGAAGGAAGAGATGATTTGGAATTCTCCTTGAACATACTAGTTATCGGCAAAACAGGTGTGGGTAAGAGTGCTACCATAAATTCCATTTTTGGTGAAACAAAGACCAGCATTAATGCATATGGACCTGCCACAAGTTCTGTGACTGAAATCATTGGGATGGTAGATGGAGTGAAGATAAGAGTTTTTGACACCCCAGGCTTGAAATCTTCTGGCATGGAACAAAGTGTCAATAGAAAAGCCCTGTCTATGGTGAAGAATTTCACAAAGAAATGCCCCCTTGACATCGTACTCTATGTGGATCGTCTGGACACACAGACAAGGAGTCTCAATGACTTGCCTATATTGAGATCAATCACTAATGCCCTTGGCTCTTCAATCTGGCAAAGTGCTATAATCACTCTGACCCATGCTGGCTCTGCTCCTCCTGATGGGCCATCAGGTTCCCCACTTGGTTATGATGTATTTGTTGCTCAACGATCTCATATTGTTCAACAAAGTATAGGACAAGCTGTTGGTGACCTGCGGCTCATGAATCCAAATTTAATGAGTCCAGTTTCTCTGGTTGAAAATCATCCTTCTTGTCGAAAAAATAGAGATGGTGAAAAGGTGCTTCCTAATGGTCAAAGTTGGAGGCCACAATTGTTGCTCTTATGCTACTCCATGAAGATTCTTTCTGAAGCTAGTAACCTATCTAAAACTCAAGATAAATTTGACCACCGAAAACTTTTTGGTTTTCGTGTTCGCTCCCCTCCACTTCCATACTTGTTGTCATGGCTGCTGCAATCACGTACCCACCCAAAACTCCCATCTGATCAAGGTGTTGACAATGGTGATTCTGACATTGAGTTGGCTGACTTGTCCGATTCTGATATAGATGAAGATGAAGAAGATATTGACCGCGTCCTGCCATTTAAGCCTCTTAAGAAATCTCAGATTGCTATGCTCAGCAGAGAGCAGCGCAAAGCATACTTCGAGGAGTATGATTATCGAGTGAAACTTCTCCAAAAGAAGCAGTGGAAACAAGAGTTGAGACGGATGAGAGAGATGAAGAAAAAAGGTGAAGCTACTTCAAATGATTACAATTACTTGGAGGAAGAGGATCAGGAGAATGGAGGTCCGGCCACTGTGCCAGTTCCCTTACCCGATATGGTCCTGCCTCCATCTTTTGATGGTGGCTATCCAGCTTACAGATACCGTTTCCTGGAGCCAACTTCCCAGCTCCTGACAAGGCCAGTGCTAGACACCCATGGTTGGGACCATGATTGTGGGTATGATGGTGTAAACATTGAAAACAGCCTAGCCATTATCAACCGATTCCCGGCTGCAGTCTCCGTTCAGATCACTAAGGATAAGAAAGACTTCACCATCCATTTGGATTCCTCAGTTGCTGCAAAGCATGGAGAGAATGCATCCACCATGGCAGGATTTGACATACAAAACATTGGAAAGCAGCTGGCATACATTGTCCGGGGGGAGACAAAATTCAAAAACTTGAAAAGAAATAAAACTGCTGCAGGGGTGTCTGTGACATTTTTGGGTGAAAATGTGTCCACCGGACTGAAACTTGAGGACCAGATAGCTCTAGGGAAACGTTTGGTGTTAGTAGGTAGCACTGGGACTGTGCGGTCTCAGGGAGATTCTGCTTATGGTGCTAATGTTGAAGTGCGTCTCAGAGAGGCAGATTTTCCAATTGGGCAGGATCAGTCTTCGCTTGGTCTTTCTCTGGTGAAGTGGAGGGGAGACTTGGCTTTAGGGGCAAATTTTCAGTCCCAGTTTTCTCTTGGACGAAGTTACAAGATGGCTGTTCGTGCGGGATTGAACAACAAGCTCAGTGGACAGATCAGTGTGAGAACAAGTAGCTCAGACCAGCTTCAGATTGCGCTTGTTGCGATTCTTCCGATTGCCAGAGCAATCTACAGAAACTTCTGGCCCGGGGCCAGTGAGAAGTATGCTGTCTATTAAATTTTGTTTGCTTTCATGCTACTAGTTCAAGAAGTAGAATATGAATTTAGCATAGCTAGTTGCTACTTCATTCTCTCCAATAATAAGTTAGTTATTCATCTTGTTTAGACCAATAGATTTCCTACTATTTTGGGGTGATTGTACTGGAACTGAGACCAAACCACGAGGGAATTTATTCATTGCTGTTGATTGTTGTTTCCTGTTATTTCTTCTTGATTGCTAATAAAATTTGAAATTTCCCGAGATACTTAGGACACATCTGCATGTTTGGTGGTACCATGAGCTTGTTGTGAAGCTTTCATGAACCGTATCATTGAAATTAATTTCTGAACCTTTTGTTTTTTGGGGCTCATTTATTATACCTTCCCGTTTTAGTTCCCTTATAGACGTAAAAGATGCATCATGTGAACTTTTTTACCTCTTGTTTGCTTGAGTAATTGCTTCCAATGCAGTTATCTTTTCAATTAGAGGAAGATAATGCAGGGACTCCTGCCTGCCATGTCGTTAGAATTATTCTGTATGTTTTGTTTGAATGCCTTTTGTTATTAGCAGACCTTGCTTGGTGGCTGTTGAGTGAGAACCATGCAAAGGCCCACCCAATGTTGTCTTCATTGGGGGTCCTTCATTAGATGCTCTTGCTGTGAGTTCAAATGTGTTTCTGGTTAGGTTGTCTTCATTCATGTTGGAGCGTGTTCGCTTCTGTTTATTGTTGACTTTGGGCTGATTATTTATTCAATTTTTGCTTCTATTATGCATGTGAGGTAAGAATTATTTTGTCGCCCCATTTTTTAAACCTGAAAAGGACGAGATCTTCCATTTCATTAGACCACCAAATTCAATCAAGGTCATGGACCAAACGGACAACATACAGGCAGAGCAGAAGGGATGCAAGAACTGCATTTCCTTATTCATTTCATTCTATTTTGCCTATCAAATGAGTAATTTAGTTTAATATCCTTTAGCTAAATAGAGTTTGATAAAAGTATATTATTAAACACGTAATTACTTGGTGCCTGTTTGGATTTCTGTTTCAAAAGCTTGTTTCTTGCAAGCCAAGACAAACATCTTTTCATATAATTATATTGTATATCATAAATCATATTTGAAAAACAACCTCTATCGACAATCAAAACAGGCATTTTAGGATGCTGATTATATGCGTTTGTAAAGTTTAATTATGTTCCGCACAATTATTATGAACTTACTATTTGATGAATTGTATTGAAAATATGCATGGATTAAATATAGATGGACTGAGAAAGAAGAGGGGGAAATGTCCCCAAAAAAAAGAGAGAAAGAAATGGAGGCAAGGAAGAGATAATCTAAAAGGGCATGCTAATAATATAAATAAATAAATCATACAAAAATTCAGCACTTTGGAGTTTAAATACTAAACAAGTAGCTAATTTGATATCATACCAACTGAGCCAATAAAACTGAATAAGTTGTTTTGTAAATTATAGAGTGGGGTTTGAAGAAAATGAAAGCCAATAATGTAGAGAAGGGTCAATAATTTGATAAGTCAATTAATATTTCAATCAGCATGATTAATTATAGGGCTTTTATATGAAACAAGAATCGTCAAAAATTCAAAAAGAGCACTATGAATTATGCGGCTTTGTTTTTTTTGGATTATGTGTGACTGTCAAACGAAGAGTCTATCCATTAATCATATCACATATACCCACCCTTATAGCTATAACTAAGCCTCCCTATGGCTATAGGATTTGTCTTATGTTATACCAAAAAACAAACTGAATGATGCTCATGTTCTCTCCTTTTACCAGTAGTTATTGAAGAATGCACGGACTGATTTTTTTTCCAAAAAAAAAAAAGATAGCATACACTAATAATTTGAGGTTATGAGTAGAATCAAATCCACAATCTTTCACTTACAAAAGAGCATTCATATTTCTTAGACTGTAAGATCATTGATTTATATAGAGTTTCAGACACACTGTGCAGCAATCTAATCTAATCGAATGATTCCATTCTTATCCTTCACAGACAAAAACAAAAGTGAAAGAGAAGATGAGGGATTCCCAAGAGAGAAGATAGCACAAATAAACATGGAAGAGAATCTTTGAGAGATGGATCAGAAATTGAGCTATCTTACTTTTTTTTTTTTTTTTCCCAGTTCACCGGCGCTTTGCCCCGACTACATCTGGATCTGACCCGCATCGTACTCCTGACTATAGTGGTAGAGTTTTCTAATAGAAATTTTCTGCATATACAAGATTCGAACCTAAAACCTTATTTAAGCGGAACCAAACCGTTTACCATTTAGACCAACTCTCGAACTATCTTACTTTTGACCTCAACAACTTCCTCATCATTTGCAGGCTTCTCTCACTCTCTGACTCTGAAGAACCACTCACCAACCCCCAATAAAGCTCTCCTTCATATCCCTTTCTCTTCTCTTCTCTTCTCTCTCACGCCTCAATCTCCACATTTTCTTTTAAATTTTCTCATAATTTCATTTTTAGTGTTCGTTTGGAATAATTTATTTTTAGATAATAAGTGCTTATAAATCATGATTCACGGTATACGAGGTAAATATGTGAGAAGAATTTTATCTCGATTTACGTAATAAGGACTTATTGTCTAAAAATAAGTGGTACCAACACAAGCTTAATTCCTCAACATTACATACATATTCTTTCTTCAAATCCAACATTTTTTGCTTCTGATTCTTTTCTATATATAACGTCTAAATTCCCTGAATCATTTCCCCAAATTATCTCCCAAGTAGTTCCGATTTCTTGTGTGATAATGGCCCCAAGGATTCCCTCAACGTAACTGCTTTCTTGGCCCTATACTATGCGTAGGCACCTCTGGTTTTCAAAGCATAAGAAGTAATTTTTGCTAATAATAAAAAGAAAAAATTGCTGAAAAATCCACCATTACAAAATTTATTACCAAAAGATATCAAAATTTTGTTTAAGAACTTAAAATGCAATATATCCTTGGTGGGTGCAACTCCTTTTCAACTTGTACAACATATCTTCAACTATGTGCACAACAGATAACATTTTCAGCTGAAGATATGTTGCATCCATTTAAAAAGAGTTGTATCCACTTAAGTATATGATTAGATGCCTTTGGATAACAAATTCTACGATAAGGGTTTTTTAGCAATTTTCCCTTATGAAAACTATGATCTCTCCCTAAACATTGAAGGCAAATGTTAGATTTTTCTCAATTAAATTGATTACAAACAAAATAGTTATAACTTTATTAATACTAATAATCATAATATAAACATGATTTTTTGTAACATAAATTCTACATATGCACACTAGTTGTGGCTAATGTATAAAGAAAAGAGGTTACTGCCTCTTGTCCTTTTTATAATAGCTTGAAATTTGAATTGTCTTAATCCTTAATATAAAAGTCTAACAAAAGTTATCTCAACATTTAATGATTTTTTTTTTTCATTTGAACCCCTCATTAATTACATATCGCATTTGAACCCCTTTTTCAGTGTCTATTTTTTCCTCTTACTTTTCACTAATAAATAAGGATATATTTGGGGGGGGGGAGTTTATTTTAAGACATATTTATTATTTTTAACTAATTTTAACTGTTTTCTTAAATCATATAATTTGATTAATGAACTTTTATAAATAGGATCGGAGGGAGTAAATAAGAATACATTTTATGCTTGGGAAATAAAGAACAAGAGAGAAGGAAAAAAAGCAGTGAGGTTTAGATGAAAGGAATGATTAGATTTGGATCGGTGGCTGGTTACCGAAATACTTACGCATACAATATTCATACGAAAAGCTCTTCTTTTGGAGACAGCACGTAATTATATAATAATTCTCTGAATTTTTTAATAATAAATAAATAATACTATAATCACATGCATTACATATCAAAAGGAGAATATCTCACGAATAATTAAGATTTAAGCATCTGGTTAATCATTTATATTATGCCGCGCACCGCGCATGCGAGGTGGGATACATTCGAGTAGTTTATTTTATCTAAATTTGAATTTGAATTAATTCAAAATAAACAGAATATTACGAAAAAAATTGAATTTTCAGCTCCTACGCATGAAAAAAATAAAAGTAGATACGATTAAATATTGATTATGATACTATAATATATACTTTTTTGCCAACAATAATATAATGTAAACTTTTGCATAAGGATGAAAGTAAATTCCATGACTTAGCGGTCCTTAAGTTTTCCGGCAATTCTGAGCCCCTCCTTAATATGTTATGCATTGATCTAGTGATTAAATATTTTTCTTTATTACTCTCTGACAAATGTGAGCTCCTCTTTCATATATAACTTCTTCTTCTGCAATGTTATTCACGCTGTCAGCATATTAGGTCAGCTTACAGTTAAACTTAACCTAGATAACTGATAAGCCGATATTGCTATGATTTGGAAACTTCTAAGGCAACATTGCTCATAAATAAAAATTTTTGGAACAAATTTACACCTTAACAAAAATGACATTGATGACACATGGACTGCCAATTCAACATATATGGTGAACTTACAGTCAAACTTAACTGAGATAACGGCTAAGACAAATTTACTACGATTTGGAAACTTTTTTTTTTTAAGGGAGGAATTGCCCCACCCTTATCAACTTTTGAGGCAAAATAGCCTTTTAACCAATAAAAAAATTGCGCAAAACCTAATTGAAAAGCAAATAATAAAAGAAAGAATAATAGAAAAATACCATTTGAATTTCAAAATTACGCTGACAATAAAAGTAATGGAATTGACAACGCAAATCTTTATCAAAGAACTAATTTGAGATTTTGAAGTCCAAGTGATATTTTTCTGTCATTCTCCTATAATAAAACTATAAAGACATGATAAAAAGGGACAAAAATAGCTACAATAGTTGGATTAAAAATCAGGTAAAATATAAGGAATTGAATATTAATTTCTCCTTAAATTTGTAATAAATTGAAAAGGGAAAGAAGAATATATATATATATATATATATAAAAGCAAATGTAATGCGTAACTTTTGGAGGGAAATTAGGAAGTATGAAAAAGAGAATAAAATGGGTATGTAAAGTGTATAATTAATAAGTTTTCGTCTTGGCCGTTTGTATTTTTTTTTAAAAAAAAGTGTATAATTAATTAAATACTGTAGATTAAGGAAAGGGAGAGGCAATGATGAGAGATAATAAATGATATGTAGACATAATTGGGTGAGAAAAATTAGATTTTGAGGCCCATCAGTCCATCACATGTTCCTTTCTGCATCATCTATGTCTACCTTTACACCTCTTCTCAATGAATGAACCAAAAGAGCAGAGAGAGAGAGAGAGAGAGATGTGAAACAGACGCAAAGGCATATACACACACTGTTCTACACTCTCAAACGGTGCTCTGTGGGGTCTTCCTCTATCCATGAGTTTTTCACACTCTTTCTTTGTCTTTTCCCATGTCAACACTTGCTACTATAATATAATAATGAATGTGTATGTTTGTTATGGTGTTGAGATTATTTATAAGTTGTATTTTACATAAATTGAGATAAAATTCATCTCACATACTTATCTCGTATACCGTAAATCACAATTGAAAAACCGTTTTTAAGTATTCCAATCGTTGTTCCAAACAAGTACAATAAATAACTCCAACCTTAAACAACCATAATACTTCTGTTAATGGTTATATGGGGCATGTACATAAATAACCCCAAGCTCGCTCTTTAAATTTTTATTAAGTGAATCCTCTATAATTATAGGGTATGTTTGTTTGGGCGTTACGATTGTTTATAAGTTGCTTTTTACGTAAATCGAGACACAACTCCTCTCATATACTTACTTTGTATACCGTAAATCATTATTGAAAAGCTACTTATAAGCAATCGAATCGCTAAAACAAACATGCCCATAGTAGATACGTAAGTTATAGTAAAAAAGTATAGTTGTGCCTATTAAATCCGTAATAGTAGTAATAATACTGATTATACAAATAGTTTTTGGGTGCTGATTCTTCCTAAGAATTGGTGTTGAATTTGACAAGTGCTCGTCTGGGTAGCACAAAAAATATGACTTTTTAAGTATTTTTCTGTAATCCTTTCACATACTAATTTTAAACACGGTAAAATCACTTCTAAAAAGTTAAAAACAAGCAAGCTGATTACTCTTTCCGATCCTTAATGTAGGACTTAATTGGAGAGTTGATCATATTCATAAATATAAAACATATTTTTCGTATTTGTCATTCTTTTTCAAATTAAAATTATTTGTATTGATGTTCTATTAATAATAATCAAGAGAGAGATGGACAAAATTAAGAAAAATAATTTTGGTGTTTTAGGAAACAAACATCATATTAACTACTTCAACTAACTTTGTTAATTTAATCAAGTTAAGAAAATAGGTCTTACACTAAGAAGCAAAATGAGTACTACATATTAGATAATCATGTAAAACACAATGCTCATCGTATGATTACTAATGGGGCTATGAACCTTTTGCTTGGTGGGATATGTAATGGGAGCCAGACTCCCACTTAATTAGATCTTTCTCTGATATGGATTAGTTTCATAACCTTGTTATTATGGAAAAAAAAAAATAGAAACGTATGGTGGGTTTGGTTGATTCTGTAACTGTAGAGTTTTTTTTTTTTTTAAGAAAAAAGTCAGTTTGAATTATTATTCTGAAAAATTACAAATCATGAATATTGTAGCTTAATTTTGGAGATTGAGTTTCAATGTCAAGGCATTACAGTAACATAAAAAACCCTTCCTATAGAGGGAGGGTTGCTAGTTTGGTTTTTTTTTTTTTTTTAAGATATTATTATCTAATTAGGTCACTGGACAAATGCTGGTTTGTTTTTAGAATATATTCAAACGTTGTTGGACTTAATTGAGAGTAACTCTCTTAACCCTAATTAAATTCAAGACCCGTGTTTAAGTGACCAAAGCTCATTTGACCAGTGCTAACAACCGTTGCTTTGCTGGTTTGATTTTGTGTGCATGCATTTATAGTTGTCCATATAGTAATAATAATAATGAAAAAAAAAAATGGGAGACAAAGATAAGATAAGCCGTGAAGGGAAGGAGGGCCCTAGCATGAACTCAACAGTGTGTGATATGGAAAACATATGCAAGTGGCCCTGACCCACTCGTGTCCCTTTCCCTCTCTTCTCACACAACGCAACACACACACACACACCTCTCTCTCTCTCTACCCACAACGCTCTCTCTCTATATATGCATGTCCATTATTCACACCCATTGAATCCTCCTTCACCCCTTCATCATAAGCCATCCCTTTAATATTATATATATATATATATATATATATAGTGGCTTGATTATATCAGGAAAGTTGGTTAAGTGGAAGGAGTTAATCCTTAACAATGTGACGAATCAAAATTTAAATTCTTATTGAAAGATGTGTCAGTATTTAGTACTTGACGATATTTTTGTTTATTAGTGGATATTGTGTTGGATTCTATCGGATTTAAAACTTCTTTATGTTATTAGTGTTTGCCCTTTATTTTTTATAAAAAAAAATTGTTTAGATTAAGCAATATTGACTGTGATCTGCCTTTAAGTTTGCCTCTGCATGCCATTCATCCAAACCAATATATATAACAGCTTTAATTTACTACTAATCAAATTATGTTCAAATTTATTTATTTATTTCTAGATCGATATCCTTGCATCGTTAATTACACCGTTAAGTTATTAACTGTGCCGGTTAATTGAATACTACCTCTGGTCCTAAATATAAGATCTAGTTGACTTTATTTAGAGAGATTAAACAAAGTTAAATAAGTTATTTAATCATATAGTATGTTGTGTATGATTAAATTATATATCTTTTTTTTTTTGCCATAGATTAAATTATACATCAGTTAAACAAATTAGCTTGAAAGAAAATGATAAATATAAATATATTAAAATAATTTAATTGATTTCTTTAATCTCTCAAAAAAAGGTCAATTATGTCTTATATTTGAGAAAGAAGGTCATACATGAATTGTTCGCTAGATAGTCTCTGCTCTCTATTGAATTCATATTTTCCTGCACAGTCAGACGGGGATTTTTCTTTTAATGATAAGTCACCTGACCGTGTGAATATTAGTGTCGAACTAAAACTCATATATATTTGTTCAAAAAAACTCCTATATATATTCAGCTTGGCAAATTATGGATATAGAGACTCAAAATTAGGAATATAAATTAGAGGACGACGAAGAACAAGCCTGAAGCTTTGGATGCTTTTATAAAGATGTGTGAAAAGTCAACGTCGTGAAATGTGATATAAAAAGTCAACTGCTTTTTCAGAGGCATTACCTTTACTGTCTTTATATATGCTTAGCTTGTTGGATCCTTATGAATAAAGGGAATTAAAGAGGGTAGGCAAACACTTTCATCAATTGTGACCAATTGGTTGGTGATGTGGTCGATCCATATAATATTCCATCTTTATCTTTAACACAAGATTATATAATAATCAAACATATGTTGTGCTTTATTATTACTTTCATATGTAGGGTTTAGATTCTATATGTATAGCCAAACTTGAAACTCTTTGACTTACTCAACACTTCATCTTCTATCAAAGCTTTTGGATTCTCTGTAATCACGAAAAGCAATTAGTGTTGCTTAAGCCATTATCTCATATATAAGCTTTTGGATTCTCTGTAATCACGTAAAGCAATTAGTGTTGCTTAAGCCATTATCTCATATATATATATATATATATATATATATATTCCATTAAATTAATTAACCTATCTTCTTCCTTAGTAGCTAGTTACATAAGACTGATGAAAATCCTAGGTATGCATGCGGCGTTATTAATTTCGTATCAGTGACTTCATCATGACAATGCACGTGAAATTATTACTACGTTTAATATCTATGTATAATAGATTTCCCTCATTATATATACGTATACAAAACTTGTAATAATATGGATAAACTATAATTACATGTACCACATGATCATGGAGATAATTTGAACTATTAGCCTTCCACACACTCACACTGATTTAATCAAACCATTGATTCAGTAGATGTTGGTCTTTGCCTTCCACTACGTTGGCACCTAGAACATATTTCATTTGATCCTTAATATAAGAAATGTTTACCTAATATGATTAGATTAAAGAAATTAATTAATATGACATTAATTTTTTAAAATATCCTAGTTATCTTTCGTAATTTTCTCATTTCCTCTCCTATAATGGTATATTAGGAAAATATTGATATTATTTAGAACCATAATCAGTTCACTAAATATGCCTTATGATAAGGACCAGATGGGGTATGTACCTCTTTGCATTGGTTTCTTACCAGCAAGTTGGTCTTAGTATCCTTTGATCCCTTATTAGTTGGATGGAAGTTTGGACAGTTTTCATAGTTGCATTTAAAGTTTTTTATGTTGTCTTGTAAGCTTTCTTAATACAAAGCGTGTGTTTGGTACGTGGCTATCTTACAAAAAAAAAAAAAAAGGAGAAAAAAGTGAAAAAATCCCTCATTGGCAATTTATTTATTAAATGGGACCTTCGTGTGCAGATTATCTCCCACGTATGCATAATATCTTCCCTAGTGTGCAGATGATCTTCCCTGTGTGCAAAATTCTTCTCTATACGTGTGTAGAAATCTTACTTACGTGTGCAGAAATCTTCCCTCCGTGTGCAGATATCTTCCCTCCATGTGCAAGATATCTTTCCATATCTCATTTAGCAAATAAGTTGTCAATAAAGTCTTTTTTAACAATTCTCCCAAAAAAAATGTACAGGCAAACAAATATATATATTATTGATTTAGTAATAAAACTTTGCATGTCTATAAAGGGCTCATGAGTACGATATATATATATATATATATTATAGTTTACTGGTGCAGCGGGGGGTGTGTGTCTTTATCATTAGATATATGTATATATAGTTACTAATAATTAGTTACTTCCATTTTGCTTTTTGGAAGCATAAATATGTATCGGTAATAATTATGAGAAGCATTTGGCCATCTACTATGTTTCCACAAACACCTAAGAAATAATAGCACTTACCACACACACATCAAGATATATATAAAAGGTGGTTGCCATAAATTTATCGATCTGTTTTTTTTCCCTGTCTAGTGCACTTTAATTTGAAATATTCATCATTGTTTTAATATCTGCGCTTATAATCCTAAAAATAAACTCTATTCTCCTTTAATGTAAGTGTTTCTCCGATGTATCGTCCTAACGTGAGCGAGACATTAAAAATAAGATCAACAAGAAATAAGAATTGTTTTTTTTTTTGGATAATTAATCTGCAGGTTCTTATAGTTTCAACCAATTTTTAATTAGGCCCCTATAATTTTTTTTCTTTTTATCAAGTCCTTATACTTTCACCTGTTTTTATTCAGGTCCTTGTAGTTATTTTGTTTTTTATCAGGTCCTTATTATTTCACCAGATTTCTAAATGGGACCTTGAAGATTTTTTAAAAGTTTAATTTATTACTTTAATTGAAATTTAAATAAATGAATAATATTAAAATATAATTTATAAACAATAATTAATATAGTTTTTTTTCTTTATATCAAGTCCTTATACTTTCATCTGTTTTTAATTAGGTTCTTGTATTTTTTTTCCTTTTTATCAAGTCCTTATTGTTTCACTGGATTTTTAATTGGGTCCTTGCAGGGTTTTTTTGATTCTAATTTACTAATTTAATTGCAAGTTAAATCAATGAATAATATTAAAATATAATTTAAGAATAATACATTTAAATTAATAATTATATAATTCAAAAAATAATTAATAGGGTTAATTATTAATTATTAATTAATTAATTATAGTTCTATTTTATTTTTAGAGAAATTTATTGTTATAATTCAAATTTTATTATTCCTCATAATTTTTTAATTAAACATATATTTATATTATTTATTATTTATTTTAATTTTTTTATCTATTTTTAAAATTATCTGAATTATAATAATAATAATTTTTTTCTAAAAAATGAATTGAATTATAATTATTTAATTAAGAAGTAATAATTAATTATATTAATTATTTTTTAAATTATGTAATTATTAATTTAAATGTATTATTCTTAAATTATATTTTAATATTATTAATTGATTTAACTTGCAATTAAATTAGTAAATTAGAATCTAAAAAAACCTGCAAGGACCCAATTAAAAATCCGGTGAAACAATAATGACTTGATAAAAAGGAAAAAAAATACAAGAATCTAATTAAAAACAGATGAAAGTATAAGGACTTGATACAGAGAAAAAAAAAAACTATAGGGACCAAATTAAAAATTGTTTAAAACTATAAGGACTTGTATATTAATTATCCTTTTTTTTCATATTCAACTCTGAATAATATTAATTAATCTCCATAGTCTTAAATAAGTCTGAGTCAAAATTGTTGACTTGCAATAATGGGCAAAGTGAAATTACACATACGGCTATATAATTAATATGCTTGCATGCACATAACGAATAATGTAGGTTAATCTTTCTGGAGGGCTTTAAAATTTAAATATGTACAAGTTTCATTCGTTTGATCTTTTACCAAATAAATCCAAACAATAAGGTGGTGATAAATTATCTATGATAATGAATTGTTCGCCAATAATGTAGCGAGGCGCTTTTAATTTTGAGAAAAGTATCATTTTTATTTTGAAAGTTTTGCCTTAAAGTTAGTGGGCACCCGAAAGTTTTTTCTGAATCGTTTTTGCCTCCGAAAAGCTTACAAAATGTAGCATATTTGCCTTGACCTTATGGCAGCACCAACTGTAACCGTTTAAATGATACAATGGCTTCCAAATTGACATGGAGGAGTTGGAGGTGGCATATACATAAACAACTTTTATAAATCAATTTGTTTGCTTTAAATGAATTTACAACATCTGTAAATCGATTTATTTGTTTTAACATATACATTGATTTAAACAAACACCCACACATAACATTGGATTTGGATACAACTTACATTCCACATTAACAATGCCCTTCCACAAACCTTAAAAACCAAACACAAAATGAAAAAACAAACAACACCCAAGTCAAGACTAATCCACAAATTGCAAGCGCCAATCTACCATCAACCTTCTTCATAACCGAATACATGTCTGAAATTTTTGCTTGAACATTTCCACCTACCTTATCATAAACTCTTCTCCTCCGCATTAGATTCTCATCATATAATTTATTCACATAGCCAATAAGCTCGTTTATCACCTCAGTTAACCTCTCACCTATTTCATCATCATGCTATTGGAAGAACCCACAACCACTACCCTACACATTGCTCCACATCATCCAGGACCATTAATAATATACAAATAATTAACTTTCATCAGTTAAATAAATACTAACATACTTGTTGATAGTTTCGACAGCCAAAGAATGTTCTCCTTGTGTTTTGCTCAGTCCATGACATACACAAAGGAACCACGACTCCACAGTGACAGATCCTCGCCGGTCTATCATATTGCAACTCTCGTCCTCCATGTCTTAACTGCGGCACCCTCCGCTTCCTGCCAATCATAGAAATTGCCGTCAACTCACCCATTTCTTCTCTTCTCTGTTCGACCACCTCTGGTTTCATAGATCGATTGGGATTTTTGGAGCAAGAACCCTTTTTCTTTTTTTGTAATTTTTCAGTCCACTCAATTTTTAGTTGGCAATAGACAAACCATGTGTATCAAACTTGAAAGCATGCCTAGTGTTTCTTCCGATGTGGCAAACGTCTGTTGGTGCTATCGTGAGGTCGAGGCAAATATGCTACGTTTTGTAAACTTTTGGGACAAAAATGATCCAGAAAAAACTTTCAGTTGCCCACTGCTCATAAGGAAAAACTTCCAGGGCAAAAATGATACTTTTTCCTTTAATTTTAATCTGACAACCACTGCATATGTAATAAAGTGAGAAAAATGTCTCATAATAAGCACTATACACAGTGAAGTAATCCAATCTGAACACTTTGTGATAGGTAAATAGAAAGATTTTGGATAAAAATAGATTTTGCGAAGAAAAAAGTAATACTATGCATTAACGGTAATGTGGTGTTTGGATGAAATTAAGCAAAATCATGATTTCACATGAGAAAAAAAATGCTTTTCTAATTGTCAGCCAGAATTAATTCTAAGCATAAATTCATGGATAGATTTCAAGTTTTATATTTAATACAGACAAATTCATTGGGAAGATTCAACTCTATACTCTGTAAGTGGAAAAAAAGAGATAGCTGTTCAAATTCATTAAAAAATTTACATTCCAATTATAAGTATATGTGGTAAAATCAAATTTAGATGAAATAAATAAAATTGTTGTTTTGAAAGTTTTTTTTTTAATGACGAAGGATTAAAATTAAAACGCATGGCATAAAACAAAATGTTGCAATTTGGTGTAAGTAAATATTTGTTTAGATTAGCGGTAAAAACTACTTTTTTAATATGATTTACCTCAATATTTATGAACGAACTTTTATAATACTAACTCAAACAGATTATGTATTTATTTGAATTAGTGGTAGAATATCTGACGTGATTTATAATGTATAAAATAAATATATGAAAAATATATTTGTACTGAATTATGTGAGTGTTTGGCATCACTTATTTTAGGATAATAAGTCCTTATTATGTAAGTCGAGATAAAACTCCTCTCATATACTTACCTCATATACCGTGAATCACGATTTATAAACACTTATTGTTCAAAAATAAACTATTCCAAACTAACAATATATCAACCTACTTTTTCAACTTGAACTCAAACCGACCTAAAATTTATACATGGAGTAACTCAATGAATGTAAAAAACTTTTGGGGTTGCATTAAGTCAAATCCACCAAACCTGCAAAGCTTTAATTCCCAGCACAGCAAATATTTGTCGGATTCTTTTTGTCCCTGGGATATATCATGGATATCACACCATCTCATACATGCATGCATGTGTATATATATATATATATGGTGGCACATCATATCATCACATATTTATATAATAATAACAGTAATAATATAATGAAACAAGCCGTGGTGGAGGGATATATAGAGAGAGAAGCTACACTGTGCTACCCCATCTTTTTGCTGTGGAGAGAGAGAAGAGCAGAGACGGGTCTGCAACATGGACAACACTTGAAGCTTGTTTTGTTTTGTGTTCCTCATTTTCTATGACAATATAAATAACCACTTTTTATTTTTGTGAAACATCAAACATATCAAAGAGCCCAATAAACAATCCAGCATATCAGATAGATATTAAGGAACAGCCAAAGAAACTGGGATAAAGTATATACTATTAGGCTCATGTTTTATGCAGGGTTTCAGATAAATATACAGTCACTTATGAACAGGACAGTCTTGAAATATATTTGCGTCTGTGTGTGGGGTATTTATCATTCAGATAAATGTTTAAGAAATTACGTAAGTATTTTTCTCCTAACAATACAAAAAGAAAAGCCATTTTTGTTCTGCTTCCAGTACGCGCAGGGCTAAAGCTCTGTTCACTTTTTCTTTCTGCTGTAAATTTTCGCTTGCTGTTGTATTTTATTTTTTTTTGCATCCCACGTTTCCAATACTGAAAAGAGGAGAGAGATTGTTTAGATCAACTTTTAAAGGATTTATAAATATTTATATATATAAAATAATATAACACTTTCTCACATATTTATTTTATATATCATAAATTATAATTAAAAAATTGATTTTAAAAATTCCAATCCTGTTCTAAATGTACGTGAGATAGTGGGTCGCTGCGTCTCTAGGAAGAAAATATTTTTAAGTAAAAAAGTAAAGTGAACGAGGAGCCAGTAGCAGCTCGTTTGCCATTTGATTTCTTTCTGTAAAATATTTCCCAATTTTTTTAATTAATAATTTTTTCCCACTCAATTCGCATCAAGACACAATAAAAACACACAAATAGTCGTTCTTTGCTTGCTCGCTTGCTCTGGTCTGGCCCCTCGTTCCATCTCTCTCTCTTGGGTGTGGTTCTCTCTCTCTCTTGCTGGTTCTCTCTCGAGATTGGCGTCTAAGATAGAGACCAAGAAACCCCTTCTGGTTCGCTCTTTCTCCAAACTTAACAGATATTTTTTGAGGGAAATCTTCACTATCAGATGAAGGAGAGTGGAGGCTCTCTTGGAGAAGAGAGCCTGACCACAGAAGACGACCAAACCAAAACATACCACTAACCTCATTTTTCTGCTTCAAAAATCTTTCGCTCTCTGTTTCTTTGCTCTGTTCTTTTTTTTGTTTTTTTTGTTTTATGGCTCTTTCTATGCACAAAGATTCACCGAGCAAGCAGATGGATACAAGCAAGTACGTGAGGTATACGCCTGAGCAGGTGGAGGCTTTGGAGAGGGTATATGCAGAATGCCCAAAACCCAGTTCTTTGAGGAGACAACAGCTCATTAGGGAGTGTCCTATACTTTGTAACATTGAACCCAAACAGATCAAAGTTTGGTTTCAGAACCGCAGGTAAAAAAGCAGCTTAAGAGATTGTGGGTTTGTGTTTGTGTCGTGCTTGCTCATGAGTTCATTTTGAAGCTTTACTTTTTATGTGTTTCTTTTTTCACCTGGCTTCTTTTGCATCCGGGTTTTGGAGGAATGAAAGTAAGGGATAGATGTGAAACTTTTCACTTTAAATCACATAAATTTTTCTCCCTTTTTACGATAGAAAGTTTAGTCTAGTATTTTGTTTATCCTGTGAACTTCATACTACTCTTGTTGCCTTTCTTGAGAATCTGTTTCAGAGGGAAATGTTGGAAGAAAAAATGTATTTTTAGGACTAAATTTCCTTGCTTTGTTTAGGTTGCTCCCGGAGCAAACTTGTTCTTCTTTAAGATTCTTGTTTTTCAATGTTGTCTCCCCCTTCCTAAGTGCTGAAAGGTTGATCTTTTTTTCCGGCTACCTTTTTTTTTTCCTTCGCTTATGTTAAAAAAATATCATGATTCTGTTAGAGAAACATTTCTTCATTCTACAGATTGGTTTATCATCACCTTAAAGATGAAGATCTACTGGGAAAGTTACTTCGTTTTGTCATTTTCCTCCTGTAGATCTCAGTTCTTCTGATGAATGATATTATGTAGAAAGGATTAATTATTCTGAGTTGATTAAATGGGGGGATAGCGACAGCTGATCAATCACATTTTGCTGTTTCCACGCCTAATTTTTTTGTCTGAGTCATCATTTTGGTCATTTAATAATGTTTTTGTAGAAGTTGTAACAGAAATGTTTCCAGAAAAGCCATAAGTAAAAATGTTTATTATTTTAAACGTTTGAAAGGACAAGGGAGTTGTGAGGAGAACTGTTTGAACAGGAATGGAGAAGAAAAGGCTTGTGTTTTGTAGCATGAAGGGTAATTTTTTCGTCGGCAGAAAAGTTTTTAAATTTTTTTATAACTGGTATTTCTGATTTTAGGTAATTTTTACTTTAAATCCAAAGTCTTTTATTGATACATATTTATATCTTAATTTATACTTTATGTTTTTCAGTTATACATGCATGTTTTTCCAAATTGGAATGGTCGTTATGGATGTGATGAAAGGATAAGGACAGCTGATTTTGAGGCTTTTCCACTCTAGTTAATTTTTACTTTTGACTTTGTAACCTCTTGATCAATTTTCAATTTTAAAATTTTAGTTTTCATTTAAAATTTTAATGAATAAAATATTAATTAAAATAAGAAATATTTTTTATTTTGTCAATCCTTAAAATGTTTCATTTTCTCTCTGCTTGATTGCTGAATTTCTCATGCCATCCTAAAGGTGGAAACTATTTCATCCTAAAATAATTCCAATAGCATGCGTTGTTCTCCTTACTTTTCAACTCCTGCTTTAAGTGTTCATTTTCACTAAATGTAAATGTATCGTCTTGTTGATCGTTTTCCTACTGCAAGAGGGTATATAAGAAGATAATGATGGTATGATAACTAAGCATATGTTAGTGGATGCTATAATGATTCTGTCTTTCTTTTGTAATGACGATGTTTTTATTGAGTAAGCCATGGCCAAAATATGGAAGTGCTGTTGGTTTCATGATATTAGCCAAAGCTTTATTGTTCCTTCCAGGAATAGTCTAGTTACACGCTTCAACTGTTGAGAATGACCTATTAGTTTGTTATTTTATTGAATTGATCTATTCATTTCTTATTTTGGCTTTTTTGGCCTTCTTGCATTTTAATTTTTATACTAATATTAATTAAGATTAACTTATCATACTATTGTAAAGGCGAGAGGGCCATGCTACTGTTAGAATACATTTGTGCATGGAAGCCTGGTTGCAAACTCTTAATGCTATTTCCATTTTGTTGAGCAAAGATTATAAATGAGTGATTATGTTGTGCAGATGTCGTGAAAAGCAGAGGAAGGAATCTTCACGGCTACAGACAGTAAATAGGAAGCTCACTGCGATGAACAAGTTGTTAATGGAAGAGAATGATCGACTGCAGAAACAGGTGTCACATTTGGTCTATGAAAATGGATACATGAAACAACAGATACATACTGTAAGCCCTTTTGCTTTCATGTGATTTTGGTTGTTACCGTGTTTTCGTCTCATGCATTGGTTGGCTTACAAAGTATTAATACAGCCATTATAGTTCATTCTGTTAGAAGATGTTGGTCATTGGAGAATCTGATTTATTGGTTTCTTAACAGGTATCTGCTACTACTACAGACAATAGCTGTGAGTCTGTGGTAATGAGTGGTCAACAACAACAGCAAAACCCAACACCTCAGCATCCTCATAGGGATGCCAATAACCCAGCTGGGTAAATAACTTTTTATCCAATTTTTTTATAATGATGAAACCTGAGAGCATGGTTTTTCTATATTTTTTATTTATGTTTTCCAATTAATTATGACATAGGGGTATGACATGATCAACTTAAGCAAAAAGAAAAAAAAGTTCTCCATCTTGTGTTTTTATTTTACAAATGGATAGTAAACACCTAGGGAACTTTACCTAAGTTTTTTCTTTAAGTTCTTTGAGTGAGTTTACATGAGTTACTAAACCTTTCAAGTTTTCAGTCTTCTGGCGATAGCTGAGGAGACCCTGGCAGAGTTCCTTTCCAAGGCTACCGGAACTGCTGTCGACTGGGTCCAGATGATTGGGATGAAGGTGTGACTTTGTATTCTTATTTTGTTTATGCTTGTATATACCATTGGAAATTTTGTGATTGATGATATTTTGTCTTTCCTCGTTTTTTGTTTTCTGCATTATGTAGCCTGGTCCGGATTCTATTGGAATCGTAGCTGTTTCCCGCAATTGTAGTGGAGTTGCAGCACGAGCTTGTGGCCTCGTGAGCCTAGAGCCCATGAAGGTACACGTTGATGCAAGTTTTCTTTTTTTGTATCTTTGTTGTGCAGTGGAATTGTGTATTTCTTGATTAGTACATGATGCTTCATCTCAGGTATCTGATATTCTTAAAGATCGTCTATCTTGGTATCATGATTGCCGCTGCCTTGATGTGGCAAACTCATTCCCCACTGGGAATGGGGGAACAATTGAACTCTTGTACATGCAGGTGTAGTGCTTATGTTCATATATAAATTTTAAGTTCAACTGTAGCTTCACTTGTTAATTACACTCTACTTTGTTTGGCGGTTAATATGTAAAGTTTGGTTGGACTAATTTTTCAGACTTATGCACCCACAACATTGGCAGCCGCACGTGACTTTTGGACTCTTAGATACAGTACAAATATGGAAGATGGAAGTCTTGTGGTACTGAGAAAGACCTAACCTTTTATATTTGTTAATTTAGAATGTGATTCTTCTTGGTAATTGTTTTTTCTGTATGCCAATGTAGAATCAGATATCTTTGGTAGGCTGATTGCGAAATACTGAATTAGTTCCTTGTTGAGGTTGTTATGTAAAATGATATTAACGTCTTGAAATTACGCATGCAGGTATGTGAGAGGTCATTGACCTCTTCAACTGGTGGTCCCACAGGTCCTCCTCCATCAAACTTTGTTAGAGCTGAAGTGCTTCCTAGTGGTTATCTAATTAGGCCCTGTGACGGGGGTGGATCCATTATTCACATTGTCGATCATGTGGATTTAGATGTAAGGAGTAATATATGAAACATTTTCAATTAGATCTGTATTTTGCTACTACTGGCAATTTAATATTAAATCTGTTTCTGGCAGGCTTTTAGTGTTCCTGAAGTGCTGAGGCCCCTTTATGAATCATCGAAAATCCTTGCTCAGAAAATGACTATTGCTGTAAGTTTTCTTACATGGATCTATCTTGAGTAGATTTAATATCATTCATTCACATTTTTAACGTATTGTACAGGCCTTGCGACATATAAGACAAATTGCGCAAGAAACAAGTGGAGAAATTCAATATGGTGGGGGCCGCCAGCCTGCTGTTTTAAGAACATTTAGTCAGAGACTAAGCAGGTGAGGCCTTGCCTTCCTTGGTGCCAAAATTGTACACAACTTCATGCGCTTAAGCTTTTTGACTGACTAATAATTTTTTATAAACTGGTTTAGGGGCTTCAATGATGCTGTGAATGGGTTTGTGGATGATGGCTGGTCACTAATGGTTAGTGATGGTGCTGAGGACGTGACCATAGCCGTTAACTCATCTCCGAATAAGTTTTTTGGTTCCCACTATGGTACCTCAATGTTCCCTGCATTTGGAGGCGGGGTGTTATGTGCCAAGGCATCAATGCTGCTGCAGGTAACTCCTGAGCTTGAAAATCTATGAGGTCATAAATTATGGATTATACATATATACTGTGCCATAACTTCAAGATGGAATGCAGAATGTTCCTCCTGCTTTGCTTGTTCGCTTTCTGAGGGAACATCGCTCTGAGTGGGCTGATTATGGGGTTGATGCATACTCTGCTGCATGTCTCAAGGCTAGTCCTTACGCAATTCCTTGTGCAAGGCCTGGTGGCTTTCCCAGCAGTCAGGTCATTTTACCACTCGCTCATACTATTGAACATGAAGAGGTATTAGCTTTCTTCAACTTGTGGTGGTTGTTTATTCAAGTTACAATTCTTGATGATGGGTTTGTTTCTGTATTTTTACTCAACATATCTTTTTGTCAACCCCTACAATGGTGTGCAGTTCTTGGAGGTAGTTCGTATAGAGGGTCATGCATTTTCCCCTGAAGATGTGGCTCTTGCCCGGGATATGTATCTTCTGCAGGTAGAATTCTTTTTTTGTGCTGCCTGTCTAGCTATTTTGGTTAAGCAGAAAGTTACAATAGATTTTGAATGATTCTTATTACCTATTTGTTGTCTTCGATTTAATTTTGCAGCTATGCAATGGAATTGATGAGAATGCAATTGGATCGTGTGCTCAACTTGTGTTTGCACCTATTGATGAATCCTTTGCTGATGACGCTGTCTTACTTCCTTCTGGATTCCGTGTCATACCATTGGATCCTAAAACAGTTTAGTGTTGTTTCTCAGCTACTGTTTTTTGGGTTACGTGGTTATATTCTTTGTAGTTGAAAGAGGAACTCAACTTTTATAAATGTTTGGTTTTTGCTTCATTTAGCCTACAACATGGAGGGGTCTAAAATTATTGCATGCCTAATGTTGGTAGAACACAAGTGTGTGCATTGATGATTGAGTGCTTGTTTCCGTTTCTTTTGAATCTCAGAGTGGAACAGCAGCAAATAGAACTTTGGATCTGGCATCTACACTTGAAGCTGGATCTGGCAATGCCCGAGCACCCGGTGACACTGATCCGAACAACTACAATCTTAGGTCGGTCCTTACTATTGCATTTCAATTTATGTTTGAGAACCATACGCGGGACAATGTGGCTGCCATGGCTCGCCAGTATGTGCGTAGTGTTGTGGGGTCTGTTCAAAGAGTTGCCATGGCTATTGCTCCTTCTCGGCTAAGCACCCAGCTCGGACCAAAGTCTCTTCCTGGTTCTCCAGAGGCTCTTACTTTAGCACGATGGATCTGCAGAAGCTACAGGTCAGTCTCTGATTGCAAAAGAAGTTTCATTTTTGCTGAGATATATTACTCCCTCTTGAAACTTTTGATTTTATTATACCTTTATGTGAGATTATTCATGTCTATATTTTTTTAGGATTCACACTGGGGGTGAGATCTTTAATGTTGAGTCCACGGCAACTGATGCAATCTTGAAGCAACTTTGGCATCATTCAGACGCAATCATGTGCTGCTCTGTGAAAGCAAATGTAAGCCTGTTAATGCTCACTTATCATCGACATCTGACTTGTTAATCTGTGAGACCACTGACTTGAGAGAAATTTATTGCAGGCATCCCCAGTTTTCACCTTTGCAAACCAGGCTGGACTTGACATGCTTGAAACCACTCTTGTGGCCCTTCAAGACATAATGCTTGATAAAGTTCTTGATGAAGCTGGCAGGAAGATTCTCTGCTCCGAGTTCGCCAAGATAATGCAGCAGGTCAGTGCATAGTAGTAACACAAGATTAGTTTTAGTATTAGTAAAACACAAGAGGTAAGTTTCTGTAATTTTGGTGAATTGTCCAATAGTTTTTGAATCTGTTATTATCTTTTTGTTTTCAGGGGTTTGCTTATCTGCCAGCTGGAATATGCGTGTCGAGCATGAACAGGCCAGTGTCGTATGAGCAAGCCATTGCCTGGAAAGTTCTGAATGATGATGATTCTAATCACTGCCTTGCCTTCATGTTCGTGAACTGGTCTTTTGTCTGATGGGAAGAAGGGAAAAAAAAACCAGCTTTATGATATAATAGTAGTAGCTGCTACCTATCTCTAGTTATGTCGAGAACGAACTTAATTACCTTAGACATCTTATGTTTTAATGTCAGGATTTCAAAACTCTGGATTTATGCTGTTTTAGCCTTTTGCTTTTATATATCTATGCTTTAGTAAGCTTAGAATTCCTTGTTAGTTGTGAGAACCTTAATATATATATAATTATATTAGTACTATTTTGAATTAATCCTGGATGCTTTGAACCGTGCCTTGTTGCCGTCAAAGGAACATGCTATGTGTATTTTTGTTATCATTTATGAAAGACTTACAAGTGTTTATTATGTACATAAGTGGATACAACATTTTTCTACATATTGTAATTATTTTTAGTGATTCTAATCACAGTTTCAAATGAGTGCCATTTAATACTATTTAGTTACAGAGTAGGTATCAAAATGATTCCTTTGTTGAATGATATTCTAGTGGATTCCTTTGTTGACGGATGCTCTTGCCAGTGACTTGTGGCAAGTCTAGTAGCATGAAAGCTGCGTTCTATAAAGATCCGATTCTATAAAGTCTCTCTAATTTAAACAACATTAAAAAGGTTATATTCTTTATTCACTCAAAGATCTGATTTTTTTTCTTGTCCAAGAATAAAGATCTCATTTTTCTTGCCAGCAACGTAAAAGAGTGAACTTTACAACGTTACATGACCAATGTACGAGTGTACGTGAGGGAGAGAAGAGGAGGTAATTCTATTGGGTGTGAAGATCTGTGGGGCCCACAAAATCTGAACTAGCCTCAGCGTTTGGAATTTGGGCAACATTAAACATTGGGGTCAAAGGTGGTGGTGACGACATCGTTTCAGATCGGCCCTCACGCCTGTACAACCCTGACCCTATGCCATTGCTGTTCCCTGTTTGGCAGGCCAGTTTCGTCACTTTTTTTATTTCTTTGCTTATTTCACTAATTTGTGTTTTTGTCGTTTTATGTACCGTCTCCAATAATTATTGCATTCACCGGCTTGATGACAAATGAATACGACTTCGTTTTGAATCTGGTTTTATTGTGGCTGTGCGCTAAAGACAATTAGGTAAGGCTCTGTCCCTAGAGGGCCCTGTTTGGTGTCCATTTTTGTCCCTTTCTTTGGTTCCAGTAAGGACTTTGGACGTATTACTGTTGCCCCACCCAGTACCCTTACCTTATTAGTTTATTTAACCGGGAAAAAGGGGGAATTATTGCGCAATCTATATATAAATAATCTAAATCACTGAAATTTTGGATTGCATGCTCACTTTGTTGTGGATGACAAATGAAATTGGTGATTTGTAATTGAAGTTGAATAGAGTTTTTTTTTTTTTTTTTTTGAATTACAAGGACAAGAGTAGAAAAACTCTTGAGACCACTACGGGTCAAAGAAGAAAACATACATCAAAACCAAAACAAAGAAAGGAACACTGTTGGCCCAAAAACTCAGCTGAGATCAGCTAACAGTTGGATTGAACAAAAGTCGGGTGGGAAATGTAAGAGATACATATCGTTGGTCAAATCTAGGGCCCTCTTAGCCAGTGCATCGGCACATTTAAGGGCTTCCCTGTGACAGTGGTGAATCTCTAGGTCCCAATCCCTGTAGATTAATTTCCTAACCTCTGCCACCTCGTGCTGAAGCGGATGATAATGATCCCTTGTCTGGTATAGCAGTTGAATTGCTTCGAATGAGTCAGTGTATAGCTTGATCCTTCTGAAATTCCTGGATTTGCAAAGTTGTAGGCCAATGTTGATAGCTTGTATTTCGGATGCAGTTGAGCCATAACTTGAACCCGTGTTCTGCTGGAAGCCCCCAATCCAAGCTCCTGATTTGTCCCGTACAACTCCGCCCACAGCAGAGTTTCTATTTGGTAAAATTGTGAAAAAATCCTCGTTAGCAACTTATTTATCAAATGGAACCTTCGCGTACAGATTATCTTCCATGTGTGCAGAATATCTTCCTTGGTGTGCAGATGATCTTCCCTATGTGCAAAATTCTTCCCTATACGTGTACAAAAATCTTCCCTACGTGTACAGAAATCTTCCCTCCGTGTGCAGATATCTTCCCTCCATGTACAAGATATCTTCTCAGGTCCCATTTAGCAAATAAGTTGTCTATGAGGTCTTTTTTAACAATTCTCCCTTTCTATTTTGATATTTGTTGAACTGAGAAAGAGTTATTGGCATTTTTATCCTATAAGTTGTCATTAAAGGATAATTTAATAAAAATGACGTGGATAATATATGGATTGTCAATTTCATATATATTTTTTAATTAATGATCAAAATTAATTAAAATAACGATCAAGATAAAATTAGTCATATCTTAACACTTTGGGAAAACCTGCCTGTGAAAAAACTTTATGGCAAATTTACCCCCCGGATCTTTTTGTTTTTGGCCAATGGTAATAAATCTGTATCTATCAGTGTACGTTGGTGGTTTTATAACTTTTGTTGAGAACTCTAAAGTGGGTCCTACGGGTCCTGAGCTACATTTATATTTAATTGAAGTACAAGGACGAAAGGAAACGGGGTGAGTTTTTTTTTTTTGAACCTTGAAATGGGGAGAGAGAGGTGAGAGTATAGTGGGCTACACGTACCTTGGTACAAAGTACAAACCTACGAATGTAATGAAACATGACATGTATGTTGGTATATATTATTAGTAGCATGAAGCAGAATGATGCATGTACCATGATAAAATGATTATATGGCACCACCATATCATACATGTATATACAGTAAGGGCCCACCTAATTAACCACACGCCATACACTTCCATTTAATTTTGTTGTTTCCTTTTTAATGCCTTGAGATGCCGGGCCTTGTAAAGTTGAGTGGGGATGAGGCCACTTTTACAAGTGGAGCAATAGATCATATATTTAGATCAAGCCTCTGAAATCCGCCAGCGCACTATGGTGTGTTGGCATGATATGAGGTTTATGTGCCTTAATATTCGGGTTTGATCCCAGTCCGCACTCACCGGAGTGCTACTAAAAAAAAAAGTTCTTAAAAAAAAAAGAATAGTGACCCAGTTTGCTCCCGGATCAAACCGGTTTATTGGTCAGTTTGTCGGTTTCCGGTCTAAACTGGTCGGTCTGGATTTCAAAACCCTGATTACGTCATAATTTTCTTTTTTAAATTTACCATTCATGAATTATATACGTGTGATTTGATATAAATAAATATATGTATAACATGTCGTCTGATATGATATATTGTTTTTTTTTTAAAAAAAAGAAGGGTTTAAAAATGGAGATGTAGGAAGGGGAAAGAGTGAGAAGATAAAATATAAAAAGAATACTTTTTTCTGTTGTAATGTTAAGGGTTAATGTGAAATTTGTGTAGAAAGTTTTCGTTGGGAAGCAATACTGCTTCAGAAGTTTTTTTAAATTCAATGTCGTCATGAAAGTTTTAAAAAATATCAATGTTGCTTTATATTATTAAAAAACTAATGTTGATCATTAAAAATTTATCGTTGACTATTAAATTTTTAACGATGAGAGGCAACATTGCTTCATTTTAACACTTCCGGGATAACATTGAACCTAAAAAAACTTTTAGGGTAACATTACTCTTCAACGAAAACTTTTGAAACAAAATTGTACCTTAATTCTCCTCAACAAAAACTTTTGGAACAAAATTGTACCATAATTCTATTTTAAACTTTGTTGTAAGTTTGTCCTTAAAATTTGACTCACTACAACTCATGCTTGGTAGTTTAATCATTTAAAATATTGGTCTTTATTTTTTAAAAATTAAAATTTATGTACTAAGTTTAAATGAGTCAACCTAGGATCAAAATGCAAAGATAGAGATCGGGAAAATCACTTTTAGATTCCAAGCAAGCAACATATTATCAAAAAGGTCTCTATTTACAATTTTTTTGGGTGTATTCATAATCTGTTAAGTGTGTTTTACAACCTCCAGAAACTTTTCTGATAATATGTTGCTTGTTTGGGACCTTTGAGTGATTTTCCCTAGATCTAAAGCCAGGTCCAAGTGAAATTAATGAGAGAGAGAGAGAGAGAGAGAGAGAGAGAGAAGGAAGGGAGGAAGCGTGAAGCGGGGCTTGTTAGTATATTTGAAGGAAAATGGGGAGTGATCTTTTTTTGTGGCAGCCTTGCAGGTTTCTTAAATTTGTGGAGCAGAGCACAGAGGCCACAAGTTTTTTTGTCTCTGTTTTCGATGGGGAAATCAAACGGGGGGCCCTAGCTTCACTCTTGAACTTGATAGGGCTATCACCATCATTGTTATTAGGGTTAGGGTTTAATTGGAGGAAGCAAACAAATGAAGAGTGGTTTCAGTGCCACCCCTAGATTACTCCCTTGTGGTTTTTGAGGGGTTCCATGAAGTAGGATATTGGTATAGGGTTTCTCAAACTCAATACGCCACTAAGTCCCATTGGTTTATTTATCTATGAACAAACATGTTTGTAATTAGTTAGCATGTTAAGTAGGGAACGGTGAGAATATTCCAAAACTTGATGTTATTGGTTTGGTTGTTTGTTTTCTTCTGCAGAAGGAGTAGGGTGGTGCCAGGGTTAATGATGATTTCTTTGGTTTTGGGATTTTGTGTTGGACCATCTCTCTACTTTTTCATGCCTCCTTCTAATATCTATTATACATTACTGCTCCTTTCCCTTTCATGCCCATCTCTCTCTCTCTCTCTCTCTCTCAAATGACTCAAACTTTATTTGCTTGCATGTTGCTTGAGATATAATGAGATGTCCTTTTTAAAACTTAGGTTTAACTTTTTAACATAACCAGCATCTTAAAATATTTTTCACTATCTTAAAATAATTTTTATTATCTCCAGTATCAAAAGTATTATTTTAGTGACACTTATTTGAGAACACTCCTAAAATTATGGTTCCGGTCCAAACTATAGTTTTAAGAGAAAATCAAATTCAAATCCCAACTAATAAAAATAATATAAAAAATTCTTATATAAATTATAGGATTTTTCTGATATTATTTTTCTTAACTGAAATCTTAGTGTGATTATCCCTCATTTTAAAAGTAAGGTAGCCAAACATCTTTTCAAAACACTCCAAACTGTATCCTTTGTAAATAGTTAGTCAATAATGCATCATTTTTCACTTGAAAAATAAAACACTCCAAACTCTTTTTTTTTTTGAATAATATACTGAGATACAGTAAACCTTCAGGAGGTTACTACAAACAAAAAACTAGATACCGTAAACTCCTTCAACCCTTATCACCGACCGCTTCACCAAATGAAGGAGGTGGGTGATCAAGAAGAACAAAGTTTCCCGAGATGCTGTGAGCTAAACTCGCCAAGTGATCCGCAAGGGTATTCTGCTCCCTGTAGACATGATCAATAAGAACCCTCCAATCTTTGACCATCCATAACTTCGCATCCTCAATGACCTCTCGGTATGGGTGATTAATATCACATCCCCTAGTGAGAAAAGATACGGTCTGGAGACAATCAGTGCGGATTAAAACTCGTTTTAAATTCCTGGTCCAGCAAATCTGAAGCCCTTGGATAATGGCTATAATTTCCGCCACCACCGGAGGCACACTCCAAACTCTTAACACCGTGGTTTTGAGGGTGGAAACCAGTGTTTTTGAGAAGTTATTTTTTTTTCTTTTTAAAAGTTATTCTCTAAAATATACTTTTTAAAATCACTTTTTTTACCCTTCTTTTCAGATTCTTCAAAAGTTAATACAAAATCACTCTTAGGGTGTGTTTGGTTTGAGGGGAGGGGTGGGAAAGAAGGGTTAAATTACCTTTTTGAGTTGAATGTATTTAAAATTTTTGTGGGAACCCAAAATTTAAAAAGAATAAAAGATAAATTTTGAGCGGGAATTCAAAATTTAAAAGAATGAGAAAGTAAATTTTGGGTTTGTTCGGTCCAAAATTATAATTTATCTCCCCTTCCCTCCCCTTAAACCAAACACACCCTTAATGTTTTAAATTTAAGGTACTCGTCAGTATTGAAAAAAAATACATTGACTTGCAGTAAAATTGCATAAAAAAACTCCTTTAGAACATTAGATGCCACTAGAAAATTCTTTAGTCGGATGGATACAGCTTACCTTTGAAACTATGGAAGATCTATTTGGTGTTGATTATTTTTCAGATTATGGTCTTACCCACAAATGGTAACAGTAAGAGAGAGTTTGGTAATAAAAATGAAGGGGGAACAATGATGGGAGAGGTGGCTACAAGAATTTAAGAGGTGGAGATTGTAGGGGATCTGCTTTAGAGACAGAGAGAATCAAAAGAATTTAAGAACAACAAAAATGGTACAAATTAAAGTAGATCTGCTGGGTACTTACTATTATGATGAAGATAGGTAAGTACAAGGGCATAAATGCAAGCTAGCAGCCTCATCAAAAGGACTTGCTACTTTCATGAGACCAAATAAATTAAGGGCACCGCTTCATCAGATCATTTAGGGATCTTCAACTAAATCTTATTTTTCACTTCCCATTTCTCTTCTCCAATAAAGATGTCACATGAATGAAAGTGAATGTTTTTGTTTTGAATTGAAGAATGAGGCAAAAATCTCTACTACTACTGTTTACGTGATAAGAGCTCTTATCGCTAATGCCAATTTGAATTGGTGAATTAATAAATTTACGTAATTTAAAACACATGTTTTTTACTTTAATATTCTATCTTAAAATAAACAAAATGCATCTCTCCAATGTATTACATAGAAACAAGTCCCACGATTCGTAACGTATAATACTCCCTCTGATTCTAATTATAAGATAAAGTTGATTTTTTTGGAGAAATTAAAGAAGCTAATTAAATTACTTTAGAGTGTTTATATTTTTAGTATCCTTAGATTATATATTAGTTTATTATTCAAATTAATTAGTTTGGAGAAAAAAAATAAAAATATAAATACTCTAAAGTAATTTAATTGGCTTCCTTAATTTCTCCAAAAAAGTCAACTCTTTCTTATAATTAGGACTGGAGGTAGTAGTATTATTTTTTTAAAGTTATACTCCTCCTTTCCTTAATATATAAAATATATTTAAGGAATTGATGTTGTTCATAAATATAAGACATAGTTTTCATATTTATCTATTTTTTTTCTAACTTACCCTTATTGATGCTTCAATACTTAATATAAGATATATTTACCCAATTTGATTAGATTAAAAAAATAGTTAAGTTAGTTAACATGACATATATTTTTTAAGACACCCTAACCATTTTCCTAATATACTGTTTAATATATTTATATAATATAAAATAAATATTTCTTAGCACTCAACTTTCAAAATAATGATAATTTTAATTCAAGAAAAAGAAATTTAAACTATTTAAATCACGTTGGGTGTGTTTGGTTTGAGGGGAGGGGAGGGGAGGGAGGGAATGAGAGGGTAGGTAAATTACCTTTTTGGGTTGAAAGAATTTAAATTTTGGGCGGGAACCCAAAATTTAAAAAGAATGAGAAAGTAAATTTTGGGCGGGAAACCAAAATTTTAAAAAATGAGAGGGTAAATTTTAAGTTTCTTTTGTCCAAAATGGTAATTCCCCTATCCTCCCCTCCCCTCCCTCCCCTACCCTCCCCTCAAACCAAACACACCCTAAGATCCACAGAGGATTCCCTATGAATACTGTGCATGCCATTTGACTTTGGGGGCAGCTTTTACAAGAAATAGTTTTTATGATTTCTTTTTAAGAAATGGTTCTTTTAAATACGTGCGTAAAGTAGGCCCCACCGGATAAGAAAAGCCCAAGATCTTAATGATATTTGGGCCCATGACAAACGTGATATGTTCTGGTTGACTTTTGTCATCGGCTTTTGTCAGTGGTCTTGGCTTTTTCACCTCTTTTACTTTACAAGTTGACCATTTTACTCAAATTTGTCTCCAAAAGCATAATCCAAAGGCCATCTTAAATTGTATCTTGCCTTCATTGGTTTCTTACTGTAAACTCCAAACAATCAATAACATGAATTCTGGGGCAGAATAACATGGCGAATGATTTATATATTATTTTGGTATTATTATACCACTTTTTCACTGTCCACTTATTTTTAGCAAAAAATAAAACCTCATGATGTTGTTTGCATAACTAGACTCATTCCTATATATATTGTACAAAACCTGATGTGGGATGCTTTGTCCAACAATGTATATATAATATAATTTCTAATAATTTTTTGTACATATTGATATGTGAATAGGATAATGTTATTTTCTCATAGATTTTTTTTTTTGTAGTGCGCAATGAAATTAATAAATAATATGGATGAAAATGAAACCTTCATCTATAAATAATAGTTATAAAATAATTATACTGTTTAAGAATAACAGACTAATATTGCGTTTCTACTTTATAACAAGTAACTATGGACCCCCAGATGGCAAAAAAAGAAAAAAGAAAACTATGGACCCTCTGCGTTGTGCGTGCGCTTTTGTGCAATGAGGCCCAAAAAATATTAAATAACTGGTAATTTTTATTCAGTTTTTATATGTAATTCAAATATAGTAATGATGACAGATACTATTAGAGAATGATTTTTTTTTTAATGTATGTGTACCTTTTTATTAGAAGCAATTTTGTTCGAGATACTGTCAAATAAGACACTCTCTCAGCAGTAATTCAAATATTAGTTTATCACATTATAAGAGACTAACACCCGTCTGTTAGATAATATATTATTATTTAAATTACAAGTAATACATCTATAAGTGCTCGTTTGGAAGAGCTTATTTTTGGGCAATAAGTGCTTATAATTCGTGATTCACGGTATACGAGGTAAGTATGTGAGAGGAGTTTTTTCTCGGCTTGCGTAAATTGGGTTTATTTTCTCAAAATAAGCTCTCCCAAATATGCCTTAAATGAAGTCAGACAAGTCAAAATGGGTCAAATCTAGTGAAAACAAAGTGTTCTTATGAAAAAAAGAATAACCCATTTTAGAAATTGGGCCGAACCAATTTTCCCAAAAAATAAAAGATAGTAGAATGTGGAACCTAACTTGGGCCTTGGCGTGAAAAATTCCGATTGGTTTTGCGGCGTTGCGGTCAGAGGCGGGAGGATGGAAATGGAACCTAGAGAGAAAGAGAAAGAACCAATTACGGCTGCTTCGGAAGAGCTCTCCCGCGAGTTCAAAACCCTAGTCAATACAGAAGATCTTCATTCCCTTGAGCAATTACAACACATCATGTAGTTTTTCTTTACTCTACCATCTCAATGTTCGTTTGGATGTATTATAGTTCTGATGTTTACGAAATATAATTTATGTTATTTTGAGGATCGCCACATATTCTCGCTGTGTTTCTAGTTTATGTCTTCCACCTTCTGGAGTATTAATCCAGCCCAATAAATTGGGATTGTTTTACAAGTCGACGGAGGAATTTATGCGTCGGCGAGAAATGGTATTGCTAGCGTAGAAATTGGAAAATAATTAGTCGCTGTAGTTGTGTCTGTTTATGTTGTTCTTTGGTTACTTATAAGCTATAAGATCATATGCATCACAAAGGGGAAAGACAATATACAGTGCTGATGTAGCTGGAACGGACCAAGCTCCTACAACCTAGAGATATGTATTTGTTGGTTGGATGTTGATGAATAATTGGAAGTCCTCCCACCTCCCTTTTTGCCCTAATGAACATTCGCTTAGTAATTACCAAATAGGCTCATAATTTGCAAACATGGAGCATGGTTCTTTTGTTTATACCAAAGTGGTATATTCTATCTTGAATATTTTCAACATGATTTTTGGCTGTTTTTTCTTGAGCTTTTGACTAATTGCCTTCCATATCTGTTTCCTTTCTAAAATGGCAAAATTTCAGATTGGGAAGGCTGCAGGATAGCAATGCTGTTCTATCACACTTTAATGAGTTCTCAGAAAACTGCTTTGCTGATATTTCTGGAGATATCTCTAGAAATACCCGCCTATTGAAATCTATGAAGTCAGACCTCGATTATATATTTCTGAAACTAAGGTACTTTAACTTCCAACTGTTGGTTTTTGCACGATTATGCATTTGTACCAATAAATGTAATACAAAATTTAAATGTTGCTTGAAGTTTGTTATCTGGCTGTCCACTGAAAACTGATATATATATAAAATATCTCAGTACCGCATGATCATTTTTTTAACTAGATTTTTTCTACATGTCATGTTTTTATTGAAGATTATGATGATGAACCTGGAAAATTTCAAATGGCTTGTACAAGGGAATGAGTGGCTTGACTCTAACTAATGGAAGGAATCGATTATTTTCCAAATCAGCACCGTTTTTTTAATTGAGTCTTTCTTTATTTTTAATTCAGTCTTTCTTTATTCTCCCCAAAAGAATGCCCTTTTCAAAATCATCTGGTTTATGCTCTCTGTTACCTTCTTATGGTTGATTGCATGATCCCCAGTTGCCCATGGAAACTTTTGAGTATCTCCTTAATTCTTTATTTGCTGGAAAAAAATGGTGGCGTTTTCTCTTTTTTCTTACAAAATATAGGCTTATCTTCTTTATTCCTCACAAGTTCTGGTTCAGGTTCTTTGATATATAATTTTTGTTATTGCTCTTCATTGTTAGGTGCTAATTTTTAATAAAAAATAGACATTAGTTGAGTTACCATTCTTCATTACAGGCTTGATACTCTTGTTTTTCTCCCTGCAATACAACTATCCATAAGATGTTATGTCCTCACTTTATTCAATTCCATAATGCTAAAGCTTAATGTTGTTCACATTTTATTAATAACATGCTATTACTTAGGTAGCGAGTCTTTTTGTTTCTGTCCTTTTGAATTACATGAACATGTTATTTACATCTTTCCATGTATCTTTGGTCTTATCTTTAGGTTTTAAGAACGTTCACTTGTCATTAGGCTGACAGTGAGTTTGGCTGGATAATTGAGTGCATTGTTTTGACTATTTGGGAACAAAGATTGCTAAACCATGATTAGAAGGTGAACGGACAGGAAAAACTATGTGCCAGAAAAGAAAATGGATTAAAAGGACATAGAAAATATCATCTATACTGCGCATGCAACAAGCTTTTTGTATGTGCACGGTACTTTTGTTACTTGTAATCTTTTATTTCTCTAGTAACATCGAATGATATTGCTTGGTTCACCCTTTCTGACAGAAGCATGAAGTCGAAAATTTCAGCAACTTATCCGGATGCCTTTCCTGATTATTCAGCTAACGACGTAGTTGACGAGAGACCGGATCTTGAAGTTCCCAAGTGACTAATGCTCACTTATGAAGTAGAACTTCTATATCATGTGAGAAGTTCTATGTATACATGCATTTGTTCCCCCCCCCCCCCTTTTAGGTAAATTTGTTCTATGTGATAGAAGTTCTCTTTGTTGTTTTGGTTTGGTTTTGCTCTTCTTCATCACCTCAAGCTCTCATACTTTTCCATTGCAATACCCCTATAATAAATAAATACACTCACTATTTCATGAATTGGGGAGAAAGTGGAGATCCTGGTCCTGGAAAATGGAAAGACTTGAGCATGCACTACCGCGTTGAGATTGGAAGGTACTTTAGCTTGAAACCATTCTCATTCTCATTGCCAATGTTTGAATTCAAATTTACAAGACACACCCTGAAACCGTTCTAAAGTTTTGCCAAATGGGTATGACAAAATGGCTAGCTTATGAATGACATGGGCACATGATGAGGGCGGAGACATGATGTGAAATATAAATAAATAGAAGTCATGAGGGCAGAGACATGTGTGTTACTACTTCCGGTCCTAAATATAAAATAAAGTTGATTTTTTTTAGAGATTAAGGAAACTAATTAAATTATTTTAGAGTATATTTTTATTTTTTTCTCCAAGCTAATTAATTAGACCAATAAAGTGATATATAATCTAAGGATACACAACATATGATATGATTAAGTAACTTATTTAGTTTTCTTAATTTTTTTAAAAAAAGTCAATTCTGTTTTCTATTTTTGACTGGAGGGAGTATATAAATAGAATTTGTGTTTTTGAAGTGTTTGTACTTCATTCTAGACGGTAGCAAACTTACCTGGTGCATCTCTACTTGCAATGCTTTTCTAAATAAGATATTTAAACCTTTTCATCTAGTAAAATAACCTCTTTTACTTCAATGTGAATTCTCTCAACTGGTGAATAATGTCAATGTTCTTTGGGCGTAAAAACAATTATTGCCAATGTTAAAGTAAAATACTGATGACTGCCATAAAATTCTTTACACGCGTGAATTATGAGTGAGTAGTTATTTCCAATCTTAATTAATATGGGACCCTATAAAATATGTGCGACATATCAAATTGTGGGGGCATGCTTGGTGTAGCGTAGAGATTAACTTGTGGAAGAAATTATAATGAAATGGTATGTGATATGCTGAGAAATTCTGGTCCAAGAAGAGATCCCCCTCCCCACAAAATATTGGAAGATAACACTTGAGGACGTCCTAAAGAACGAGTCTTTTAATGAGGTTTTTGTCTTCCATTGTGGGCGAAAAATAAATTATTCAAACAGATTACATTTATGCTCTCTTTATATGTATGGAGTAGTCAAACAGATTACATTTATTGGGGTGACTTTGAGATCTTACAAAAAAAAACTAACTGGAGATTATAAAATGGAATGGGAAGAGTACTTATATATAATATGAAAATTTTAGCTAGAAGAGATTAGGTATTTGGTTTTTATATTTTATGCAAGAAATGCATCAACATTTATATCTATTTAACAAATTAACAACTTAATTTATAAATTTAAAAAATTCTAAAGCAACAATTTCGTTTGGAAATTATATTTAAAATTCAATTTAAGTTTATTATTATTATTTCGAATACTTTTGCTTTACATAAGGCTTGAAATTAGAGCTTGTTATATGTGTTTAACCTTTGGGTCAAGCCCGCCCAACCCAAAAAACTTGATGGGTTGAGTTGTAAAAAATAAAGACCATTGTGATGCGGGTTTTTTTGGCTCGAACCTATATAGGTCCAACCCGTAACAGGTTAGCCCGCTTTATTTATTTTTTGTTTTTTTAAAAAAATTTGTTAAATGTCGTGTTGTGTTATCTTTAGAGCTTGGATTCTAGTCACTCATTAATATTGTTACTTTAATTAAAATATGGATTTTTCTTTTTAAAAAAAATTGAGTTGATGTGGCAGCTAATAAGGATTAAAATAATACAACTTGATGATTCAACATTTTCTATTATATTAAACTAATGGTGTTATGATTGAAGGACAAACAATATACTTTTTTATTTTAATTTTTTTATGATTTAGGTTTGTGGGAAAAAAATTCAATATATTGTTTAAAAAAATTTGAAAACGTAGTATAAAACAATTTTTAAAAAAAAAAGGAAAAGAAAATAGATTGGGTGGATTAACTTGTCAACTCAGAAGTTATTGGTTGGTTGGTTAAATGTCAACCCATATTTTTTTTTAATGATAAAATGTCAACCCATATTGATACAGGTTATTTTAACTCAAACTTATATGGTCCCAGCACGTGATGGATTAACCCGAATCTAGTGGGCCAGCCCAAATTACCAGCTCTACTTCAAATCTAGATCTTTTTTTAGGCAACCTTCAAATCTAGATCATTAAACAATAGATAGTAATCAACAAAAATTACAATTACAAATGGAGAAATACTTACACTCTCTAAAAATACCATGTCATTTGAACTCTGCCCAATAAAAACATAACAACTCAAATCATTTTAATCCGTCCAAGCTACTCACACGCACCAAAACAAAGAAATTTTAAAACTTGGGAGACAGTCTAGCTATTCTTTTTTCGGTTGAACTGGTCCAAAATTATCCATAGCTGATGGAGAAATGGGTATGGGTTACTAACTTGCTATTGTTATGTTATCATCAAATCAAACTAATCTACTTCTACCACCATTACCATTAAAAACACGAAGTAGGCAACAGGAAAGACAGTCCTCCAGAATCAAGTCATCAAAATCGGAGAGATTTGTAACAGTCCCAAAAAGAAAAAAGAAAAAAACAAAGTCTTGTCGGTGCACTCTTATGCCTTACGACTAAACCTTGGCGAAAAAGCCGAAAACCTTTGAAGTCAACATTAACAAGGCATAGAAGATATTGAATAAATAGTGGTTTTTTAACGATATGACTTTTTCAATCTTATTTTTTATAAAAGTTAGATTGTGTGATGTGATTTATGTTTGGATTGACGGTTATATAAATGGCTTTTATAAAAATAAAACTTGTTAGGATTGACGGCAGTTTAAGTGCTTTTGTGATAATGATAAGAGAGAAATTAAATTAAAAATTACAAAAAAATTCAAAAAAGCCAAGTTGGGAAATTTGGCAATTAAAAAAATACATAATTTGATGAAATAATATTACATAACTTATCGGATCACATGTCTCGTATAATATGGTCTCTAATTGAGTCACGAATATGATTCATTTGGGTGGAAGACCGCTGTGCATAATTTGTCATGGAAAGCTCTTCATATACACTATTATTATCTACATGATTTATATTCCCAGCTTCAGCTTGCTGAGAATTAATGTCAGAGTTAGAATTTCTTCGAATAAAATTATGTATGGCCATTGTTGCACAAACAATGCGGACTTGTGTTTGGTAGTTGTATTTGCGCATTTTTCGTAACATTTCAAATCGATTCTTCCACACTCCAAAAGTCCTTTCTATAGTAGACCTCAAACTAAAATGATAAAAATTGAAGGTCTCTTTAGCATTTTTAAATACAGGTTGACGCCTAAATTCTGGTAGATGATAACGCTTACATATGTAGGAACCAAGATACTCAACTGGTGTTGGATAGCCAGCATCAATCAAATAATATTTGCTTAATAAATGTTTAAATCATTTTAAAAGTGTGACACTAATTAAAGGGTGAAATGAAAGTAATTGAATTGAAGGTGAAGGAATTACACCTGCAGGTGGATGAGGGAAATGTTGGAAATTGTGTCCTAGGAGCCAATCATTGTACTTTGAACATTATTAATTTATTAAATTTTCTCCATTATGTTATCATATTATTCGCATGTTCATTATTCTAACTCGGTTGAAACGTCGTTGATAGATCCTCAATTAGGATAGGCGAAAATTTTAAAATTCTTCCACTGTGCCTGCCGATCCTAACAGGATGACCATCTTCTGGTGGTCATACATTTCTTTTAAATTGTTTAAAAGAACAAGTGGATCTTTTACGGTCAAATATTCAACTTTTAGACCTCTTTTTTTTGGTTTCCCAAGGTATCCCCCAGCCCGACAGGCCAAGGACTAATCCTCCGCGGATCTGAGCTCCATTTAAGGGTTTGCCGCTGGCCAATTGGTTGCTGCATACACAAGGCACAACTTTTAGACCTCTATGCAAATGACGGCATAGAAAAATCATGGATTTGGCTTTATCTTGATTAGATGCCTAATTTCCTTCTTTAATTGTGTCTTCTAGACCATGGACATTTAGATGGATTGTCGCATCCAACATCCAAGATAAATAATTCTTTCCGGTCATATCAAGAGCCATAAATTCAAGTTTTGCAGGTTTGACATGGTTCAAACTAATTAAAGAAATAAGCATGAATTATTAAAATATTAAATATAAAAATACTAACGATAATAATAAGAAATTCATAAAGACAATAAATAATAAAATATTACAAAATTAAAACCTTTACGACTTCAAGCCATTTAGTTCTCATGGCTTCAGACCAATGATGAGAAATTAGAATTATATTACTTTTAGCATTTTATCTTCAGCATAAATAAAAGTTATATGGTTTCTAGTCATTCAATAACATAGAAAATGAAAAGTATATGACTTCAGACCATATAATAATGAATTGAATGAATATGACTTCTAGCCATATTGTAAGATAGAAAAAAAAAAGGGCAGAAAAAAAAAAGTAAGCTAGAAAAAGGTATATAGTTTCTGCCCATAATATATCAAAGAAAATGATATGACTTCTAAATTAAAGCAATATAGCTCCTGACCATACTAAAATAACAATAGCAATAATTTAAAAGAACTTGTAAATGAGATTAAAATAAGATATAAAAACAATAACAATTTTCAATCTTAACCATAGAACTTGATATTTTAAACAATCAGTAAAAGAATTTCTTTAATTTCATATAATGGCTTAAATTATCTTGATAGATCAAGATCAAATAAAGATATGTCAAAAGAAATTAAAGCAGAGGAAATTGTTAGGTAACTCTAAGAGAAGTATACATTTATTAGAGTTATTATATTGATAACGTGTTATGAAAATAAAAGATATATGAGATAAGAGAGCAAGCGATAAGAGAAGAAAGAATTCAAAAGAGAAAGAGAAGAGTAATTCTCATTCACATGTGCCATTATAATACTTGTACAAAACCTCTATTTATAGGCCTCTAAAAATCACCATTAAGTTACAATAAATGCATATGAATATTCATTGAATTGCCTTTTAGTTTCCCAATTGATATTCATAAATGGTGACTAGAATGTGAAATATCAAGGATCAATAAACATCCACATAATTAATATATTCATAAAAAAAAGATTTAATTAGGATTTTCCTAAATAAATATCCATAGAGGACTATATTTTTTTTACCTTTTTTAATTAATTTTAACCAATTTTTTAATCTACATAATTTAGTTGTTATTATAATCTAGAGTATTTTACTGAAATATTTTGAAGTTTTCAGATTTCTTTTTTTAACATTCCAGATGAAGGCGAGAGCGACGGTCCAGAGTCGCCATGGAGGCTGTCATAAGCGTCCCTAACCGACGACCAGGCGCGGCCAATTAAGAGGTGGCTGCCCCGGTCTCTAACCACTACAGAACCATGAGCATCGCCATGGAGGCAGACATTGATGCGCTGACAATATTCATCATCCTCATGGCATTAAAGAGTTCTAATCCCAGGAGCACTGCAAATAGGTATTGTCTTTTCCCTCGACTTAGCTTGTGAAACGTTATTCTCCTTCTCTGATTGAATAATAGGTATGTCCTCCCTTTTATTGGTGATTTTTACAGAGTTTAGCGTGAATTTGAAGCTACAGTTTCTGAATCATCTTTAAATGCATAAGAAAATTATCTAAAAAAAGGCAATGATTATTATATGCTTAAGAAAATTGCTATAACTTTCTTAGTTGAAACTGCTACCAATGATTATTATGAAGAAATTTTATTACTATTTCTTTGGATTCAAAAGATTTTACTGATGAGATTTCAAAGTCACATTTTTCTTCTTCAAGCTAGCAGCTACGTATGTTCATGGCTGATCTCAGCGGAAACGCTCCTGTTATTTATATAGCATAAATTGCAGAACATACCAATTAGCCTAAGATTCCGGTGCTTCCTTCATTGAAAATGCATATTTATGAGAAGAAAGGAGTTCCATCTTGTCTTTTGCTGAAAGAGTTGCTGTACCTTGTCTAGGGAAGAAAAACTATTCTGTATGCGGATGCGCCCATCTGATGGTGTCCAAACAAGGACTAGAAGAGTAAAAGAGAACAAATATTTATGAAAACTTAGTAACAGGCAATCATTTTTACTGAATCCTTAAAAAAATCATTATAATCGTCAGAAATGCCAGTAGAAAATGGGTTTTGTAATGTTGTAAAGGATAACGTTTAGCCAGTTTTACTAAGAATATTTGACTCTGCAAGCATTACTTCTGTCAAAGCAATATCATAGCATCTTGTTCAAATTACTGTCATTACAATTATTTTTCTCCTTTTTCTATTTTGTTTGATTGGTTCCGCTTAGGACTCTGAAAAATGCCTCTTCATCCATTAAAAATACTTAAAACAGATGAAAACGAGCTTATTCTCTGAATATATTCATTCTATATTGCATTGTCAATTTGGTTATGTTTTGGAAGCATTAGAGATGTTTTACACATTATTTGACCAAAACATGGGATCTAGTTTCTATGCTCCTGTTAAAAAGAGCAGAGATAAGCTATAACTATTGACTTTATCTTATGCTGTATGTGTTGCTACTTGTCATGCAATTTTAGCCATTAATTTAAAGCAACCTGGCCAGTCCTTTAAAAGGTGCAGAGTGTGAATGTTGCTTTTATCTAAAGCAAGGGAATTTGGAACGTCAAAGGGGTTGAAATGTTAATTGTTTTCTTACAGGCAGCAGTGGATGTTTTGGCACTTTCTGCATGTAAAATCTTCTGATTGTTTCTTAAAATAAAACTACATTCTTTGATCTGTGTGCTTTTCTTTAAACTAAATGCATCTGCAAAAAAATACCCACTGCAGAGACTTGGAATACTCAATAAACAAGTATCAATGACTTCTAAAACAGTTGAACCATTTTTTCCACAATAGCTATATATATACTGAGCAAGAATGTAATCATGGTGCTATGCCTTATTGAATTGTAGATGGAAGGTACATATACTACTTGGCCAGTGTGTGGGTTTAGCCAAGGAAGGGAAAATCTAGGGCCTATCTTTCTGTTGGGTCTACAATTCATAAAAATGACTGGAAGGTTTTGACAAGAAAATTTTTGTTTACCATTATATATATATATATATCTGTGGTTGGTCGTCATAGTCATATACTTGATTGCTTCATCAAATGTGCAAGTAAGGTTTGATTTGGTGGTGGAAGAAGGAATGAAGTTCACGGGGCAGTTCTTCTGGAATGTTGACAATGGGGTCTCTTTTTTCCTCCTTCTATGCAGAAGTAGACAGCGCAAACCATGACGGTTTCAAAAGGACTCATCCTAAACCAAAACAAATACTCTGTTAGTCCAACTGTATTGGTCCGCATGGAGGTCCAATGAAGCCAAAACAAAGTGTCTCTTGTGAGCAACAACTTGACAAGCAATAAGGGCATAAGTGTGGTATGTTTTACACCCAAAACAGAAAGTGCGGTATGTAATTTCTCAAACTTAGTCATTTCGATACATATTAATATGTTTATCTAAAATTTGGGAGAAAACTTAAAAGTAATAATATAGCAGTTAATGCTTTTGCATTTTTCAAACTCCCAAAACCCCAAAAGTGTGCTATGTCCGCTGCTTTGTAGTGGGGACGTTATAAAAGTGGCAGATTTGGTCCATTAGCATGCATGTAATTTTTAATTTTTTTAAATTATTAAAAAAATATTTCACAAAAAAAAATAATATTATAGTAGTTGGAAACTATTTCAAAATAGTCACTAATGATTAAAAAATACGGAAACATATAAAATCTAAACCAGCTAGATTTATAAAATTTAAACAATACAAATTAAATATGGTTTATATATTTTTCTTAAAATTATTTGCGTTTGTTATTGTGACAGCATGCGCATCCATTGTTTAATATTGTTTTTTTAAAATGCTATTTACTCCCACTTGAAAGTAATCACTTGAAGCTGCTGCTTCATTTCCAAAAGCGTGCTATATGCTATACATATATATATTTTTTTCAAAAAGTTGGTTGACACAACTTTTGAAACTTGTCATTTATTTATTTTTTTTAATTTTGCAATTCACTTTGAATTGATTGTGTAGGTTAATTGTTAATGAAGTGAAATCTATTTTCAGCAATTTAAGTTTTATCAGCAAGTTATTACTTTTAAGGAATCATAATTTTCTCTTTTCTTTATTCCTTGCCAGATGCATGCTTTGGGTTTCTGGTAATATTCCTTATCTCTCTGACAGAACTTCAAAACGAACAAACTGACGCTACCTCTGTACCCCGAAGAATGGAACTTGCCTTTTTTCCTGGCACAAATATTCATTGGACAAGCAAACCATGATAGTGATTTCAGAATGTAGTTTTTGTTTTAAATTACTCTCTCCGGTCCTTTTTATAAGCAACTTTTATCCTTATTACAAAAAACGAACTGGAGGTTAAAATTTGTTAAAAAAACAAATGTGTAAAAAATGTCATGCTTCTTCCAAATATACCCCTATTTATGAAAAGAGCATAGGAGAGAGAATGAGTAACAATATGAGAAAGAATGTGTAATAAATGAGTAAATGAAAGAGAATTAGTTGTGAGTAGGGGATAATTAATATTAAGATGTCTATTTAATAGGGGTAGAAAAGGAAACAGTAGTTTAAATTTTAAGACAAATGGAGAAAGTTGCTTATAAAAAAGACTGATTTTAAGAGAAAGAAAATTACTTATAAAAAAGTCCAGAGGGAGTATTTCAGAATAGTTTCTTTGCATCATAAAATGTACAAATGATAAAACTAAAGTACATATAACTCTAAATTAGCCTCACAATTTGGTTGAGATATAAGGCAATTCCCCTACTGCTATTTGAGCAAAACTATCTAAGCATAGAAAGTAGTAGAAGAAACATTAGATTCAAAAACCACCTAAACTGATGAAATAATCATCTATGATGGATAACTAAATCCTAATGAAATACAAGTATTATTATCTCCCAATTACATCAGTGATGCTGGCAAAGTTAGGAGAGTGCAAAGTCTGTGTTTGTGAAGTGGACTCTGAGGTAAATCCTGTCTCATTTAGTACATATGCAGGTTTCTTTGGACGAGGAAGATTTGGAATCTCACTGTTAAGCATAGACACTACATTGTCCATAGTTGGTCGCTCTTTTGCTAGTTCTTGCACGCAAAGAAGTCCTATGTGTATACACAGCAACATATCATCACAAGAACCTTGATAGTGTATATCTGAATCTATAAAGGACTCAAGTTTTTGTTCATTCCATAGCTTCCATACCTGACAATATGTAAAAATCCATGTGTGAAACTACAAAGGTCATACCAACAATAGCAAGTACTAAAGATACTTACATATCCTAGCAGGGTTTGACATCCTTCCATTTTATAGAATCTAGAGTTGCTCCTCCCACTAACAATCTCTAACAATAGAACTCCAAAACTAAAAACATCTGATCTTTCAGAAAACTGCCCTTGCATTACATATTCAGGAGGTATATAGCCACTACATCAAAAAGTTACCAAGTTAGCTTGCATTGCCATTTGCATGATGATTCAATAATTAAGGAAATAAGGCATGCTTACAGTGTCCCAACCACTCTTCTAGTACAAGCTTGATCTTCATTCCTTCTAAATATTCTAGCCATTCCGAAGTCTGATATTTTTGGATTTAGTTCTTCATCCAACAAGATGTTACTGACCTTTAAATCCCTATGTATAATTTTTATTCTAGAATCTCTATGTAGATAAAGCAAACCTCTAGAGATCCCTTCAATAATTTTAAAACGTGTTTTCCAGTCTAGCTTTTTCTTTTTGATTGGATCTGCAACCAAAGAATAGATTGGGTAACATAGAGTAAGTGCATTGTTAAGTGAATCAATTTGCCTAAATTAGCGAGTCATTGAATATTGAGAAAAGGAAAGGATTTTATTTTATAAATCATAGCAGAGCTAAAAAAACATGATGAACTATCACAAAGAAGATGATGGACTTACCAAACAGAATTGTATCCAAACTCTTGTTTTGCATGTACTCATAGATTAACATTCTTTCATCTCGCTGAATGCAACAACCTAAAAGCCTTACTAGATTACAGTGTTGAAGCTTTGAAATTACTGCAACCTCATTCATGAATTCTTCTTGCCCTTGTCTTGATGCTGTTGAAAGTCTCTTAATTGCAATTAGTTGTCCATCATTCAATTGCCCCTATAAAGGATGGCGTGAAACAAAGAAAGTAGCAATTGAAATATGGGATAATTCTCCCTTGAAATTACTCATTTCTTCATGTAAGAAAATTATTCACTACACAAAACAAATTACCTTGTAAACTGAACCAAAACCACCATGTCCAAGCATGTTTGTTGAATGGAAGTTGTTTGTCATAGCTGCAAGTACTTCAAAATCAAAATGAGGAACCTCATCGTCCATTTTGATTCCTTCGTGTTGATTAATCATTCCTTGAGACCGATTATGTGAATCTGTCCCATCTACACTTTCTTTGGTCCAAAATCATGTTACTTTCAGCAGGTAAAATGTTACACATTATAGCAACATTACGGGAAATAAATATAATCTTCACATCAAGAAATGAGTTATTACAAACCTGCATTCTTAGGGGTCAATTTCCATAGGAGATATGCACATGCAGCTAACGTAATAATTCCTATGGTCACTGTAATTGCAATGATTCTTTTGTGTGAATGCGTTTCTGCGTTTCTGCCTTTCATAACAAAATGTCAACCAGCTTAGGTGAAAACTTTGTAATGTGATGAAACATTAGATTTCAAATATAAAAAATGGTACCATGTTCTAATGAAGGCACACGAATATAAAGATCAACCCCTCCACTTGTGAATCTTTCTATGTCAATCAAGTCCCCACCCCATTGCATGCATCCAATGCCATTCAAATCAAATGCATATGCTACACAAGAGCAATTATTCAAGCACTCTGTTCTGCAATTATCTTCTGTAACAGATGTTGACCTCTTAAAAAAGTCTGGAACTTTCATGTTCTCAAGTTTCACATACCCATCTTGTGTATCTGCAACCCCCGCACATTGCAGTGGCTTCTTCCTCACACATCCACTGGTCCAATTTTGTCTATTCCATTCCTCTAACTTCTTTGGTTCATACCCATTCAAACACCTACACATTGGTGAACTTTGTAAATCACAGCTTCCGAATGCCCCACATCTGCCATAGGGACTCCAGTAAGTCCCAGAAATCTCCCCCCTCCAAACTTCTCTTTTGTTAATCCACCGTGCCGTCCAAAGAATGCCTTGAGGAGTCAAGCCAAAAACTGCAAACGTAGTATCATTTGCAAGATCATAAGTTACATAAACAGTTCTATCATCATTTCGAACTCTCCACCCATCGGAGTAGTTATTGGGTATCCCAATAAAAGTCCTCCCGTTCCATGGACCGGATCGAAAATATGGACGAGTTCCATTAAACCAGTAAAAGATCTCAGGAGCATTTGGCCGATCGAGAGAAATAGAATAGTTTCCAAAAGATGGATCAGAATCGCTTTTCCATGATATAACTTTCACCTTCTTCTCATTTATTTTGTTGATACTGAGCTTCATCTTTGGTACAATGATATTAGAAGGATTTTGGAAACTCTCCCACATAGTTTCTCTGGTGTTATCATCAAAGAGGACTAGATTCCCACCGTCGTAAAGTTTTGCAGTAGAATTGGTTGCAATATTTGAGACATTTGAGGACCAAATACTCATATTCTGTTTGTTCAATATTACAAGATTCCCATCCTTCAAGATTGTGACAATCCCAAAAGCATCAACCAGTGGCTGGTTTCTGTTAGCCACCCAGATGATGTTAGATTCAGATAGATACCATATCCCTACATACCGGTTTGTGGAATTTTTAGGGCTGAAGAATCCAAGCTTGAAGTCACTGCTATCTGATCTTATTGTCTCATGGTCTCTGATGAATTGACCTGATGTGATGGTGTCCATTGCAGAGCTCAAACACAAATGGAAATTCGACAGCACAAGCAAAAGATTTACCAAATTGAGACTTCTGATTCTGAATCCCATAGTTCTGGTGAAAAGATGAGGTACGTTCTTGTGTTTGGCAAGGAATTGATTATTTTGATCTGTGGACTCTGGCTAATTTGCGGATTAAGTCCTCGTTTCATTGCCTGAGGATTGCATGATAACTAGAAGTTTAACGGTCAAAGGCTGAATTATGTGAATCTCACATCATAATTATGATGTCCAACTACTTCTTGATGACGGTTCAAAGCAAAACACAGACACATTTGCTTTGTCCAGGATCCTGGTCAACTTGGACTGCTATACGAATTAAAGTTTCCTTGCAGTAAGATCATGTTCTCAAATCCATGATCGATTTATAATACACTTAATAAATAAGGCCTATTAGTGTGAACATTTAATCATTTCATAAGATTCATGCACCAATATACACGCGCGCACAGGGAGAGAAGTAATTTGATCTTTTAAAGGGTATTTCACAAGCCAACGAGGTTTGGCACAGTTGGTTAAGGTCTTGTCACCCCGATCACAAGAGAGTGTATTTGAACCTTCTGACTGATGGGGAGACCTCGTTGGTAGGCGATCTCGTAAGTTCCTTGTAAGCACTCGAAGAGCCCTGGGGCTGTGTCCTGACCTTGGTAGGGGACTGGTGCCGAACCTACTTAAACTTTTTAGTATATAGAAAAGAGAGGATATTTCACAAATATTTTATATCATTGTTATTGTGTTTTGAAAGTTTTCTTCTTAAGGCACCGTCATGCACTAAATGTGGATATCTCTTTTAGCAGGGATTTTGGTTCCCTACGTTGTGAAAACTTTATGAAAATATAGAAATAACCTGACTTTAATCTAGAAAAGTTTTAATTTAATTTAAAAATCAAAATAACAACAACAAGCCTTGTAACAAGCCTTGTCAATAACCAAATATTTAGACAAATTGTTAACTCAAAGGCACCGTTCAATAATTTTATTGAGTGCTTTCTTTACTCTCTCTGCCTGTTTTAGAAGAGTCCATATTACTTGATCTACCGTCCTTACTTACACATCCAATGGCCTTCTTTGTATGTGTCTTAAAAAATTAAAATAGAGAAAAGAGTGGGTTGGTCCATTGATCGCCGAGTTCGGACTTGTATAGATTAATGTTTGCAAAAGTGATTTTTATTCCAATTGCCTTTTGCAAATTAAGTCAAGATAAAAGTCAATTAATCTAATGTGACTTATGTTAGATATGCTTTTGTAAAAAAGTCAGTATAGTAAATTAAAATTTATTTGAATAATATATAATTGAAATGCATGTTTAGATGTAAAACAACTTGAAAAATGCATGATCGAAAAATGACATGGGTTTTATAATGTGTGCGCGCATGTAATTTGATAACTTATAGATAAATATTACAATTATAAAAAAGTTAATGTATTATTAAAGAAGGTAAATGCTAAAACATACATACTTAGATATATTAATGGGTATAAAAAATAAATATTTTGATGGAATTAGTTTCAAATTGCTTTGGGTTTAAATGGGCTTTTGTCTGAATAGAGTTGTCAAAACGCCAAATCCATTGGGCCAGCCCTTTTAAGCTCTTTTAATCTAGGGCTTGGCTTACATTTTACAAGGTGTAAAGGGAAATCGGGTTTAAAAGGGTTAGTTTTTTTAAGCCCACAAATAAAAAGCCGCCCTTTAGGATTAAGGGCTAGCCCGTTTTATACCAGCAATATTTTTGAATAAAATATAACTATTGATGCAGGATTAGAAGATAAATATTTTAATTATTTTATTATTGATGTCTACTTGATGACTTAATTATTATTATCATTGGCATTTATGTGGTTCAAAATTTTTGGAATTTTGAAAGAAGTAAGGGGAGAAAAATATTTTGTAAGGTTAATACTTATGTGGTAAAATAGGGGAAATTGATTATAAATTCATGAGAAGTTTAAAGTGAACATACATATCAAAGTTTTGTTTTTTATTGTTTTCCTTCTATCCCCTCCCACTCTTTGATTCATATTGTAGAATGTGGACAAGTTAATTCTTATATAAATATTGTGTGGTAATTACTAATCAAAATAGTTCTTTTGTTTCTTGAACAAGATAAAGACAACTTGTTTCGTTTTTGTTTTTTTTTTATAGTTTTTTGGTGTATCATTTGTCTGATTTTTAGTTTCATGGTTCTTTTAAAGTTAGATTAATAGTTCATTAACATCAATGTTGATGACAATTATTTGATGTAGTTTAGTTTTATAAGTTTGAACGCTTTCTTTTGCTAATATTTATAATTTGAATTAGAAACTCCATAAAAATTTGTTATTATTATTTTTAGATATTTAAAAATAAAAAAAATAAAATTTTAAAGAGGACGTTAAAGTCCATGGGCCGGCCTTAAGCTCTTATGTCCGAGGGTCGGGCTTTAAAAAATAGTCAAATTTTAGGTAGACACGCTTTTTAGGCCAGACCCTTTTTAAGCTCAAGCTTGTTAAGAGCTAGCCCTTTAGGGCTAGGCCAACCTGTATTGACACCTGCATCCATGAAGGTAGTTCACTACAACGTCATTCCAAACAAGATTTTCAGCCAAAATTGGCTTTATAGACCAAAAATGTCACTTTGGATTATGCTAACAACATATCAAACATACTTTCCCTATAATGGGTTGGGTTGGAATTTTTCCACTCCATCTCGCCAACCCATGGGCTAGCCCATATTACCATGGTTACAAAGATATATGGAATGTGTTAATTTTAAATTGAGAGCATTCAAATTGATATTAGACAATTAAACATTATATGTGATTCAAATAACTTTTAAATATCCAATTTTTAGGCAATGATAATTTAATGTAAAAAGTTATAATTTAAAATTTGAACTATCCAAATTAAATTTAAAGACTTTATGTAAGACCCAGTGTAATATTCCGAATTTTGAGTCTAAAGACTTGAAGATAAGCCTATATCAAGCAAACTCCTAAACCTAGATTGGGAAGAGTCTCAAGAATGCCCGAGAGATAGAATGACTCTCAGGCACTATGTGATTCAACCCTACCGAGCAAAGGGCTTAGTATGTGTAAGTAGTAGGATCAATGTGTTGGTGCGGATGTACACAGGACATACATATGGCGCCATATAGTTGGGCCATATGAGTGTATGAATTGTAATACCTAAAGTTTAGCAAAGTGCTAATGTCCTAAAAGAAAGTATAAGAGTGCTAGAGACTACTTTAGGGAGTAAGTATGGAATTTAGTCCCAATTAATTGAAGGAAAGCACCTAAACCCTTTATCTATAGTCCAATATGGAAGAGAGCTTAACATGGACTCAAAAAGAGGGGGAATGGTGTCTTGGGAGGAGAAAATAAAATAAAACAAAATATGTAATGGCAACTAAATTAATATTGCCATAATCAAGGGCAAAAGGGACATCTGCCACTTAATCTTGAGGTTAGAATTGGAAACAAAAATGAAGGGCTAAAATTTGTCCTTGAAAAGCAAAAGCAATCATGAGGTTGAAAAAGCAAATTAACTCCCTCCCCTTATGATATTAAAAACATTCAAGGGCACAAATGGAAGAGTTGATCAAAGTTTCAAAGCACTTTGCAAGAGGACTTTGGTCAACTTGAACCTTTACACTAATAGGCAATTAGTCCATATTCTTTCTTCCTTTTTGTTAGAGCAATTTGGTTGAAAACTCAAGGGAAGGGAAGAGGATTTAAATTGAGCAAATATTGACCAAGTCAAAAAGAAAGGAAAGAAGAAGGAAAGAAAAGTCAATAAATCTTGCATTTTGATTCAACTTGGAAAGTTGGCCAAAAAGTAAGCTAGAGGAAATTTGTCAACCTAATTCCCTCTTTTTTTTAATGTCAATTTCGGTCAAGATAGGAGGAGAAACTTAACTTAACCAATTTGGTTAATTAACCACATCAGTTGTTGCAAGAAGCCATAGGATTGTGACACCTCACCAAACACTCCCAACTCCCCTTAATTTTCAGCCAAGTGTTTTAAATGGGATAAGGATTAACGAATTGAACATCTTACTCTCTGATTACACTTAAAGGAACGGCCAAAAAGAAAGAAAAAGCAAGGAAAAAGAAAAAGGAAAGAGAAAGAAGAGCTTGAAGAACTAAGAGGCAAGGTAAGAGCTCTTGCTCAATTTTCACCTTCCAAATCACTTTTCTAGCTTTTGAGGTCTTCGCAAATGTTGTTCCCCTAACTAAAAGCTTCCTTTCTATGGTTTTGTTTCTCAAAAGGAGGAGTTTTGAGCTACCACAAAAGTGCCAAAGTTGGAGAAACAAAGAGCAAATCCTAGAAAGTGAAAGAGGTGAGTCTAAGCTTTAATTTGAACCAAACATCTTGTGGATTGGTTGGGTATTATGAATTTTCTTGGCTGCCCTAGTTTTGGCCAATATGGATTTCATGTTGCTATGATCATATATATGATGATATGTGATGTTTAATGAGGATAATTAATTAGTTTGGTGGTTAAAATGTCAACTTGCTTGTTGTTGGTTTGGAGCAATAGTTTTGGCCAGATGCAAGGTAAGAGGGAAGAGTGTGATTTTGATGAATTTAATATCACCAATGGATTCTACACAAAAAAACGGTGTGGGAATAGCCTATGGTGATAATCTTGGATGAAATAGAATGAAATACTTAAAATTGGAATTAAGCATAGTGCTGCCAGATTGCACTTTCTGGGAGTCAGATTGGTTGTGGCATGAGTATGAATGATCAAGTGTAGCCTAATGGACATGATATTTTCCAGAATGAAAGTAGACATACTAAGTTTTAATTTGATATATAATATGTGCCATTTGGGTCAATACATTAGGAAATGGGATTTATTAAAGTTAGGCATTGAATCTGGAATGAATTCTGAACCAATGAGGTTGGTCGAGGATTCTGGAATTTAACCCCTGTAATTGACAATGTGTGATATTTTTCCCATACAGAGAACTTAAAGAGCTTCGAATAGGAATTTGAACCACCTCATTTGGAGTTCTAGATATTAAGTTATGAATTTTCAAAGTGAGGTGACAAATCTGACAAATTAGGGTGACCCACGTATTTGTGGCATTTAAGGTAATTTGAGACAAGTATGCGTCCAAAGATAAGGGATATGTCATAAAGGCTAATGTAGCCACATTGGACATTCATTTGTCATTACTCTAATAACGTGGCTATTTATCTAGGGCCATGAGATGACAAAGAAAAGGAATGGAAGAATCTCCAAGCAACTTCAATGGTTAGAAGAAAATAGGACAAGAAGAGGACATAAATCCAAAAGGTAGTAAAACTTTCTTGACTTAAGTTTACTTGATAAGTATGTTTATGCATTGATATGTTTAATTGCTTCGATGAATGGTATAAAGCATGTATGAATTATTGAAGCTCTAGTTTTACTTATGCTATGGCTATAGATATAATGTGTAAAGCATTGAGCATGCAAGTGTGTCATTATTGTAACACTCTTATCTTATTTTCATCTTTTTCAGAGTACTTACGCGCAATTTGGTGGACACACATAAATAGCATAAACATACTAATAAAAAGTTCTCGGTTATAGAAACTCCCAATAGGGATTGTATTTAATAATTACAAATGATGTGGTCGCACAGGGCTATTAAGGTGTCTAAACCCGTTTCCGTGAAGTGCAGACACATTCCCGTCTTTGTTCCACCATTGCATTCCTTTCGTACGGTTCTCTTCTTTGTTCTCGGCACACCTCTTGTTTTCACTTGTCTAAATTGTTGGTAAGGAAAGGTGAGATTTGAGAGAATCTCAGTATTAAACAGTACCAATATGTATGCAAGATAAGTGCTTAATGCATGACATGCTTGCATTATATAACACATGCTAACACAATGACATATCTGCGTACTCAATATTTCAAACAACATACTCATAGTCATAGCATAAATAGAAACAGAGCTTCAATCATTCATATATGTTTCACATAATCAAGCAAAGTAATCACATGCGTCAATACACAAGCACAAATATCAAATACATGTAGGAGAGGTAGGTTCACTACCTGGATCACCCTTCCCTTAACTGACTGTCGGTCCAATATTGTATCCGGCTCGGGCTATCGATATATCCTAAAATTCCAAATTTAGGATAAATGAGTTATTAGTCACTCATAATTCATTCTAAACTCATTGTGTTGGTTATCTTTGTCTAAAATTGCAAAATTACCAAAATATCCCTAAGGACTCGATCCAAGCCCTTTTATACCCGATATTTTTGTAATTTTTCAAAAACTATGACCCAAGCTTATCCTATATATTTTCGCTTAAGAAATCTATTTTTGACCTGGATTTTCCCAAAATCACTTCCAAAAGACGAAAATAGCCTTGCAAGCCCCTATTTAGGGTTTTAGGGCTATTTTTGTCATTTCACTTTCTAGGGCTTTTCTCACGCCATGATCAACATTAACCCTACACAATTTTTCCTTCTAAATATAATAGAATCATCAAATCCATGAAATTCTAGCTCCAATAGGATGAAAATGCCCCTGGAACAAATCTGGAAAATTTTAGGGAAAATGTGTTCTTTTGATTTTAATCCATAAATCAACTCCTTTTCACCTCTAATCCCATGTTTCATCACTTAAACACCTTTTAAACATGATTAGTGTGAATTTGGTCTGTGCTTTCCAAATTACAAAAACAACCAAAACAATCCAACAAACTAGCCACAACATCAACAACAAGCATAAATCATCAAGATAAGACTAGCTTTCAAGCTTATCTTGATTTCCTCTTCTCTCTCTCTCTCTCTCTAAACCATCCCCTCTCTCCTCCTTCTTGCTCTTGATTTAGCTTGCTACATATGTGTTTTCAAGAAGGCATAGAGATTAGGGAGAATTTCCATGAATTAGAAGCCAAAAACAAGTGGAAATCACAACCAAACCCACCTTGATCTTGTTTCTTGAATCTTACTCCTTCTCTTGGTGTTATTGTGTTTCAAACTCTCTCTCTCTCTCTCTCTCTCTCTCTCTCTCTTCTTACTTATGCTTGGCTTGAAAATGGGGAAGAGAAAGATGACCAAGAACTTTTTAAAATATCTCCATGTTTCCCTAATTAATTAATATTAGTGATTTAGACTTATGACATAAGCTTGTCCTTTGGCATTATCTCTTGTTAACTAAGTCATAAGCTTCCATTACATTTGAACCAAATTTCCTTCCCTTCCTTGGCCCATAAATAACGTCCCAAGGGTCCCTTAATACACCCAATTTAGTTTCCTCTAATTATTCCAACTATTTACAAAAATATAATATTTTATGGAAATTCCACCATGTGCTTAATTTACTTGGCCACAAATTTTCCTTCTTCAATTAATCCTAGCCAAGTAAAGTATTTTCCTTTCTTGCTCCCTACTTCACCTAAAATTTATCCCAATTAAAGGGTAAAATAAATGGATGCTTGTTTTATTGGTCAAATGACCATTTTGCCCTTATATTTATTTCTATTTTCGCACTCGCTGGAAAATTGGGCAAAATTTTCATCAAACTTTGAAAATTCATATATTTATTTGTAGAAATTCAATTGGAGTGATTCCAAAGGCTATGAAACCCTTATTGAGTCTAGTTTCAAGGAAAAATATAACATTTAACCAACTGAAATCTCAAACTTCTCAGAATTATTGTTTTTGGACACTGCCACCGATGCTAGCCAATTTCACTGGGCTAACTTCAAAAATCCATATCTTTTAGTATACAAGTCCAAAAATTACCCTTTACCTATCAAATTAAATTTTATGATGTCTACTTTTATTCTGTAAAATTTCACAATTTTTTGTCATCATTTGGTCATCCAAAACCATATGACCAACTCACTGCCTCGTAGTAGATTTCACTAGCAGCATTGTTCACATTTCAAATTTTTAGTGTTTAATTCCTATGATCATGAATATTCATCATTTCATTTCATTCAATGCCACAAATAAGTACAAGGCATATTGGTGAATAAAATTTGGGGTGTTACAATTATACTAGCATGAATTTGTGTAAGCAAGCATGTCATGCATTGAGCTTGTATCTTGTATGCATAGTTAGTAAAGTTTGCTACTAAAATTCCCTCGAATCTTACTCTCCCCCACCAACCATATAAGTATGTAAGCTCAGAAGTGGAATGCATCAAAGTCGCGCAATAGAGAAGGTGATGGAGGGTTGAAGATAAATACATGATAATTTGTTGTGTGTGTATTATCATGTGATGATAATTAATTGTATAAACATGCCAAGTTAAATGATATTGTTTTGTATGTTATTTGTGCCATGTATGTTTGTATATAAGGAAGAATAAGTGCAAGTATGCACGTTTGAATATTTAAGATTGGGAAGTAATTCTGAATACTTGGTAAATTTAAAATACAGTGTTTACCAAACGAATAGTGCCTCAAGAATAGTTGAGGAAGGTTTTTAGCTGGGAGTACTAATTAATGTTAAGGTTTTTAGCTAGGAGTACTAATTAATGTTGTTCTTAAGTCATAACAAGAATGATAACGCTTCCAAATACATAATAAGGGGCATAAATATAAGGTGTTACGCTCCATAGCCGCCCCAACACCGTTTTCTAATCCACAGGTTGACTTAACCTATTTCCCAACTCACGACTTGACTTAACACAAGGCACACCAAATTCTTACTTTCCAAGGTCAAAATTATGTTTAAGTCAACCTACGGCAAATTGCAAACTACTCTGTTATTTTCTTCTTTTTTCTTCTTTTTTTTTTTTGACCATGAGCAAAATACTCTATTTGATTCTTTGATCTATGCAGGTTACTTTCCAAAAGAATTTTATGATAAAGAATGTAAGCTACTTTATAAAAGTTAGTAGAGCATTAGGTACTTTACTTTTAAAAAATATTCTTGTCAATTTTTAATGAATTATGTTTTTAAAATTTTTTATATTTATTAAAAGTAAAAATGGAAATCAAAGCTATTTTAGATAGATTTAGTCATCTAATTAACTTTTTTATTCTAATAAAAAATTAAAAGTAATTTAAGACAAATGAAAATGCTTAGAATTTTAAGGTGAAATTTACTTATGGGGGACATTTCTATGGGTAGCATTAAATATGGTTTTTAAATTGCACCCCAATTCTTTATAAGTATATTACCCCCTCCTACCCTTTTATAAGATACAAAATACAAATAACTGAATTATGTAGATAAACAAGCTAGTTAAAATTAGTTAAAGACAAAAAATATGAAAAAATATAACTCATTTTTTAGAAGCACCCTTATTTATAAAGAAGGCGGGTAAAAGAGAAAATGAGTGAAAAAGTTACGAGAGAGACATATAATTAAGTGAGAGTAAAAATGAAAAAATGCATTAAATGTTTAGACATCTCTAAAGTATATCTTATATAAAGAAATATATTCATTCAATCAATTGTATCTTATAAAAAGAAAAAGAGGTAGTATCTTTTTTAAGTTATGTCTAAAAAAGAGATTCACGAAATATTAAGTTAGAAAAAAAATTGAGAATTGGAAATAGTTAAATAGTCAACAATCCTAGAAAAGTTTGCAGACAAAGATTGACTTTTGGGTTGTAGCGAGAGCGCGTTGTTCTTGAATTGTTATTTCTATATATTTTTCGAGCCATTTTCATATCCCTCGACATTTGTCTTCATTGTTTCTTTCATTGATTTAATAATGATGACTTTGTCAAACACTCACCATCACTCACTCTATATATATAAATATAAGAAACATATGGTATTCATAGCCTACAGATTGTAGAAGGCAAACAAAAATATATATATACATTCTCGCCAAACCACCTAGTTAGAGTAGAGGAACACAAAATGGAACCCATAGGATAGATCAGACATAAAAGATCTTGGAGAAATGAACCTTTAAAGCTTTCCACGCAAAAGATGACACTGGTGGAGACTAGATCGACAACGAGAGAGAAGGTTGAAGACGACACCAGCACTGCAGGACACTTCGTCAAACTTCAAGAGCAAGTGGCTAGTTGAAGAGCTCAACCTTTAGATTGATGGAAAAGGCAAACAAAAGAAGACCCACTACCGGAAAAGGTTGAAGCAACGACGGCTGAACAACTTAGGCTGCAGAGTGACACCTGAAGCAAAGATGAACCTAGATTAAAGATGAAGATAGATTGAAGAGGCCAAAACAGCCGTGGGACATATCAAAGATGCAGACAACTCGAAGATGAAGACAAATCCAAGGTGAAGATGAAGACGCTCTTCAAGTTGAAGATTGGTGGCCGCTGAGAAGGGGAAGACAAATCCGAGATGCCGAGCGACGGGCGGAGACAAAGATCGATGGAGGAGAGCGGAGACAGAGATCGATGAAGGAGAGAGAGAGAGAGAAGAATAAATTATAGTTGGTGGGACAGCATTATTACATTTAACGATAACAATTTCAGACAAGTCAATCGCAAAAAGCCCCAAAGCATGACTTATGATAAAAGCTACTTAACAACCCGTAAGCCTTTAAAGTCAATCGCAGCACCAAACACTTCAAAAAAAAACTCATTGTGCCAATCAGGCTTATCGGCCCCAATCATAAATTTGGGGCCCAATCGCAGCACCAAACAAACGCTAAGTGCATAAATAATTTTCTCCCAAAAGCATTCCTCTCTATCTATATATATAGTTATATACACGGTAAATCTTCATCTGATGGATGGGGTAAGCTGCTTCCCACTTTAGTAAAACACTCTTTCTTGCGATGTAGGATTCTACATTTGCATTGTGCAGTTCAGGACATTACTTAGAGTTCGATCTCCACTTCCCTGGTAAAATTTCAGCTTTTAAAGAGCTCTTTTCTTTTCATTACTAAGAAAGAAATGCGTCACAAAACAATATTTATGAGCAATCAGTCCCATCAGAGCGGAAGCTAGTGGTAAGAAAATGATCATTGATAAAGAACTTGCACCGTTTTTGGGAGAGCAGCAAATCCCTAAGCAACAACCCTATGTAGCTGTGACAAACACCATTTTTTTCACAGATTGGGGCCTACTTACCACAAACGAAGAGAAAAACTCACTTCCAAGTTTTCATGGCAAGCACTAACAAGTTCTTCTAGGACATCACAGGTACATTTTATCTTATTTCAGAAAAAGCCAGGGACTTCTCCAGGCATTGGAGCCAATTCATTCTTACCAAACCTCTCTTCGTCATAAAATGAGGCTCGCACCACTCTACCTCCAAAGTACCTACCATCAAGGTCAATAATGGCTTTAGTTGTTTCTTCAGACCTCTCAAACTGCACAAAGATTCTGACGGCTTCATCAGCAGGGAAATTTGGCTCTGTTATCTCAAATATAAGGACCCGAGTAACAGTCCCATACTTGGCACATTCCGACCCTACTTCGTCTTCCAGCTCATCATCTACCTCGCCAGGACCCACCTACATGAAGGAAGTAATATTAGTGTCATGCATAATCAACAAACTATAGAAACCCCAACTACATTTATAGGTTCAACTGATGCAGTCACCATTGAGCTTCTAACAGCATAGATCAAATCATAATAAATCAAAGCCATGCACTCACACGAGCATATAGGCATGCATGGAAAAATAACAAAATACCGTTCATAAAAATTACTAATTGCATTTCCAGAGTACAACTACTGAGGCTGACAATCATTGCATCGTTACTAGTTACAAGCTAACCTTCAATACACCAAGTATAAATTTGCTCACATGATCAACACATCTAGCCACACAAAGTAGGGGGTATTAAAACAAACTATTGCGGTAAAGCGTGTAATTTAATCCATGTCTTCCTTGATGTAATTAAAAGTACATGTGTTTGCCTCATTTTCAATGGATTACATAGTTACCCTTAACCAATAAAAATAAAAAAAGAAAATAACGGTTGGAACACAAATCATTTTACCATTGCAAGAAAACAGAGCTAAAGACACGAGTTATCAATCACCTCTAAGAAGGCAAAGGGATATAATAAGCATCTAGTGATATATTATTCAACAAATCAACCCAAATTGAACGGACCAGACTCACAATTAGAATATGATCAACACTTACAAGGCACCAAGAAACTTGGACAATCACCACACAAATTATTCAATTGACTGCATACCATCCTTAATCGTGCAAAAAAGTTGATGCAGGAGAAACAGGCAACGACTGTACAACATCAAGATTTCCTTTGAACGAGATAAAATCAGTGATATGGGAGCAAGGGCAAAAGGATTATGTTAAAATTAAACAATTTTGGGTCTAAACTGAATCGAATTTTCACTTGTTTATCTTTTGTGAGAATGAAAGTTCACATGCAAAATTCACAAACCAGCTACCTCATTGTTCTTTCAGAGTTTTGGGAAATAAATTCCGTTAGGATTTTAAAAGATATGATAATATCATATGCAATAGGGGCTACGGCTAGTCAAAGGATAGCCTCTGAAACGATCAGACCACCATGGAGAAACCACCCTAAATGACTCTTTGTCCATTATATAGCTGGCATTACACATTACATCTCAGAAAGACAAGATATTTAAATTTAGAATATGAATCAGCAGACACCAGAACCTATTACTAAGTGAAAGTTCATTTCAAATAGATGGAACAGACTGATTAATCAGAAATATGCCTCAGTGTATATCTCTAGGTAAATTGCGTGCACTAATCATACTATATCATATCATCACTTCATGACAAAACCACCTTCACATTGAACATCAAGCTGAAATAGGATTAGAAGACTGTACAGCGCAAAGTACAAAAACAAATTAGCAAACGTCAATTTTGATTTGACAGTTCACAAGAAGAAAGACATAGATATGGATCATATTGAGCCACAAAATGTTCTCTAGTTCTTTTCATATAGAATTAGCACATGATTATTTCAGTTAAAAGGGTATTTCAAAACAAGGCTCGCAAACACAATTACTAAACCAGTGGTACTAAACAATAGTTATATATATCAGCCACAGAAAAGGCTAACAGAAGATCCGTGCATGTCAGATAAAATATGAACCAATCGTGAATAAGATTAAGAAAATGTTTAACCATACTAAGTTGCATAAGCACTAAAATCAACCAACACAGATTAATCTACAAATAATATCTTTTCTTGACACATTCAAGATTCAAAACGTAAGTCAAAATATGCATACCATGTTCCTAAGTAGCAACACCCGCGTAGGTGGCCCATTGAAATTCACACTCTTCAATTTCTTTTCCGGCTTATTGTCACTAGCATTCACAATGACTCCAGCTCGTCTATCTGTTTTCTTCGCCATCAATGGAGTAGTAATTCCTTGCTCCTGCCTCCCAAGTCCTTGCCCCTCCTTCCATCCCATCTTTGCCATCATTCTTTGAGCTGCTGTCATTTGCCCACCTGCACCAAGACCCAAACCGCCTGTTTCTGACTTGCCAATGCTAAAACCGTCACCGTTAGGCGGCGGCGATGGAGATCTTGGCACTGCCCCACTCATGGCCGCACGCCTTCTCCATGCCTCCTCCCCGGAAATGTTCAATCTCGAATCTCCATATTCTCTATCCCTCTCCTTCTCCCGCTCCTCTTTCTCCCTCCTCTCCCTCTCTTCCTCTTCCTGCCGTCTCCTCTCGAGCTCTTTCATCATCTCTGCCTCCCTAGCCTTCCTCTTCTTCTCCCTCCGATACTCCTCATAATCATTCGGCCTTGCCGGGTCATACTCCTCTATCACCGTCGATTGGACACCCACAAGAGCGGGTTGTGCTGCATCATCAGGCACCACCGGTGACGGTGCCGTGACCGGCGTCGACGTCACGGTTTTAGGTGCTGAAGGATTGACTGTTTTGGGCTTGTTCTGGGTTCTGAGGATCGTCTGAGGAGGTGCGAAAACCGGCTTGCGAAGGGTTGCCGGCGCCATCTTGGTGCTGCTCGACCATACATTGGAATTATTGGGTTTCTCTTCTTCGGCGGATGAGGGTGGAGGGAGGTCTCCATATAGCCCACCCAACATTTCGACACCCCTTTCTTGCTCTGCAATCAAAATTTTGTGAAATCCAGGCAATTCGAATCTGTGAGCTCCGACCAAGCTTCTATTTCCTCTATGGAAGCCCAATCTGAGGGTAAGAGCCCGAGTGGAACCACTTCACCGAGATGCTAGAGAAACGTGAAGGGATTCAATGTCTCTATGAGTGCTTGAGAGAAGAACATGAAGGAACCAGACGGGTCACTACACAGAAATGGGACAGGGGTCTCAACTCTAGCGTCTTCGATTAGGGCTGAGACGAAAAGAAAGCGGTACAAGTGTATAACTCAGAAGTCGGAACTCAGAATTGACTCGACGGTGCTTGTTTCTTTGAGATAGCTTATTATTGTCTTATAATTATTTATTTGATATAATTTATTATTAACTTATAATTATTTTTAAATTGTGATTTACGATGTACGAGGTAAATATGTGATAGGAAGTTTGTCTCGATTTATATGAAATACACTTATATCCCAAAAATAAACTATACCAAATATGCTGTCAGAAGTTTTATTTTCTTTTTTCCTTTTCCAATGTTTTTTTAAGGGTTAACCTCCAATTTTGTCCCAATAAGTGTTATAAAATATGAATTTTCCTTTGGAAGTTTTTTTGGATTAATGTTGCCTCGAAAGTTTCTAAATTGTAGCATTTTTTCCCTGTCATTATCCAAATCAAGTTTAACCGTTAGTTAACTAAATATGTTGAGTTGGTAGTTTACATGACATCCACGTTATATTTGTTTTGGGTTTAGGTGTAAATTTGTTCCGATAGTTTTCACTTAAGAGTTATGTTGTCCCGAAAGTTTTTGAAATTAGCAATTTTATTTTGGCTCTTATTCAAGTTAAGTTCACCCGTTAGCTGCCCAATTATGCTTATGTGTCAAGTCTACATGTCATTCACTTCATTTTTTTCTAAGTTAGATTTATAAATAAGGAATTTTTTTTAAAAAAAAAAATCACCCCATCTAAATGATTGAAGAAAATAGAAGTGAAAGCATTTTGTATGATGAAGAGAAATCAAATAACATCTTGACCTCGATGGAGTATGGTGAAGAAGGGTTACCAGTGGCCTTATTCTTGGTAATCTGTCTTAATGTGTCTTGAATCCGGTAATTAAATCTTTTTTTTTATTACTCTCTAATGAACATGAACTCCTCCTCCATCTACGGCTTCTTATTCAATGTCGTTCACCCTGCTAACGTGGCACATTTGATTAAGTAATAGTCAAATAAATCCTTTATGATGGTCAAGGCAACATTGCTACAATTTGGAAACTTCAAGGGTAATATTAAGCCCCAAAAATTTTAGGGTTCCTCCTGAGTGAAAACTTTCATGACACATTTGTAGCTTTACAAAATGATGCAGGGGACACGTGAACCTATCAGATTAGCATGTTTGGTCAACTAACGATTAAACTTGACCTAAATAACGGCTGGGGTGAAATTACTCCGATTTGAAAACTTTTGGGTAACATTGCTCCAAAAAAACACTTTTAGGGCAAAAGTGAACCTTAATCCTTTTTGTTAAACACATGTATCCTTGCAATCATGTTCTGTCAAATAAAAAAATGAGACAATCATGTTCAATACATGACTGCTGGATACCAAGTGCCGAACACTTCTCCAATAGTGTGAGGGGTTAGGCTCTCCCCCTTTCTTATTGATTCTTTTTTCAATGTTAATTTTACATCAGCCTAGCCTGGAGTTAATTGAGCTTTGGCCCAAATACCATGATTATATAGACAATTTTGCCACCTTCTTGTTTATTTAGCAAAAACACGTATTGTTTAAATATAAACTAAAGTATACTAGTGCGATTATGATATAAGGGAACTTAGTCTAATAGTGGCTTAGCTAAACTATAAGTGAGTGAACAATCCAAACAAACCAATGTTAACATTTTACGAATTATGTTTTAGTCTCTAAGTTTGCCCTTGTTCTTAAACAAGCAACACCACTACTTTCTCAAAGTGCCTTTGCTCCCCTTACATACCTTAAGGTGTAGGCTATTGGATCTTGAGGCAAATTGAGATCCCTCTCAAAGCAATTACCCTTTCCTCAAATTTCATATATCACCCAAGCCCCCGCTCTAAGAATGGTATGCCACCCGCACACAAGGGAATGAATCGCATTTTTTCCCCTCTAGCAACTTGACCATGCTAGATATGCTAAGTTGCGAATCACATGTATTTTCTCCACATACTCTGTACCTTATATACATGTTAGAACAACCAATCATATTGCGTATATTTATAGAACTTGACAAGTCCCCTCCTACTACTAGCCACATGAATCCTTGTATTCTTTTAGTCTCCTCCATAATTAAGTTGCATTCCAAGACCCTAATATCCCTATACACTCATTCACCCTTTAGATTAATGCATAAAGCTAGCAATGTGAAGGAGATTGTACTTCAAAACCATATTACCGCACCACTTTATCCTCACTCTCCTCTTTGCTTAAGTGATAGAATCATTCTCACACTCAACAAATCATCACTGGATAGTAGATATTTACCCTTACACTTCAAAATTTCACTCTCATCTAAATGTAACACAGTGATCCTATTATTATTGACGATACTACTTGTACCACCATCTATCATGTCAAAACCTCACCCTTCTACCGTTACAAGCCATAACCCACCAAGTCTGCTCCACAATATAGAATCACTTGTTTTATAGTGACTTCATGAACTAGCTCTTTCCCCTTATTATACTTCTCAATAAGAACTTCTAGACTTGATTTCTTAAAATTGGCAATGACTTCTTGTTCAAGAATCAAAATTCTTGCCAAAGTACTGAGAATGTTGAAAACCACATTATTTGATAGCCTTATCTCTACGAGCACTTCCTCCACTCTTCAAAAATATGATTATGAATTTTTAAGGGTTAACCTTTTAGCTAGACACGTTAAACCTTCTATGCATTGCATGACAACATCAATTTGATCCAAATCCACTTTACAAAGTACTAAATCATTTGTAAGGTGGTGAGAGATGTGAATCCCTTTCCTTCACATTCTAAGGGGCCTCCATCTCCTAGCCACCATCATATCATCAACAATAAAATAGAACAGCTCTTCCATCCCTAACAAGAAGAGTTATGGCACTAATATAGATCTTCTTGCCTAGATTCATGTGTTGCCTTAAACCTTGAAGACTTAACGTGTGCTTGGATTAGTTTTTAGAAAATAATTTTACCGATTTACGAGGTAAATGTATGAGAAGAGTTTTTTTTTTATTTATAGAAAAAGGCTTTTGAAACCGCCGTTTGGAACTTACTCAAACACCCCTTAAATCCCATCTATATTAAATCCACGGAAGTATAATTAATGTAGGAACTAACTTACTACTAGTAGTTGGTAAGATTCCACTTCTCTCCAATTAAAGGCTCCCGTAATCACAAGACTTTTGAAGGTTGACCTTGATTGGTATGTACACTTTCTTGTGAATGTAGTTTGATCACTATCTCTTAATTCGATACAAGTATGAAATATAGTTTTGAATTAAAGATGTATTTACATAATAAATAACACTTGTAGTAATCCAAATTTATGCAAGTTGACGTGTTTCATATGGTGAATCCCCATGATATGTTGCTTTCTACCATAAGTGATTTGCTTGGACTAACTCTATCATAAATGATTTTGAATAATGGAAAGTTGTAAAATTATAATTGAGTCGTTCATGCACCTGATTCGATAAAATATTAAGGTAAATTGGTATTCACAACCATACAGGATAAAATAGTGGCCTTAAGTTTTTTCTTTTGGGCCAGTGCACTATGTACATTTTTACCGTCGCAATAAATATAAGTTTTTTTTTTACCTGAGCAATAAGCATAAGTTGAAATCACTTGTTCGGATAAAAAGTACTCCCTTCGATCCTAATTATAAGATAAAGTTGATTTTTTTAGAGAAATTAAGGAAGCCGATTAAATTACTTTAGAGTGTTTATATTTTTAGTATCCTTAGATTATATGTTAGTTTATTAGTCAAATTAATTAGTTTGGAGAAAAAAATAAAAATAAAAATACTCTAAAGTAATTTAATTGACTTCCTTAATTTCTCAAAAAAAAGTTAATTTTGTCTTATAATTAGGACTGGAGGAGTATAAATTAATAACGTACTCATCATTGATATTATTAACAATGACAGGTCAAATTGATGCAGGGAACAAAAAATTGATTATAGTGTTGAAAAATTGAATGTTACTGTGGCAAGTCTGCAAGTGGACAATAATTCTCCAACTTTGGAGGATCAACTAAATTTAGCACCTTTTCGAATTGGTTATAGCTTTTCACTCATCCTAGTCAAATTTATTATCCTTTATTAGCAGCATTTCAATATTTCCAACATTTTTTATAGGGTTAATATAACTTTTAGTCCCTGAAGTTTGATCCAATTTTGGTTTTGGTCCCTCAAGTTTGAAATCGGTGGTTCTGGTCCTTGAAGTTTCACCCGATTTTGGTTTTGGTCCTTCAAGTTTGAAAAGGACTTGGTTTTTTTTCCGGGTCGAGTCGGGTTGGGCTTCAAAAACGAGTCGCCAAGTCCTTTTCAAATTTGAGGAACCAAAACCAAAATCGGGTGAAACTTCAGGGACCAAAACCACCGATTTCAAACTTGAGGGACTAAAACTAAAATTGGGTGAAACTTCAGAGACCTAAACCATCGATTTCAAACTTGAGGGACCAAAACCAAAATTTGATCAAACTTTATAGACCAAAAGTTATATTAACCCTTTTTTATAAATAAAAGTTTAGGTGAGTTAAGTTTCATAATTCATTAAAGATAGGGCAAACTTTGAGGTTGAAAGAGCATTTACAAATCACCTGCCACATTAATAAGTGCGTGTTTGGAATGGCTTATTTTTGCCCAAAACGTGCTTATAATTCGTGATTCACGGTATACGAGGTAAGTATGTGAGAGGAGTTTTTTCTCGGCTTGCGTGATTCGGGCTTATTTTTTAAGCTGCCGTGAAAACAAACACCCCCTAAGATTCTTACATCAGTGAAATTTAAACCTACAGTTTTATTATTGTTAACCAACTATTTTATCGACTGGATTAATATTTGTTGGCTAAATATCAAAATTTATTTCATCTAGATTTTTAAAAGCTATATCCTTTTAAATAATTATTTCTGGGTGGTCCAGAGTACAATTTCCGTGACCCATGACGTGTAACATATTTTTCGTCGTTTTGTTATTTTTCTCTTTGATTTTAATGTTGAGGTTAACTTTTTTTATTACAATATTAATTTTAATTTTCCTTCTTAAGCTCGTTTTATTCATTTTAGGATTAAAAACCATAAGATATTTAGTTCACAAATATATTTCATCCGTATGCACACACTGCTCGTTTTCTACATCTATTCACATCTGAACAGCCTTTTCCCTGCATTTGAATGTGATTTGGTTTTCTCTCTGCGACTTCTGGATTTGATTGCTGTGTGATCGATTGGAATCTTCGCGTTTCTGATTCTAGGGTTTCGTTTGGATCACACCGGTGGTAATTCGTCGATTGATCATTCAAAGTTCTGGGAAGGCTCTAGGGTTTCTGGGTTGGCAGATCCGTGTTTGGTTTGGTTCCTGAGGAACCATTTGTTCAAGAATTCAACATGTTCTGGCGCATGACTGGGCTCTCCACAGCATCTCCTGTGAGTTTCTGTGCTTAAATTTGGAGCTCCACTTCTCATTGTTCCCTTGAACGTCATGTTATATTTGATGTGTTGCGGAGGGTGTGCTGGATGCGTGTTCTTAGGTGGCCGGGGTTGTTTTTGGAGCGCAGAGTTTTTATGCCTTATTCTACGCTTTGATTTTCTTTTTGGGTCCGGGGAGATGTGAGACGGGAAGGAACTTTAACTTCAGCCGTTTCGTTTAGAGGGCCCAAAGAAGTGACAATCACCTTAACTGTTTCGAATTGAGTGCTATGATATATTGTTTACTCTATCATGCATAGCGTCATTGTCTCAAATTTATGTTGATTTCAATTTTATAGTTTTGAATAAACGAAGTTAAACTTCCTGGACTATTATGAGAATCAACACATATTATGGCAAGATTTCAATGGATCACATGCATTAAATTTTGATATTATACTATTTCAATTCTAATTTTGAATTTCACAAACAATTAAAAGGAGGGAACAGAAGGAAGCCATGACTATCAATACTGGGTTATGGATGCTTGTGCGTTGCTTGACTTACAATTTCAACTCTGTTTATTGGAATTTCATTTGGTTGATAGTCCACATATTCATTGCTTTTTCTTCTTTTAATTCGTGAATCACTTGATGTTTTGCGGTGGCTCTTGATGTATTAGCAGTCACAGGTGGCATCTCCTATGCTGGCGTTTGATTGATTTAGTAGGAGACAAACTGAATATATCAAAGTATTTTAGCCATATTCAAAATATTTGGTTTTCTTCTTGCGTGAGTGAGCACATGGAATAGTTGACTTCTTATCCAACTGTTTCATTTTGTTTTGAGGTCATTACTATGATTAAGTTGGCCAATTCAAATTCCAGCCGCCAGATGTTATGAGGTTGTTAAAAGTGTCAGTGAAGCTTACTTCAACAATAAAATAGTTCATGAATATCTGTGCAATTATGTCTATTGGAATTAGAATTGAAAACATCATAAGGTTGCCTAGAGGTAACTAAATAAATTACCTCTTTGATATTTTAAACTGTTTGGAGGCAATCTGGTTTTGTGCCAAACCCGTAGGGTGAACTTGTAAGTCGAACTTCTATGTTTGGGCACTATTGGATTGGGTTAATTTGATGAAATTGTTAAGTCTTTAGTTATCTGTTGTTGTAGTGTTTTCATCTGCTTTGTTTTGTGTATTTAATTTCAGGTGGAGACAATATTGGATAAAGACAATTTCACTTTAGAAGAACTGCTTGATGAGGATGAGATTATACAAGAATGCAAAGCTCTGAATAGTCGCCTTATAAATTTGTAATGCTCTTTCAATGTCTACCATCAGAACAGTACTTTAGTTATTTGTTAGTTTAACTTTCCTTAGCAGAATTTGTAGTATTTTTAGTCGCTTTGTCTATTTCTTTGAAATATATATTCCAATATATCCCAGTTAGGTGGTAAACAAGAATGCTATTAGTATAGTTAAAGAATTGATATCCATGCTTATGGAGATGAGATTTTGACGGAGGCTCTTTGGTATACTTTAGTTATTCCTCCTTAATAAAAGTAGTTTAGGTTCAGTTTCTCAAATTGATGAGTTGTGAACAAGTTCTCCAGTTCTATTATTCTCAATCTCAAGTCCTAACACGGGAAAAATCTATTTACTTTGGTGATTAAAAAATATCCCACCTCTTTAGACGAAATATGGTTAATAACTATTCTAATGTTCTTCTACAGGCTTAACTTTGGTCTAGTAAACCTTGAAATATCTTTTCCAAGGGTTAAATTGTGTTTTTCAATTTTCATTAGCTTGGACGGTAAAATCATTGATGGTTTTAGGCTGAACTACATTTGCATTTAGGCTGGACTTGATTTGGGCCTCCCATGCACTAGGTGGAGCCTGAAGAGTTAGCTGCACTATTCAGGATTTGTGAATAATATCTGCTTCTTATAGATTTTATGACATTGCGGGGGTAAGGCTAGTACATCTATCCCTCCTCAGAACCTATTTGGTGGGAGACTTGTGCACTGGCTTGTGTCTTTAGTATATCCTGTAGCTGTGGGTTTTTGGCATCATGTGTTTGGCAGTTTGAGTAACTTGTTTTTGTAATCAGATTGGTAGCTAATGAAGTTTTGTGTTGTCTATTTCAGTTTGCGTGGTAGGGCACAGGTTGAACAGTTGTTACGATACATTGTTGAAGAGGCTCCTGAAGATGCTGAAAAGAAGCGCACATTTAAGTAAGTTGGTGAAAATGAACTTATATCTAAGTTTCTGTTTGGGGAGGTTGTGTAATGACTACTTGTTTATACTACTATCTGTAACAGGTTTCCTTTTATTGCTTGTGAGATTTTTACGTGTGAAGTTGACATCATACTCAAAACACTTGTAGAGGATGAGGAAGTGAGAAATCAGTTCCTAATAGCTCTTTTATCTTCAAATATATTTGGAAAATCTTTTATTGCTGACTATATTGCTTCTTGTCAGTTAATGGATTTGTTGTTCTCCTTTTTGGATCCAAAGCCATCCCACAGTAACCTACTGGCTGGGTATTTTAGCAAGGTACTGATATTTGGAGATTTGAAGTCTAGTTATTAGTGTATATTTGTAAATTTTTCTTAGCATTCCTTTGGAAGTGTTTTGTACTGCTATATATTTGATTATTTTCTTTGTTATTTCCTTTTACAAATTACGGTGGCCTTATATATATTAGTTCTTATGGTGCTAGGTTGTTGGATGCCTTTTGTTACGCAAGACAGTTCCTTTCATGCAATATTTACGAGTAAGTTCTTTCCTTATTTGTATTATAGAGTTAAGTTTTTTGTACCATGAGATACAACCATCAGATTGACCTATTATCTAATGAACCTTAATAGACAAGGCCTTTTTCAGAAGATCTAACCAAGGAGGCAATGCAAAAGATTGATGTGAGGAGATTGTTACATTAGTGTTTCTGGGTTTTGGGCTGAGGAGATTGTTACATTAGTGTTTCGGGTTTTGGGCACCTGAATGGGTCTTAACCAGAGTGGTTGTGCATAGGGTATTCTACTATGGGAAAGAATTAGATGTGGATTAGAAGCATAGTGGTCAAGGGTTCAAACCCTCCTAATGTTGTCGTTGTAGTAGTATTAAAAAGAATTAGAAGTCATAACTCATGAATAGGGTGTGAGAAGGCATACTGAATCTAAGAGTCGGCTGGAGATTCCTTGCATCTTGAATGGTTACTGTGCTATCTTTTTACCTCTGATTCCTGTGAAAGCAATTGTACTTTTCAATTCTTTAGTCTATCTCATTAATGTTGGGCAAGGGAGGCGGTTTTGCTCTGTGACTCTCATGAGTACTGGTTTGGTTTTTATAATGATTTGTTAATGATTATTGCAGATATTTAGGCCAATTTGTTGGCCTTAGTATTCTCTGCCTCTACTTATTTTATATCCTCTAGAAAATAGTTATACAAGCTATATATTTGACACAGAATAGTAATTCTGTATATAATTAAGCTAATTGAGACTTAATATGTTCAGTAGCGTTATTTGCATTACATTATATATGATGTTTCCCACCTAGTGTCAGTTCTGCATTATGTGACAAGTTTCACTCGAGCTATGAAAAGGTCTTCATTCAATTGTGTACTTTGGTTATTTGTGAATGGCCTATTTATATCAAAACTTAAGTATTTAGTGCAAATCAGAAATGATAAGTACAAGACTGATAGTTCAGTCCAGCTGTTCTAGTGTTGAAAATGCATTTAAGGTTTTATTTCATGTGAATGCACCAACTTGCTCTAGGTTAGTCCTTGTGGTCTCCTTCGTCTTTAGGTTAATTGTTTGTTTTACTGTGTTTTCAAATTGTTCATTGTGGTGTTGGTGGAAGTTGCCATCAAAACTAGCAATGTGTCTGAATTGGGAACACATCAGAGACATTATGGTAATGGGGCCTTGAATGGGAGGCGGGTCTAAAGTGTGAATTATTTTTTGAAAGGGGGAAAATGAATCACTGGATGATCTGTTGTTCTCTAGTGGCCTTGTGCTTGTAGCGATGACGCTTCTGAGTTCTGAGTGATTAATCTTGTCAGTGGCTATGGAAGAAGTACGATAGCAGAGGATAAGATGTCCACCTTGGAGTCTAAAGTGTCACAATGATCAACTGTCTTTGACCTAATTTGAATCTTTTATAGTAAGAGGTCTTATCATGTAGCATTTCATTTGATTATAAGTTTGATCTTTTCCCCCACTCTAACACTGCCAGTGGGCTTGCTTTTAACTGAATTTATTATGAGTTTAAAGTGTCACAATGATTAACTGGCTTTGATCTGAAATTTCAATAGAATTTATGATAGCTAGGATTATTATGGCAAACTCTGATGTTGTGAAGTTCTATACAGTCACTCGCAACCTGTTCTGTAATAGGGATAAGGACAAGGATGAAGAATAATGCTAATCTAGTATCAAATGACTCAATGGCTATTAATAATGTTTAGTCATGCTTTCTCTTTTTCAATTTCGTGTTTGCTGATATTTCCTCGTTGTGGCTATCCAGGCTCATCAAGATATTGTAAGGAAGCTAGTTGACCTGATTGGAATTACATCAATCATGGAGGTTTGTTTTGGCAACATCTGTTCATAATAATAATGCGGAACTCGTTGGCTACCACTACCCTTAAGTTTCTCTGATGTTCAAAGTTTGTTGCCTTATATCTGAGGCTGGTGTACATGATATAGTTGGAATTAATATTTTAACTGTTGACTATGATATACGCTCATTCGTCACTGAAGTTAACTTATCTGTATTGTGTGACACTGGGTTTCCATATGTGTATCTTTTCTGTGATTTCTGTTCTGTTCTCTTCTGTCAAACAGGTTTTGATACGCTTGATTGGTGCCGATGAGCATATGTATGTAAATCATGTGGATGCTATGCAATGGATTGAAGACACTGATGTGCTTGAGATGATTGTGGACAAGTTCAGTTCTTCCGTAAGTAGCATCAATTTCTAAAATTCTATATTATGTGGACTTGACCAAGGGCTATGTTAATCCGTCCATATTCAAAGGTAATTTCTTGCATGCGGATGGATTGATTGCATTTGGTGCTGTTAGTTCATGCATTGGCGAGAGCCAAGGGAAAAACTCAACTAGTAACAAAAGTTCAAGCATTTCATTGGGTTATTGTCATAACAAGGAAAACAATTGATTCTTATCTTAAAAGAATCAGGAGACAGAATGAAAATAATGTTTTAATTGCAAGCTTTTAAACAATGATTATTACAATCAAAGAGTTTTAAAAATTGTTAAAGCTGGATGGTCTAGATTTACTGCAACTTTTGCTGTAGCAACACTTCTTTTGCTTTGCCAGAGCAAAGTTTCGTGTCTCCGGTGCAAGGATGTGAACTTGTCTATTTTTAGGCAATTTAAGCCAAATCTAATTGTGCTAAATTCCGAATGACTCATCTAATAATTGTGCAAGGAAAATGTATCTGCACGGAACCTTCTCTTTTCCAAGAGTATGGCAACTGAGTTCCAGATGTTTTTGTGTTTTCATTCTTCTTATACTAACATTGAATGTTTTATTTGTCTTTTACAGGATTCTCCAGAAGTGCATGCTAATGCGGCTGAAACACTCTGTGCTATAACAAGATCTGCTCCCCCTGGGTTTTCTGCTAAAGTCTGCAGCCCTAGGTCGGGATATTCTTATCCCAGTCTTGCTGCTTGTGGTTGTTATTGCCGTTCTGGTTTATTTAGCTTAAGGTCACATTGTCTTTTCTACTTTATATATATCTTGATATCTGTCTCTTATTTGCAGTTTTATAGGGAGATTGTTTCAACATGCTTTAGAAGACTCTCGGCCAAAGTCTGTTCTTGTTAATTCTCTTTCCATATGCATTTCTTTGTTGGACCCGAAGAGGCATACCTTTGGGGGATATCATTCATACAACCGCCAAATGACTAATGGACTCACAGTAACTGCAAATCCTGAGGCTGTTGAAGGCATGTTAGAAAGCCTAGGTAAGGTTTCTCTATTTTACCATGATTTCAGTTAACTCTTTCTATATAAATGTTGGCACAGCTCTTTAGGTTGCAAAACTGTATTGATGTTGATGATTTAATGTGCATGTCATGTATCTGTTCTAACTAAACTGCTAAGCTCTCTGAAATCATTTTAAAACTAAACAAACCTAAAGTGTGCTCCATCTAAGTAACTTTTTGTTTTCATTTATTTTATTCTTTAAAATGTACGATCAATTAGGCAGTCATTTAAGTAATTTAAACGAATCTAGCTGTTCAGGTCATTTATACATCATGAATATTTATTATTTATTTCTGAAAAAATAATTGTATAATCTATGTTTGTCTTTTTGCAAATATAATTTGATATCCATATACCTTGTATTCTTAAAAATTGCCATATCTCACCTGTATCATACCAGCAACTTTACCTATTTTATATAGCTCAACTAGCACCAAAAAACCTATTCCAGATAGAAGTGGCTACTGGTATTGCAAAAGAGTTAGGGCAATGCATCATGATTTTATCAGGAGACATGCATGGTATATTGGGCCTACGAATGTTATGTTAAATTTAAGCCTGTAGTGTCTTGATGTACAAAGTGAAGGCTTAGCCTTTGGTGGATGGGATGATAGTATAGTGAATGTTTGGGGATATATTCTGGAAGAATCTAGAGTCCTGCATTTCTTATACGAAGTGGTGCCCATAGAGATTGAAATGGGCAGTAATATGATAGATTCCTATTCAACAGTATCTCCATAGATTTTTCAAAAAGTATTTCTCTCATTTTTGCCGGCTTTTGACATGTAACAGCCATTTTATACTTTTGTAGCATAGTGAGTTTTCTCCCATTTTAGTAAATTAGAAGTTGATATGCTGGTATGAGTCGAAATTGATGGTTAAAGCAAATATATGGTGAATGGGTATTCATAGAAGTAATAATAAGTAATTGATACTAGTCTCTTTGATAATAATGAGCTGTTCTGACCTGTGGATAAAGGATGTAATTGTTACCTCAAATTATCCTTTATCTTTTGACACTTAGACTTGCCCTGGAATAATCAACATGTTTTTGAATAGTACGCAAATAAATAGGACTTGCTTTTCTTTGTAATAATATATTCTTTAATTTAAACAGGAAAAGCAAATAAGAGTTGGCTAGAAATTTTGAATGCATAACTATTTTACATCTCCTTATACTCTATATTTTGGTGCATAACAATATCACATCTCATGTAATAATGCGTTCTCTGCTCTGTATTTATTCTTGACAGTTTGTATGTTGGAACAAAATATCCTTGCTTATGAGTTTCTTATTCTGCAGGTGGTTTACTCAAGCTTTTAGACATTTCTTCGTCAGAAAATCTCTTGGTAACTACTTATGGCAAGTTACAGCCACCACTAGGGAAACATCGGTTAAAGGTATGCTAGTTACTTGTAATTATTGTAGTGTTCTAGAATGTGTCCCTTGGATTGCAGGTGAGAGTACAATGAGAAAAAGAAAAGACCTTATCTTCTGTTTGGTTAAAGCTGAGGTTTTGTCGCAGTTTGTCTTAGTTTTTAATCAAGGATTTCTTCCTTCACACCTTTTATGGGAAAGAGTAGCCCTTTGGGTTTCTTTTTAAGATTTCAACTCATTGTGTTATAGTAGGGAATTTTTTTATCTATTGCTGTGTCTTTTTGCTTTGTATGCTTTTTTTTTTTTTATAATTTTTAGTTATTACCCTCACCCCTTATGTGTACGCCTTACTTGTAATTTTTCAAATAACATTACATATGATTTTGCATTGATAGTCATACACATGCTTGTTCAGATTGTCGAGTTTATATCAGTCTTACTAAGTGTTGGTGGTGAAACTGCTGAGAAGAAATTGATTCATCTTGGAGCAGTTCAAAAGATTCTTGACTTGTTCTTTGCGTAAGTCTAGCAACTCTGTTTTCTATCCATAGTTAGTTGCTCCCCTGCCTTAATGCACTGTTTAAATGTTGTAGGTACCCATACAATAACTTTCTGCATCACCATGTAGAAAGCATAATATTATCAAGCTTGGAGGGCAAGAATTTTGCTCTTGCTGAACATCTTCTTCGTGAGTGTGATATTGTTGGGAACATCCTTCATGCAGAGAAGCATTTCACAGTGGAAGCTGATGGAAATAAGGTACATGATTCTTTTTTTCTCTAGATATTATATCTGTATGAACGGATTTGTATTTGTTTTCTCCACAAGTATTTGATGCTATGGCATCTATCTTTCTGGAGAAATAAACATCTTAATGTTCTGATCTGTTGATCAATTTGCTCCTGCAGCCAACAATGCCTACTGAGGGTAAACCACCACCTAGGATTGGAAGTATTGGGCACTTAACCCGTATATCCAACAAACTTATCCAAGTTGGAAAGGGCAACAGTGAGATTCAGGCACATCTGCAGGTAAGTTACTGTTCCTTTCCTTTTTTTTTTTTTTTGAAATTTCTGATCGATTGAACTTGTAATGCTCTACTGTTTAGTGTCTTCTGATTTGCTGCCTCTTCTCTCCAGCTAGTGATTAACTCATGTTTCTGTGGTGGTTGAGCCCAAATTCAACGTGAAAGGCAGCTAAATAGTCATTTGTTTATTTTCAAATGTTTGGTTTTGACAGGAAAATAGTGAGTGGACAGATTGGTATATGAATGTTCTAACAAAGCGAAATGCTATAGAAAATGTCTACCAATGGGCGTGTGGGTATGTTTTCTTTATCTAATTAGTTTCTCAAATATTGAGTTTCAATTATTAGGATTTTAATTCCATCTGTATTTTTATATTTTGGTTCATGTCTAAGTCTATGGCTTTCTCCTTTCTTTGTGCTCTTATTTGTTTCCTATTTTTGTAGCACACTAATAATTATACCAATTGATTGTTACAGGAGACCAACATCATTGCATGACAGGACTAGGGATAGTGATGAGGATGACTATCAGGATCGGGATTATGATGTTGCAGCATTGGCAAATAACTTAAGCCAGGCTTTCCGTTATGGCATTTATAATAATGAAGATATTGAAGAGGTATTGTTTTGTTTTTTTCAGGCAGCACAAGTCAATTTGCTGCCGTCTCTGCATTTATTTTCTAGTTCCTATTGACTAGTTATGATATAGAAGTATACAGGAGGTAGAATTAGCTTCAATTGGACAGGCACTGACTGTCTTCTTGTTGGTCTACTGTGCAGTAAGGGATCTTGTAAAGGCTTTAAAGTAATTTTCTCTTCAATAACTAGAAATAGACAAGTTAAATACAAAGGTGCATTTTATGGAGTGTCATAGTTTTCCAGATAGATCAGCAATGTTTGGACCCTCCTTTTGGCAGAGTCTAAGACTTGGTAGCCATGCAGCTTCTCTAGTAATTAACTTTATTATTTACTGCAGTCCAAATCAAAATATTCAAGTCAAATGACATGGCTCAGTTCAAGAAGACCTCAATCTTTGGAATATTTTTTATTGGCTGTGAAAGACCTACTACAAATCAGAGAATGATTATGTAACATCTGGGTCCTAAACTACTTACAGTGGAGTCAAAACACAGTTTTACTTGTGTATTTGGAATTTGCCTTACTTAATGGCTCTTTTATAGAACTCTGTTGTTTGCCTGCAATTGTTTGGTACTAGTTGTCACAATTATGCAGCTTTACCTCCTAATAGTATCTTGACTTAGTTGTTTATGCTTTTGATGATATCAAGGCTTTCTTGATAAAATAGACGGGAGTTATATCATTGCACCCTCCACGTTCCCCTTCCTGAAATCCTCCTTTCAAAAGATTGTATGGGATTCTGCTTGTCCTCTCTAGTAGTATGGGCTTTTGTGCAAGGTAGAGTATTAGAGCCTTCACTTGACAAGTTGCTATGATTTGAAGTAGTCTTTGACAATACCAAATATTTAACGCTTCAACTAAAATTTTGTCCAACAAACACCCAATTTGTGCTTCATGAACTTTTCACTTCAGGGGTGAGTGTGACCAACCCTTTTTGTGGTCTTGTTTACATTCATAATGCCTTGACCCTGGGAATCATTGTATATTAGATCAATTTATTATACATTTTCTTGGTTGTGGCTAGTCCCTGATTTAGGTCCTTTTTTAATTATTTGTCGTTGGTTTGATGTTACTACTTACCCGATTTTGTTATTTAATATCATATTATTTCATGATTTTGACCCATTTACATTTGTTTTAGGCTCATGGCTCACTTGAACGAGATGATGAGGTATAATTTTACTTCTTTAATCCTCCTAAATCTTAGTCTGGCATTTATCCATGACCTATTCATTTGTCCCCTGTTAACTTAAGAGGATGTTGTACTATTATGAACATGAATGTTCCAGCTAAGTACTCTGTTTCGCCAGTTAGTAGTTTTTTGTCCTGCTGGTTTGTATTATTATTTTATGATATTTTTGAATTTTCAATTCATTAAAATATTATAAAAAGCGTCTGATGTATTTTATTCTGTAGGATGTCTATTTTGACGATGAATCTGCTGAAGTTGTTATATCCTCTTTGCGGTTGGGAGATGACCATGAAAGGCAAGTGTATAATTTACCAAAATTGCTTCTTGCGTCTGTAGTGAAACTTTTTTTTTTTTTTTTTGGTATGTTCTTTTGATATATGCTTCAATTTTTCCTGGCACATGCAGCGGGTCTCTCTTCACAAATTCCAACTGGTTTGCTTTTGAGGATGGAGTTGCCAATGAACGATCAACTGGTTCCCTTGCTTCTCCCTCGCCTAATGCTGAGGAGACTGGAGTAATTGGTGGCAGTGGAGATGACAATGTTATTGTTGGTGATGATGAGGATTTGGTTGACACAGCGACATCATCTCCAGAACCGGGACCTAAATTAGAACATGGTGAAACTGACAAACCGCTTGAATGGGTGGAATGGAGAGAATCTTCAGATGCCAATGACCCTGCTGAGCTTCCCAATGGAGAACTCAAGGACCAATCAGGCAGTGAGGATTCTAACATGGCCGAAACATCTCCGTCATCCAGTGCCACATCAACAAAGGATGTGGCAGCTGAACCATTAGCAGCCCCTAATGAGAACTCAAGCGAGGAAATCTTCCTGCCAGCAGAAACAGAAATTGGAACTAACAGTTCATCCGCGCCTATGGATGTGGAATCAACCAAAGTTGAGGGAGGTAGTGACAAGGATGCTACAGATGACAAAGAGGTTGAAAAAACGAATTGCTAGTGTAAATTCTTGTGAATCATCGCTGGGGGCTAACTGGGCAGCATTAACGAAGGTGGGGAGATGAAATCTGGAGTTTGGCTAGGAAACAGTGTTTAGAATCTCTGAACATCTATGGAGCTTTGTTTCGGCAGGAATATTGATTCTTTATACCCACCAGCAAATTGAGGCTCGCGCATCTTTGAAGCATGAAACTATATGGTGTTTCATGAGTATTTAAGCTCATGCTGTTAGGTGCTACTGGATTTTTCACGTGTTTATATCAATGTTTAGCTTTGTCCGATTAGAACGCCGCTGAATTTTTCACCTTTTTTTTTCGTGGATAACTGTTAATATATTTATGTCCGAAAACTGAGTTCAGCTATGAAAATGAGTTCCCTGGCTGATGCGTTTCATAAACTCATTGGAGGATCTGATTTTCGTGACAAGTGGAGTATCTTGGAGTTTGAGTGAAAGGTCAAGTTATTGGAATCGCTTAGCACCTAATCCAGATGCGACTGGGGGAGCCTGTAATTGAGTTCTTGGAGGAATAAAATTTCTGCTAATGCTGTGCTCCAAAATTTAATTGCTCAAGATTTTATTGTTTTAAACTCGTTTCACCAGAATAACGTAGACTCGTGGTTTGCAGCAATCGGAATCATATAGGTAATTGTGTAGATTACTATATGCGGCACCCACCCTTGTTCGGAAGATGCATTGGCTATATGATCATGCCTGACAATGGAGCCCACTAGAAACGCAAGAGAATAGTTAACAAAACAAAATTTTGGAGTTCTCTCCTAAGGCCCTGTTTGTTTGGAGGGGAGGGGATGGGAGGGGAGGAAAAATGAGCCCCTCCCCTTATTTGGTTTGAAATTTTGGAGGGGAGGGGAGTAAAAATTTGCTTCTCTCTCCCCTCCCCTCCCCTCCCCTTATTTTGATTCCCTCCAAATTGGGGGGTTTTGGAGGGGAGCCAAATATTGGGACTAATTTACCCTCATAATCTTTGTCATATCCCATCAATGCCCATGGTTGCAACTCATGCCCTCTCCGCTGCTGTTGCTCCTAGTCTCTTGCCCTCAATTCCCTTCCTCTACTTTCTGCCAAAAACATAAATTTGGACTTTATTTTTATGTTCTCATTTTTTGCATAGTAACATATAAGAAATCCTGATGGTTGATAGTTTCATCTTCACAAATCCTGATGCACATTCGGCTCTATAAATTTTGTCAGCAATTGAATTTTGAGAACCACGTTTTCAAAAATTATATAATTTATATTAAGGTGTAAATTAATTTAAATAATTTATATAAGTAAAAATATATAAACTAATATATAAGGGTAAATTGGTAAATTACATATTATCTCCCCTCCTATCCCCTCTTGAACTAAACAAAAGATCATTAAAAAACCTTCCCCTTCCTTCCCCTTCAACCAAACCAAACAAGGTAACCTCTTATCCTTCCCTTCCATCCCCTCCCCTCCATTCCCCCCCATTCCATCCCCTCCCATTGAACCAAACAGGCCCTAAGATTATCATTTGGGTCCTAACGTTTGCATATAATGGCGTCTCAAGGGATGTTTAGTAAAATTGTTTCCCAAGGTTTCTGACTTTTTATCATTTGTCACGTTCGGCTTATCTCCCAAGTTCACGAAGCCAATCACACCATCAATCTCAATTACATTTTCATCCAGATTGTTATTTTTCAGTATTGACCAAGACGACTAGTAACTTGAGAATTTTACTTCGCTTTGACCCCGCGGAAGAAAAAATGTAACCAATAGCTATATATGCATTCGGCGGAATACAATCAAGTAAATAATAAATAGATAGAGTTCCCAAAAACTTGGCTGCTTTCCCTCTACGCCACACCTAAGGTATAGGTATGATAAATAACGTAATTAAGATCATCGACATATCATTGAGATCAATGTTGCTTTTCTTCGTAAGTCAAAATTGTGCGGGGTACAGACTATATAGTCCTCACTGGCTTATGATATCTTCAAGGGATGAATGAAAATACCATTTCGTGCTTCCCGGATTCTACCCCACTTTCCTAGACGAGGTTCCTGTAAGCAAGAGACACATCTCAATGCCAGGCGAGAAGACATGCATGCATACATATATATACATATCAGCTTATTAAATATAATAAAAGCGTATCATCAAAATCAGGGCAAAACTTCACCTGCCCAACCCCAGCCACCAAAAATTGTGCTGATTTTGAAAAAGCCAAGGAATTCACGAATCCAACCTGCATTGCCAGAAGGTACAATAAAGTCATGGCGGTTTTAACATATACATATCATACTTATAACACATGCGCATGTGATACTATTGGTGAACAGCTAATGCTTTTTCAAATTACAATGGAATTCACCAGCAGAACTTGTTGATTTCCTAAGAATTCCAAGCATGGACTTGTAAATCTACAGAAGAGGTAGGTTTCTATAAGCTGAATCCTCAATTATTCTAACAGTGTTAATGTGTATGGTAAAGATATTTACCATTAGGTTTACAAGAGTCACACCCAACATCTTAATATAGTTAGAGAGAGAGGCAACCGTTTTGTTGCTATTCCTTTTGCTTACCAATGGTACATCAAACAGAGGTTGAATATCCTTTATCTCACTTTCAACTGCCCAAAATCGAACAGAACCATTACCAGCGCCAGATGCTGCAAGGTCACTGTTCCTACAAACTGTGACTGCACCAACCCATGACAAAGCTGAAGAAGAATGATGATTCTCAGGTTTGTGGTGACCGTTTTCTGCAGATTGAAGATGATGCTACAACTTTAATATAATAAATGAAGACTTTGTAACAATTACAAATTCACATTCAACTTACAAAGCTGAAAGTGTGTCCTATCCTCTATCATGGATAACATTTTAAAAATGTAACAAACGCAGGACCACTGTCCATGATGGCATGAAAGAAGTGATGTAACATCTCTAGGAAATGAAAACGGTAGGAGAATTCTTTTATAGACACATGAAGAAGAAACTTCCAATAAATCAACATATAGGAAAGAATCGACAGAACCATAGATATCGTATGTGGCAATGACTTGCAAGAAATATCTATAAAAAAACATAAAATCTATAGGAAGCATCAATATTCACAAGTCATGAACAGTATAGCTCATTTCAGACTCCATGTGAAACCTACAGAATTGTTATATCAATAGCAAAGGAATCATACCTAAGTTACCATTGGGGATTCTTCCATTATCCTTTGGTTCAGACTCCACATCCTTTGTCAGTAAAGCATGAGCATTTCTCACAATGTAAACGGGCTTTTTTCGCATTACGCTCCAGAGCTCAATGCTTCCATCACCCGTTCCAGACAAGAATTCCTCATTGTTAACAAAACAACAGGACTCTAAGGATGAAGCGTAAGTACGAAAAATTAATCGTGACTCTTCATGAACCTGTATTCCAAAGAAGAAACAACTAATTCAAGGAACAGCATACGGCTGAAAAATAAGGATATAAACCCCTAAAAAAAACAACAAAAAGAAAAGTCTAGAACACCAGCCTTAGCTAATCAGAAAACCGCACCTCAATCACTAGATAATTTCCACACAGAGACAAAGACATCGTAGGAGAATATAAGAAACAAGTACCAAAAAAGATGATTCATCACCAAATTATTCCATTGAGAATGCAAAGAAATGCCTCCTCCAATATGTTATAAAACTTGTTCTGTGTCCTTTTCTGTCTTTGCATTTCCTTTTTCAAGATAGAGGCTTTGAATAAAAATATCAAAAAAATGGAAAAGAAACAGAATGTGCATCTCCAGGGAAATTATGTAAAAGCTCTAAGGTAGATTTGAATACATAGTTTTAAGTTCAATATGCATTGTTAAACAAGATGTGCATTAGATAATACCATGTTACCTTAAACAACTGCATGCTACGATCACGTCCAGCTGTTATTATCCTTTCTTTTCGTAAGCAATCGATAGTCAATATTTCACTTTGGTGGCCAAATAATGTGTTCATATAAGTTCTGTCTTCAGCATTCCAAATCTTAACCGATCGATCAAATGAACCAGAAAAAAGCTCTGAAGTTCCTTGCCTAAAAGTTAGACATGAAACAGGGCCTTTATGACCTTGAAAAGCCTGTAAAACACATAATTAAGAGCTAGGAATAGAGATTAACAATTGTAGTTAAAAGTGAAAAGCACTAGAACCCTAAAATGCCTGAGGGAAAAGATGCAAAAAAAAAGTGCATGTCCTAGTGAAGCAAGGAGCTAAAAATATGCCAGGCTGTAAAATTCATGATATATTTTCTAAGTTGGTTTGTTGAGCAATACAAATAATTCTATAGGTTCGAATGAAATATGATTTTACTTAAAGCATATGGTAATGGGCAAGTATCAGATTACAAATTTGAAATTTCCCCAGGATCTCGACCATTTAAATGACCCTTATAAAAAATAAATAAATACTTCAATTGCAGAAAGAGCTATTATGGTTGTCCAGACATTCATATATCATAAGAAAAGCCAGTTACGTTATCCAATTGTGGACAATTGAAAAGCTGCTTTTTTTAGACAATGAAATTATTATAATCTAGAAAGAACAAAGTGCCACCTGAACATGCTCTCTTGAACGTGTATCCCATAGATGAACATGGCGGTCAAGGCCTCCAGTTGCCAAATACCGACTATCAGAGCTCACAGCCAATGCTAATACATGTTTACTGTGGTTTCGAGCCCGACCTTGTGGTTCCTTCATCCCATGAGACCTCATTACTTCATCACTAGGCCATTGATACTTTTCACTTTTCCCACTATTTACATCCCAGTGCATAATAGTCCCATCCTTTGAAGCTGAAAAGCCCTTCATGTCATCCTCTGATAGGACCACAGCAGTAACAGGCTGTCTGTGCTTCACTAACAGGCGGAATTCTCCTCTCGCCCCTTGTTTCACCCTAAAATACATTCATGATATACTATAAGCATCGTATAAACAAGCCCGTAGGTTAATGCAATTGCAAATAGACGAGATACATGTTTCCATTTCTCTTTACCATCACGTTTTAAACCCACCTCAGGTTGATAACAATAAATTTTGAAGTTTTATAGCAGCAAAATAAGATACTGTAACCAGCAACAGTAGGCAAAGAACTTGTATTAAATCCCCCTACCCAATAAAAACGATTAAAAAATGCAGAAATCAAGATATGACGAATTTAATCCTCAACAAGAAGCAATTGCTGCACTGCAACGTTTTCTGATAATAGAGCATCACCTGGATGCTAATGATCTCCGAACCCGCCCGCTCTCTTCTTGCTGCTCCTGTATCAACTTCTGGGCTATGAGGGAGTCTTTTTCGCCATCCCTTTCATCATCGTCATCACTCTCTTCTCCATCTTCAGCCCTCTCTTTCTTATCTTTCCGAGCAATATCTCGATACATTTTCAAATAATCCTCCGCAATTCTCTTCCTTGCTTCAGCCTCAGTTTCTTCTTCCATTACAGCCCCCTGAGCTTCCTCTTCCCCATCGGAAGCACCTCCAAAGAAGTCATCTTCCCCTTCGTCGCTTTCTAACTCACCGTCATCAACTTGGTCCTCAACTTTCCGTCGCTTTCTCGATTCGTCGTCAAAGAAAGGATCATGGTTGGATGAGAAACTTTTACCCTTCCTTCCACCTTTCTTCTTAAGATTCTTGCTCCCCATAATGGAATGCTAAGAGGTCAGTTACTCCACCAAAAAATGAGAGATTGGGGTTTAAGCAGAAGACAGCTAGGGTTTAAGCCCTTGAGCTTGCGAGGTTTGCAGTAATGAACAGAGGGACCGGAGGCGCTCCGACAGTATGTGAGCGGCAACATTTATAGCATGTATGTTTTTTTTCCCTTTTTTAATCTAGATAACATATATATATATATATATATATATATTGGATAGCATATATTATCATTGAGTTTCACAGATGAAATGCAATAAAAAAATTAAAATCGATAAAAATATTTCTTAAGTTATTGATTATGGTCACAAAATATTTCTTAAATTACTATTTAAAATAATAATACTAACCCATGTCACAATAAGTGCCAACTCTTTTCACTTAATAAGTGCTAGTTGAGAATTTTCTAGTTGGCCAAAAATAAAAAAAGTTGAGAATTTTCTATTTTTTCTTTTGGTGATAGTCTGATAGAGAACTTTCCATTTCTATTTTAACGAGGAGAAACCTACCTTGAAAAATATTACTCTCTCCTATCCTAATTATAAGACAAAGTTAACTTTTTTAGAGAAATTAAGGAAGCCAATTAAATTACTTTAGAGTGTTTATATTTTTAGTATCTTTAGATTATATATTAGTTTATTAGTCAAATTAATTAGTTTGAAGAAAAAATAAAAATAAAAATACTCTAAAGTAATTTAATTGGCTTCCTTAATTTCTCCAAAAAAGTCAACTTTATCTTATAATTAGGACCGGAGGGAGTACCAATAGCGTTTATCAGACATTGTATCCAGTCGACTCATGGATTTTAAATTTTACCAGTTTTGGTGGTTTTTTTTTTTTAAGAAAAAAACAGTGACCAGCTCAGTAAATGAATTTAAAATAATTAAAATTGGTAGTAACCATAAATTTCAATAATTACTGACAATTTTTCTATCAGACTTTATCTTGAGCCAGATCAGCACCACGGGTAATACTTAAAGGGCATGGTCATAGCGCAAGACAAATTTCTCAAGATCAATATTAGGTTGAAAAGATAACCCCCAAAGAGCCTTTCTGATGTAGAATCAACAAGTTCAGAGTATCTTCAATAAGTTGGCCCAAGACCAGCTCCATCTTCTTCGTTGTCCTCAAATGGGACAATGATAGAATTATAGAAGCATCAAATATTCACATCATTTGGCTAATTTGTCACATGAATTTATCAATTATTCACCAATAGAAGATCCCATGTAGTATGAAGCAGCATCTCAATAACCATCAAATTAGTACTGAAATGTACAGTTTATATATACAAATTCTACGACCTAGATGCTTGGCAATATAAAGACATAACTTTTCCGTTAATAGATTATTGAATCATTGTAATTGTAGCAGATACAGTCCAAGATTCACCAATCAATACCCAATTCTCTTGATAGAAAGAGTTTTTCAATGTATTGGATCAAAGGTGCTGATGCCGTTACATAATTTTGCATTTGGACCCTTGCTGACGGCTCTGAACCAAGGTAAGAGGAAAAGGCATCATAAATAAATAACATTATTAGCACAGAGAGGGAGAGTAGTGGAACCACAAGTAACAAAGGCATTGTGAGAAAACCGAAAGGATTTGGTATAAACAAAAGAGAAAAGATATTACACTAATTTAATTATGAGCAAAGGCAGCAATAAAATAGAATTCGTATTATTATGAAGCAGAAGCTTTCTGAATGAAAGCGAACCAGTTGCCACTTGACTCAGTGTGTGTTTGGAAAAGCTTATATTTCGGAAATAAGTCTTTATTACGTAAGCCGAGATAAAACTCTTCTCACATACTTACCTCGTATACCGTGAATCACGAATTATAAGCACTTATTGCCCAAAAATAAGCTATTCCAAACGAGCACTCATATGATGAGCAAAAGAAAGACAGGGATTATCTAGAAGAACTTGAAGAGCTTTCTTGTGTTTCTCCTTGGTTTTGAATATCTTTGGTTTCCAATGACTGGTGAACATTCATAGCTTTGTTTTTTATTGAGAACTCTTCAAAGGATTCCAGAAGAAGGTGAGTTCATCTTGCTGTGTGTCCCTAAGGTTTTGGATTCCTTAGTACATGTGTAATTGCTTCCTGGAATCCCATGTGTGGTTTTTATAGTTTCAAATAAGAAATGTTATAACGATAATCATTCACCTAAATCCAAGATGACCGCATTGAGATGACTTTAGTTTAAAGTCTTTCCAAAACAGTGATTGACCATTCTGAGTTCTCTCCCATCAACACTGCACATCATTTTATATCGTAATAATTGGTATTTAAGCACCTACTAGCTATCATGGACAAACAAGCAAACTCTCAGGGTAAAATGCGCATTTTAACAAGGATGCCTCCCCTTGCAATCCATAAAAATTTAGCAGCTCAAAACCAGGGTAGGGAGTCCAATATTTAATGTTAAACCAAAAACAAATAACCGCTAATTAATCTCACCACTAACTCTATTTCCTTGTCTCTCCCAGTTCATTGCCAGTTACACATTAAAGTCCTTTTCTGGATTTAAATTTTAACTAATGTGCATGCAAACTTTAACCTACACTTACCATCCTCATTGAGTCTTCTCAAGAGTTGTTGCTTTGTAGGAAGGGCATACATCCCAGCGGCAACAGCCTTCCTGATAGCCCAACCATGATGGGGAGCAAATACCTCTGAGTAAGCCTTGGAAGCTGGACCCTTGAGGGAATTCCCACTGCCAAAGGGCAAAACGATACTAAGATCATATTCACTAGTGAATGCAACTTGTTATTCCAAATGTGCCTCTTAAAATAGATATCCACTAAAAAGGTACCCTTCTGTAAAAGGAACTGCTTCACGATAAGATAAGCTAAGAGTATATTCAATCTGGAAATTCAAATTTTCCTCTATTATTTTCAGACAATTTTCAAGTGTTAATGCCCATTGCCAGAAAGTGTACAAAATTGATACAAACCACGAGAATAAACACCAAGAGATTATAGCATTGCGAGGAAAGACCTCTATTGTTTAAAATAAGAAACCACTGTCCAAATATTATTTCAGAATCTGATGCAAAGACCGCCTCTCAATCATACAGAAACTACCAATCATGATTTTGATTTTCATTTAGGGCTTTTCAGTTGTAAAGCTTGTTAAAATGAAATGAATGACGCATAACAGAAACAATCAGATGTAAAAGCTGTTCTTTCCATCCAATATTCACTTCCTTTCATTTCAATTCTAGCAACATTCTTTTTTTGCTCCAAAGCGTACCGTAAAGTTTGTTCCAAGAACGATATAGTATTGTGGTTCTGCATATCAGAAACTGGCAGGTGGCAAATTGTTAAGTAAAGACTGATATACATACTCTGTCACTAGAATCTGCTCAAAAAGCACCCTAACCATGTCGAGACCACGTTTTACTCTAAGAAGATTTCTTGTATGGCTCCCTGCTTTCCTCACAGTATTAGCTTGCACGTCCCGTTCAATCATAGATTGTAAGGTCTGAATAGACTTTGATGCCTCAACTAGATCATCAACCTGTTATCATCAAACAATATAACCAATGACATAAAACAGATAAATTAAAATTATATCAAACTAAATTGGAATTATGCTGCAACAATGGTTTTAAAAGAGCAAAGATTTACAGTGACCACATGGAAGCTCTAAAACTTGACCATGCAGTATAATGCAATGACCATCCTTAAGGTGGATTGATTATGGATATTTAAATTTAATCATGCCCAAAGAAGATTATGGATACTAGGAATCTTATCATGCAGGATTGGGAAATCTCTATTAACCATATAGAGAGAGACTAATCAATGTGCCAATTGGTTGGCACATGAAGTTGACAGAAGCGTTTCTGATGCGTATATCTACACTGATGTTCCAGAATGGTGCAATGTTTATCTCGAAGCTCACATCCAAAGAGCAGATTCTCAATCAGGGAGTCACGTGTTATATCATACTGAATTTCTTTGATAGCTGAAATACAAGTCAATTGTACAAAAAAGGACTGTACCAACCCACAAGAGTCCATTGTTCCTTCAATAAACATGCGAAATGAGAAGCTGAAGCTGAACTACAAAAGGGTCCCGTCCCACCCCCCAAAAGAAAAGCAGAATCAAGAGCTCAATGCATTCACCAAGATAGTAACAGGGAACCCAATTCTCATTGCATTCTATCAATCTCAAAGCAGCAACTAATTCATTTCTGTTGGCCACGATAATATTTGTAATAAAGTCAATCAAAATAATTAAGGGAACAGAATAAGTTGTTAAAGGTGAGGATTACCTTGGCAACGTAATCCATCTCGGCGAACTTGAAGGCGATGCCCAAGCAACCAAAGAGAGGAGAGACAAGAGAAGAGGCCCGAGAGAAAGAGGCAACCTCGACATCTGAACTTTGGGAACTGACAATGTCTGCGAGATCTTTGAACGCGTCCGAGATTTTTCTCAGAGGCTTTGCATCGGGTGATGTCTCTGCCATCGAACAGGAAAGATCTTCGATCGGCTTGGCTGCCTTCTGCTTCCTTGCGTCCTTCGTCTCTTGAAACTTGTTCTTCGCTGTAAATGGACGCTATAATAATCGAAAATCAAAAAATAACTGGCGACCGGCAATCAAAACATATAAAATAATTGGGCTTCATGGGTTGGCCTTACATTTCAATGTTCCCCATCCCAATCATGTGATTGAACAACAAAAATCAGCTCGGTAGGCCGGGCCTTATGTATTTTCTCCTTTTTATACATTTTTTATTTTATTTGATTACATTTCTAAGTTTGATTTAAAATTTATATTAATATGTAAATTATATTTATTTTTATTTAGGAAATTAATTTTTTCTCGTTTCTATTTTTTTATTTTAATTTAATCCATAAGTTTTTAAGAATTGCTTTACTTCTCCCTCTAGGACATTAAAATTCTCGACAAAAAAAGCTTTTGTGATTCATTTGTGTTTTTCCAATCGGATAATAATAGACAAATTTTAAGGTGTTAATAATATTAATATCAAAAATTGGTAATTGAATAAATATTACATAAAAAATTAAAAAATTTTTAATTTGATCGTAAACAATAACCTAAAGTAATTATACAAATGTTTCATAAAAGGTATTTATATCTCGCTAATTTTTCCTTTGATAATGTTGAAGGGAAAGAACATTATTTTAGCTTTTATAGGTTAAATAATTATGCTGAATAGTGAAATTAAAATTTATAATATAATTAAAAATATATTTAAATAAATATACCAGAAAAATTTAAGGTGGGGAATTTATGAAAGTTGTACCAGGAAAAGATGACAAGAAAGTCATGAATTTGGAGTGTTTACTGGAAGAAGGAAGAAATGGGCACGCTTGACCCAAACACACCACACGGCCTAAAGTGGACTCAAGCCCCAACAAATAGTGCAAGTATGCAAACACAACATGGCCCAGAAAGTCCCAAAACAAAAAAGGTAAAGACCGGAGAGATTAATGAAGCAGCATGACCAATAGGAGTTGATATAAGTGGTAAGCGGTTTAGTTCCACTTAAGTAAGGTTTCAGGTTCGAGCCTCGTGTATGCAGAAAATTCCTATTGGGAAACTCTCCCACCATAACCAGGTGGGCGACGCTGGTCGAGGCAAAAAAAGAAGCAGCAGCATGTTCCAATAATCCAATTTAAGCTTATAAATTCCAGAATCAACATTCCTGGTTGAGTCGCAACACTATCGCACTCAACAATACAATCTAACTCTCACAAATCCAAGAGATGCTAAAAATTCTCTAGTCTTGAACCAAACCCGCCCTTTACCAAGTAACGATATACACAGATTACTCTCATCAGAATAAATAAGTACACGTAATATATTTATATATATACCCAAAAACCAAAAAAAAAAAAAACAGTTAGTTGAGGATCCAGATCTGCTCAGCTCAGATTCAAGCTGGCTTTGATTGATCTAAAGCGGCAGGTAACTCAAAGTCCCCAACTCATATTCTTCTCCTAGCAGCTTGAAGACAAAGTAGAAAGTGTAGTTGCAGATGAAGTTCTGGGTGAAGGAGACGCGTGCTTCAAAACCACGGTGGGCATAATACTGGTTTTTCTTCTTTCTTCCTCTTTAATCAATTCTCCCCCAAACAACTCTAACTTGTCCACGTTTGTGTTCTCCACCACTCTCTTCCCCTTGAACAGTACTGATTCCACACTCTTCTGCCCCAACATTTCCTCTGCTGCTGCTGCCACATCCGACGTCGTTTTTCCCGACTCTCCCTTCTTTGCCATCACCCCGTTTGATTGGATCCGCACATAATTCCCTATGCCACACTCCACGAATGCCATTGACACAGCTTGATCAACCTGCACATTTTTTAAGATCCCCACCAATTATTACACTATAAACCAAACTTTCCTTCTTTGTCAAACGCAAATAAAAAAATTATGTACTGTGTTTGTTGGAATGATTAGGAGACACATTAATGAGTCATTACTCTAACCACCACCTCTTTATTTGTCGCATAATAATCATCCTTCCGTTACTCACTAAAGCCCGCCGGCATTATACTTTTTAGTGTGAAATACAAATTGAAGAGAAGAATATTTTACATAATTCATCCAATTAAAGGCTGTTAATAATCATTCCATATTTGACCGTCGTAATCAAACCAAGGAAGTTAAATATATTAACTTTATTATTTAAATATAAGATAAAATTAATTTTTTTAAAGAGATTAAAAAAAATAATTAAATGATTTTAGAATATTTATATTTTTTTTTTTTAAATTAATCTGTTTGATTAATAAGTTAATATATAATAAAAAAATATATAATATATCATATGATTAAATAATTTATTTAATTTTTTTTTAAAAATATTTTATCCCGTAATTTTAATTAGGACCGGAAGCACCACTAGCTTTTATAGCTTTCTTTTTGGTGAATTGACTCTCTGTAAAAACAGAACACTTACCATATCGGAAGCTCCTTCTCCAGCGATCCTGATGAATCCGGATGTGGACAATTTGGGTTCGACGGTGTTGAACTCGGACTCTCCGTTACCCAGAGAGAGGACTAAGAGATCGGAGACGCTGTTACAGAACGGAAACTCGTGCTTATTGTTCAAAACGTGGGTGATGGCGGCAGCCGTGGGATTGTTCATCGCAATTCCTCCATCGACAGCCACGATCTTCGTCTTCCCGTCGATGGACTTCATCTCCACGGGGCTGACTGAAACGGGATCCGCTGACGTGGCGACACAGACGTCCCTCATCTTGAAATCGTAGCCGTCCAATTCCAGGGCGTCGGCGCGGGAAAATAGGAACGGCGCGCGAGTGATGAGGTCGTAGCAGGGGATCAAAACCGGCTTCAACGTGTCCTTCAGCGTGCTCTCACCGAAAGTCTTGCCGAAGAGCTTCTCGACTTTCGACGCCGACGACGACGACGCGCGAATTACTCGCCGGAAAATCCCTTGCCTAGACCTGAAAATCTTGCGTCGGTTCTCGACCAGGAACTTCAGCGCTGCCTCGGCGGAGAACATAGGAAAACCGTCTCTTCCGCGAGTGAACAACAAAGCCGCGAGAACGCCTCCGACGCCAGATCCCGCGACGACGTCGAAATAGGCAGCCACGTGGGCATTAGGATTTCCAGATTTGCGGCGGAGGCAGGCTTCAAGGTGAACCAAAGACTTGGCCGCGAGGATGCCGTCGGTGGCTCCGGTGCCGTCAATGCAGAGAATTCTGACCTTACCAGTGTTGTGTTTGGCTGATTTCGCGTCTTCTTGGGAAATCTGAACAGAGTTGGCAACGACGCTCTTGGGATTCTTGGGCTCGTTGTAGCCGAAGAGGAACTTGTTTTCCAAAATAGAGAAGATTTCGTAGGTGAGCTTGTCAACTTCGAAGGTGGAGTCAATGTTAGATAGTGCCGCCATTTCTGCAATTTTCAGTTAGTAGATTGAGAAAGTTGAGAGAGGAAAAGAACGAAGAGATTGAAATTTGAGAGTGAAGAGACTTTTAAGGGTATTTGTGTTGAAGAGGAGAAGGAAGAGTGGATGAAGAAAAATGGAGGCAAAGGTGATATATATATATAGCGATCGAGGGAAATTGAGAAGGCGGAGCGAGAATGATAGTGATTGCGATCATCCAGGAACATTCCTATATGGCGGAGGTGTGGTGATTAAGAACAAATTACATCCACAGACCCGGAATTTTTCAAGAGAAAAATATCAAATGTATATACCAACATTTCATTTAAAAAATGTTTATAGTAAAAATTTCTTGCCCCCAAGAGTAGCAATAAAATTCCGTTTAGACATAATGAATAAAAAAAGTTCCATTTAGACATTAGTTTTTATTAAGATAGTGAAACTCACCAGTTTAAACATGACTCCGTTCAGTTTTTATCAAAAACTTTAAATTTTATTATAAATTCAGTGTTTTTTTATTATATTAGCACAAATTTAAAAATGAGTTAACACGATTTTATAAGTTGTAAATATAAAAATGATATATTTAATGTGTGAATTCACAAATTTAACTAAATTAACGATGAAAATAAATTTAAATGACTCAACATGATTTTATAAGTTATAAATATAAAAACAGTAAATCCAAATAGGTAATTTTATCATTATAGGCCTTTCAGTGTAATTTTTCCCAGAAATCAGTTGGCGCACGACTATTTTATAATTTTTGAAGTTAATTCCATTTTATAATGAAGACGTGGAGGGGATGTTTGGGAAGTTGGGGAAGAGGAGGGAATTAATTTAAGTTAAGGAGACATGGTACGCAAGAAAAATACGTTCGTGCCGGGGAAAAGAAATTCTAAAAAGCAAGGATGGACCAACTTTATTTGATGCAAATATGAATTTTAAATTTTAGTGGTGGGAATAGTTTTTATTTTAGTATCTTTATATGTTTGTACTTTCCTTTTTTTTTACTATCCATAGTCTCTTTTTTTTTTTTTTGGTAAAGTATCCATAGTCTCTTTATTCGTATGCTTTATGGTCAGCATGCATGTTTTAAAATTTAGTGGAGGGAAGGTTAGGCTTTGACCAATGACCAGTGTTTTCATTGTTTTCTCTTCATTTTACATAAGGATGTTCACTTCAGACTTAGTGTTTGTTTGGAATAATTTATTTTTAGTCAATAAGTGCTTATAAATCGTGATTCACGGTATACGAGGTAAGTATCTGAGAGTAAGTATCTGAGAGGAGTTTTATCTCGGTTTACATAATAAGAACTTATTTTTTAAGAAAATACTGAACCAAACAAGTCTTTTCACATTGAGCAAGATAGTGCCTAGCTAGCTATAATTTATGCTGCTTTCCAATGACTTTTTCTTCAATTTGTGTTGCTGGATTTATATTTTATTTATGAAGAGTAAAGGCCATAAGAAATTAAGTGTGTTCGAATTAGTTTTTGGAGAATAACTTTTACAGTTTACGAGGTAAGTATGTAAGAAAAGTTTTATCTCGATTTACGAAAAAATATTCTAAAACCGTGGTTTTGGGTTAGACGAACACACACTACTCATTAGGCATTGAGTTCTATCCTTAATGGGGGGAAATAAGTTTGTGGAACCTTTTTTTTTTTTTTTGGTTGCAATTAGGACCCATTGATCAGCTGAGATCTAAATTCCAAATAAGATGGCACACTCAAATGATTAGTAAAAAAGCGAAAAAGATAAAGCAAAGATTTCAAACGGCTAAGTCGTACTCAATTTTGCAGTTATAAATTGGAAAGTCGGCATTTAAAAAAATTTGGCTGACTGAATTTTTATCAAATAGCAAAACAAAATGCTCAAATTAAACATAAGCTTTGTAGTTTTGAGTAAAAAGGCAAAATGATACTGCCTACCTCTTGGTTTTTAATGTTCTGGTAGTTAATATAAAATATATTTATCTAATTTAATTATATTAAAAAAGTTTGTTAAGCTAGTTAATATAATACGTATTTTTTAAAATATTATAGTCATCTTCCTTAATTCCATCATTCCCCATCTTCTTTCATTATTATTGAGGAAACATTAATAGAGGTAAATTAAGAAATAATGATAAATATAAAAAATATTTCTTATATTTATGATCAAAATCAATTATCAAATATGTCTTATACTAAAGATCGGAGGAGTATAAGAATTAGTTAACTATTGTGAGTAATTAAAAAAGATAGTTAAGTTACTTATTTATAACAAATGTATATTTATTTTCATAAAATACTGTATTTTATCATAATTACCCTTGATAACTCCTTAATGCAAACAATCAATAGGATACTTTGGAAAAAATATATAATTTTGGGAAACAAAATGGATTTGGCTCTTTTATTTAGATTCAAATTCAATTCTCAGTCAACTATTATATTAAAAACAAGAGATCATATTAATGTAATAATACTTTCTCCGATATTTAATATAAGACATATTTAGGGAGTTGATATCGGTCCTAAATATAAAACATAGTTTTGATATTTATCAATCTTTTCTTAATTTATCCCTATTGATACTCCCTAAACCATAATAAAGGAGAAGAGGGAATGAGAGAATTAAAAAAATGACTATGATGTTTTAGAAAAGGGTTAAGGGGCATCTTTGCCTCGAAAATTTTCACCGAGCGGCAATTTTGCTCTAACCGTTATTCTAGTTAACTTTGACTATTAGTTGACCAGATATGTTGAGTTGTTAGTCCACATATCATTAAAGTCATTTTTGTTAAGTTGCAAATTTACCCTAGAAGTTTTAAATCTAACTTTGAAGCAAAATGAAACATATGACACATGGACTTCCAGCGTAAATTTATACCTTAATAAAAATAAAGTGGATAGCATGTGGATTGTCAGTTCAACATATTTGATCAACTAATAGTCAAAATTAACTGAGATAACAGTCAAGGCAAAATTGCTCATTTTTTAACACTTTGCCGAAAAATTGCTAAGGCAAAATTGTCTCTCAGCGAAAACTTTTAGGGAAACATTGTCCTTTAATTAACCTTTTAGAAAATATATGACATATTAACTAATTTTTTTAATTTAATCATATTAGTTAAATAAATCTTATATTAAGATAAAATATGAACAAGAAAAATAAAAACATCTAAACCAGTAAACCTATAAATTGTTTTGGCTCTTTACAGTAGGTTGTAACCTAGTATGATATGAGTTTATTTGCTTCACAACAGGGTATGTGTTAGATTGATTTGTGTTTTTTTTCCTTTAATTTACAGGAATATAAGTGTGTAATACTTTTTTACCTATTAATAAAATTGACTCTGTTTTGCTCCCAAAAAAAAAACCAACCAACATCAAATGAACTTAACCTTGGAGGTAAGGATGGGGTAAGAATTAATGTCGGCGGGGGAGGAGTGGAAATGGGGAGGGTCAGTGTCAAGGGAAGGACGGGGGTGGCCTAGAAGATCCCAGTGGGACCCTCCCCTCCAGATCCCTCCCTCTCTCCTTTCCCTTTCCCCATTTTATCCCCCCTCTCTCTCTCTTACCTCCGTACTCTTCCTCATATCCTTATCCTCACCTCTTTCTCCATTCCACTCTTGTAATCTTCTTGATTGGATTAATTTTTTTTAATAGTTTTTATGATTTATGAGGTAAGTATGTGTGAGGAGTTTTATCTCGAGTTGCGTAAATCATAATTTGAAACCATGATTTTGAGTGTTTGGAATGACTTATTTTTAGAAAACAAACACTTATTACATAAGTCGAGATAAAACTCCTCCCACATACTTACCTCGTATACCATGAATCACAAATTATAAGCACTTATTACCCAAAAATAAACTATCAAAAACAAATACCTAATAATATTTATAAAAGGGACTGCTAACATGTTTTATTTCTATCTTAAAAAATTTTTAACTTTCCATTGCACCAAAAAAACCAGTGACTTTAATTTCCAACGGGGTTTGGATTAGCACTTTTACCTAATTTTGTGTTATACGAAATAAATATGTCTCATAAAACATAAAATATATAGTTCTTTTTTATACGTTGATTTCACCATTTGCCAAAATTGAAAAGTATTTTAAGAAATAAATTAGGAATAAAATTGTACGGTTGCATAAAAAATTTAATGAAATGACTAGCATCAAAGACAAAAAAAAAAATGTTTCTATCCTACTTATACATTTACATCTGAATTACTCCCTCCGGTCCTAATTATATGATAACATTTGAGAGTTAAATTTGGTCTTAATTATAGGACAAAGTTATAATTTTTATCAATTTCTTCCCAAAATACCCCCTATTGTTACTTTCTTAATAATAATTAAACACAATAATAATTTAATAAGAGTAGATCGGAAGTTGTTGAGGGACATTGACGTCGCCGGATTGTATGAGATATTGGAGAAGTCATGTGTGAGGCAGGAGAGGTACAAGAAAAAACAGAGAATTAACGTAATTGGATGTCGTTTTAAACTTTAAATAAGGGTATTTTAGGAAAATAAATATGATTAACTAATTTAACCACTATCCTTAATTTCTCCAAAGTTAGGTAAATATATCATATAATTAGGACCGGAAGGAGTACCTTACTCCGAATTTGGGAAAATTATAGTAATGGATGTAATAATTAAAAAATCTTAATAATAATTGAACGATATGGACAATTTATCATTTTTTTTAATGTTAAAATTTATTAGTGTAAATTAGTCGTTTGTTGTATAATTTTTTTAGTAATTACAGTCTCTTATTACCAGCCAATGGTAATAATTTTCCGTTGAATTTAACCATGAGTATAATGTGAGTATATGACTATATGCCACTTATCTATCCTATCCTATCCTATTATCCTATCGCATCCATAGATCACCCTTTAACCCATAGCCTTTAACCCATAGGAACAATGATCAAATTGAATACTGATTCATCATCTTTTCTTAAAGCCTTACAAGAGGGTAAGTAAAATAAATGAGAACTGAGAAGGAACAGAGGAGAGAGAAAGAGAGTTGACCTCTCACTCCTAATAAGAAATAATGGGGGAAAAAAAAACTTAAATATCATCTAAATTTAAAAATTTTAAATTCGTTTTGTGAGTTAATATAACTTTTGATATCTGAAGTTTGATCTAATTTTAGTGTTGGTCTCTGAAGTTAAAAATCGGTGATTTTGATCCCTAAAGTTTGAAATTTTTTGTTTTGGTCCCTCAAATTTAAGAATGACTTAGTGGAAAATGGAACCGGACCCCAAAAAAAATGAATCGAATCGGAAAAAACCAAACCAAATTGGAAAAAATTAAGTCCTTTTCAAACTCGAGGAATCAAAACCAAAAATTTTAAATTTGAGAGACCAAGGGTTAAACTTCAATGACCAAAATAATCGATTTTAAACTTGAGGGACCAAAACCAAAATTAGATCAAACTTAAAGGACCAAAAGTTATACATTAACCTTAGTTTTGTTGATAATAAGAGTAATCAGATTGACAAAAAGAATATGGGTGTGTTTGGATTGGCGATTGGATAAATGACTTATTTTTATTTAGACTTATGGAATCTTAAAATTGGAAAAAAGTTAGATTGGGTAAAATGTTGAGTGTTTGGATTGGCGATTGGATAAATAACTTATGTAAAAGTGAATGATGTTTGGTTTGACTTTTGCATAAGTGCCTTTTATATTATTTAAGAGAAAAAATTGTAAAAATTATGAAAAATAAAAAAATGAAGGGATAATTGTGAAAAAAGAGCTCATTGACAACTTAATTGTCAAATGGAAACTTTTTTTTTTTTGCCAAGAATTGTCAAATGGAACCTCGAAAGATATCCACACACGGAGGGATGTTTTCACAATTTTCTCAAAAATTAACTTTGAAATTTTGGCAATGGTACAATTTTAAATAAAATTATATCAAACTCTAATTTAAATTGGTATACTCCAAAACTCTTTTCTATTATGCACCTCAAGTTTAAATTTTATAAATTATATCAAACTCTAATTTAAATATTAAATCCTAACTCATATTTTCACATAGCTGAAAATATAACAAAATAAACCGATTAAAACCTCAATAATACCTCTAATAATCCAAATAAATTATTTAAACTAAATTTAATGGGTAAAAACACCCTATAGAAACTAATTTATGACATGTTTATAAAAAAAATTTATTATAAAATCATAAAACAACTAAATAATAAATCTAAACTGATTAAATTAATTACTAATTATTCTCTACATTTCTAGAGTCATATATTGACAAAACTCAAAACTTGCTTAAACTCTTATCCCAAAGTATTATCTAACTAGGAGAAGATTACTATCTAAAGAAAGAGAAAATTATTTAGAATATCTTTCATAAAAAAATTTTCGTGATTAGAAGTGATTTTGAGTACCTCATTGATTGGGAATACTCCTATCAATATTATTATATACTCCCTCCGGTCCTAATTATAGGACAACATTTGGAAGTTGATCTTGGTCCTAATTATAGAACAAAATTTTAATTTTTGTCAATTTGTTCCCAAAATACCCCCATTGCTTTAAATAATGGTTGGATTGCCTCATGGTAGAATCATGTAATATTTCTAAATCACCCCTATTAAATAAGGGCATTTTTGGAAAATCAATAAAATTAACTAATTTAACTACTATCCTTAATTTCTTCAAAGTTAGGTAAATATGTCCTATAATTAGGACCAGAGGGAGTGTACACACACACAGAAGCCAAATAAATACATAGGTAGTTGTCCAAAAAAAAAAATGCATACGTAATGTCCTCAGCTATGCAAAATAAGCTACCTGCTGGAGCTTATTCCAAAAGCAACTTATTTTTTATTTGATCCAATTGTGGAAACGCCCAACCAAACATGTCGGCTTTTTTTTTTTTAAGCCTCTAAGTGACTTATCAGAAGCTAATTAGTGTAAAATGGGCTCCAAACGCTCAAACAAACACACACTATAGTAATTAAAAACTCAAATTTTAAAAAAATCACTTATTTAAATTTTGAAGTTTAAATGGTATTTATTTATTTATTTTCTCAAAAAGAATTAAAGAGAATAATAGTAAGATCCCGGATGATTTAACTAGTGTAGTTAAACTGACTGTGTTTGGATTAATTTTTTTTAATAACTTTTATGACTTATGAGGAAAGTGTGTGAGAGTAGTTTTATCTCGAGTTACGCAAACTATGATTTAAAATCATGGTTTGAAAGTTTGTCAAACTCACACAATCCTTAATAAAATGCGTTTTAAAAATAAAAAATACTGGTATAACTTTCGGTCTGTATGATTCATTCATTTTTGTTGACTATAATGTGTGCGTTTGGAATAGCTTATTTTTGGGCAATAAGTGCTTATAATTCGTGATTCACGGTATACGAGGTAAGTATGTGAGAGGAGTTTTTTCTCGGCTTGCGTAATAAGGGCTTATTTTCCAAATATAAGCTCTCCCAAACATGCTAATTTAGTTAATTTTATTGATTTTCCAAAATATAAGCTCTCCCAAACATGCTAATAAGCTCTCCCAAACATGCTTATAATTCGTGATTCACGGTATACGAGGTAAGTATGTCATTCTGTGTTGTCTATTTTATAATAATAAAACTACAGTTGTCCGGACTGTACTCTGCCTTCTCCCTCCCTACCGTACCATCCCGTTGTACAGTTGTACCAACCGGTGAGTGTATTCAATGTTACAACCGGTGTGTTTTCCATTGTTTAATCCAATTGAATGGGAAAAAAGATTGGGTCCGGAGAGATGGATGATCAGAAAATATCATACTCCCTCCCATCCTTGTTATAAAATCTTTAATTAGATTAAAGAAATTACTTCTTCTGATTTAAATATAACATAGAGTTAATTTTTTTTAGAGAGATTAAGGAAGCTAAATAAATTATATGCTGTGTATCATTAGATTATATATTAGTTTATAAGTTAGGCAAAATAATTTAGAGAAAAAATGACAAATATAAATATTTTAAAGTAATTTAATTAACTTATTTAATTTCTTCAAAAAAGTCAACTTTATCTTATATTTAGAATCAAAATGAGTAGTTAATATGCAATATATTTTCTAAAATACCCTAGTCATCTTTTTTAATTCCTTCCCTCCCTCTCCTCATTGATTATTATTTGAGGGAATATCGATAAGGTTAAATTAAGAAAAAATTGACAAATATAAAAATCATGTTTTATATTTATAATCAAAATCAATTCTTTAAATATGTTTTATATTAAAAACAAGATAAGTAGTAAATATAGTGATGGGTCATCCCATCCTCACGATTTCGGTAGATGGTTCTTATGAAAACAACCTGAGGGAGAGTATTCAAAAACTATGTTTTATGTTAATGTTACGGATCTCGATGCATACAAATTTATTTACACGGCATGTACAAACTGTTAATGACAATAATTAATATTAGTGGGTTGGCTGACTGCATTATAGGTTTAATAAGCAAGAAGGCGTAGAAAATATGTATGAATTTTTATGAGTGTGATCCTTACTTTAGGGACCATTCAAATCTTTTCTGTATCATTTAAATCTTGTAAGATGTCGTAGAAGGACAATTTGTCTGAACTTTGAAACAAGAGATTATATGTGTGTAATAAAGAGATACAGAGAGAGAGAAAGAGGTGGTACCAACCGAAGTGGCCACACCAATCCGTTCTTGGGTCTAATATAAAAAAATGGAAGAAGTAACAAAATTTTGTCGGAAACTCTACCCCTTGAGATGCTTTAAAGATGTGGTTTTCTGTCGAGCATGCTAATAGAAGGCGTCAAAATTAATCGGTTGCCTAAGGTCCATGTTAATAAATCCGGTGTTAATCCTCAGGTTAAAGTCAGATACTTGAAAAATGGGTACACCGAAAACAAAAAATAATCCATTATATAAATCATATAAGAGAGAGAGAGAGAGAGAGAGGTGGGGTCAATGAAAGGCACGAAACAAGAAACTGACCCTATACAAGGGCTGTAGCTATCTGCGGTTCTCCACTCACAAACGTGTGCTTCCCCTTCCTCCTCCCCCACCGTCCCCCTTCTTTTTATCCACACACACACGCATATATATATTTCATTTCTTCGCATTTTTCTTTTGCCTAAAACTGGCCTTTTCAACTGCCTTTCTTTCGCTCGTCAAGGTATATTCATTACCAAATCAAATATATGGACTTGTATCACTCAAAATATCTACAATATATTTCCTTACACAAAATAAATACTTTTAATTATATAGGAGTAGTAATTAAGAAATTAAAGCCCAATAAGTGTTACAATTGCCTACCGTTAAAGAAACAAAGGGATGATGAAAAGGAGAAATACTTGCTTACTTAAAGAGTATCACATCATCTGTACTTTGATTAATTAAAATATAATAACTCATCTCATTTGAATTTTATATAACAGATGAGTCATCTACAGAAATTCATAGTTTATGATTTTAGGAATGATGAGAGAAAATTGAGTTTTTTGTTTTTCTAGATTAAGAAATTTATATTTTTTTAAATCATAAAATTTGAATTTCTCCAGATGACTCATATGCTATGTAGAGAATTAAAATCAAATGAGTTATTATGTTTTAATTAGTCAGAGTACGGATGGCGTGGCGTTACTAGAGTATATAAACATTTCTCGATGAGAAAGCTGAATTTGGATCTTGAGCTATGAAGCATCAAAGCGTAAGTAGAATTAATACGGGAAAGTGGTGGATCTACTAATATCTCTCTCCACTTTCTGTCCACTTTGTTTCTCTATAATTGGATTGGTTTTTATTGATTTTTTCTGGAGACCTGAATTGACTTTTAATGGTTGAGATATTAAAAGCCAATCCAATTATGGAAAAATTAAGTGAAGAGATGGGTTAGAAGAGATTATTTTTTTAGTTAGTACTTCTAAAACGAATTGATAGGAGTTGTGTTATTCTAATGTGGTGAAGATTCAAACTCATGTTGGAAGAAATGTTGACATTTATTTGATATCTATTGAAAGAAAATTGCCTCAAATGAGAGAATACGTCATGATGACTAATTAATGAAGATGGATTCATGAATTTGGAGAGACAGGGGTTTAAAAAGAAGTGAAAATCACTGTCAGGTCCCAAGCAAGCAAAATATTCACAGAAAAATTCCTACGCAAATTGAAATATCAGAAAAGTCTCTAAGGACTTTTCTGATATTATTTTCTAAAGTCAAACGACACACATGCCCCTCTTCTATTTTTCTCTCTCTCACGTTTTCAGCTCACTCTCTCTAACATTTTCAGATCGCAAATCTGTTCTCAATATCTGCAGATTCAGTTTTTGCGATGGTGGAGGGTGAAGCTTTGAGGTGGTGAAAGATTTGTGAGATGAGAAGTAAGATAGAAGGAAAAAGAAGATGGAAGGAAGGTGGTGGGATTTTTTTGATCTCAAGCTTCCGCCATTTTTAAAGAAGGAAGGGATGAAGGTGATGATGATGATGAATAGTCTAACCTCATTGTGCGGTGAAAACGCTGAAATGAGAAAAAATTAAGTTGTTGTTAATTTCCGCAGTAGTAGTTGTTAATATAACTCTAGTAGTTGTTAATACGAAAAATGAGGTTTGGGCGCTATTTTGCTCTGTTTTCAGGAAAGAAAACAGAGGAAGTGGTGTGTTTTAAGTGGTGGGGTGCTATGAAAATGCTGATATAGAAAAAATATAAGTTGTTGTTAATTCCCACAATAATAGTTGTTAATATAACTCTAGTAGTAATTGTTCATGAAGATGGAGAGAGAGAGAGGGGGGGTTTTAAAAAGAAAGGTCAAAGAAGGGAAATGAAAAGGGTAAATTAAGATGATGCAGATATTTCCGGGAAGTGATTGAATTTACCCAGGATGGGGTCCTTCAACGTGACTGCAGAGAATCATAAATTATGTATCCACCAAGTAGTAAATACAGCACCAACAAATAAGAGAGAGACTTCAACCGTCCATTAAAGAAAAAAGAGAAACATGAACAAACTTGAAAGTGAAGTCTTTTCTTTTCTTTTTTCTTTTTAAATTTTCCCCCATCAAGTGGACTCTCTTAATTTACTCTTAAGTCCCCACATTATTCCTTAAATGGCGGATCATAATTAGTCCTGATTATGCCACCCATGTTATTCCTCCTCACGTTAATGTATTCAAGTTTAAAAGCTTATTACGTCATTAGTCTGGATCTCGAAGGTTTATCTGGGTTAAGGCACGCCTATAAGCTTAATGATCACTCGTCAATGAGATTACAGTACGATTTGAACTCATAAGTCATAGCTTTATAGTACTAATTAGACCGGCCTTTAATTTATTGGCCTTTCACCACAATCTATCTATCATCCCCCTCCTTATCAAATTTGTTGAAACTCACTGCTGATGAATTAAATTGAGTGCACAAAAAAAAATAATGAAATGTTTTGGTGGTTTTAATTAATGAGATATTGATGGATGTGTATGTATAAAACCAAAAAGAAAAAAGAAAAAAAAGGAAGGGGTCAGTTTCGGGAGGGTTTCGTGTCAAAAGCACCGACGATCAGGTACAATGTTCCAAATTAAATGACTCGAAGGATTTAATTTGGACAGGCCAATGTAGGGAATAGCAAGCTAGCAACAACCTAAGCGGTTGGTAAGACTATGGTGAGTTTGGAAGAGCAATGGAAAAATAGAGTTTCTCAATTTAGCGTTTAGTCATTTTAGTTTTGGTAAAAGTTCGATAGTGTAATGTGATTTATGTTTGGAACAGCGATGGAAAAAATGACTTTTGTAAAAATAAAATTTGTTTGGATTGACTTAAGTACAAGTGACTTTTGTGATAATAGTAAGAGAGAGTGTGTGGAAAAATATTTTAAAGGGTTAAAAACACTAAAAAATAGTTTAAAATTATTTTTGGAAATGAAAAAGTACATTAAAGATGAAATTGCAATCAGTCTGATAACACATTGGGTACAGTTGAAAAAATATTTTAAGGGTTAAAAGCACCAAATAATAGTTGAAATTAATTTTTATAGCAAAAAAAGTACATTAAGGGTAAAATTGCAATAAGTATGATAGTACACTGGACACAACTGAAAAAATATTTTAACCATTCTCACTCTCCTCAAAAGCTAAATCACTAAAAGCTAAGAAATGGAGCTTATGGTAAAACCTATTAAGATAGAATTAAGCTCGATTGCTCACCGCTAAAACCAAACACTACCATTTTTTTTTTCAGCTGAGCCATTGAGCTTATTAGCTCAAACGCCCATTTGGGGGGTCAAAACCCCCCCCCCCCCAACACACGCTATATTGTTCATTTCATTATATTGGATTATAGTTCTGCATCACTCACAGCCTTTCATGTTTATTAATTTCTTTTGAAATTATAAAATGAAAAAATAGTCTCATTAACAATTCCATGAATGAGTCATTGATAACTCCAAGAACAGAACTTCATTTGACCATTTTTTTCTTTTTTCTTTTTTTGTTAGTATTTGAATGTAATTTTTCCTTAATTAATATAAGACTTAGAAGCCAACCTTTTTGCCACCTTCACTTGTCGGCCAAACACCCAAATGCAACCCTCTCTTTCCTTTAATCATCAGATCGATCACACTTCTTTAATTAGTTTTATTTTATATGTTCACAAGTTTGTAACCAAAAACAACCCTTATTCCCGCCGGTGCCACCTTGATTGACGTATTTGCGCTTTCTTTCGTTATTCACTCGACAAACAGCGATTTGTTTAATGCTTTTTGCTAATGATAATGATGATGTGCTTAGCCCTTTAATCATTGAGGTTTGTTCCATTTAATATTGCTTGTCATGATAATGTCTGTACGCATTTCAGGGGGCCATTCTCTTTCTTGTTTCTATAACAGTAATTAATACCAGATCTTTTTATTTCTTTTTAAATCTCTTTAACATGCATTATTCCCGTGACTCCTGAGAATCTCTTTTATTTTGCGGGATGCTTCTTTGAATATAATTAACAAAACCATTGTTTCAAGGAACATAATGTACGTCCGTTTGCGTCCTATATGTGTGCATAAAGTCTGAATCTCTTTTTGCAAATGTAAATCACTGGCTAGATTATGTTGTTGTGTTCATATGAATAGGGGGAAATAATATCTCTCAAGATCGACAGATTCTGGCAAATTCTCTTTTTTCTTCCATTGGAATATTCATCTCTTTCTGTGTTTTTTTTAATAAATGATAATTCAATACGTGACTTTGTTTCTCTGTTGCGGAAATTAAAGTTTACCGGCCTGTTTGAGTTCGTGTTTAAAAAATATGTTCACGTAAGTCGAGACAGAACTCCTCTCATATACTGTAAATCACGTCGGAAAACTAGCTTCCGCTATTAATCTAAACATGCATTATATTGTCTAGACCAATTGTGAAAATTCACAAGGAATAAGCCAGTAACCTTATAATCTAATGACATGAAAATTCTAGTATAAGGGAAAGTTTTGGGATTCAATCACGTTTATGATTTCAGGTGAAAAAAACTTCCCAAGGAATATTATCGAGGATGAAGAGAAACTTTGATTTCTTGTACGATGAGGATTACAGATAATGACGTACGATCGTTGGTGACAATTGACAAAGACCGAAAGCGAGTAGCACTTAATAAAAACAATCAAAAACAATTTTTTCTCCAATATCAGAGCGAGGTTTTTTTTTTCCTCCCATACATAATAATATCAACCAGTTTTATATTAGGCCCTAACTAATTCAAAAATGGTGTTCAAGTCAAATAATCATCATATGCATTTCAAGGCTTTTCTGGTGTCAATTTCCTCCATATGATATGTTCGAATTGATCGATCAGCTACTTAATAAATCAACTACATGAATGTTAAGGTTTGTTTCTTTTTATTTAGAGGAGAATATATGACGGACTTTTCATGTCCTTAATGCATATAAAAAAAAGTGACGAAAAATACATTGGAACCACAGAATATTTGTTGACACAACACTTATTATTATTATTATTATTATTATTATTATTATTATTATTATTATTATGTTTCCTCTTTCGTCGGTTCTTACCATTGCTACTACATAGGAAAAATTATGAACAAGTCATTGTCGTTTCCGTTAAGGTCGTTGCATCAATCAGCGTTAGCTTTTGGAGGGAAAAAAACACACAAATTTAATTAATTACTAAACTAGTTTGTTACTGTCAACCAACCCCCCACCTCTTTCACAAACTAAAATAAAAATGTTTCCATATATATAGTCAACAACGGCGACACGTTTGAAAAGAATGAGACTTTTATATTTTTTCAGCATCGTGACAAATTAAAGAGTAGCTGGCGTGGTGTTGTGTTTAATTAATTTATTAAGTTAGGTAACATGTATTGGTTTATATTATTTAAATGACGACGACGAGGAAGCTTCTCAATTATAATAATAAACCAAGGCAATGAAATGGATTCCTGTATATGTGCATATAATAGGAGAGTGTTATATATAGGGCAATCTTGTTAGAAAATTTTTTGTGGGACAATTTTATCATAGAATTGTTAAAAGGGGGTAATTTTATCCTTACCGTTATTTCAGTTAATTTTAATCATTTGTTTACCAAATATGTTAAGCTGTCAATCCATATGTCATCAACATAATTTTGGTTAAAGTGCAAATTTACCTCGGAAGTCCATATGTTATCTACTTCTTTTTCTTTTTCTTTTTTTTCAAAATTAGATTTAAAACTTTCGGGATCAATTTACATCTTAACAAAAATGATGTGGATAACACGTGGACTGTCAGCTCAGCATATTTGGTCAACTAACAGTCAAAATTAACTAAGACAACAACATGAGCAAAATTGCTTATCGGATAAAACTTTCGGGTTAAAATTGCTCATAAACCTCTATTATTAGGGTGAAGAGGAAGAGAGAGGCATAACGAAGAGAAAATGGCTGTAGAAGGAAGAACAAGAATAAGAGGATAATGATAAAGTGTTGGTGTGTGTTTTGTGGGTATGATTAAGATAATGCATCCCTTGTCGGAAGGAAGATCGAGTGGCAAGGAATCATCACCATCCTCTATTAACATTAATGAACCACCCACGCCATATCATTTTATCATTCTAAATCTTATCTTAACTGCATAAAAAAATATATATATATATATACTCATTATTTATTTGATTAACTATTTAACTCCAATTGAAAATTTAGACTTTGATTTTTTCTCTCGATTGTTTTGAAGTGCTCATTGCAAAATGAAATTTCTCATTTTTAATATAAGTCATGTCATTAAATTTATTATATAAATACACAATGTTACTCCTGATTCATGGTGATGCGTACTGTTGCTTTCTTAGAAAGTGTTTATATCAAGGTTATAAAACTCATATGGGCCTCTGAATCAATCGAGACTGTGTGTCAAGTGTAGCTTTAAGTTAACCAGAAGGTCAGATTGGTGGGAAATAAATACTAAATATCAATTCAATATATTGATTCACTTACAAAATATTCATATACTTATTCAATGTTCTTTACAAATTCTATAACATACTGATATCATAATATTAAGGGCTAAGGTGTAAATTTATTAATGAAGTTTTGTCCGAAGAGCGTCTGACATAATATCTTTTAGAAGGGGCAAAAATACCAATGAATAATTAAAAAGGGACATCCACCACAAAAATCATTAATCCGTACTAACGTCGTTAGGGGTTTTTTTCTCTTATAATTTAACGTCGTTAGTACGGATTAACGATTTTTGTGGTGGATGTCCCTTTTTAATTGTTCATTGGTATTTTGCTCCTTCTAAAATATATTTATGTCAGACGCTCCTCGAACAAAACTTCGTTGGTAAATTTGTACCTTAACCCTAGCATCAATTCATCATTCAATGACATCAGGATTAGTAATCACTAAATATTTTTCCTAACAAAATAGATAAATAATACTACTGTCAGTCCTGATTATAAGACAAAGTTGACTTTGTTTGGAGAAATTAAGGAAATTAAATAAGTTACTTAATTATATCATATGTTACGTATCCTCAGATTATATATTAATTTATTAGTCAAACTAATTAGTTTGAAAAAAAATATAAATATAAATACTCAAAAGTAATTTAATTAACTTCCTTAATTTCTCTAAAAAAATCACCTTTATCTTATAATTAAGACCGAAGAGAGTAATAAAATATTCCTTTCTACGATTCCCTTAATCACTAAAAATATTGAAAAGGGTGAGAGCGGATGGATTAATAATTGGGAAGGGGGTGTTTTAAGGTTTGTAGTGTGTAGGGGAAGAGACAAAAAGAAAGTGGTGGAGATAGACAGAGGAAGCGTAGATATATAGGAATAGAGAAGAGAGGTGCACGTGTGGATGAAGACGAAGAAAACAGACAAGGTTGAATTTAATTTTGAAAAGAAAAAAGAGCTAGATGCGATGTATACTATTCCCTCCGGTCCTATCATAAATTGAATTTAATAATATCTATATATTAAATAACTTTAGGTTATATATCAGTTTATATATTAGATAAAATAGTTTAAAAAAATAATAATAAATAAAAATATTTTAAAATAATTTTATAAATTTCTTTAATATCTTAAAACAAAACAATTCTATCGTATATTTAAGATCGAAATAAATAACAATAGTAAGAAAGGAGGGAGGAGGGACCACAGCCTTGCAAAGAAGGGACAGTGATCTCCTAAAGAGATTTTGGACCACCCGCCGACACAATCCTTCCTATCTTATTAGCCCCCAACCTCCTCTTGCTAATTCCACTATTCCTCCCGCAACCCGCCCCTCGGGCCAAAAGCCCTAACCACCCCTCATTTTGTAGCCACCATCCATTATTTATTATGTGAGATTTGTTTAATTTTTTTAAAAGTGTTTTTATGATTTATAAGATATATATATATATGTGAACAAAATTATGTCTCCGCTTGTAAAAATGGTATTATAAAATTATGGTTTGGGGTTTCCTAAATAGGCACTATAACCCACTTTTTCATATAACCTTATTTCATTGTATTTCATGCATTCTTACAGATACAAGTCTAAGAAGAGAAATTATCCCAAAAACAATTACTTCCTTCAGTCTTTTTTATGAGCAACTTTTATCCTTATTGTGTAAAACGAACATGAGGTTAAGATTAATTAAAAATAATAAATGAGTCGAAAATGACATGTTTCTTCCAAATATACCCATATTTATGAAAAGAGCATAGGAGAGAAAATGAGTAACAAATATGAGAAGGTTTAAGTATAAAATATGAGAGAGAATGTGTAATGTAATACCCCGAATTTTGAGATTTGAAGCTAAAGAATGAGCCTGAAATAAGTGGACTGTTAAGCCCCAGTTTAGCAGGAGCCCAAATTTATTCCCTAATGATCTTATATCTATGGGGTATTAAAGAAAGTAAAATGGTGAATTTTGGAGGAAGTAATTATGTTTTTGGTGAAATCGCCTATGAGGTAGTGAGCTTGTCATGAGGTTTTGGAAAAACAAATAATGAGCAAAAATTATGAGATTTTACAAGATGAAAGTAGACATCCTAAACTTTAATTTGATAGGTCATATGACTCAATTAGAGCTATATACAAAAAGTTGTGAATCTTTGAAGTCAGCATAGAAAAACTATGAAATTTTTGGAATAGTATGCAAAGATTGAAATTATGGGAATTTTGTGATTTCAGCTAGCAAAAGTCTATATTTTTACTTGAAACTATACTCAATAAGGGTTCTTTAGGCTTTGGAATCACTTCAATTCGAGTTTTCTATAATTAGTTATAATTTTTCAAAGTTTAAACAAAAAACTGCCAAAAAATCTGAAAATGTCAAATTTTGGAATTATGACATCATCGAAAGGCAAGATGACATAAGCATGGAATTAAAACATTTTCTCATCATCTTTAACTCTCATTTCCGTCATATTGTAGTTGAAAGAGAAAGGGGAAGTGGTGAGCTTTTAGAGAGAGAAAGAGGATAAATCTCACGAAGTAGGTTGATTTCTTTGGTGAATTTGTACTAATGCGTATAACCTTACTCCTAAGCTTCTTTTTCATGTTCTTTAAGGTGTTGGAAGCTCAATTTTCAGTGGTAAGAAGGGTTAGGGTTCAGCCATATTAGGGAAAAGCTAGAAGAAGCTTGAGGTAACTTCCAAACTCTTGTATATTGACTATTCTGGCTGTTGTGGGCAATTTAATCAGTGAAATCTCGCTGGATTGCTGTTGGTTTTAAAGTTTGTAAATGACATGGCCTAAGGGTTATGTAGTCCAAATTGGGTCTTGATGTTAGTTGTAACCTAATGTAATGGTTAATAAAGTGATTAGGAGTATAAAGAAACACGTCTGCGGAGCCGAAACCGAAAAATCCCAATTTTCTCCGGAGTACTTGTATATTTTGTCCAGGGCTATAAATGGGCCTTAGAGTTGGATTTTCAATGATTTGATGATTCCATTGAGTTCTGGGGCAAAAATTAGGTGGGATTGCAGTTGGTTACTTTTTCGGAAAAGGCAAAAAAAAATATAATTACGAAAACGCCCCTGAAACCCTTAAAGTGGGGCTGCCAAGGGTAAATTTGTAATTTGACATTGAATTTGATAATTCTGAATCCAGCAATGAATTCTTTGGGCAAAAATATGTCAGAATAGCCCATGTCAAAATTTCGGAAAAAGTACGGTCGGGCCGGGTCCCCGGGGGCATTTTAGTAAATTTTCATAAGACTCATATAACCCTCAGAAGCACTATGGAAGTGTCTAAATTGTATATTTGGAATTGTAAGACCAAGTTGTGAGCCCAATTGTTGGCACGCTTTACGATGCACACGTTTCAAGGCGTAAAAGGGTTAAGGTATGGAATTTACCTCTCCTGCATGTATTTGATATTTGTGTTAGTGTGTTGATGCATGTTATTGCTTTTCTTGATTATGTGAAACATGTATGAATGATTTGAATCTATGTTTCAATTTATGCTATGGCCATAAGTATATTGTTCGAAGCATTGAGCTTACAAATATATAATTGTGTGAGCATGAGTTATGTGATGCAAGCATGTCATACATTAAACATTTTATCGTACATACATATTGATATTGTTTTCCTACTGAGATTCTCTTGAATCTTACCCTCCCCTACCAACAATTTAAACAGGAGAAGACATAAGATATATTGAGAACAATGCAGAGAACCATATGAGATGAGAGGATTGCAGTGGTGATATAAAGACGAGAATATGTCTCTGTTTCACTGGGACGGGTTTAGATACTCAAGTAGCCCTGTATGGCTACATTGATGGTAATGATCATGTACGAATCCCTATGGGGAATTTATGTAATCATGTACTTATTATCAGTATATTCATGTTATTCCTGTATTGCCCACCAAACCGCATATCATTTTCCGCAAATACTCTGAAAAAAGGTTTAAACAAGGTAAGGGCGTGACATGTAATAAATGAGTAAATAAAAGAGAATTAGTGGTGAGTGGGGGATAATTAATATAAAGATGTGTATTTAATAGTGACATAAAAGGAAAAAGTAGTTTAAATTGTGCGGCACGATGAATAATTTGCTTATAAAAATGACTAACCCTAAGAGAGAGAAAATTGTTTATAAAAATGACTGGAGAGAGTAGCGTGTTAGGCGTTCTGTGCTTCTTCACTCAGCCTCCTACTAGCTAAAGGCATCTATGGATATCCCTTTCCGTGAAGGTTTGGCTATAAGTGAAAACACCAATGTTATAATCACAAGCTTAAATAGTAAACAAAAAGCTCATTAAAAAAAACAATTTTATTAGATGGGAGAGTTTATTGAACTTATAAACCTCGTTTCTCCTTTATGAGATCCCCAGGTATAAGACCCACAACAAGTATGCGTAATGTTATTGCACCTTATCAACAATAAAATCTTTAAATGATCTGTTTGCCAAAAGGTCACATTCTACCAATAGGTGTAGATCCTATTGGATGAAGATTTGACCACTTAAATATAAGATCTCAAATTTGAATTTATGCAAATGCAACAAACATCCTCGGAAGAAGTGCTTTTTTTTTTTATACATAAAGATGGAAACTCTAAAAAACTCAGCCCACATTAGTAGGAATACAATGATCCAGCTCTAAAATAGCTGATAACTCAGGCGTGGAACACAAAATCGGGTGAAACCCCGTTACACATGAAATTGCCTTTTTCGCAAGGAAGTCGGCAACCCTATTTGCGTTTCTTGGAACGAACCTCAAATCTATCCTCCATTCTCGTTGCAACATGGAACGAATTTCTTCTATTGTATTAGCGTCCGGATGATTCTTGCAATTCTCACAATTAATTAGATCAATAACATCTTTCGCATCGGATTCTAATATCACTCTTCGCTTTCCTTGATCCCAAGCTGTCTTCAAACCTAGAAGAATACCCCATATTTCAGCGGTAACATGATCACCCAACTCCAATCTGTGCATAAAAGCCATAATAAAATTCCCGTTAGCCTCACGAATAACTCCTCCGCACCCAGCACCGGATTTCCCTGAAAATGCTCCATCAACGTTTACTTTAGTCCATCCTTCCTCTGGTGGCATCCAAGTGGCCCTTCTGTCCGTAACTAATGTCCCTTGTAAATTTATTCCGACAAGTTTTTTACTTGCCTTTTGAATGCTAGAAATCACAGCATGGGCATGATTCAGTAGGCTCTTATCACTCTGATTTTTCTGCTCAAAAAGATGTTCATTTCTCCTTTTCCAGAATAACCAGCATAAAGTTACAAACCAGTCACCCCAATCCAAGCGTCGAATATTAGAGTTCAACCACTCCTTAAGATTAAGCTCAAAGAAAAAACGATCTCTTGGCAAAGATATCTTTTCCATCCACAAACGTTTAGCTTCAGTGCAGTCCCGAAGTACATGCAGCACCGTTTCTGGACCTTTCTTACACCAACCGCACACATCATCAGCACACATGCCTCTTCTAAATCTCTCCACGTTGGTAAGAAGCTTGTTGTGAGCAACGAGCCACATAAAAGTTTTACATCTTAGAATAGTATTCAGCTTCCAGATTTTCTGCCATAATACTTCTTGGTTATCTTCTTCATTTGCAATAGCTTTATAAGCAGATTTCACCGTGAATTCTCCATTTCTTGTGTGCTTCCATCGAACAATCTGTCTCCCCTGCTCAACTTCGGAGCCCTCCTGCACAAATCTCCATGCCGCCTTGATCCCTGCCCATGTATTCGATCCTATCCTCTGCATATCAATTTGAGGCATTAAATCATTTCCACATTTATATTTGCTTCTAATAACTCTTACCCATAAGTCATCCTTTTTCTTGATAAGATTCCAACCTAATTTGGCCATAAAAGCATGATTCTGGGTTTTAACATGTCTCAAACCCAAGCCACCATTACCCTTTGACTTGCACACCGTTTCCCAAGGAACAAGATGAATTTTCTGCTTTTCCTGAGTTGTACCCCACAAAAAGCTTCGGTTTTTACTCTCGATCATATCACATGAACCAAAAGGTATAGATGCCGTTTACATTGTATAAGCTGGAATAGCTGATGTGACAGCCCCTACCAAAGTAGCACGACCAGCTAGAGATAACGAATTAACTTTCCAATTAGATAACCTCTTCTTCACTTTATCAACAACCTCACTGAAGCTCTCCTTAGTCACCCTTTTATGATGCAGAGGAACTCCCAAGTATTTGCCAAGATCCGCTGCCATTTGGAACCCCAGAATATTGCTCAACTCAGTGCGTCGATTGTGATTCACATTCCTGGAGAAGAAAACTCTAGTCTTCATAGCATTGACCTTTAAACCTGAGCTTGCACAGAATTCATCTAGACAAGCCTTAACTTCATTTGCCTGGAAAACAGAAGCTTGACCAAACAAAACAATATCATCAGCAAAAAATAAATGAGAAATAGGAGGCCCATTCTTGCATAACCTTATTGGTAGCCAGTTCATTGTTTCCATCCTATCTTGAATCATGTGAGCCAGCCGTTCCATGCAAATTACGAATAGATATGGAGATAAAGGGTCCCCTTGTCTCACACCACGGGAAGTTTTAAATAAATCACCTTTCTCTCCATTCCATAATAATTGCATTGAAGGCGTCGAAACACATTGAGAGATAATTCTGACCAGATTAGGAGGAAATGAAATATCGTTCAAACATTGTTCCAAAAAACTCCAGTTCAACCTATCATAAGCCTTCTCCATATCAATCTTAATTGCCATGTATCCACGTTTACCCTGCATAGTCCTCATTGAGTAAACAACCTCCTGAGCTACAATAATATTGTCGGAACTGTGTCTGCCTGGGATAAAGCTGCATTGGTTAGGACTAATAATTTTTGGAAGGACGACCCTTATACGATTAGCAATAACCTTGGTAAGTATCTTGAAAATAACATTACATAAACTGATAGGACGAAGATCCTTTAACTCTTCCGGAGATTCCTTCTTTGGTATAAGAACCAGAAAAGTATTATTTATGCTTGCAATTTCTTCTGGATGCTCCCAGATTTTTTTAATAAACCCATAAACAGATGTACCAACGTGATTCCATTGACTCTGATAAAAGAGTGCATTAAAACCATCCGGTCCCGGCGCTTTCAGCGCTCCCATATTAAAAACCACCTCTTTAACTTCTTCATCCCGAATATCTTTACCTAATAGAAAGAGGTCTTCATCTTCGATTCTTGGATATGTATTGTGACAATGGATTTTCTCCCTCTGCATTCGTTCCTCTGTAAACAAAGTAGTAAAATAAGAAGAAGCCATCTCTTTAATTAATTGCGCTTCATATACCCATTCTCCATCCTGATTACGAATAGCTCCAACAAAGTTTCTTTTTCTTCTTCCATTAGCCCTAGCATGAAAGAACTTCGTATTTCTGTCTCCACTCACTGACCAATCAGAGCGTGCCTTTTGAGCCCATAATAATGATTCCTGCAATAAGACACCTTCAAGCTCGCCCCATAAAGAAGTTTGAAGATTTTGAAGCTCTATAGAAAGCCCATAATGATTCTCTACTCTAGTAATCCCATTAAGACGACGCATTATCTCCCTTTTCCTCTTATCCGTATGACCGAATACATTTTTATTCCAACTTCTACAATCTTCAGAAAATAGAGTGATTGTCTCCTTCCACTCGCCAGTCGTTCTCCAATTTTCCTTGACAAATTCTTCAAACTCATCATGTAATACCCAAGCCGCGATAAACCGGAATGGTTTATTAATCTGTCTCGTCCTGCTAAACCCTTCCAAACGCAACAGAATAGGACGATGATCAGATTTATACCATGGTAAATGAGTAACACTAACATTAGGAAACATTTCAACCCAATCATTTGATCCAAGAACACGATCAATTCTGCTCTGAGAATCCGTTCTATGCCACGTAAACTCTGGTCCATCAAACCCGAGATCATTCAAAACAGCAGCATCAACAAAATTAATGAACTCTCTATCTGGCCCAATATTCTCACCCACAGATCTTCTTTCATTTGTCATCAGAGTAGCATTAAAATCACCACCAATAGCCCAAGGCCCGTGTATCCTATTTCGCAACTCAAATAAATCATGCCACAATTTTCGTCTTTGCATTAAATTCGGGCTAGCATAAATAAGAGTCAGATCCCAAGTTCTACGATCATTCCCACAGATTCTGATATGCATAAATTGAGGATTCTTCACTAACACCTCAACTTTTCCCACCTTTTCAGACCACACACACCAAATCCCACCCTTGAAACCTTCTGCATCAATAATTTCAACAAATTGAAATCCCAGCTTACCAGCTATTTGGACTGCTTTATTCCCACTGCACCTAGTTTCAAAAATTGCCATAAAATCCACATTATGGAACCGAGACATTTCCCTTATGAGATTAGGAAAAAGGCGAGCTCCTGTGCCCCGCGTATTCCATAAAATGAAATTCATTAAGACAGATTATGGATTTTTGGGGCGGAATCCCCCATCAAAGCAACTTCATCCACTATAACAATCCCACCTTCAGACAAATTAAATGAAGAAGGGTCATCATGATGATCTGTAATTATCATACCTTGATCCACTATATAACTAGTACTTTGCAACATGTCTCCCTATTCCATCTCCATGTTTAGATTTTCCGCTTCATTATAAGGAGATTCTTCAGTAGCCTTCATGGTTTCACTAGGCCTGACTTCCAAAACAGAAAAAGGATTTAGGGAGATCAATTCGCTAACATCATTGTTTCCAATCCCCCCTCCTTTTGTTACATCATGAGAAGGTAATTTTCCTCTAATCATGTTCAATTTTTCTCTTGCACGTCTCTTAATCCCGGTTAGTCTTTTTTCTCCCACAGGAACCCACTTCTGCTCTGTAACATTCTTATTAAAATCCATCCCAACTTGACGCCTTCTCTCATTTAATCCCTCACTCTCATCCTTCTTTTCAACCGTCTTTCCCTTATCCTTGGCTAAATTAAAATCATTTTTCTTTTGCGAACCCTTCTGACTTGTCACCCCTTTTTTACCTCCTCCATTCGAGCTTGAACCTACAAAATCCACTTTATTAAAATTTCCACTAACCTCCCGTCTTACAAGCATATGTGGCCCAAAAACTCCACCCTTTGATTCACTTTTCTCAGTACTCTCAGCATCCTTCCTCAAATTATCCCTCACCTCATCAGAGGATTTTTCCGGAGCTTTATTTGGACGAATCTCCCCATTCCCCTTCATTTGATCTGGACCTTTATGATGACAAACCCCTATATGATGGCCATATTGCCCACAGTGAAAGCAGACAAGATGTAATCCCTCATACTCAATCTTCCTGTCCTCCCCAAAATGGTTGAAAAAAGGTAATAAAGGTTTCTGCAAATCCAACTCCACACAAATTCTAGCAAAGCCTCCTTTCTCTGAAAACGCCGTAGTTCTATCAATTTTCAAAGTTTTCCCCACGAGGTTTCCCAGTCTCCTTAAAGATTCAATACTGTAAAGTTCCACCGGTAAATCCGGAAATCGAATCCACACAGCTATTTTCTTTTGATAATCCGCCTTCCAAGGATTAAAGTTTGGCCGCCAACGTTGTATCATCAAATAATGGTCAGCAATCATCCAAGGTCCTTCCAAAAGAGCGTAATCTCTATCCTCTCTTGTAGAAAATGACACAATAAAATATCCATTACTTAAAGGGGTAACTTTCATCGGACTTTTTGGATTCCACATTCTTTCCATTCTCTGCCTCATAAAACCAACTCTGAATGACTTCCCCAAAAGCTTAACAATCAGAGAATTTATGTATGGTTTACACCAAGCTTCATATTCTTCCGCTGAAAATTTCAACTTCGGATATTTCCCTCCTTTTTGCCAAGTGTCCCCTGCTTCATCACCATATATATCTTCTTCTTCAACCTCAACATTCTCGGACGTGCTATTACTACTCATTTTCGCACAATAATCTTTCCAACAATTAAGGGCATCACAAGTTGACATGTTTATTTCCAGAAATCCAGAGTCACCAAGACTCAACAATTTGTCCCGGTACGAGAATTTAGTCCCGGGATTATGGTTTCCATAAACATTATCAATCCCTTCCCTCCTACTTCCTGATTTCTCTACCTTGCTGCTAAAAACTGGAGACTGACCCCCAATTCCATTTAGACTCCCAACACCCCCACTGCCACTCCCCTTCTCTCCACCACTCGCACCAGACTCTTGTTCACAGTTTTCTCTCATAATAGGAAAAAGGGAAAAAAACAAAAAAAAAACAGAACAAAAAAAAAACAACAAAAAACAAAACAAAAACAAACAAAAAAAAACAGAAACAGAAAAACAAAACAGAGGAAGAGAGCTAATCGAGAAACCCAGTCGACCAACTCAGGATCAGACGCATGGACAGCTCAAAAACCACCATTGAACAGTTATGAAGATCATGAACTAACGTCGGCCGACAATCTGGACCCAACGACGAGCACCGCCACCGCTGGAAGAAGAACGTCGGACCTCCAGGAAAATCCGCCAGCACCGTCACCGATTACGTTATCCGACTGTTACAGGCGACAGTCAAAGCACAGACTCAACGACGAGCAACACCACCGCTGGAAGAAGGAAGTCGGAAGAGGTGCTTTAGTTGAGTCTTGAGTCATTAAAAAAGTCTCATTCAATATCTACATTGACTCAGGTGAAAAAAAAAAAAAAACCTGTATTGAGTATTCTTTTTTATTTTCATCCCTTCCTTTTCATATGGCTCCATAAATCATGCAAAATTTCAATAATCATATACTTTTCACAATTTCCAAAACAATACAGATTATCATAGAATATACTCATGCATCTTCTACGTGCATCGCATTGAGTTAACAAAAAAAAAGGAGTCACGTTATTCACTAATCATAAAATAATGAGACTTTTTAAAGTTTTTATATTTTTTAGAGTTATTCATACATTTAATATATAGCTTTATATTCCACATGGCTCTTGTGTATTAGATGGAGTCTGGGACATGTATTGTTTAAGAGTAATGGCGACTTGGTGAGTGGTACAGCATACCACATATTATCAAATATCATATTGAATGATATGGATGTCAGTTACCTATTTTATTTTTCTTGGTATATTTGGGAAATATATCTTATAGTTATAGCACACCTTTTTCATGTGCAAATTGGGCTTTTCATACTGAAACCAAACTGGAATCCGAGGTGGGATATGAGTAAAAGCATGTGTGGATTAACTTATTTTTTAAGAATAAACACTTATTATGTAAGTTGAGATAAAACTCTTATCACATACTTATCTCGTATACCATAAATCACGATTTATAAGCACTTATTACCTAAAAATAAGCTATTCCAAACAAGCATTAAAAGAACTCCAAATTCATGTAATGATTTGAGTGCTAATAAAAAATTATTATTTTGAAAAAAAAAATATTATAGTTTTTTAATTGAAAAATAACTGTATTGATATTTTTTAATGTTTTAACCAAAAGAGTATTTTCGAGGGCAGGCTTCAATCCAATTTTATATTTACCCAAGTTTAATCTTAATTAGTTCGAACCAAAATGTCATAATTTAAAGGGCTCACATGTTTCAATTTACCTGCTCCCGAGTAATTATACATCATGGGAAGTTAGATTCTCAAAAAATTTGCAAATTATTTCTTTGTTTATGATATTGGATAAGTGAAAATGTGAAATTTACTTGAAATTTATTTCGTGAGTTACTTCTTTAATTTGCAAGCTATTTAATGATTTACTTAAAAATCCTGCCCAATGGATCAAGTGGTAGAAAAAGATGATTTTTGAAGTCTATAGAATTGCTTCTCGATGCCTATGGTGTTAAGATCTGCAGAAGAAGTGACAAGGGCAGATCGGTGAATCCATGAAAGAGCCACTTTTTTAGACAAAGCATATGAAATATAGAGGGAGCTGCTAATTTTCTGATGAACTTTACATGTTAAAGGGGACGACTATCATGGAAAATAGATCCAAGGGTGGAGTCCTCAGCTTGAATCTGTATTTTTATTTGGCTATAACAATTCTTTTTTATTTAGTTAAGAGTTTCTCTCTTCAGACTTTGATATCGAAGAGTTCTCATTTCTCTTAGCTCCTTATGAGTTGAAATTCTTTATCATATCAACTAACAACTAACAATTGTGCAATTATTGTATAGTGAATCTCTTTCTACCACTATATCTATTAGCCAAGATTTTTTACTGCTATCACCTTCATTAATCCATCTCTGAATTTTGAGAAGATAATAGGGAAAATCATTCATAGGTCCCAAACAAACAACATATTATTAGAAAGGTCTCTGTTTATAACTCTTCTACGTGTATTAACAACCTGTTGAGTGTATTTTACAACATTGAGAGACCTTTTTAATAATATCTTCCTTCTTTAAAACTTAGAAGTGATTCTCCCAACATAATACTTGTATCACAGAATCTTCAGCCTACTGATTTGAAGGAGCCTCCTCAAAGTTGCAGATACCTACAGAGTACTTTATTTAGACCTTGTCAGTTCTTCCTAGGGTGTTTGTTGGTATAAAAAAAATTTAAGAAACTAAGAATGTGTGCATAACCTTTTTCCTTTATCAATGCATATTAGTTTAACACTGTTAGGCCCTGTAGGGCTGTAATATTAATAAAAGATTTTGTTAAAGCTGTCCGTTAACTAATTTGTTAAGTGATTGTTTTTTAGAAAAATATCATTAAAGTTTCGATCAAGAAAAATAATATTAGAAGAAATCTCATAACTTTTCAATGATTCTTTCACTTGTTAATGAGACTTTTCTGATATTATTTTTTTTTCGTTGGAACCTTAATGATACTTTTCCTACAACGGGTACATCTTAATTAAGAATTAAATTGACAAATTTATTTATTTTTGGGTGATATCCGAATTAAACCATCAATGATTTTTCGACATTTAGGCCATTTTTATTGGGCCTTACATTAATGCCCATTTTAGACCCATTTAACTGGCGAATAGAATGGGGCTGAGTAAGGCTTATTATGGGCCAGCTACAGCAAAACTGGTGGCCCAAAAAACTCATGGGTTTCAGTCTGGGCTCATTCACTCTGTTGAGATTATCCAATTTTGTAATAATGAAAAAAGTCAAACATCAATTGGATATAACAGAATTGGATAATTCCTCACAATACGACAAATTAATATTTGAATTCAAGACTAATTCCATCAATTAAGATTTGAATTTATACTAGCAATGGAACCCATATTTAGCCATTGACTGTGTTTTGAACATGACGGCCAATAAAAAGAATGAAAGCATTCCAACAACTTAATGCAACAAACGAGGGACAGAATTACTTTATAATATTTTTTTTTGGGTTAAAACACTGAATTCATTAATCAATAAAGATTAATACAAGAACCGTCTCAGGAACAGGTGTAACCTAGGATCTCTCACCAACCACCGCCTACCAGAAGAGGGGGTGGTGGTTGATTAAAGATAACAAAAATCTCAGAACTATCGTGAGTTAATTTAGCTAAATAATCAGCTTGAACGTTCAGATCTCTAGAGATATGTCTAATGAGAATATTTCAATCCCTAGACATCCAAACTCTAGCCTCATCTATTACTTCTCCAAAGGGATGTCTATGGTCGCAACCCCTAGTGATCAGATTAACTGCTTCAATACAATCCGTACAAAGAGTAATATTTTTAATATCTCTGTTTCAACAGATTTGGAGACCCTGGATGATGGCGATGATTTTTGCAATAACCGGTGGCACCTGTGTAAGCTTGCACATGTAACCACTCACCCAACCTCCATCTGGTCCTCTAATAATTCCACAACTCCCACTCTATCCCGATTCAAGTACCGACCCGTCAGTTTTGAGTGTGTAGAAACTTTGCCCTCCTACAACTTGACCTCCAGTGCCATATGCAACGTGAGTATAAAATTTGCAATGCGCATTCAGGTCCATATCCCAGCTTGCTCAAAATAGACTTGAATGAGCATTCCGATGATAAATGTCCTCTTCTTCTCCAAACAGCATCCAGCATTTGTCTACCCAAATGTCCTAGCAAACATATCTGAAGAGAGTAGCCCAACTAATGATCTTCTTTGTGAAATCTCGGCCTACTTCGTGCTTCAGGTTCCATTCTATCCACTTCGATCCCTGCAAATTAGAAAAATGTTCCATATGCCTGGTTTCACAATGGAGATCCACCTCTCTAGAGCGTTGATACAGTCTCTTAGTGTATGCATCAAGTCTTCGTCCTCGTCGCATTGGAATGGGCACATTGCAATGTCAGTTAACCCCCTTGCCTTTCTTAGTTGTACTGTATGTGTTCTTCCATGCGCCGCAAGCCACATAAAAGATTTGATCTTCTCAGGGATTTGCCATCTCTATAGCGTCCTCAAGATAGTTGTATCCGACCTGTTAATACCTGCAGCAATAATATTTTTTTTTTAGAGTTTGACAATCTTTATTTTATATTTTGCATTTATTAAAATAAAAAATATTAAAGATATTAAAATAAAACAACCATTACCGTATAGATTTGTTGCTGGTCCAAACCAATTCCGTACATCAAGGGGAGTCCAGGTCCGATGTGACGCAATGCAACCTTCAGCAGTCCGTAGCCGCCATTATTCTCATTTAAGAAAACTACTATTATTGGAGAGTTATATATCACATTCCTCTCATTCATTGCACAACTGCATAAATTCAATTGATTGATACATATTACGTTGACTATATAACTTTGATAAGATAATACAGGAAATTGGAAAAAAAAATAAATTGTTTGGATGACGATTTGGTGGTGTTTAAGTTGTTTTCATGTAAATCAAGATAAAACTACTCCCACATATTTACCTCCTATACTGTAAATCATGATTAACAAATTATTTTTAATCATTCACATCACTATTCCAAAGACATATAGAAGATTGAATATTGATCTATTGACTACTATATAAATTATTAACAATGGTGCTCTGGAAAACAAACAAACAAACATTTTTATAAATTAATAACTTAACTATTTTTTAAAATATTTACAAATTATTTCTGACTCCTACATTTAGGTCAATAGGGTCTGTCTGTTTATTTTTTTTTGTTTCCTGCGTGAAAAATTCAAGGAATAAGAAATCGGACCTGTCAATGAACCGGTCACAGAATATGTTCAAGAGTTAATGGTTCAACCGGGGTCGAACTGATGATCAAACCGGTAGTCGAACCGGTCATATTAAAATATTACAATTTATTAGTAACAATATATATATTAATATATTCTTAAATTTCTATAGATAAAATCAATTGATTACTTATAATATATAATATTTTTTCTTTTATTCTTTTTATTTTTAAAATTTTTGTAGCCTTGAAATTAAAATTTGTTCTTATAATTTAGTAAAATATTATAGATTGTATGTATATCGGTCTAAATCTATAGTTTTCTTTCTTTTTCAGCTTTTTTTGAACCGAATATCTCATTTTTCAAAAAAAAAAAAAAAAAAGAGCAAACCGGTTGAACCAGTGACCCACCGGTTTTGACCGGTTTCCACCGGTTCGACCTCCCCCCTCTCTGAAACAGCAAACCGGACCGGACTGGGGACCGGTTCACCGGTTTTCCAGTCAGACCGGCCGGTCCGATCCGATTTTTCACTCCATGGAAAAATTGCATGAGTAAGCCTGTGTTTGGTATTATTTATTTTTAGGCAATAAATCCTTATTACGTAAGCCGAAATAAAACTCCTCTCATATATTTACCTCGTATACCGTGAATCACGATTTATAAATACTTATTATAAAAAAATAAGCTATTCCAAACCACCATCAAAGCAAGGGATGCAAAATCTTGGGGACATTATTAATAGATATGGGCTCACTTTACCAACTAAAATTTCAAACTTTCATCGCCAACCATAATCTTAATTTTACCTGCATTAATACCATATTTGCACCTCCTTTCCCACCATATTACGTGCACGTGAACATTAACTAGCTTGTTTAATTTCATTGCGCCGTGTTGAATTGCATAAATAGAACCGTATCATGGTCAAATTCACCTAATTTGATTTTTTTTTTCAAAAAAATTACTTTTATAAAGCTTTCAAATTTACCATATCTTATTATTTTCTTGGCCTCTAAGCTAATTTAAGACAACCGACCAAGAATGTTTTTTTTCCCCGGTGAGATAGATCCCGCATGACTCAGGTATTAATAACTCTGTTGTAATAATCTACATAAAACTTTATTTATTTTTTAAAATCAATAGTAACAGTAATATCTACATTTATGGTACTCAGTCTTTAATATAAAACATATTTTTCTAATTTAATTGTTTCAAGAAAGTTAGTTAATATGACATGTATTTTCTAAAACATCATAACTTCTTAATTTCTTCTCATCATTAATTATTGTCGAGAGTATCAATAAGAATAAATTAAAAAATTAATAAATATAAAAATTATATAAAATTAATTCTCTAAACATTTCTTTATTTATAAAATCCATGGAAGGACCCCGTATCGTTGGTTAGTTCCATGCTGAATCATGATTAGAGCAACTGACTGATTCTGCCCAATGCCCAATGCCCAATGCAGTATTGCAGCAATGCAGCGTTACCCAATATAACTATTGTTTTATTTCCAGTCGATATTAATAAATTGTTATAATTGAATTATTTTATTTTTTCTCAAATATATATACATGAGCCCTTTATATGTAAATTCACTAAATTGTATGAAACGCGTGTTGCCAAATTATCGAAGAGTAGCCTGGCCAAAAAAATGAAGAAGACAAGACAGTGAGTCATCAGACCCAGGGAGATATTTTATGCAGCATCCAAATTCATTGTCACCATTAAAAAAGAGAGAGAAATTTTGACAAGCATCCAGATTCATTGAAAAATGAATATTATATTTCAACTGGTTATTATTAAGTTATAAACTAAAAAAAAAAATTTCCACTTCTTTTTTTTTTTAAATTACAGAGACAAGAGAAAATACTCTTGAGACCACTACGAGTCATTACAATAGATTGCGTACATAGAAGTACGACTGAAATCAAATACTAGCTGAGATCAGCTAACAAGAAAAAATTTCCACTTCGATCATTAATATAAAATACATATGTCCTATTGGACGAAAAAAAAAAAACATACGTCCTAATTTAACAAGAAAAATCATCTCAACTATATAAACTCAAAGACCTATTTTTTTCCATAAAAATATAAAATTTTATGCATAATATACTTCATAAATTAAATAATTGCATAGCTTTATTTTGTGGGAAGCAAAGTTGCTTATCTAACATCACATAATTTTGTTTTCTCAGTAAAGATATATTACCCTCTCCCCATTTTTTTTTTTAAAGTTAGGTGGGCTCTCATATATTACGAAAAAATTGTTGAAAAATTTCTTATCTTAATATTAATTGTCCTGAAGTACTAAATATTTGTTTAAAAACTCAAGTGTAACTTATTTTAGTGGATGTAACTTTTTTTTAACTATGTGCAAAATAAAATATATTTGTATATAGTAGAAGATGTTAAAGATAAATTGCATCGCTCAAGGAAATTTTTGCAATAAGAATTTTTCAGTAATTTTCTTCATCCCATGAAAGTTTTATTTTTTTTAAAAAAAAATTGTTGATATTTATGTGTTGTAATATAGTGATATATGTGTATGTATCGAAAAAAAAATAGTGATTAAATGTGTCTTAAATTATTAAGATTTATTTATTACATCTTTATTAAAGAATACAGATTTTCAAATATTCCGTATCATTTATCACCCAATATTATTTGAACAAGAGGGAGTATCATGTTTAATGCAAGGAGCCATTAAAGGTAAAATTATATCATTCATAATTTGTAAACAATTTCTCTTTTTTTTTTTTTTTACCAGCTAAAATAATAAACATAAGATGATAATTTCCATATAATTACTTCCACCTTCTTCCCACCTGAGAACCCATATTTCAGGCCTCGCCTCACTTGAAGATTTGGCCCCTTCCCCCTCTGTTTCTGTTGAAAATCTCACCTCTCTCTCTCTCCTTCTCCTTCTCCTTCTGTATTGTTTGATTCAAACTCTTCCTCCCCAATTTCTTCATAAACACACACTCTTTCTCTCTTTCCGCATCACCCAGAAGCTAAAATGGTGTCCGGAATGCGCAAGCTCAAACACGCAGTCGCCTCCCTCTTGTCATCTTCTTCCAAATCCGGTTCGTCGTCTCGGCTTCCTTCCGACGCTGTCACCGATTCCAGCAACGAGCCTCGACTACGGCCGCCGCCGCCTCCTTTCCAGTCGGTTTCCAACGCCGACATCACCTCCTCCAGCTCCGTGTTATCTCGATCCTCTTCTTCGCTTTCCCGCCTCTCTCGTGTTCTCAGCATGCGATCCACCAAGGTCAGTTCCAGCTGTGTATTTGAATTTTCAGTGAGATTTCGCCTGTTTGGTTTATTGGAAAATGTCCGTTTGGTTAAATATTTGTTGTTTCATGTTTGTGTGGTGGCCTGTTTTCTGATTCCCGGATCTTGTTTCCCTCGCCGGAGAGAGAGAGAGATTTCTCCGGCGTTGAAACTGATTTTCCGGGCGAGGCATAGGCGGAAGCGGAAAATTAGGCACTGGCAGGTTGCCAGCTGTCCTTTTCCTTTCTTTGAACTCAATTGAGGACTGTGTCAATGCCCATTTTACCCTCCTGTGTAACAGACCGGTGCTGCTGAATAAGGGTCGTAGTGGAAAATACAAAATTTGATTTTTATGCTCTAGTTCTTAACTGCGTGGTTTGAGGGTTTGATTTGATGTATAATAAATGCTTTTCTCATGGATGGAGCTGGGCCTTGGGATATGGCCTTTTTATTATTATTATTATTTTTTATTTTTATTAATAAGACTTTTCCAAGGCTTCCTTTTCTCACTGAATCACATTGGAGAAAGAACTTTCTGTTGGTTGCTTTTTGTAGTGCAGCCGGCTGGTGCGACTTAAAAATTTAACCACGTGATTGCATGATTCATATGTTATTTTTGTCAACGGAATCGCCAGACATGATGCCTCCTTGGAATTCAATAATGTAAAAATAAAAATGGATTGAAAAGTAAAGAGCTTATGATTCAGCTGATGACCTTGGCCTAGGACCCACGTCCCGTTCAATTGTTCGACACTCCTTCCAGACCCAGCATTGTGGCCGTACGATACATCTCAAGACTTTTCTGCTGCCACGTCGTCACATTTTGTCTTTCTCCTCCTCCTCCTCTTCCCAAGTTCTAACTAGACACACGTGCGGTTATGCACAAAGTTCATTTCTTCAACTCTCTCGCAACCTCCATTCCAGACGCGTCTATCCTTGACCCTGAGCTTCAGCTTACGTGATCATTGTCTCTAAAACCATTTTTTTAAAACTTAATTCTTCTCTTTAGCTATGAAAGAAAAGGAGGGTTTGCCAATCTGAGTACTTCAGCATGCCTGCATGAAAAGTAGCGCTTTTTGTTAGTGGGTTTTCATCATGTTTTTTTTTTGGTGAAAGGGTTTTCATCATGTTTTCTTTTAAGAAGAAAAAAGAAAGTAGAGAAAATGAGTCAAACTGTCCGTTTCACTCATTTTGCTGGATGATGTGCCTAAATAAGAGTCTTCAGTTACATCAGACGGCAAGAAGAGAGATGCTTTGCGTCACTCTTTGGAGCATCTGAGAATCCAAAACACTTAAAGAAGCATTATCCCGTTTTCTTTGGTCAGTTCTTGTGTTTGCTTGGTGTAAGTGTTTGAGATTGTCAAAGTTGGGACGGAATGTCGTGTGGCTCTTGGCTTTTGAGGAGTTTATGGCACCCTACTTTTCTTCAAGAAAGCAAAATCTGAGTTCCATGCGAAATCTTCAATGATCTGAATCATGTTCTCTTGTTTTTATTATTTTTGGATGTTTACGCATATATGTTTTTTTTGGCCCATTCTATTGTGAAATGTTGTTAAGAAGTTGCGTTACCTTGTGCAGAAGATTTGCACCATTTGCTTAGGTGAGTTGAAGACAGGGCTTGGCCGAGCCATCTTTGTTGCTGAGTGTGCTCATTCCTTCCATTTCAATTGTATTGCTTCCAATGTCAGGCATGGAAGCCATGCCTGTCCCATCTGTCGTGTCAAATGGAAAGAAATCCCATATCAAGCTCCAAGCATTCTTCCTGCTGCTGCTCCTCTTCCTCCTCCCCGTGTCAGGAGCAGGTCCAGACCATTGGCTTCCTCACCATCTCGTCTTTTCAATTCCTCAGCTATTGTTGAGCCTGAGTGCTTCATCGATGATGAGCCACTCCCTGCTCCAGCTACCTCTGCAGAACTTATGTCATCTGCTCCTAATGTTGTGGCTGTCAAGTCATTTGCAGAGTATCCTGTTCTCTCTGCATCTGAAGCTCATCAAGATTTCGCTGTTCTTGCCAACGTCCGTGCACCGGTGCTTTCTCAACGTGATCGTGCGCCTGTGGACCTGGTTACAGTGCTTGACATCAGTGACAGCATGGCTGGGTCAAAATTATCACTTCTCAAACAGGCTGTTCTTTTTGTCATACAGAATTTGAGCGCTTCTGACAGACTTTCTATAGTTGTTTTCTCCTCCACTGCTCTCAGGATTTTCCCACTTCGTAGGATGACAGATAGTGGCCAATCTGATGCAACCATTGCCGTCAATTCTCTTTCAACCGATGGTGGAACTGACATTCTGGGTGGGCTCAAGAAAGGAGCTCGTGTACTTGAGGAACGTCGAGAGCGAAACCCAGTTTCCAGCATTATGCTCCTCTCTGATGGCAGGTCTCAAGCTTTTATAAGTCCACCATTGGGACCCCAGTTTCCTGCTTCCATTCCTGTCCACACCTTTGGCTTTGGTAGGGATCATGATTCCACTGCCTTGCACGCCATCTCTGATGCATCTGGTGGCACGTTTTCCTTCATTGAATCTGTGGGCATGGTGCAAGATGCTTTTGCAAGGTGCATTGGTGGTCTACTCAGTGTTGTGGCTCAAGAGGTACAACTCACCTTCAATACACTATCACCAGGATTGCAAATCACTTCAGTGCGCGCGGGAAGATACATCAGTGAAATTCATGATGAGGGCCAGCGATGTGTCATTGATGTCGGTAACATGTATGCAGAAGAGGAAAAAGGATTCCTATTGTACCTATCAATCCCTGCAATCCCAGACAGTGAAGGTGACAACGTGGAGACAAAGACTTGTTTACTAGGTGTTACATGCCAATACAAAGACTCAACCTCTGAGGGAGAGCAAGTCAAGGTTGAGGGTGAGAGAGTAGAGATTCAAAGATCAGTTGGTTCATCACAGACTAACGAAATGACAGTGTGCTTGGAGGTTGATAGGCATAAAAACAAACTCATGGTGGCTGATGGTATAGCAGAAGCACAGCGGCTGGCCGAGAGGGGAGACCTGCGGCGTGCAAAAGCTTTGCTGGAAGTGAAAAGATCAACACTATTGTCATCAGCCTCAGCATCAGCAGGGGATCCAACTTGCACTTGGCTTGATGCTGAACTGAGAGAAACTAAGGAGAAGATGGAGAGCAGGGAACAATATGAATATACAGGAAGGGCTTATGTTCTCTCAGGATTAAGCTCACATTCATGGCAGAGATCCACAACAAGAGGAGACTCTTTAACTCAGACTTTTGTCAGCGGCCATGTCAGAAACCCTACGGTGAGCGGCTCAGTCGGGTACGACACACCTGCAATGGTTAACATGGTGAGAATATCACAAAATCGTAGTCTGAGTGGATCTTGGCCTCTCCCTGAACTTTGAAGAAGAAGAACAGCACTCTCATTAGCTCAATTTCTGGTAAACTTGCTGATACCTGGAGATAGCTTTTGGTAGTTCATCTAGCTAAGGAACTTTGACAACAGCCTGTTGAATTGAAAATTAGATCCTGACTATGGATTTTTGGGGAGAAGAATGTAAACTCTCATGTTCTTTTTATGGGAGGAATTTGCTTTATTATTTTTTTTCAAGGATTCTGTAATTGAATTGAAGGCATAGAAATTCATAGTCTTGATTATAGTTGAGCTGCCTGTATAAATTGTATACCTAATTTCAACAGTTTGCAGATGGTTATTTCTTTTCGAGGGTCGTTGATAAGTTGGGTGTTTAAAAGGATCGAATCTTGAGAATTAAAAGAGGGCTCTCGGTTATATTATTCTGTCATTATTTATTCAGTGACAATACTTATATATATATATATATATATATATATGCAATATTAAATATAAAATCTATTCTAATATCATTTGTGGGCATCCTCCAGGACACAATGTCCGATTGTGCTTGACTTTGCCTATTTGGTCAATAAATGGCATAATTAAAGATAAACAAAGAAAAATGCGGAATAAATAAAATAAAATGAATTTCACCAACCCATTCTCATTTTTTAATTTTTTTCCTACTTTTCATCAAATTATCAATATATATTTTTCTGTATAAAGCAATTTCTAATATGTATCAAAAAAGCAATTCATAGTAGATTTTACTACTATTATAGAGTATTATGTATATTGATATGTTGATGACTGTATGCATTGATATATATATATATATATATATATAATATGCCAAACTATAAAATATGCGAGGTTTAAAAAATTTGGCAAGGAAAAAAAGAATTTACTTCGTATTTTTTTATCAATTTGAATAGAGATTGAATAATTCTCTTTTTTTATCTTTGCTTTTTTTAAAAAAAAAAGATTATGAAATAATTAAAACTTAAAAGCATTGTTTTCATTATTTATTAAAAATTAATTTATGTTTTTTAAAATTATTAAATATAATTTCAGTTTAGTCGTTGGTAATGGTAGATCAGAGCTGTGGCGTAAGTCATCAATGGGCGTAAGTCATCCATGGTTCTTCCAAGGTTATTAATATTAAACTCAGACATGTTACTGAACTGGTCGAGATAGTGGATCAAAGGTTAGTGGGTCAGATTAGAATCAAACCCGGGATCAAACCGATAAGAAAGTGCAGATTTGAAGGCTATTAATATGAAATTCTAAAAAAAAATAAAGAAATTGATTTTTTTTTTTAAAAAAAATGGAATGGGTTGATGCCAGGAACGGAACCAATTTATCGTTTTCGGGCCGAAACGACTGGTTGGTCCAGGTGCCTGCTAATACGCTTTTTAATTTTACCAATTTTACGCAACTTTACTTGAATTATCGTTCCAATGCATCAATATTAAAACATGAGAAATTTTGAATTATGTCAAAAGAAATTAAGCTAAGTGGGTGTTTGGCCAAGCTTAAATAAGGGCTTATTTAAAAAATAAGCCCGAATCACGCAAGCCGAGAAAAAACTCCTCTCACATACTTACCTCGTATACTGTGAATCACCAAAAATAAGCACGTTTTGGACAAAAATAAGCCATTCCAAACACACACTAAATCAACTAGTCAATTAAATTAACTATTAACTAACAATAACTAATTCACAAGATCCAACCAAATGAGAAGTGAGAAATACTACTATTTTTATTTTAAAGAAATTTTTGGGGGAAAAAAAAGCAATGGGAACACAAGCACAAGTGAAGAAAGGAGTGAGCGAAGAAAACGCAAGCAAAGGGGATTGCAAGCTTCGGGTTGCCTGCAAGGATCGCTGAGGAAAGAGAGCCGCGGTGAGAGTCGAAGACCACGAAGCTCGTATCCGAGGACACGACCTGGCTTCTACCTTCCGACTCTCTTTTTCTGCCTCTGTGAGTTGCTGAAACCTTTTCTCTTCCACTCTATTTCTTCTACTTCTTTATTCTTTCCTTTGCTTGAAGCGTTTGATCTATCACTTATGTTGTTTCTTGTATCGCATTTTCATCTGAAAATAACTGCTTATTCATCCTTTTCTGGAAATTTTAGTCTTTTACCAATCAATTTATCGAAATCCTTCTGGGTTGGGTAATGGGCTGGCATTTCTTACCCCGAATGAGTGAAATGTTTTAGAAGAGGAATTTTTCAGGATTATGTAATAATTATGAAGTTAAGTATTCAAGGGGATGTGCCTAGTCATCTGCATTGCCTAACGTTTGGAGATTCTTTGTAAATAGGGTTCACTCTTTTGTACGTTGTTTTGCAAATAGATCATTCGATCATGAGGACTGTTTATAAGTTAGGCATTATAGTTTCATTTGGCCAAAGGGGTCTCGGTTTTTTTCTGTTTCTGTCCGCTCATCACTTTCTCTGTTCTGGAATTAATTGGCATTTTGTCTTCGTATCTGCTTTTCCATTTTGAGGTAATTGAATAAAGGAAACGATTTGGAGCCAATTACTATACTGTGGAATTGAGGTATATGCAGTATCGGCATCCGTTAATTTCTCAATACCTGGAAACTTTGGTCGAAGCAAAGAGGATTTTTGACTTGAATCGATCACAGTAATATTTTGGGGTAGAACTTGGAGGTTTAGTTTGAGATTTTTGTTTCCTCTTCAAATAAAGTAGATATCTATACTTCATATATTGGCGGCAAGTTTTTCTCAAGGATGTTATTCCCACTCCTTTTAATAGTAAAACTGTTTCCATAGGAATCTCATATTGAACCACACTTTCCCTAAAATTCTTACTTTAGACAGCTGGAAAGTTTGTCATCAAGAGATGTTTTCACCTTTGGTTAGGTTTTAATCATAGTATTCTGTTGTTACAATTTTATAGTGCTTATTTTATGATTGTCCTTATTTTAGTGCGAGACTGATATTTGAACTTCCTTCTAATTTTTGGGGTTGGAATTTGGACTTTGGAGCATTAAGATATACCGGATCAGCTCTGGAGTTGTTAATGAAAATGAGAAGTTGTTTGTTTTTGCGATCATAACCTTGAGCATTCACTCAAGGCAACTGTATAGACTATTGACAGTTTAAACTAACTGGGCACAACGCGCACACACACATTGCTTTCTTAGATTTCTTTTTAACCTTGTGCATTTTGGATTAAAACTTAATATAGAAGAAATGTTATATCATATGATTTCAGTTGTATAATATTACTCTGAATTTCAGATGCATTATGTTAATCTAGTTCCATTCTCTTGATCTGCAGAATTATTTTGCTACACAATGTTGAAGAAGTAATTTGGACCAATTACAGCTTGAGTGTTCATTTATATTCAATTCAGCGCCAAGAAAATTGGTACATATGGCAGGATTCTTGTCTGGGGAGTCAGTGAATAATGGAACATATGTTGGTAGTGCTTGTGAAAGTTCTACCACAGCCAAGAAAGCGGAAGAAGCAGGTCGCTGGTACATGTCTAGGAAACAAATAGAGGAATATTCTCCATCTAGAAGAGATGGAATTGGTTTGAAGAAAGAGACATATCTGCGCAGGTCTTACTGCACATTCTTACAGGATTTAGGCATGAGGCTTAAAGTGTAAGTTTGCAAAGTTCTTCAGAATGTCTAGTGTGACTTTTCTTGACAAATAAGGCTGTTTAAATGTATGAAACACCCACTAATTCAATGTATGATTGCATGCATGTACGGAATGCCACATTAGCACTTAAACTCCCAACTAGGTTGTTCTTTTTACTTGTTTTCTTTATTCTGAGATAGCTATGTATCTTTAGGAGTCTTTGCCTAGACAAATGGAGGCATAGCATCTGGGAAATACGTTTGGTGATACTTGTGGGTCTACACCATGAAGATATTAATATCCAGTTCTAGAATTTTGATTGGAGATTCACATTTTGGTGTTAATTTTGTCCATTTCAGGCCTCAGGTTACTATAGCAACAGCCATAGTTTTTTGTCATCGGTTCTTTCTTCAACAATCTCATGCAATGAATGATCGAAGGGTGCGTTGTTTCACTTTCAAATTGATACTGTGCATTTTACCTCTCCTGATCATTACTATGTTGTGCTTTACGTTAGTATGATATGCTTGTGCTCATGGTTTAGTGAGTAACAGGTCTGTAGTATGCATTTACCGGTGAGTGGCGAATGTTGTTCATTAAGTTGTAATGTTTTTTATGCATATTAATTTGCACTGCTTTCCCTACCTGATAGATACCTGATGGATGGCTTTTGGTTATGCTATTGATGTATATTCATGTTTTTATTGGCATACTTATAATTTTTTGGATAGTTATTAAATGGAATTTTCGACAAAAAAGAATTATCTTCCATACTCTTTGAAATTAATACTATAGCCAATATACCAAAAATGTGGTACCAATGTGTAAAGGAAAGTCGTTCTGTTATACTTGGAGTAAAGAAATATACTCGGAATTTCACAAATATGTATTATTTTTGTTTACTGCTGCATTAATATAATTTTTTAACTTCACAAAAGATTCTGATGATCCTTTTCATCCAGCTAGTTTTCGAAATCTTTTTAGGTCCTTTTTTTATTCTGTATGGGGAAAATGACAAAAAAATTATTTGTAATAAATTCTTTTTCATTCTGTATTTTGTTTGCATTATTTGGTTAAAAACAATCAATTTTTCCCGTTCTGGTAAAAAAAGTTTTGAGTTTGCCACACATGCACCTCGTCATTATTTTGGATCCCATAATTATTGATTTGCTCTCAGGAAATTGTAATTGTAACTTTTATGTGAATCAAGTATAGCTATAGTCCAGTCTAATTCTCTCGGTTTACTTTCCACTTCTGATAAAATGTAAATGTTATCTATTAATAGTTGTCATATCACTAATTTCTGGACTAATTGGCAATAGCATTGACAGTGATCTAGCCATACAAGATACTGGACCAGAAACTTGTCATTTTTGGTGTAGGTTTAGTCATAAATTCTTGTTTTGGTGGCAAAAAGTGTTGAACTTGCACTTTGCCCATTTATATTTTGGCGAAGCACCATGCAACTTTGGATATCTTGTGTATTAACAGTGATCTATGGGCATACAGTTTTAGGAATGAAGATGGTCTCTTAAATTTACAGACCCCATGACAGTGCTGACTTAGGTCTATATTAAGAAAATGTGCAAAAGTAGTAAAAACTTGAAGTGTGTGCTTTATTGGAATCTCACAATGAAAATTTTCTGCAGATTATTGCAACTGTCTGTATGTTCCTTGCTGGGAAGGTTGAAGAAACTCCTCGGCCACTAAAGGATGTCATTCTTGTTTCTTACGAGATTATTTACAAGAAAGATCCTGGTGCAGCACAGAGAATAAAACAGAAGGTGTTTTATTATGGAATAGTGGCAATGCTTTAGCCAGTTCGTTTCTATACTAATCATCCTGAATTGCTGAATTTTCTGCAATCTTGCTGTTCCTGCACTTATCCAAAGTCATTCTTTCCTTTTATTTTCTCCCGGTTGCTTTTCTAGGGTGGAGTAGTTCTGTTTCCCACCTGCTTCAAGGATGGCTTTCCTTTAAAAACAGTTTCTAGTGTATTTACCCTTTTTTCTGTTGTGAACTGCTTGGTCTAACTTGACTGATGTATCTTATTATTTAAATTATTGTATGTCATTAAGCTATTAAAGCGGAAAATCCTTTGATTGATATTTGCTGATACACCTTTCTAATACAGTTAACAAAACAGGTTGTTTAGAATTTTATCATTTACTTTCAGTATTTGTTCTTTTGCTGCACCCCTTTTATTGGAATGTAGATCAAGTTCCACCTACTTTAGTCTCCTTAGCACCTTTTCTACTTGCTTTTTAACATATTTGACTGCTCATTATACTATTGATATTTGCTTGTAAACTATGCAGGAAGTATATGAGCAGCAGAAAGAGTTGATTTTACTGAATGAGAGGTCTGTGCTTGCCACTTTGGGTTTTGATCTCAATGTTCAACATCCCTATAAGCCCCTTGTTGAGGCCATAAAGAAGTTCAATGTTGCAAAGAGTGCCCTTGCACAAGTTGCATGGAATTTTGTCAATGATGGGTATGATTAAGATGCCATTGTTTTAATCGTTATCAAGTGTGTTATAATTATTTTTTCACTGTATTTTGTTCACACACTAGAAAGTGGCTTTCAGGCTGAGGACATCGCTCTGCCTGCAATTTAAGCCACATCATATTGCAGCAGGTGCCATTTTCCTTGCTGCCAAGTTCCTAAAAGTGAAGCTTCCATCAGATGGTGAGAAGGTTTGGTGGCAAGAGTTTGATGTCACCCCACGCCAATTGGAGGGTTGGTGTTATCCCCTCAATATGTTTGTATGCGAATCAAGTTGACCCAACTGGATAGCCTTTTTAAATTCCCATGGCTTTTTGCATTATGATAATTTCAGTCACTCCTGTGTACCTTGAATTTTGTGAAAGCTTGTAATGAGCATGTCTCTAGCCATCATATACATCTCATGCCTCCCACCGATTCTGCCTAAACATAAGTGGGCAGATTGCCAAGAACTGAAATCTGCGTAGTTACTCCAACTACCTGATCAAGTTAGGCATTCAGAGGGAAACAATCGTAGTTTCATGCCATGGGTAGTTTTTTGATGTTAAATGATGGGCTGTCCTTTTGTGTCTGACTGCATGAATGATTTTGGATATTCATAAATTGTTTTGTTTGTATTTTCTTGCAGAGGTTAGCAATCAAATGCTGGAACTCTATGAGCAGAATAAAGCTCCACCATCTCAAGGAAGTGAGGTAGAAGGAAGTGCTGGAGGATCAACAACAACAAGAGCTGCGGCAAAAGAACCTGCTGTGAGCGAGGACCAGGTTTCAGAACAAATGCCACCTTGTTCCACTCCTCAGAACTCATCTGCACATGAGGTGCCACCAACAAGCACAGAAAACCAAAGCAACGATGGGAGTACCGAAATGGGAAGTGTAATTACTGATCACAAGTTGGACGTGGAAATTAGAGATTCTCAGCTTTCAGATGGATTGCCTCAGAATGATAATGAAAGAGAATTGGCGGATGGATCAAACATGGAAACTCAGCGAATAGGTGCAGGAGACCCAGATAGGATTGGTGATACAAATGAGGCTGCAGAAGTGCAAAGGAGGGATGATTTGGCATTGCGCAAGCCCTTCAGCATTGGTCAAAATTTAGAGTATGGAGAAGGCTCACTTGGTCAGTCACCCAAAGAAGCAATTAAGATGATTGACAAAGACAAGGTCAAGGCTGCATTAGAAAAAACAAGGAAAGCACGAAGGGAAATTACATTGAAGAAAGATGATGTAATGGATGAGGATGAATTTATTGAGAGGGAGCTAGAGGATGGAGTAGAGTTGGCTGTCGATGATGAGAAACACGTGCACATGGCTGGGAAGCAGCAGTCATGTAAAGAAGTGAAACCAAAAGAGGAGGTAACAGATGATTCCTCAACTTTGATGAACAAGCACAAGAGAAAGGCAAGGCATTCGCCAGACGGGCAACCCGAGGGTAAAAGGTGGCTTGACCCGAGTTATGATGATGAACTTGTAGAAGATGTAAGCTGGAAGGGTGGAGTTCCTTATCAAGAGGGGAACCGCAGAAGACCAGACGAGGAAGGCCATTGTTGAGAATAATTGTTATGTTGTGTCCTCTGTTATTGTGGTTGAGGGTTGCTAAAGAAGTGACGATTCTGATGCCTTTGTATGTGTTGTAGAGTTTCATATTTAAGGAGCGTGGATGTTTCATTTTTGGTAGTGACATTAAAGGTTGATGCCTAGTTGCTACACATTTAAGACATTAGCATCATCAGAGTTATTCTGGCGGATACTGATACTTGTGCATTGCTCTGCAAAACTAATATAAGGATGATGATGGTGCTCATCTTGAGGAATATTTATACATATATATATATATATGAAAGAAACTTCAGGAAGTTAAAAATGTGTTTTTATATTATGAATTGTTAGGATATTATTGTATTCGCAACAAGTTGACAGTAAACAAGTTGAACCACTTTCTGGATGCCCAATATGTCCCTGTCTGAAGACTGGCCGAACATGGCATAGTTTCGGCATCTTTTTTTCTGTTTTCTAATCCTTTGTAACTTGCCTTGAGCCTAGTGCCTGCCCTCTTCGGTCTAAAAAAACAAAGAAGTTTAGTTGAGGCTTAGGTGGTACTATTTATAAACAACTTATTCTCTGGGTTGGTCCTTTTTATAAACAATTTTCACTTTTTGTCTGAGAATGTAAGTTTTTTTTTTCTATTTTACTCTTATTAAATGTTCATTTTTTCTTATATCTTATATTCATTATTTCTCATACTTTTTAACATGGTTTGTAAACCTGGACAGGACCGGAAACCGGCGGACCGACCGGAAAACCAGTCCGGTTTACCATTGAACCAGAGTCACGGGGTCAACCTGGGTTGACCCGGCTAACCCAGCCTGACTCGGCCGGGTTAGAGAGGGTCACCAGTTTTTTTTCCTGAATACTGAACCAAGTGACGTTTCTTTTTTAAAAAAAACCTGAATGGCTAAACTGAGGTCTTCACTTTCTCAATTCAATTCTCACTTCTCACTCTCAGCACCTCACTCCGTCTACTCTTCTCCACACCTCCGTCTTAAGCCCTCTCCCTCAGCACCTGACAAATTTTAGTTGTTTCCTTTACTATAATATAGTAGTTGATTAATAGATATCCTTAGTTTTACTTTCTGTTATTGCCATTTGGTTCGGGATTCTTACTGTAAATATTCCTCTATTGGTTGAAATTATTTTTTAATTTTTTATACCTCACCGGTCTAAGCCCAGTTTGACTTCGGTCTGACTCCGGTCTGATCCACTAACCTTTGACCCAGCACCCTGACCGGTTTAGTTACCGGTCCGGGTTTCAGAACCTTGTTTTTTAATCTATTATCTCTCCTATACTCTTTACATAAATAGGGGTATATATGAAAAAAAATATATAACATTTTTGACACACTTATTACTTTTAACTATAAATTCGTTTTTCATAATTAAAGAAAAAATTATTTATAAATAAAACCGGATGGAGCATTTAAATTATTCAAAACAAATATCTAATCTCGTGGCTGGCGCCCAGATACGATTACAACCCTCACGGAGTCATGTGATTGGAGAATTGTAGTACACGTGTAAGCTATAGAGATAAAGTAGAGAGCTAAACCATCTTGATGCTCCCTATGGCTTACAACTAAAAAGCCCTCCTCTCTCTCTCTCTCCCATCCTTCCCTCCAAAAAATTCCAATCTAACCCATACAGATAACAGATCAAATACTCCTATAAGCTCTCATCCAATAGCAACTCGCCAACTCAGCTTTCACCTTATCCAGCTTCTCCTCCTTCACTCCTCACCAAAGAATCTTAAACTCCTCTCGTCTCTCCATCCACTGCCTTTCCTCTCCCTCCTCTCTTCAAATCTCTCTCCCCCCCATTTTCCTTCCCACTTCATAGTTCATAACCAGAAGAGAAAAAACATGTCTCTCACAATCCCCACCAATCTCTCCAAATTCAATTCCTTCAAGCCCAAGTTGGGTAACTCCCAACCTTCCCTTAAACCAAAACCCTCCACAATCGTCTGCTCTGCATCTTCTGAGAAAATCTCCGATGCATCGCCGCTTCAGGCATTCTCCGCCGCGCTCGCCCTCTCCTCCATCCTCCTCTCCGCCCCTCTTCCCGCGGCCGCCGACATCTCCGGCCTCACCCCCTGCAAGGAATCCAAGCAGTTCGCCAAGCGTGAGCAGCAGCAGATCAGGAAGCTGGAGTCATCGCTGAAGAATTACGCGCCGGACAGCGCGCCGGCTCTGGCGATCAAGGCGACGATCGAGAAGACCAAGCGGAGGTTCGACAACTACGGGAAGCAGGGTCTTCTGTGCGGGTCGGACGGGTTGCCCCATCTGATCGTGAACGGAGACCAGAGGCACTGGGGAGAGTTCATCACGCCCGGGATTTTGTTCCTGTACATCGCGGGTTGGATCGGGTGGGTGGGTCGGAGCTACCTGATTGCCATCCGGGACGACAAGAAACCGACCCAGAAGGAGATTATCATCGACGTGCCACTCGCTTCCAGTTTGGTGTTCAGAGGATTCAGTTGGCCCGTCTCTGCCTGGAGAGAGTTAGTGACCGGTGAGCTTATCGCCAAGGACGTGTAGGAATCCTGCATGCAACTGCGTGTATCTGAATTTTTCTTTCTTGTTTTAAATTTTCTGTGGAAATTACTATGAAGAATTAGATTGATGGTGTCATATCTCGGTGCTTGATTTGTGTATATTCTACTTGGAATGGCTGTGAACTAGAGTGAAACTCACAGACTGATCTTAAATCATGAGGCCCCATAACAAGTGTTTAAAATTTAAAATGCATTTTACCTCATTACATTGCATAAGAATTTTTTTTTTAAAAATATTTACTACCAATCATAACTATTATGGAAAAATCACACGTCTGCGCACTGACATGTTTGTTTGAAATAGCTTATTTTTGGACAATAAATGCTTATAAATTGTGATTCACAGTATATGAGATAAGTATGTGAGAGGAGTTTTGTCTCGGCTTGCATAATAAGCACTTATATTCAAAAAATAAGTGTTCCCAAACATACACAATCTCTAATTCTTTTTCTTACATATGCGCGATTCTTGTATCTGTTTTTAATGTGAACTAGATGTGAGGACTGAGTACTGTACGAAGTTTGTGAAGGGAATCTAGTTCATTTACAAATAATGCGGTTTACTACTGTTAACAAAAACTAAATGAAGAAATTTCCACGCCGAAATTTAGTCAAAGCGCGTGTTAGATATCGAAAATTGCACTTGCAAGATATTTGAACTTAAATGCATATGCATGTATTTTGTCAAACAAATCGGTCTCCAAGGATGAAGTGCTTTCATAAGGTTGACGTAGGCTGATACAATAAAATTTCTTTACACGATAATCGCAAAAGTGTGTTTCATCCACCTCAAAATGGCATATTTTTGCCTTTAATTAACTAGAATGAGAGGGAACAAAGGCACACCAATCACAACGGAGGGAAAAAATGACAAGAAAAATCAAACGATGATGGCAATAATCCATTACAAAGCAGCAGCAGAATTCATCAAGAGTTCAACACAAGGTAAATGCTTGCTGCTTCCATCATGCAGATCATAACATCACTTGACACTAAAATCCCCATATCAAGTCCACAATCCTATTGTAAGATTTACTTCTAAGTTCTAACCTTCATATCAAGTTCAACTCATATATATTTACACTACATATTAATCATAGACTAGTCACAAACGCTATTCCACCTTTCCAAATCAAAATAAAAATAAATTGAGCGGGCGAATACCTCATCCGCCACTGCTAACTTTGTTATCATTTGTAATCACCACCACTAAAATGCTAGCAAAGACTTGATTTAAATCATTTAGACTCCCTAAAGAAATTGATTGTTTCAGTTTCAGTAAAAGAGAAAAACACAATATGAGAGGTCAAACACATCATGCATATTGTGTCTCCATCTATCTCCGAAAACGAGGGGAATCAACTTCTTTGATAAAGAAAAGAAAAAAGAGGAAACTAGCATTGCCACATTGAATCAGAGTATGTGGACTGGTCCATCACAAAGTCCATGTCGAGAATGGACTTTGAAGGCGGCGGCGAGTCACTGCTTGTAGGGCTGAGCCCATGGTTGGAAAGGGAAGCAGATTGGCTAACCCTAAGATGAACCACCTCAGCCTGGGCTAAGGCCAATTGGGTCTGAAGCAAATCAATCTGTTGCTGAAGAGAAGAGATGGCCCCAACACACCCATACACTGGATCTCTCACTCTTGCATTTGCCTCATACACCATACTGCTCACTGCATCCCCTCTTTGATGCACTGGTAGCTCCTGTATTGGAAACAGAAATCGCAATTATTCATACAGGACTTGGACCGAATGAATTTGACAGAATGACCAAGCTTCACGTGATGCCCAATGTTACATGAAGAAAAAGAGAAGCAATTATTCAAAGAGAATAGAAGAAAGTCGGTTAATTGGGGAGAATGAAAAGGAAAGGGAATGGAAGGAGAATGGACTACTTTCTTGCTTTAGACAAAAAAGCATAATTATATATGTTATGTTATATTTTATAGATGGAATCTTCTAAAGTTTTCGGTAAACTTGCACAGCAAATTCCGATATGAACTGAAACAACCTTGTGCTAAAATTGTTAACCACAGGACATTTTCTCAGGTAACCCTTGACATAGTGGAAAAGGCTGAAAACACATTTATTGGTTATATGGTGCTTTCAAACTTCACATCACACCTCATCTTTTTTGTCTCCCTATGTATTTTGCTTTCATTTATATCTTTTATTATCTCAGTCTTTTCTATTGGTTCGCCATAGCCGTCCAATACACAAAACCTAGCTAGCATCACAGTTTTATTTGTTGGAGAATCTTTTTGCTTCTTAGTTACGTTCCTCGAGTGAAAAGGACAAGAACAGTTTTTAGATTTGGACTGTCAAATTCTTCACTATGCAACACAGTTTGTACTCTTTCACACTCAGGAAAAAGATGATAATAAAATACGTGTGCAAGGAACAGCCCAGCAATAGTTCTAGCATATTCCCAACCAGTAGTTACTCCGTTTACCTCTCATTTGCACAACTAATTTCATACCTTCAATAGTTCATTAAAAAATTAAGTATGTAGCGAACTAAATCAAATGAACTGTTCGTGGTTAAGAAAAATAATGTTAAGAAGTGAGCAGGACCAAAAAGTGAGTAATGGATCCTTCGAGATTTCCACAGGCAACCATAGGACTGTCAATGATTTGATACCACAAGTAATATTAATTTTAGGGCAACAAATAGCAGAATACTTCATTGCAGAAACAGAGGTCCAATGTGCAGAAATCAATTACCACTACCAACAACCGAAAGAGATGAAGTGCGATAAAACAGAAATAAGAAGGAGATGAAGAAACCTGAAGCATCTTGTTGACATTACTGGCTCCGAAGACTTTGTGGACATTAGCGAACTTGTGAGGCTCATCGGCGGGGAAATAAGGAGCGAAGACACAGTCGTTAGCACATCTTCTTCGAAGCAGCTTGCAAGCCGCACACGGTGACGCTGCACCCTGCTTCCTTCCTCCTTCTTTCATTGCTTCAATTGCTTGATTAGGTTTTTACCTGCACATCAACATGAAGAAGCTATCCAAGAAGAAGAACGGAAAAGAAAACCCAGAGAAATTGGACACAAGGGGAATTATACAGTCAAAAGGACGCGCACGGGGTTATATATAGATGGCAGATGCAGGCGAGAATTACACCTAATGACCCCAATACGAAGAAATGTTTTAAGGTCAAAATGCAAATTTGCTCTGAAAGTTTTCACTGAATTACTATTAGGGTCTATTTGGTATGAGGGATTTAGAGGGGAAGGGAGGGGAGGGGAAATTTTTATAAGTTGAATTTTAAAATATTGAAGAAGTGGGGTAATAAAATTTTAATAAAGAGAATATATAAGATAAAAGAATAAAAAAAATTAATTAAAAGTTTTTAACCCCATTTCTCTAATTTTTTTAAATTTAACTCAAAATTTTTTTTCTACGCCCACTTTTCTTCCCCTCTCCTCAAACCAAATAAGTCCTTAAAGTTTTCTCATGGTCCATATCACCTTGAAAGTTTCAAAACGTAACAATAACACCCCATATCATTAAAAAACTAATATTAACCTTTAAAAAATTAATATTAACGGTTAACTTTCTAACAAATAATGACAATATTGCTTTATTTTAACTTTTTCGGGGTTATATTAAAAAAAACTTCTAGAGTAACTTTATTTATTAGTAAAAATTTTTAAAACAAATTTACACATTAACCTAATGACCCCCCCTAATTCACCCATCAACTATACCTCCACAAATGCTTAATATTACTCTCTAAGAAAGCTGTTTGGTGTCATTTGGCTACAAATGGCAACAAATACAAAAAAAATGTTTGAACATAAGAAAATATAATTTATATTCAAAAACTATAAATATATATTAAATAGTGATTTTTTTACCATGAATATTAAGTAGTGACTAAATGAATTGGTTGGGATTGATATTAATGTTGATTATTGATTGGGATTGATATTAATTATGTTACTTTATCTGGGTAAAATATAGGATTCTTATAGAAGAAATTTTGGTCTATAATAAAAGTCATATAAAAAATTATTAATTATCATTTTTCAATTTTTTCTATACTTATTAGTGGGTGCATATTAGATATGGGATAGGATGAGAGAGGGGAGACATATTTTTAAATGCACACGAAATGGTAAAGTTAAAAATATATTTAATAAGTTAGCCTCTTTTCTTGGACTCCCCAGAGATGATTAAGTGTGACTTATATTTTTAAATGGAGATATAAAATATAATACATATTTAGAGATTAGTCTTAATTTTAAATATAAGATATAATTTTTATATTTATCAATTTTTTTTAATTTATTCTAATTGATGCTTCATTGACAATAATTAAGGAAGAAAGAAAATGAGAAAATTAAAAAAAGATGACTAAATGTTTTAAGAAATACTCCCTTTGGTTCTATTTATAAGCACATTTCTCTCTCATGGGGCTGGTTCTTTGTATAAACAACTTTCACTCTTTCTCTGAAAATGTAAGCTTTTTTCCCCTATTTTATCCTTATTAAATACTCATTATTTCTCATATCTTATAGAGTACTCATTATCTCTTATACTTTTTATCTATTCTCTCTCTTATACTCTTTTCATAAATAAGGATATATATGGAAAACATATGACATTTTTGACACACAAGTACCAATTCGTTTTACACAATCTGGAAAAAGTTGCTTATAAATAGGACCGGATGGAGTATATGTTATATTAATTAGGAAAAATGACACCAATATATCCTAATTAAAAGGAATAATATCATAAAAATCCCATAGCTTGTTAATAACAACTGAAAGAGTAACCATTAATAAATGGAGGAGCTACCATTAATAAACATTGAAACTTTTTTTATATTATTTTTTTAATTAGAACTTTAATATCATTTTTTCCTATTAATTAAGTATGCCTTATATTCACGATCTGTTTTTTTTTCTTTTTTTTTTTTTGGGTGTGACTTTGTGAGTGGTTAGATAAATTTTTTGTAAAAAGCAGTTGCACCGCATGGACATTCCTGGTGGGACCACTAATTGTATCTTTTGTTCATTTTTTGTGGACTCAAAAAGTAGGCATATCTCTACCTCACTGATATGATATTGACGCCTTTGGGCGCCAAATATTTTTCAACCCCTTCTCTTTTCTGTTTTCCTACATTTCAATAAAAAAAATGTGTATAAATAATAATGTAAAACGTTTAGCCGTTTAGGTTTATTTAAATGCTTGAATCTGGTTCTATACTGCCGATTATGTAATATTGCTGATTTTAAAAAGAAAGAAAAAATATATAACAGGTTTGTCGTGTGAAACGTGGAGCACACGTCAGGAATAAGGAAGGCACGAATTCTAACAATAACTAGCTTTTTTCCCGATTAAAGCATTGAACAAGAATAAAAAAAAGCTCACAATTATGATTCCTTCTTCTTCTTCCTCTTTTTTTTTTTTTTTTGGTTTTCCCCATCCAGACAAAAATTCAAGTTTAGCTTTGTTATGACAAGAAGAGCATGTATATCAGAATGGCAGCCGGTAAATTTATAGTTATATTTCGGTACTAAATATAAAATAAAATTTATTTTTTTGGAGAAATTAAAGAAGCTAATTAAATTACTTTATAATATTTATATTTTTATTTTTTTCTCCAAACAAATTAGTTTGACTAATAAACGGATATGTAATCTAAAAATACACAATATATGATATGATTAAATAGCTTACTTAACTTAATTAATCTCTAAAAAAAATTAATTTTGTCTTATATTTAGGACCAGAGAGAGTACCTTTTTCCACAATTATATGATTCCTTCTTCTTCTTCTTCTTTTTTTTTTTTTTTGGTTTTCCCAGACAAAAATCCAAGTTTAGCTTTGTTATGACAAGAAAAGCATGTATATAACAGAATGGCAGCCGTAAATTTATAGTTATACTTCTTTCCATTTCTCACTATCACTGAATTATTTTAAATTAGGTACCCTTTAAAGGTATTAGTTTATTATATAATAGAAAATAAGAGAATACAAAATTTAAGTTGAAAAAAATATGATTTTCAATGAACAGTGTAAGCCTTTGGTTGTGTGAATGTGAGTTCAAGATTTATCATCATAAGTCGTGTTAACTGTCGTGGTTTATAGGACTCCCATCAAATGCATGTGCTTCTTTGACTTACTACGCAGAATTTCTTGACTATATATATATATATATATATATTTATAGTTCTTAATGGGTGTTTGGGAAGTTTCCAAACCTAGGTTTTAAACATAGGCTTGCGTAACTGAGATAAAACTCTTATCACACATTTACCTCGTAAATAGTAAAAGTTATTCTAAAAAACTAATCCAAACACACACTTAGTATAAAATATATTTGAGAAGTTGATATTGATCCTAAATATAATACATGATAGCTTTTAAATTTATCAATATTTTCTTATTTTATCCATATTGAATGAGGGAATTAAGGAAGATAACTATGGCGCTTTAGAAAATGCATGCATATCATATTAACTAATTTAACTAACTTAATTGATCTAATCAAATTAAGTAAGTATGTCTTATACTCCCTCCGACTGAGTTGACTTTTTTTTGAAGATGTTAAGGAAGCTAAATAATTTATTTAATTATATCATATGTTATATATCCTTATATTAGATATCAGTTTATATTTTAGGCAAAATAGTTTAAAGAACAAATGATAAATATAAATATTTTAAAATAATTTAATTACCTTCCTTAGCATCTACAAAAAAAAAGTCAACTTTATCTTATACTCCCTCCGGTCCTAAATATAGGACATAGTTTATAGTGTAATTTACACTATAAACTATGTCCTTTACACTATAAACTATGTCCTATATTTAGGACCGGAAGTAATATTTAGGATTGAAGGGAGCATTAAAGGCCAGAAGGAGTGTGTGTGTATATATAAATATCCTTGAAACATCATATAATCCCTCACGGCCCCCCTGAATTATTCTAAATTATCCATGCTGTACGTGCTTTGAAAATTGCTTCCTCAAGTCATGAATTGTGAAGGGTAATAGAAATTCTGATATCCCTATTTGTGCCATGTCATATCTACTTCATTTATCTTTTTCCTTGTAATTAATAATTATCTCATGCTTTTTTATAGGCATATGTATATATATATCTCCATTAGAATTGATTTTATTCAAGGTATTATGGAATATTAAATATGGACATGTATATCTCAGTGACAATGCAATTTATTATTTTTTAAAATCTTCTCAAAATAGCAATATGAGAGAATGCTTATTTGTGGGAAGTTGATGGAGTAGTGAATATTTGAATCCAAAACAAAAACAGATAGGTTCCTCTAACTGGTTGTTAGAGGCTTGCATGCAGAACACACCCACACAGACACACACACACAAAGTCCAAACCCTAATAATTATAATTATTATATTAATAATAATATTTTTTGGGATGTCTCGAATCAAATAAATAAATGAATGAAAGAAGGAGAAGGCTATTAAATAGTGGATAAAGATAAAAACCGTTGTGTGTGAAAAGGGGTCGCCTCACATAGTTGACTATTAATTCTTCAATGTAAAATAGTGGAAAATATATTTGATCCGTACGTCTTTTATTGAGGAAGGAAATGCAGTTTTCAAAGAGTAAGTGAGAGAGTTCATATTTTAATTTAAATAAGATTGATGTAGCAGGCCCTCAATCACAAATCAATTGCACATAGATACTTCATGCTGTCACGTAAATCTATACATATATTATTATATAATCGAGTGAGTTTTAAATATAGGGCAAAGGAGCAAAAATGCCCATGATCATTTGTAAAAGGAGCAACAGGCACCATGTAAAAAATTTTGGTTCAGAAATGCCTATGTACATAACAAAATGGATCATAAATGCCCATGATCAAAAATTGAGGTGTCGATGCTGGATGAACAGACCGATTCGGAGTGATTTCTGGCTGCGGCCTAACTGCCGGCAGTGGCGGCGGATGACTCTGTCTGCTCTTGCTTCTCTGACGGCCGTTAGCGCTGCTACTTCCTATGTTACCCATGGAATGAGAGGCTTCTTTCAAGTTGCAAGGTATGAAGAAAAATATCCAGAAGCTCACTTTCTCAATCAAAATAAAGTAGTGTTTCAGTCTGATTTTACTCTAAGGGCCAAAAATCCAGAAATCACTCCGAATCGTTCTGTTCATCCAGCATTGACACCTCAATTTTTGATCATGGGCATTTATGATCCATTTTGTTATGTACATAGGCATTTCTGAACCAAAATTTTTTACATGGTGCCTGTTGCTCCTTTTGCAAATGATCATGGGCATTTTTGCTCCTTTACCCTTAAATATATATAGTGATATCTGATTTATTAAACTGACATTTTTCTTAGTGAAGTTAGGACTCTGGATTCAAAAAATGAATAGAGATTTCCTTTCGAAATAATAACATATATGTTCACACAACCACACTATACTCGAAACATGTATATTTCAAGGTAATTAATTAAATTCAGACCAGTCATTGAATTAGTTGGAGTACTGAGTAAAGGGTTAATGGGTCATATTGGAGTTAATCTGGGGCTAAAATGGTGAGAAATTGAAGATTTTAGGGTTATTAATATGATATTCTAAAGAAAAATAAAAAAAATCAATTGTTTTTAAAAAATAAAAATACCAAACCAGTTTACAGGCCGGTTTGCCGATTTCTGGTCTGGATTGGCCGATTTGATCCGAGTTTAAGAACAATGGTATATTTACACAGTCTCATTGAATTTTAAGAATTACTATGGAATTAATACATTATACTTCAATTTCAATTGAGAATTATAATACAAGTCATTTTTAAAATCTTATGACAATATATTGGACAAGCTTAATGAAAAACAAATCAACAAATACAATTTGTTTTCTTTCAATCTTGTCATATGAGAGCAAAACAACAAAAAATTTCAACCCCTATTGTAATTGTTTATTTGTCTTTGTTAAGTAGTCATATCAAAGAAGGGGAAAAAAGAGAATGACAAGTCAAAATTAATGTGTGGGCTTAAGAAAGTGAGGTAGGAGTTACAAATTGGTAAATCATGTGCCATCCGACAAGGAGGAACATAGTCATGGGATTTAGGTTTGAGTACGAAGACCAAAAGCATCGTAATGATTCGAGTAAGACTATAAGAAGACCATAATATAACTCACTCTTAAAAGAATGTCTTAGCCTATAGTAACTTTTTAATTAACGAGTCTTACCTATGTAATTAACACTTAAATGTAACTTTTTGTATTTTTTTTTCCTTCAAAACTTAATTTAACATGAATAAAATTAGATTTTTTTTTTAATTCAAGGCATATTTTATGAGGCAACATTTAAAAAAAAAATTTAATGAGTAAACTATCATTTCTTAGTTATACTACCTCCGGTCCTAAATATAAGACAAAATTTGTAATACAATTTACACTACAAACTTTGTCCTATATTTAGGACCAGAGGGAGTAATATATTAGTTGAAGTGGCTTATACTGTGGACTCTCCAGTTCAATATATGAGTTAGTTGAAATGCTTACTTTGATCTCAAATGTAACACCGTAACCCACTTTAATCCCCAAATTATTTTTATTAATTACATATATTAAAAGGAGTTTTCCATTTAGGGGATGCTGATTAAATGTATTTTAGGAAAAACAATATACATTTGTTATAAATAACTACTTCCTTCAGTCCTAATTATAGGATAAAGTTGACTTTTTTGGAGAAATTAAGGAAGCTAATTAAATTACTTTAGAGTATTTATATTTATATTTTTTTCTCCAAACTAATTAATTTGACTAATAAACTAATATGTAATTTAAGGATACTGAAAATATAAACACTCTAAAGTAATTTAATTGGCTTCCTTAATTTCTCTAAAAAAGTCAACTTTGTCTTATAATTAGGACCGGAGGTAGTATTTTTTTTAATATTTGTAAATTAATATATATATATATGAATTAATGTACCACTACGTGTGTGCGCCACTTTATTTGTCAACCAACCAACCCATGAAATTAATCGTAGTGGAGCGGTCATTCAATGCAACTAACACAGTCACTTCAAACACTTCATTTGTGACCAAAACAGGATTTTCCTCATTGCAGCTGACTTGGGTGCCTCATTCATTTTCACTTATCCATACAAAACCCATAATTCATTCTCATTAATTATCCAATTCTTACAAATTAAAATTTAATTTGAAGCTAAATTTATTTCCATTAAGTGTTTTTGTTCATCAATTTTAAAGCACAAAATGTTCAACCAAATTAGGTTGACGCACGTGACAGAGTTTTGATCCCTCAAACAAATAGTTAGAGGCTCGATATGTCGTCTTCGGTGTTGTTTTTTTCTTAAGAATCAGACTAATTTCATAACAAACCTGCCGTCTACGTGACAACGTGAGGGAACATGTAGCAGTTTTTAAGGTCAAAATATGTATACCAGGACACTGGTTCGACCGTTGAGGTGAAGAAAAACGAGGAAGCAACTACTAATATTTCAAATCTGGAGACACCAAAAGCCATACCTAATTCAAAGCAAATGGACCCACTTGAGAAGATACCAAATTCTAATTTATTGCTCAACAGGGAGAAAAAAAGAACTCATAAATCAATTTATATTATGGTCACCAATGTAATAATATAATAGCAAGCATGTGTGAGGAAAAAAAATTAAACGTATAATATTTTATTGAAAGTGGGTCATAATAGAGATAAAGTGACAAAAGGTCTTCCATGAAAAGAAAACGATCAATTATAATATATTGAATTCAGTTTAATTTAGTGGTTTAATAAGGTCAGATAATTTTGATACTACATATCCTACATATATAGATCCTATATTGTAGTGTGGACCTGTGTTGAATCTCAAGATTTTACTTTACATAATATGAGGAATGAGATTAAAAATGAAGTGCTAAAGTCGACTTTTAACGTAATTAAACCCGGACCGGTTAGTGAACTGGTCGGGGTACTGGATCAAGGGTCAGTGGGTCAGATCGGAGTCAAACTGGAGCTAAACCGGGACTAAACCGGTGAGAAATAGAATATTTTAGGCTTATAGTATAAAATTCTAAAGGAAAATTTTTTTAAAAAATAAAAAAGTTGACCCGGACTGGGTCACCGAACCAGACCGGTTTAGTTCCCAGGTCGTCGGTTTCCGGGCTGGTTCGGCCGGTCCGGTCCGAATCAGAGAACTATGCTTTTAACCCCATAGAATATTTATAGGGTTTGGTATTATTTCTAAGGTTCTATCATCCATGAAATTAAGCATTAAAAGAGACAAAAAAAAAAAAGAAAAAGAAAAATCACTGATTGATTGTTTCCTGGTTGGGACACACCATGTTTCGGTGAGATGATTGGGTAAAAATGTAATCATAAACTAATGTTAACATAATTGATTGTGATTGCCTTGATGCTTAAGCGAATTTTGTTGGGTCCATAATCTCTATTATCCACTTTGTAAAAGCAATAGTCATTTAAGGGTATTCACAACAATTTTTCCTTCAATGCTAATTAACAACACTTCACGCCTATGGGGAAAACTAATTAATAATACTTGGTGCTCATTTGAGATAGTTTACTTTTGACTTATAAATACTTATAAATTGTGATTTACGGTATACAAAGTAAGTATGTGAGAGAAATTTTATCTTGATTTACCTAATAAGCACTTATTTCCAAAAAAAATGCTATTCCAAAGATAGCTTTATTATCAAAATCTTTAGCCATTTTTATAAAGCCATCTCCAGATTCTCTCACAATTCATACATGGTTGATCTCTTTCTTCACACGGTAGTGGCTTCTCTCCTCTGCCCATGCCGTTCGTTGCCCTCCTTTTTTATAAAACTGGGTCTTTTTTTTAAAAAAAAAAACATTTAACATCCTGAAGTATTTTTTAGCACCAGTCAGTTTCCTGGAATATTTTTTCAAGATCCTAAAATAATTTTTCATTATTATCCAGTATCATGAAATATTTTTTTAGTGTCAGTCAGTACTCTAAAATATTTTTGACGCACTAAAAATTAAGTTGAACACTTTTTTTTTTGGAAAAAAAGCATTTAACATCCTGAAGTATTTTTTTTGTAGTACAACCCAATATCCTGCAATATTTTTTAAATAGCACTCAGTATCCTACAAAAATTTTTAGTCCACTTATCACCCTAAAATATTTTTTCATTAACATTGACTTAGTATCCAAAACTAATTTTTATTTCATCTAGCATTCAAAATATTTTAGGAAAAATTACATTTAGGTCCCAGCAGGAAGGAGAAAAAATAAAAAAATGGTCCCAAAAACTTGTCAATAGCGCCCCTGATGTTGTCAATTACCCACACTTGGTATTGTCAATGAGACCATTTTTTCATTTGAAATTTGAACTGACAATTTTTTCATTTTTTCTCTTGTCTGGAACCTAAATATAATTTTCCCAATATTTTTTCGGTAACACTATGTGTTTCAAACTAATTTTTGGTACCATATTTTAGGGTGCCAGATGTATTAAAAATTAGTTTGATATACTGAATGAATGTTTAGGTAACTTTGAAACTAGATATTGGATGGTATTAAAAAATATTTTAGGGTGGTAAGTGAATCAAAAGTTTTTTTCATGCATCCAACATCCTAAAATATTATCCAGTATCCTGAACTAATTTTTAGTGCATCCAATATCCTAAAATATTGCATACTAACTAACATTAAAAAAATACTTCAGGATACTGGATAATACTGAAAAATTATTTTAGGATCTTGAAAAAATATTTTAGAAAATTGACTGATACTAAAAAATATTTTAGAATGTTGAATGCTATTTTTTTTCTAAAAATAAAAAGGTCTTCAACTTCAGTTTTTTGCTCCAAAACGGCAGAGTTTTATAGAAAAGGAGGGTAGCAGACAATGGAGCTAGTAAAAAGTTTCGGGTCTTCATGAGCCATGGCCTAAAAGGGCCAGCCCTTTTAGGCCCTGCTAAAGAAAAATAGTCATTTTTCAAGCCCAAGCATGTGAGCATAAGGGTTAGGGCTGAAGCTCTTTTAACAATTTTTACTATTTTTTTCAGCTTTTTTAAAAAATTATAACAAAGAAAGTTCGAATTTAACAAATAAATCTTATCAAAATTAGGGTGTAAATGGTACGCATCATGCAACAAATAAACACAGACACTAAATCATAACCAAAGGTAAACCATTGTCCACATAACGCAATTATAAATAATTAATGAGAAGACTTAAAAAAATTAAAAATATTTCTTATAAATATGTCTTAAAAAGTGTAAGTAATTACAAAATAAATAACACAAGGTATAAACAAAACAATCACTATAAAATAAGTCAAAAAAATACAAAATTGATAAAAATACTTATGAAATAAGAAATATCTTTTATAAGTTTTTAATTTTTAGGATTCTTAATAAAAGATATTCTTATGAAACTTAATTCTAAAAGAGATAATAACAACTAAATATTTGCAAATTCATTAACAAAGTATAAAAAATCAATAATATAATTATCATATAAATAATTTTAAAAAATAAAACTATATATACGGGCCTAAAAGGGCCGACTTTGTATGGCGCCCTTGGCCCTATAGGGCTGGCCCTTTTAGGTTCGCTTTCACTTTTGAGGCAAAAATATTAAGCCAACCCTTGCAAATTCAGGGCCTAAGCAGGTCGGTCCAACTGATTCAGCCCGTTTTCCTGACTCTAGCGGATGGTATGGGCAAAGTAGAGAAGCTGCTTCCAAATCACACAACATTTCCCCCAATCTGTTTAATTTACGAAATAGATTTTAAAGATATTACATACTTAGGCCTTGTTTGGAGTGACCTAAGAAAATAAAAGGCACAAGATAACAAGATTTTTTTAAGGGTTAAGGTGTACATTTAACAACGAAGTTTTAAACAAGGGGCGCTAGGCACAGTTATGTTTTAAAGGGGGTAACAATCCACATAAGAAATTAAAACTGGAGCATTCACCACAAACCCGTTAACTTGCTCCTTATTGACTATTAGGGAAAAAGAAGTTTGACTAGAAGTAGTGATGTGGTGGAGACTGAATGCTTTTGTGGCAAAGATTTATTACTCATGTGGCAGACACGTGTAAGGGGTTGGATGAATTTTTTTTTTACCTTATTGGGACAATTTATGAAGGTAATGGTTTTTTTTTTTTTTTTTTAAAAAAGAAGGCACGTGTTGTGAGAGAATAAGAAAACCGTATGGAGACATTGAGAGGGAAGTTGTGAAAGTGGAGATCGGCAATAGTGACAAAGAGGCAACGAGAGATGGTGGAACCAAAAGGATGAGATTCGTTTGGGGATTCAGAGTGGGATAGCGACAAAGTAACAAAGGGAGAGATAGGTGAAGGACGGAAGGACGAATTGGGCATATGTGTGCAGAAAATCTTTTAGGGTTTCAAAGAAAGGGGCAAGAGAATCTTCACAGGTAACTGTCTGTATCTTCTTGTCGACAATGATGAAAATGCAACCATCAATGTTGCCTCTGGTCTTTGTTCCTCTTCCAGGTCTCCTTTATTGACGTTTCTTGGAGTCGAGTAAATCAAGTTGCAGAGAGTTAGGTTTCCTCTTTAATAAATCTATTCAATTCTCTCACCATCAAGTTTTATCTCCTTAAATGCCACATAGATAATTTGCAATTACATCTAACAGATGTTATAAGCAAGTTAACGGGTTTGTAGTGGATGCTCCATTTCTAATTTCTTATATATATTTTTACCCCCTTTAAAATATAATTGTGCCTTGCACCCCTTGTGTAAAACTTCATTATTAAATCTACACCTTAACCCTTTTGTAAAAATCATATCTTGCCATGTTTATGTTGTTATTATTTGTTCAAGTATAGGTGCATGGGTAGGTGTAAGGGACATGTTTTAGAGAAAATGACAAACAATACTATTTGAATTATAAAAACCCCCAAAATGTCTACTAAATTAACAAAAAAGAATAAATAAGCAATCTAGTAGGAATATGAGATTTTAAAGTTTGAGCGTTGATAACTTGAATATAAGAGTTAGCAACTTGACCACCCCAAGTTATTATTGTATATACTCAAGGTCCTAATTGTCATTCTCAAGTTGTCATTGCATATATTCAGGTTGTCAACACCCAAACTTCAAAATTCCAGATTCCTACTAGATTACTTATTTATCCTTTTGCTAATTTAGTAGACATTTTGGGGGTTTGTAATTCAAATGGTATTTTTATGTTATTTTACCCATTTTTATGTACTTGTCATTCTTTTGGCCCCCTTAACAGTACAAATTCTTAATACACGAATTAATAAAGTAAATATGTATTAATGTATGAAAAGTCGTATCAAAGCAAACTTAAAAAATCCATGGGTATGGCGAGAGGGGCAAATTGGAGTATCTTTAATCATGATTTTGGCCCTAATCATTCTTTTTCAAGTACACTTTAATATTGTGCTCTTTCTTTAGAGAGGTCACAAGGCATGAAGCATATATATTGATATTGGCATGATGACTTTGACTTGTGCGAAAATCTCTATTGCTGAGTGGTCCCTTTCTCTCAAAAGAAATTCAAGCTAACCCTTCAATATACGGCAGGCCCCTCTTGTCTCCTACTCTTTCAACCTCTTCAAGCAAAGTGCATTAGATTGTTCCCAAAGATTCCCATACTAAACAACGAGGATTTTTGAGTAAACAGCAATACAGACCAAATTAATCATAATCATGAATACAAATACAAATACATTATCAAGCATGCTTTACTAAAGAGGAAAAACAAAACTTACATGTCCATCTACAATTGATTTGATGAGTATATAACTTTTTTTTTTTTTTTTGCACAATAGAAAATGAAAGACTTTACCAACAGGCATTGATCCTAATGGAGGAAGGGGTTTTGGTTGCTTAAATACAAGGTCTCAAGTTTGAATCTGTCTAAATACAAACAAATAGCTTTAATGCTTGAAACTAACTCAATCAAATAGCCCTATCAAAAAAGGAGAAAGAAAGATTTCCCTTTCCTTGTACCCAAACAGACCCTAATGAGAGAAGAAAAGCAGAAAGGATTCATAATAAAAGGGGACAATGTAAGTGCTGAAGGGCACTAGATTTCTACGCACAATGAAAGAAGACAAATTTGTTGCGATTCAAAAAGAAATACAAAGTGACATTCACACTATGTTTTTATAATGAATGCGGGCCCTTATGACCCCCTATGGCCACTCCTTATAACAAACAAACAAACAAAGCATGGCCAACAGGCAACAAAGTGAATCCAGTTTGTCACCCAAAGAGAGAGAGTGCGGATATGACTTAACTTATCCTCAAGAAATGACAATTCATGCAAATGGCTTTATCCATCACCTCTATATCTTGTCCCACAAGAATCCCATGAGGTCCATTAACTCGAATGTGGAATTTTAGTTATTAAAATTATCCACCAAAAGATAATGGAACACATTTTCATGCCACTATATGTCCCCTCATAAGCTCTTCCAACGAGAGACATGCAATGAGCAATGAGCACTGAGCAGCACAAGCCCAGAAATGGCTCTCAGGTTGAGAAGAGTGTATTGAATATTGAAAATAGAAAGTCCTCCACTTCAGATGGAGAAACAAAAGTAAATCACAAATATCAACCAGGACCTTGACTCCGCAGTTGCAGTCAGGAATCATTCAACTAGCCATTTTAACAGGGAAGAGGGCATGTAGCCCGTAGGCATACAAGTTGTTATTGAACATGTTAAAAAATTGTGATCTATTCTTACTTCAACATATCAAACATAACACAATCTGAAACCCCAAAAAAAAAAAAAAAGATCCTTTTCAGTACAAGCATTAAAAGATATACCAAATTGGTTCTGATGGGAGTTCTTATTTCCTTGTCTTTCTGTAATTGTTCCATTAAAGATGCTTTTCAGAGCAAGTCTTTGAAGATCTTCTAACAATTTCTTCTGCTATTTGCCACCTCAGTCCCCCCCCATCCATCCAAAAAAGATGTAGAAACTAGAAATACATTAACAGGCAGTAAAATTGTTGAGGCACAAAATCAGCCCAAGCAAAAGCCCAAACACTCAGCCCAATAAAATGATGTATTTTACCCTAGTCAGTAGTCTGCAATGGTTTATTTAAAGATTCTTCTTTATTCTTTTAGGGCTGTGTCCTCTTTCGCGGTGGTAGCACATCACACCAACACTTATATATATATATATATATTCACCATTGTATTCATTCTATGTTATGCAATGAATTCAGATTACATTATGATAATTGTTTTGCCTATGTACCTCATTCACAGTAAATAAAATTGAATCTGAAAGCAGAGACTAGCTGCACACATCTTTATGATAACATTAACGTCATACAGCAAAGTAAATATGTGAGATCAACTGACCAATGCAATTACATGGAAGAATACGTTCCCCGAATGTCATTAATAAACTTCATAAGAGCCATTTTCTTCCACGCTAGTTTCTGATAAGAAATAGATAAGATAGCTTGTCACTGGCCCTACAGCTAACAGTAACCGCATTAACTTTACACTGATCAACATCAGTGTAATCTTTTTAGTTGCCTCTGGCACGTATACAGTGTTCGTCTGTGATAGCTTATTTTTGACTTACAAGTGCTTATAAATCGTAATTCATGACACACGAAATAAGTATATGAGAGGAATTTTATCTCGACTTACGTAATAAGCATTTATTTTAAAAAAAACGCTATTCCAAACATAGCAATATCAATTTATTATAACTAAAACCCTGAACAGAACGACAAGCAGTTGTAATAAATACTGTCTCACAAATAAATAAATACACACATACACACACGGTTCTCCCATCGAGCACTGGAACTGTAATTCCAAGAAAACATGTCTACCAAAAGCCTTACGAAACCCTTCTGTAGGTCTGTTGGGGCCAGAGGGAAACATAAAGCCACTTTAGGCAATGTTTGGTACGCGGAAAATTGTTTTCTAGAGAGATGGGAATGAACCAAGAAAGGAAATAGGATAGATGCATTTTTCATTTCTTTTCTAGAAAACACTTTTATGTGTACCAAACGCATTAATTAAGGGATGCAATCTAGTTTCCCGTTAAGCAAATTGCGTGCCCTTATTTCATCAAAAACAAATTTATAAGCCATTCCATTCCATCCATCTTACTGCAACTTGCAAAAAACGGTAAAGGAACTTCTTCCCTTTCCTCATTAACACACCCAAACAATGGAATGATACATACTTGCCATTCTATTCCCACATAAACCCAAGAGAATTAGGCATCCAGAAAATGAAATGCCCTTTGATTCTATAGCACAAGGATCTCAATCATTTAGGTAAGATGCCTTTCTTGGATATATGTTCAGACACATACGTGATGAAAATGACCTGCACAACCAATCACTTTAAGAATAATATTACAGACACGGACAGGGTTGGGGAGACCAATTCTTCAAGAAAAAGATAGGTCTGCAATCTGAAATATCAGATATTCAGGGAAATATATATATATATATATATCTTTGTACCTTTGAAACAGCAACAAATTTGTTAAATTACAATTAGGCAAACCAACTAAGCTGCATTTATTATTTTTAATAGGAGTCAAAATACAGGGATGGGTTTTGAAACATGAAATTACACAGAAGTTCTAACAGTAAGTTTGCATTCCCATCAAGCACTAACCCATCTACAGTAATCCAAAGAAACTAAATGACATCAATAGTTGGCCCACATTCGCAACTCATTACACGCAACCTTTTGAACAAATTCACCTCATAGTGAATCCTATTATATCAAAATAAAGGACCAACACTCCATTTATAGGTCCAGTACCAAAAGAATAACATCCATTACAATTGGCACTTCAGGAATAAACCCAAATAGAAAAAAGGAGAGAAAGATTTGAAAACACTATTCTGAGGAGTAAATCAGCGGGCTCATTGAATGTGCTTAGGGATTTCACCTTTTCTTAAAAGGGAAAGGGAGTACTCTGCAGCATCAATGAGGTCATCAATGTTGTGCAGTGACCGTTCCTCAGAACCGAGCAAAAAAATACCACGTACCTCAGCCTTCTTAGCCATTCTTGCAGCTAAATTAAGTGGTAACTTTGGAGAGTTGAGGCTTCTTAGTATTTGGCGATACAATGAGAGAACCCTTCCTCTATTTCGGGCTAAATCCTCTGCTGTAGCCCATATTAAGCCCTTTGCCATCTTGCAGGACCGCAACCATAAATAAAAAGAAAACCAAAGGCGAGGTGGGTTAATAATAATAATAAGAATTCCAAATGCAGGGCCAGGAACCCCAGAAACACAGACACTTCAGCCGAAGAAAATTGTTTCACCAATTTTTTCTTCAAGAAGTGCTTCTTTGGGTGGGGGAATAACAAAGAAAGAAACTTTGTTGTATTAGAAAAATTGCAGCTATTCATTTCAATTGGAAATGTTTACTATGATATGCATTTGTGAGGGTGGTTCAATTCCAAAAAAATAATATATAAGGCTAATGCAGCACCATTGAATTCTAATTCATCATGTTAGTAAGACTTATTTAAAGAGACGGGAGCATAAGCTGCCCCATTGTCGTTAGTCAAGTCATTCTGATTTAGAGAGGAAAAATCTGTTAGCTTGGTAACTTTGAGTTATACCAGAAAGCATCATAGTTCATTTTCTGCATCCAATAACCATATACTCCAGCATAGAGTATTCACCAAGTTTATTAAGATCATAGTCAAATGTCACTAAACCATTAATCCAAACCTTGATTCTCCTTCTTTGCTCCAACCAAGACCCAGGTACAATAACAAGGTTTATTTTCTGAAGTTTACTGTTTGGCTAGTGAAAAAATTACGAAGGATTAGAATCTTAGCCACCTCGTCAATGATAGTGCAGAACTTAGATAATATGTTCAGCGAAAGAAATAATGAAATCAAGGTTACAAGTAAATTTATTTCATAAACAAAACATTTTCAAAAGCTGGTTGGTGTGTAGTTTTCATTTTAGACCTAAAAAAGCTCACGTGCCATCTTTTTTCCCTCTTCCTAGAAATTTTTTTTGTGAATTTTTATAACAGTATTTCATTTGTATATGGCTATAATCACATATAAACATCAGGCAATGAGTCGTACATAGACTCCCAAACAACTCAAATTGACAATCAAGCAGTCCTTATCCTCTAAACGCTTCATTGATAGAACAAGGAATCCCGGGAAGATGGACGACAAGACCTCAGATTTCACACATGAAATTCAGCACTTAATATTTATAAACATCAAATGAGAGTTACATAAAGTTTCTCACTTCTTAACACTGTTACTTGTTACTAGATAAAACACCGGAAGAGGACAGTGATGCGTACTCAAAAGTGAAAAAAATAACCAACAAAATCTAGCATTTAAAATTCACCAACGTCAAGTAAGCATACATAAATTCCCAAGCTCTTACTACCGTCATTTGGAAGCATTCAGGAAGCAGACAATTCCCAATACTTAAGCATAACACAATGGGATGAACATGAACTAAATTTTTAAACATCCAAACAAAAATTAATACCGAGAAGGCACATACAATTGGCTAGCTAAAGACTTCAGCAACCGTAGCAACAGCAGATGGGAGAAATGGAGGAGCACGATGGGAGAGGAAAGCAACGACGACGAGTTGGAGTTGGAGTTGGAGAAGACGACGGCGTGAGGGAAGTGAGGAAGGAGAGTCGCGGCTGTTTCGGGACGAGTTGCCGGGGAAGGTGTCACGACTGTGAGGGATGAGTATCGCGGCTGAGAGGAGAGGAAAACGCTGCCAGGGAGGGAGAGAAAGAGAGAGAGAGACCGATGGAGGAAAGAGTCAGGGGTAGTGAGGTCTTCTTACAAAATTTGCATATTCTCGAAATTGGTGATCCTAATCCAATCTGGTATTATTAAAATTCGGATTATGGAATTGGATTTTGATATTTGGAGGGTCGTTTATTGGGATTTTCCCAATTGAATTTGAGAATATATGGGTGATCTATAATAACCACAACTTTTTGACATAATTTAATTTCAACAAGGTATAAAGTTTCTGTAATTAAGATAAAATGAAAAGAAGGTCAATATATTTAATTATCTTACTCTAATCATCATATTAAATATATTCAGTTCAATCTCACATTTGCTCCATTAAAATTCAGGTTGTCTGGTTACCATGGTAGTAACTTACAAATTTAGAAAGGAAATCACCACCATGACCAAAAATGAAATGACAATGCGAACCGGAGACACAAAAAGAAATGACATTTCCAAATAAACTATATGCCATTGCTGGAAATGACTTGTACAAAATCAAAAGGAAAATGACCAAATGCTCACAAATTAATTTTAGCAAAATCTGATGATAGTACAAGAAAATAAACTTTACAAGGTAAATTATGCAATTTCAGTTTTCTATATAGTGAAAATTACTAGTATTAAATCGGATTCAAGACTTTCAAAAACTAATTACTACCTTGAAAATAGGGAGAGAGAAAAGGCAGAAAATGCCCAACAATGTTTAAATATTTAAATGAGTCAATCAGATAGCCATATAAGAAAAGGAAAATGCACAGAGCCAAGACACCTGGACTATGTAGTAAAGAGGAGATGAAGCATAAAGAAGGAGGAGGAGGAGGAGGAGGGGGATATAAGAATATCACAATATAAATTTGAACCTTGCTTTAAACAAGCATCTGTTTATAAGATTATTTTATTATTATAGTCTAAAAACATATTTTGAAGGGATAAAACCTAAATGGGGTTTCTCCCTTCATAGGGTAGTATAGGACACAAATTTTCAGCTAATAACATACAAAACTGATGATATGTAGGACAAAGCATTCTATGATCAGCATGTCGTGATCTGGCCCCCCCTTGAATGAAAGTAGATGTTCAGGAAAGTTCAGTTTCTTGTGTGATTGTTCTTCGCCTGTTAGTCAAGTTTGTGGTTGAATATTCACCATCACCATCACCATCACCATCACCATCAGAAGATCCAACACTTGAGACAGACGAAATCTGGCTAACTGAGCTTGTTGCTGGATCGGGTCTTGGCGTTTGATTTCTGAGTGCCTGAGAAGTGGCAGTAGGGTTTTGAGTTTCTGTTCCTTCAGATGCTGCTGCGTGTCCCTGAGCTTCTTCAGCAAGACGTTTCAGAAGGTTCATAACTGTGGGAAGAAACTTGGATGAAATAGACAGTAGTCCAGGCAGCTGCAACAAAATAAACAAGTCACACAGATTTCAGTACTTTTTACCACCCACAAGTAATATCATATCCATTTTCGGCTCCTAGCGAGAAAGTATGGACCCTAATCATCTAAAGAGGTTTTTGGATTAGCCAGCACTATATGAGGTAAATATGTGAGAAGAGTTTTGTCTCAAAATGTGTAAAAGTGATTTTGAGGGTGTTCCTGAGGAGAATGAGAATATGAGAGAGTAATTTGCAAGTCATTAACATTCTAGTTGGCAGGGGGCAAACAAAAACAGTGCATCCGACTGATGAGGAAGATGATTAAAACAGAGGTCACTTGTACTCACAGCTCCGTGTCGAAACTCTCCGGCAATATCCATCTGTACCCATAAGGCCTTTCCAAGTAGATAGGCCACAAAAATTACCATCAGGTAGAAAGGATTTCTGTTTCAGACATAAATGTCAGTGAATATACTCATTAAGTCTAAAAATAGTTAACCTGGAAAAACATTTTGGAAAGTGATATTTACTTTAGAAGAAGCATAAATTCGTTAAAACCAAGCACAATCATAGCCAGTATAGCCCATGGTGGTGGTAGCCAATTGTTACTCTGCTTGTAGGCCTCCTGAACTCAGACAAGAAATTTAAACAAAATGAATAATAGTTTTGTTGGCAAGCCACGATTACGATCTAGGTAAAGAGAGAAAAGAATGGTGACTAATATGTTCTATAGATCATACACACAAACTGAGTTTACGATGGAAATGGACCACTGAAGTACCAAACAAACAGGCAAAACAGCAACTTGGTGCAGAAGAATGGAAACCCTGAGATAGAGATAACATGATCAACATGTCTGATTACTACTCATCCCTATTCCCCCAACAACTTTGACATCACTTCTGATAAGAAGGCCTTTGAAAAATCTCCACAACCGCAAACAAGTCATAGGAGTGGCATACGTATTTGATCTAAATCCATACACTAACCCTATAAGGTTAGCTTTGTGGTTTAGGTGTAAGGTTTGTTCAATGCATTCAGAATTTTTTTTTAAAAAAAATTCTTAGCACTTTACATGGGTCTTTCAAGCATACTTGTTGACAGAAAATAGCAGAAATCAGAAAAATTGAACCCCATTCCCAGACTCAAAATGGACAAGAATCAAATTTTACATCTGAAAATTCAGCTCCAGTTTCAATGATACTTGTGTCACGCCAAAGCAAATATGCAAGGATATGCATGCATAAAGTTGATCTACACAGGTTGAAGACCACATCCCCAAAATTCACATTGAATGTAACTATAATCATCATAGATCATAATTTCAAAACAATTGCACGCCAGCAATTGGTAAATTGAACTTTTCAGAAATTCTTGGCAAAGCCATGTTTTCTCGAATTGCAGATAGAAATTCCAATGTCAAACAAATGTGGACAGGAGAGTACAATCTAATGATTTACCTGTGCGGCAATAGCTTGGGTGACTGTATACTCAGTTTCTGCCTGGAACTGTCTCCACAAGGACTTGCACTGCACTGGAGTAACAAGTGTATCCCTTGGGGAAACCTATATTTGTAACAGATTCACATTTAACAAGTTTGAGTTCATAATATCAAGGAAAACCACCTAATGCACTACATAATACCTCCTCCCATGAGCTAGCAGCCAGTGGGTCTGCAGAAGCTTCTCTACTTCTATTTTGTGAGGATGTAACAGCAACAGTTCCATCCATGAGAGATGAATGAAGCACATTTTCTATCCTATCTGGCTTCTCATCCAACCGTATGGCAGCTACATCTGATAGAAGTTTGAGGGACTGATACATGACCCAAGAAGATATTTGTTCAGCTCTTTTAAACCAATAACTTCAAAAAAATGTAAACCAGTGAAAATAGCATTTAATAACACTACATTACCGCAGAACGCGAATCTTTTGTAATAGCTCTAATATCTTCCTTCCCAGTCCAAATCCTTGGGAGGGAGTCATTGTCATGACTGAAAACTGTAGAGAACCTGAAGATAGTAGCAAAAAACAGTAAGCCTAAAACTAAAACAAAAAATATGAAGGGAAAATTGATCCAAAACAGTTCCATTTAAAATCCTTACAGGAAACATGATTGATGACATAAGAAAATTGCATAGATACAGGAATAGCCACACCCTTAAACAAGGTTAACAGAAAAAGAGTAGAGTGGATAATAACAGGCGCAATTGTTAAGATATAGTTACCTATCTTTCATGCGAATCAAAATCTTTCCAGCTTCTTCTCTTGCTTTATTTTCTACCACTTTTCTTGCATAGTCTCTCAAGTTCTGTTCCATTCTATCCACTGATTCTTGATCCAATTCAAAACCATTAATAGCAGACAAAAATTCTGATATACCAGATTCAGTCTCACGTTTCAAAAGTTTCCTAATCGAAAACCAGGTGTCCTTTCCACCTGCTTCCAAGATGGACTCCACAGGCTCAGCCAAGGCTTTAGTTAGTTGTTTCTGAAAGAGATACATATCTTTTAGCTGCTGATGAGTTGATATTTACAGGCACCACTTAAACATCACTGGACACAAAACAATTAATTTCCATTTTAGCAACGGCAATAGTCATTACCTCAATGTTAGCCATGATCTCGGATATTTTTTCACTCTGCACAGACACAGCATGTGTATCCATGTCACGACGAAGCTTGTCTCTCACTTTTGAAGCGTCCCAATTAGCCTGCTGTACAGCAGCATCTGAAAAGAGGTGAAATGTTAATTTCCAAAAAAATGTATGCAAATATCTTCCTTTTCTTCTATTTATCACCATGTAATATATAGATCTCGTGTATCGAACAAATATTTTTCAATCAATATGATATATGAAACTGAATCCTCAGAAGAACTTATTCTCTTTGGTTTTGCCCTTTATTTGACCATGAAAACCTCCATTTAAATTCATTAGACCTGATGGTTGAAAGTAATATGATGCATGCTTGACAGATTCTGACTATTTAGTCTACATACATGGTAACTGGGGGCTTGGAAACATGTATACGCAGACAGAATCAGATCGAATCCCACAATAGCAGTCATTCCATGCAAAATTAAACTAGTAAAGGTAAGAATTAGAGGCAGAAATATAAGTAGAGAAGCAAGCAAGCACAGACACAGTTATGTAATTGTGACAAAAGGAGAGGGTTAGTTAGAAGTTAGTTAATGAGTGAAGCCTTGAGTCCAAAAAAAGGGGCTGGGTTGTTTGTAATCGAGTGTGTGATGAGTTGAATGGAATCCATGATTCTCTAATTCTCGCTCTCCCTCCCTTGTATCTTTCGGCCCTCTCTCCCTCTCTATATCTCCTTCTGCTTCCCCATCTTTCTCTCATTTGCTCTCTCTTTCCCAATTACAAATACCCATCAGACACCCAAACGGTCAACTCATCACAAAACGCATCCATAGAAAACAACAGGGGGAAATGTATCTACTAAGAAGAAAAATCCCGTCTGGCATTACCAGCAGACCCTTGATCAAACTCTAGCATGCTAGACTGAAACCCGGAACGAACAGATGCTGCAAATCCTTCTCCATTCTTTAGTGACCGCTCCAATTTAGTCTTGAAATTTTCAAAAACTTTAGCACGTAGATGCCCCAGCATTGTCGTATAAGCAGGGAACACATGCTGAAAAGTTTTACACAAAAAGGGAGCATGTTAACCTCAAAGATATATAAAACAAAATAATGAAAGGAATTATTTTCTCAATTGATGCACAAAGATATATGTATGCAACCAAGGCAATCCCTTAGAAGTCATTTCAGGATGGTTGGAGCTCAAAAGTGCATCAAAATAATCTCGCTCAAATTACAATTGATACAAGTCTTAGAAAGCCCGTCATCAATTTATAAATTGATAAATCTATAGAATATTTAAGCAAGATAGAATTAGTGTTTGGAGGGTAACTAAGCTTAATGAGGTCTGGCCGAAAAACAGGTCTCTACAAGTCCAAGGCATTACCTTGAAGAAGAAACAGATTAAAGAATCAGGAATAGAGCCTTCGATATGCATGCACAGAAGGAGGTAGATCGAAAGCCAGGCTTACACATTTTAATTATACAAAAGAATTTTTAACCCAAAACATTCGAACTAATGATCATATAAAACTCCTCAAAACAAAAGCAGACCCAAGAAACCAACCATATGAGCAGCAACTGAGGCTCAGTGTCAAAACATAAAGGATGAAGGTACCCACAAAACTTAAAGCCAGTCAAACAACTAAACTATTGGAACGTTGATCTAAATAACTGCCAAGTACACTTTCCATAGAATCACAATAACATTTGCAAGCTGACTTGACTTAGGATTACCAAAGACCTTTAAGTTGTCTCTAAAGCCCATCACTATCGCATAAAAATTCAGCCCAAAAATTATAAAAAGGTAAATTTAGTAATAAAGTCCTATTGTGATTTCATAAGAACATGCAGCCTTACATCCAACGCCTTTGACTCCAGTTGCTTACGTTTTGCATTTCTCACACCTTCATCAAAGTAGACTGCCTCCATATCGTATCTGGTGAAAATATAGCATTATTACATGCAATTATATAAATAAACAAGAATCAAAACCTTAGAACAACTAATGATCTTAGAACAAAGTATAACTCAGCCGCCACCAAAAAATATTGTTACAATTGATGTTACGTGCAAATCAACTTCAAAGGACAAAAAGAACAAAGAGCCATCAGTCAATCTGCTAGGTTAAATACTTGAGAGGTGTATAATGGAGCTATGTAAGCCTCCTGTATAGTCCAAATAGCTTCTCAGTTTTATTTATTACTTTTGCACTGCTCCAAAGACACAACTATAATGGATGTAAACGAGTTAGTGAGTGTTTGGGAATTTCTCAAACCTAGGTTTGCGCAACTCGAGACAAAACTCCTCTCACACACTTACCTCGTAAATCGTAAAAGCTATTCTCAAAAGCTAATCCAAACACACACTTAATTGAACCAAAATTACATACATTGTCATATAAATGCTTGACTAAAAGCATATTATGGATTAAAATGCTATAATTTACAAGCAACTGGAGCTTACTGAGAAAGGTATGTATCTATAATTGAGCTCAGCTTCTTTCCAAAACCTTGCACTGGACCTGATTGAACAGCTTCTTCCAATGCCAACCAACCCTAAGTAAAATCCAATTTGTCAATGACTTAATTTCAAATATAATTTATTTACCAAAGAATAGTGGGATATAGAAAGAGCACCTCATCAGAGAGCAAGTGGCTAAGCTTTTCGTTTGCAATCTCTTCACAACGAACTGTGGCAACCATTACCTGTGAAATTAATTAGAAAACTTTAAAGGACACCAAACTTTTTTGTTCATCCCAATAAGAAGATTATAAGGAACCTTGTGAGCAGGAAGATCAAGATCCTTGTTCTCTCGGATAATTTTCCATATCTGCTGTGCACTAAAAGAAAATCCAGAGGCAGGCACAACATTACGCCGATCACCAGCAAGACCTCCAGGAGATATTGAGTGGTAGAACCGCTGCCTTAACTGAGCAACCTGTATGAAGAGTAAAGATATAATCTACACAATAGCCAAGATGAAGAAAAGAGCAATAAAAAAAATTAATACAAAAATCTAAAAATTGTGTTACTATATATAACTATAGCCATGAAATCATCAAGAAAAACCCATGGCAGGGTGTACATTGACACGGAAGATGCAGCATAAGGAGAAGCCAGGCCTAGATGTATAATTAAAATTGATGCAATAGTTCCATAAGAGGTTACCTCCTCTTTAAATTTCTTCTCCTTGTCTTCATAGCTTGATAAAGCAGTAACCTCCACCTTTATTATATTAAAAAAAAACATTAATGACTATATGTAGTCATAAGCTATAGCTTCATTTTGAGAAATAAAATGAACAACGACAAGGACACATCGAAAAGGGAGATAGATCTCATCTTACATTAAAAAACTCACTAAGAGGAGTATTTTTATGTGCTTCAGGCTTCCGAACTGTATCCCATATCTGAGGATTTTGTATTGCTTGTTAAATACTTCTGAGGAACAGGAAACAAAAGAATGAAAAACTCACAAATGAGAAGGAAAAAATACGCCACCTTTTGGATATCTTCTCTTAAAATAGGCTCCAGATTTTCCAATGGGGTCTGCAAAATAACCAGTGAGTCAGTAAAATGGAAGGCATAAAATAACAAAAAGGGTACACTTTCAAGAAAGGGTTGTGTTGCAGACCCTAGTTTTGTCACGTATAACAAAAAGCAATGTTGTCTTGCGGGGACTGAATAAACGCATCATGACCTACACAAAATAAAAAGACAAAAATGTGAAACTCAAATAATGAACATCGACCATAGAAAGTGATATGGTTGTAAACAACCTGAAACACGGTTTTCAGAAGAGGTTTGTTGGCTGCATGTTCTCTGCCAATATCATGACACCACCTGTGGATAAAATGAAGTCTTCATGAAACATTCAAAATGAATTTAAGCAAGCAAGACTTCTTTAAGATCCAATAACCGTTGGACCAGAACTCTTTTACCATATGGTTAAATCTGACAATTGATTTGAATAAACGGAAAACGGAGACACAAAATGATATGGAAAGACTGCCATCTGCAAGTCCTTGTATATTTGTAATCATTAAACTTCCAGACAACCTTACTCCCACGTTGTTCATGCAGAAAAGCACTACTTTAATATTCCCAACTTCTGCTCACTAACATTCAATGCAATTAATTTTGAAGTTTCAAATCTCGAGTCGATGGGTTATAAACAAGAATGTTTATATAGGAACAGACATGACATAAAACAAGAAGTTAGAAAGGACTTTAGCGATCATACCAATCTGTCACAATACAAAAAGGATGTATTAAGAGTTCATAGTGCATATAAACCAACATTCTCTTACAACACAATAGTGCAGAAGCTATTTAATTTCTGAAGAGCTATGCACAAACAAGTCGGATGTGAATAGTTTTACAAACAAACTTTACGAGTATCTGATAGCCAATGCCCATCTTTCAATATCACTTTTGGATCCAGCCCCATTCAATTAAATATAAAGCATCGCATCTAGGCTAAGAAACTTACATGTTTATCAGAACAACATCCGCTATTGCCAAAGCAAAAAGAGCACTCTGTTTCTCGAAGGCAGTATCATCCTGAAAGTCATTTAAACAAATAAGGATGCAAGTTCTGCCTCACACACATAAGACCAACCAAGCAGAAAAAGATGTGTACCATGATTGCCAATGCATTCATGCAAACACATTAAAGCTTCTGTAGTAAAGCAACTAGGGCCTAGTCTTAAAGGGGACTAATAGCATACAATTCAAAATTTCAACAAATATTATAAAGAATTGACAGCTAATCATGTAATAAACTGCCACCGCCTAGAAGCACTTATATGAGTGCCATAAAATATTGGTTTCAAAATAAACCAGCATGAATGGGAGGAAAGACAACTCCCTATGTCTAAGTCATCATTATTCTATCTCCATATGTTTGGCTATAAACAAATACACGGAACGTGACAGTTCTAAATCAGTGATCCCATCCACCTTTCTAGAATCTCTTCCCTCTTTCTCCTTTGCCCCTTCTCTGTTTACAACCTTCGAGTCCAAGTATTACGGATGCCTAGACGACGATGATGTAACGAACACCTCCACCAGATAGAAAAGCCCTCTCTATATTGATAATTGAACAAAACATTTGGTATTACATTAAAATGCATTAAGGATGCTTTTGCCATGTGGTTGACAAAGTTCAAAATAAAATACTACCTCTGCATTCTCTTTATTCTTCACTAAAGTGTGCACATATGTACCAGTTAGTAAATGTATCTGCTCTCAATCTCTCTTATTTCGGTTAGGAGACAAAAATAGTGCATTTGCTATTATTCTGTGGATCACATGGCAAGCATGAATTATTGAGTACCAGTGGATGACTTGATATCCCCGTCATTTGACTATTTTCAGTTTGATTTAGAGCTTTCATGATGATTCTTTTAGCAACATCATCTAATTTATTACATTGATTATGTTGTGTTGGGCTTGCTACTGGGAATAGACTTTGGGGCCAGGTGTACAAGAGAAAGAGGGAGAGAAACCCATCGGGTCCAACACCTAGCCCAATGGACTACAATCCAGACCAGGGAGGGCTTGGCAGGAATTTCACTGAGCAACAATCTTCTGACAACCAGCAGAGTAGTGGGAGTGCGTAAAAGAGCGGGTGAAGGAGTAGTGGGGGCATGAGGATTGTATTGGTGAGGAGAGGGTCCTGATCTCTTGAATATCAGGAGGAGAGCGATTGCTCTAGAGAGTAAGTTAGGTTACTGTTTCATTCCCTTTTGTTATCCAGAGAGCAATTCCTCGGTGAGGCAATTCAGTGTCGTCATTGTGCTCTTGAGCAGTGTAATTTCTTTTTTCTGATTTAATAGAGAAAACCCAGTTCTTCAATCTGTTTAAATCACTCCTAATATAGCCGGGCCTATCATGTTGATTCTTTGTACGTTTCTCGCTTGACAACATTCTGGCAGTTATTTTTCTCAGAAAGAAAACAAAATCAGAAGATTGCTACTAAACCGCCAAATTGTTGCACCGTTATACAGGATGTATATATATACACACTATTCAAGGAGAGTGAAAAAAGAAGAGGAAAAACAAGAACTTCAATACATAAATTTATTACCTCACCCCTCTCCCTTCCATCAGTACCTTCTAAATCCATGGCAATTGTGCATGGATCAATACCGACACACTTGGCTATCCAAATGCCCTTTGTTGTTTGAAACCTGCAAGTGCCCAATATTGTCATTACTGTCTTAAGGTTGTAAAATCATATGGAAACTAAAATCAATAAGATATGTATGAATGATAAACTCTTTCATATTCTGTTTCCTTTCTATACTCTCCTAATTTCCCCCTTTTCCCCCAAAAGGCATTGCTTATTAGTCTTAAAAAAAACCAACCTTCCCCTGTATGCATCCATCTCCCTGAAATTTGTGCGAAAAAGATGATTCAGTAAGGTGCTTTTTCCTGAACAGAAGAGTAATAACAGTAAGATTAGATCCAACGTGTAGTATGAAAAACCAAGCTTAATAAACTGTGTGGTGCGGACTGTTACTATATCCATTTCTTTGCCCTCCCATATCAGTTTCAATATTCATCTTACATTCCATTGATTGTAATTAATTATACATAGTATCAACAAATTTCGGAACCAATATTACTTTAACCGGGCAGTGTCATCAATAAGATTCAACAACGTCCCAAACTCTTGAAACAGCTTTGGTTGGGTTATAGTGATGGTTTGTCAGTGATCGCCAACTTCAACCAACATTTCCCGACTCCAACAACGGAACAGTTCCTTCCAAAAACCCCCAACCCAATTAAAAGAAGAAAAAAATAGAGGGGGCCCGAAGAAGCTTAAAAACTCAAATATTAAACCAAAAAGCTCTTTAGAGCGTATGTCTGCTCTACAGATGGCCCATCTCAATAAAGTAAGACAGACTTTAACACGCAGCCAAGGGCCAGAGGAAGGGGTTCTTCGAAGATTTGATAGGATGGTTTTATACGGATCTCCATAATACCATTCGGGCAAACAATAGATTAGGTTCCATAGAGATTGAAAGATTGCAGTACGGTAACTAAGTTAGAACAGTGACAGCTATTGTTGAAAATTTTCCAGATATGCGTAGAAGAAAGACAAAGAAAACAGTTAAGCAGGAGAGGAAGTTTAAAGCCGTTTAATTCAAGCTCGCCATGATTCAAGAATCCAACTCAAATCACCCGAGAGAATTAACTCTATTGAGCTAAATCTAAATTACCATTATTCAATTTCCAAGTTCAGAAACCCGTATCCACGCACTGAGCCACTTACCACTACTCTGGGGACCCATAATAGCGACTACCGCATAGGAAAGGCCACAGTCGGCGACCTTTGCTTTCTTCATGAAAGCGTCCAACCCAGCAACATTGAACACGCCGTCGCCGTCAATGAGTTGGGTAGCGCAACAATCTTCCTCGCCCATGGTTCAATGTTCACAGCAAGTGAAAATCGACCTCGGCGAATTAAAAACAGTGAGGAACCAAGTGAATTAGGAAGAATCAGAGCAAAGAGAAAGGCTTGATCAACCTCAGTTCAGTAACAGGAGTCAACTTTAATACTGATGTGAGATGAAGATTTCTTGGCCTAGGGAGATTCTAATATACAGTGTAGGAGAAGGAAGTGGATGCCCGAGGAGAGTAGAGAGAGAGAGAGACACGAGTCGTGATATGTCTTCCCTCTGAAGAAGTGGGTTGGAACTTGGTACTCGGAACTCGAACGGATGGTCTTACTTTCGGAACTTGAGAACTTGTTTAAGCTGTTATTTTAATTGAAATTTCGATTCAAGCTTTCAGTCAATTAATTGAAATTTTGATTGAATTGTCTATTTTTCTTATTTTAATATGAATATAATCGGAGATTTTTTTTTTTTTTGGACTGAATATAATCGGAGATTGAAAACAAGAAAATAAATTTAAGCTGATTTATTAGGTCAAATTCTTCCATAACTCTTGATATATATCTCAGTTTTATATTAGTGTTAATAATTTAAACAAATTTTAAAATTTCATGGTCAAAAATAAAATTTTAAAATCTTGCCTATGTAAATTTTTATTATTAAAAAATTATATACTATCCCCTCTATTCCTTAATATAAAATATATTTAGTAAATTGATATAGATCCTAAATATAAGACATTTTTATATTTATCAAATTTTTTATATTTGTTAATCTTTTTTCAATTTACTCTATTAATGCTCACTTAATAATAACCAAGAAGGATATAGAATAGGGGAATTAAGGAAGACGATAATGGTGTTTTATAAAATTCATATTATATTAACTAACTTAATTAATTTCTTTAATCTAATTAAATTAAATTTAATGTCTTATATTAAGCACAAAAGGACGTATTATTTCATTAAAGAATCAAATTCAACAAGTATAAAAATAAATATATTTGAACTTCTTTTATAGCGGAGGAAAGCAAGAAAACTACACTGCCAAACATGTATGGAAAGAAGGCTGAATTTAACACTACTTTTCCACAGAAGAATCCTTTCAAAGATTAATGAAGTTAAAAAAAAAAAGGAAAAATAAAAAATGAACCCAAATCTAAACTAGTAAATAGGAATAGAGGAACTTATTTAACAAATTAATTTTAACAAAACTGCAGCTTAAAAATTAATACACCAAAGCGGCAAGCAATTGTTCTCATCTTGTTAGATGTCTCTTCATTCTCTCTCTATCTATGCAAAACTGCCACTAGGTGTGCCTCCACTCTGCATTCTTTCCCAACGTCTCTCATTTCTTGTCTTCAACCTCGTGTTTGCTTTATCAAACTTTTTTATCATGAAATATTAAATAGGGCGATGTTTGAAAACTTTTGGCTTTCGTTTTGTAGTATCACCTCGTGAACCCGAAACGAATAGATTAGAGTATTGCGTGACAGAAAGATGAGGAATGAGATTGATGAAGGAAGTAGCGTAAAAATATCAGCAGTACAAGCAAAACTTCGAGGGCCTGTTTGATTTGGGTGTGGGGGGGGGGGGAATAAAAAATGGGACCCTCCTTTTGTTTGCACGAAAAATTAGATGGAAGGAGCACTAAAGAAGGGACTCCAAATCCCTCTCATCCCCTCATTTTTCTTCCCTCTAAATTGAGAGGTTTTGAAGGGAATGTTTGTGTGTTTGAATAACCCCAAACCACAGTTTCAAAAGCTCTTTTCCACAAATCGTGACAAAATTTCTCACATACTTGTCTTGTAAATCGTAAAAATTATTCTCCAAAAACTAATCCAAACACATATGAAAAATGAGCCCTTCCTCCTCCATCCCCTCGCTTTAAACCAAACAGGCCCTGAGTGGCAGAGATAGATGAGACGATTATCGTGAAGATTGGGGTAGCAGATAAGGCTCCTAAGGGGCTTGTGTGCTTGTTCCTTCTGATTATCGAATGGGAAACAGAAATGCAGTTGTAACTACAAAGTTTGAATGGGAAAATAAAGAATGGCCCAAATTTTATTTCATTAGCAAAATGTTGTGTCCCGTCTAGGTGGAGAAAAAATGGAGAGAATTAAATGAAGTCATTCCGAGCCCGTTACAAGCGTTGAGTACTTCAAAAGTTATAATCAACAATACGCATGCAGGATAAGCTAATTGTAGTCTAAACGCTACTATTATCATTGTGTAGTAATGCGAGGAAATGCATCCAGAATGATGATATTCAATCACCATTAAATTAAACTGAGGACAACCAAAAGACATCAAACATCCATCCATGCCAAGCCTGATGGAAATTATCAAAGTAAAAAAAGCAAAGAACAGCAAAATGCCAATGCAACTCAAGCAAAGAATCAACCGCATGGTATCTCTGAAACCCATGCTTGTAAAACAAGCTCTTGACATGTTTAGTTTATTTGTATAAATGGGTTAATCCTGTACTTCAAAAGCTTTTACAAGAACTAGAGAGTATCATCAATCACAAAGGGGGTAAAAAATAACAAGGAAGATGAGACGGTGCCTGTACAAGCATTCTCCAGAATTTTGTTCGAGGCTGGTTGTATAGCTAAGCAGTAGCATAAATATATCAAGTTTCTGGGCGCTTCAAGGTTTTCTAGTTATATGGGATCAATGATCTTAACACTGCAAAGTGATGATGCAGTGTGAGCTTCCTATTATGTTTGGACAGCTTCTCAAATTCTTCATACAATATTACTGTCTACAAACTAAAACCTGACATTTACTTAAAGATTACAGACAGCCTTGAAAATAGAGGGATAAGGTAATAAAATTATAGAATTATCACATCACAATTGAATAGATCAGGTTTAAATTCTAAAATACTGAAGAAAGGTCATTATGTAATTGCAAATATTGCACAAAAAATGACACAAAAATGTCATTAAGAACTCAGCGTAAAATATGCAATTGAGGACAAAAGGACAAATCAAATAAAGGTCATTTACTCATGATCATCTATAAATAAGGATAACATGCGTTGACATCGAAAATCCCAGTACCATTAGATATTGAAACGATAGAAATATTACAAATATGAAGACATCATCAAAGACATGAACACCCAAAATTTCCTCGTCAGAAGATGAAACCAACCCACAAAGGCACTGGCATTAGATGATGATGGGCCTGATCACTAATCTCCCTTCTTCCTGAAAGAGCATCCTTCTGTTAACCGAGCTCGGCCGCCAGTTGGCTGGCACAATACGGTCTGACAATTTCCACAGACAACAACTGTTTGCGAGTGGCTAAATACGGTGGTTCTGCAGGCACAAAATGTTCTAGCTTTAAGACCAAATGTTCATATCAAGCCTTTCTACTTTTTCCGCACTCGCAAAAAGCAAAATAAACAGCGATTCAAATGCAGGAAAATTCAACTAGAAAGAAATGGATGTTTGAGTAACTTACATATTGAAGCAACCTTGACACTTGACGTCCTACATAAATTTAAAACATATGGTCAAAATCAAAAATAGAAAATAATAGCAGCAACGATAACTAAAAAGGGATATAAATAAATGTCCATAAAGCACCATTGTATATAACCAGAACCCGTAAACCGCACACAACAAAATATATTGGGTCAAGGAGCAGATTTGCTAACAAAATTTTAAGAAAATAACGTCTGACACAATTATGTTCTAAAGAGAATAAAAATACATATAAGGAATTAAAAGTGAAACATCCAACGCAAATCCATTAAATTTAACCGAACACCGTTAGAAGTTTTCTTCTCACATAATTGACCACTGTTAGGTTAAATTTCACGGTTTTGGCCTGATGCTGCCCCTTCCTTAAAACTTAAAACTATGTTTGTAAATCTGTTCGTTAACCCAAATATATTTGTCTGAACGAAATGTAATTTGATAAACACAATCGTGCATGAATAAAGTAACTCCTTCTCCAAATAATCGCTCTTTAATATACGAATGGAAATAATTACCATGAAGAACGAATTCGGAGATTGAACGAGACGTTTAAGCTTGTGCTTCCTCTTCTCGATCTCGGCCGGAGGGTTCAGTAAATCGATATCGTTCTGGAGAACCTGAAAACGCCGATGATCACATTAGAACCGCCGAACAGAGGCGTCCAAACAAGCACAGATGAAGATAGAAAGTGCATCCAATCATAGAAAAAGAGTAAACAAAGCACAGGCAACGAGGTGTACCATTGTTGATCTCTCGGCAAAGATCGCAAGCCGCAGAAACGGGAGGAGAATGCAAGGGTGCGACTGCGATAGTGGCGGTAGCTAAATGGTTAAGCTCGCGTTCAGCCCAGTGGAAGTATATATACAGGAGAGTGAAAGTGGACTATGGCCGCTAGATCGTCGTGAAAGAAAAGATCTCAGCCTTACGTCTGGACCGACGCCTAGGGCAACACTGGCTCGCAGTTGGATTGACTTTTTTGCCCCTTATGGAGCAAACAAATTAGATATTTTTTCCCCAACGATCTCATCTCTTTGTTTATATTTATATCCCCGATTTAAAATTTCATTTTGTTTCTATCTTTTAGATTTTAGCAAGGGTTAATATAACTTTTGGTTTCTCAAGTTTAATTCAATTTTGGTTTTGGTCCCTTAAATTTGAAATCGGTGATTTTAGTCCATGAAGTTTCACCCAATTTTAGTTTTGGTCCCTAAAGTTTGAAATCAGTGGTTTTGATCCCTAAAGTTTCACCCGATTTTGGTTTTGGTCCCTCAAGTTTTAAAATGACTTGGTGACCCGGTTATGAAACCCAACCCGACCCCAAAAAAACCAAGTCCTTTTAAAACTTGAAGGATCAAAACCAAAATCGGATGAAATTTCAGGAACCAAAACCACCGATTTCAAATTTTATGGACCAAAACCAAAATCGGCTGAAACTTCAGAGACCAAAATCACCGATTTCAAACTTGAGGAACCAAAACTAAAATTGGATCAAACTTTAGAGATTAAAAATTATATTAATCCTTTCAGTAATATTTCTATCATTTCGATCAAAACATAATATTACTATCAGATATAAAGTATTAACTGGGAGTAAATGATTTGAAAGCCGGACCGGACCGGACGGTCCGACCGTTGCCCGTTGAGCTCAACGGCTCGTTCAGCAAGGATAGCCCGTTTCAGAGGTTAGGCCGTTTTGAGCCGCTCAAAACCGGCGTTTAAGCCGGAAATCGGAGTTAAGCCGGGAGCCGGAACGGATCTGGCAAAGCCGAACGATCTAAAAAATGAAAGATGTAGAAGAAGAAGATGAAGAAAGAGAGGTAATAGCAGGACAGAAAAATCTAGAAAAAATATGAAACAATCAATATTATTTCATAACAAATAACCAACCCAGATCTACTTCAGTTACAGACCAAAATCCATTCTTGAAGTCTTTTGCTAGCATCCGATCAAAAAAAGAGTCTTTTGCTCGCAGAACTGTGAAACAGGCAAACAGCGGCGAAGGAAATGCAGACTCGCGAATGTTGAAGAAAGAGTGAAGATGAAAGATGAAAATATGTGACTTTTGCTTTTTGATCCCCACTTATCTCTTGCCACATGTCCCTTTGAGTTTAATTATAAAATTAAATGAAAATTAGGTTGGGAAGATACCAAGAGGTTTCGTACTTCCACTTTTATCACTTCCACTTTTATCTTTTATCTGGTCAAACAAGTTGGGAATAAAATCAATTTTTTATTGTGACATTCTTGCTACAGCATTAAAAAGCGAATTTAATATTAATAAATATTATTTAGTGTTGATTATATACGTGTGTGTGTGTATATATATATGTTTCTTTTCCAAACAAACTAAGGAAAATTAAGGATTAAATATTAAATATTTTATCAATTTTTCTTAATAAAAGCTTACACAACAATTTTAAATATTTAAAATATTATCCACATCTATATAAAATAGGTAAGGCATATGTCCTCTCTTTCTACTTTAAAATTTTATATTAAAATTTGTAAAAAACTGCATAATATTTAATGTTTGAATACAAAATATCATTAAAATTATAACTATTATCTGATTTATTCTTAATGATTTCATTGTGTAATATAGGACATATGTTATATGTAAATTTTTTCATGTTTTTTTTTTTCAAGTTGTGTAAATATTTTATAGATATGTCTTACTATATATATATACATAATATTATATTTTTATTTAATTATTATGTTACCGGTCCGACCGCCGGTTCGACCGGATGAACCATGACCCGCTGACTTTTCCGGCTTGACATCCGGTCCGGCTTTTAAAACATTCGGAGTAGTTAGGACTAAAACAAGAATATATCATTATATGGCACTTGGATTTTGCTTTCCTCTTATTTTCTAAGTTTTTCTATGAGGACAAATAAATATCAACGAACTATATATATGTATAACATAAAAATTGTAGTAAATTATTAAAGGGAATCTTCAAGTTTTACTTTTATTTTTAATCTTCTGACTACCTTATCTTGTGGGTAGATTACCTTTGAAGTATTGAGTCTGTAGCTATGATTATAAAATATATTTTCGTCATCTGCAGCCTTTATTCCAGTAGATGATACTATTGACAATTTAAGATCACTAATTCATAATTTAGGTTTCGTGTATTACAAGGGTGCCACTGTGACACATACATAAGCATTAGCAATGAACTTTAATTTTGTTGAGGTTGGGGTTCACACGACATTTTTATTCAAACGTTTGAAGAGTTTGCACAATTAACAACTCCCTTTTGACCCAAAAAACTTAACAACTCCTGATTTTTTGAATTAAAGAGGGGATGTCATGGCCTGTTCATGACTAGAACTATTTTAATTATTCTTAAAAAATAAGTATTACTCATATATTAGAGGAGTTTCATTAAGTATTGTCACTGTTTGAAAAAACAGAAAGGGAAAAAAGTTCCATTGATGAATTTAAATGATAGCACCTTTCATATCTAATCTGATCTAAATCTAAATATATATAATTCACACAACTTTCATGGAATTAGTACATAAGAGCAGCCGAAGTTACTTGGGCTTCCTAACGGGCCAAGACAAATTGGAAGGCCGGGCACCAGGTCAGTGGGCTCACAGGCCCAAACAAAGTAGAAAGAAGCCTACTAGAAGCAGCTTTGTGGGCGGACCCAAGAGGAGGACGTGCCGGCGGCGTTTTTGCACAGAGCCTGGGCTTCTGCCTCTTTTTCATGGAAGGTGAGGTTGACATCCTCTAGCCTGAGCGAGTTGCAGGGATGCTTTGAGCTGCAATCAAATTTCACTGCAACTTGTGTTGCCGATGTTCCCCTAATCATTTTGTACTTCACATCCCTAATCTTTACCCCTGAAGCCTACCCACCACAACCACATTTATTTAATTATCTCTTAATACAAGAAGTGGGAACTAGTTTGTGATGAGTACTGACAGCTTTTTATCAATATAAACTATTCATATTTAACTGAACGGTTGATGTATTCAAAATCTAAAATAAAAATAGCATATTAATTGTCTGTTTTACAACAGATAATTTTCTGATTTAAAAATCATTGGTTAAAAAGTTTAAATTTAGATTTATTTAAACTGTCAAAATGAATAGTTCTCATACTCATCGATGAGCACTGAAACTAGTTCCCACACTCCATCTAAACAATAAAGGATTCAGAAACTAACCTGACCCGGGCAATTGATGTTATCAGGGCAGTAATTTTGGTCTATTATGATAGGGTTTTGCACACCTTGCATTACTATGTTTTGGAAAACGATTCTCCTCACAAATCCATTGCTGGGCCTTCCCCATGACTTTATTCTCACCCCATTTTGAGTTCCTGTCAGATTAACCGCTTTAACTGTCACTCTTTCCACCCCTGGTTCATCCATCTCCCTCGCCAAGCTCCCAATGCTGCACAAATTCATAAGCCATCACTCACATGATAATTGATGATCAGTGTTATGGAATATTAAAGGAGTTCAATGTCTGATTATCTTACCGGTTCCCCATTCTGGGTGTATTCCCATCATGCGGAATGACTATGTACAATCTTTTGATGTGTAATGTGTTTGGTTGTATGAACTATTTAAACTAGTTTGGCCAATTCATGTATTAAAAAAAATATTATGGAATATTTACTTGAGATGTACTTGAAATAAGGGTGTATTTGGATTAGAAAAGACTCTGAAGAAAAATTATTTAAAAGAACAGGATTTGCTGGGGGGAAATGTTGTGATAATTGTAGCCTGAATCACTTATTCATGGGTAAATTACTAAAATTGACACAAGTTAATGGGGTTTGCCAAATCTCTTCTTGTCAAAAGCTTATAGGAAGGAATCAAATTCTGGTTTTTGAGAGAAAAAAGGTACCTTTTTTAAAAAAAAAAGGACCTTCCAAACACCCACAAAGTGCTTTTGCACTTTAGTAAGACAAATTTTTTGTGACCTAAAATCAGATCCAAACAAGATAGATATATAGATGATACCTAATTCCATGACCTGGTCCACAAGCTACATGTTCGATCCTGAGGTCTGAGGTGCCTGGTCCGATGGAAACGCAGTCGTCGCCGGTGCGAATTTCAGAGTGGAGGATGGTGACGTCGGATGACGACTGAACGTGAATTCCGTCAGTATTGGGGCTGTTTTCAGGGGCCATCACCTTGACGTCTTTCACTCTCACCTTGCGGCACCCATTGAAGACTATATGGAAGAATTGGCTGTTGACGGAGGTCAACCCCTTAATCTCAATGTTCTTGGACTTGCTGAATCCCAGTGTCTGCACACACACGCACACACAAATATAAATACCATCCCTATATTTTCAATTCCTTCATTCAATTGTTCTTTAAGTAAAATGTAAAGAATATGGTATAGTGTTATTGTGAATATGAACAGTCAGCAACATGCCACTAATTAATCAACATTATTAATTAATGTCACTGCCGTTCTAAAATTTATTTGGTCATGAAAAACGAAGCGTGAGATTCTATGAAGTTCAAAATACTCCAGGAAGAGAATGAAATATGAAACCAAAGTATAATGTGATGAAGACAAATTATATATATTGTCACTATTTCTCAGGTGCCAGCTGATCAGTTTCATTTCCCCCAGAAAACAAATTAACAGTTTTCTGGGCCCCGTTTGGACGCCGACAAAATCGATCAATATATGAGGGATTAAAATCGGTTAAAACAACCTCCCATTTGCCATTTGGTTCTTCAGCATCCCAAAGACCCAAACGATCTCCCTCCCCGAACAGACGGAATTGACCCCCTACGAAGTCTTATCGACCAGGGCAAAAGCGTCAAAATAGGAGACTACTCACCGTGGCTCCTTGAGGGCAAATTGCGCCGGAGTTCTTGCAATCCCACAGTCGGGCACCTCGGCCATCGAGCACTCCGCCGTGGATGGAAACACCGTCAACAAGCTCAAACAGAAGCCAATACTCGTTGTCAATGTTCTGGAATTCGTCGGAAGGAACGAGGAGCTTGCCGTCGATGGTTATGGAGATGTTGTTGTTGCGGCATTGCCCTCGGAACCGAACGTGGCCGAGCCGGAACTCCCCCTGCGGGACGTAGATGGCGGCGGGATGAGGAGAACGGCATGCCTGAGACCATGCAGCGAGGAAGGCGTGGGTGGAGTCGGATTCGCCGGAGGGATGGGCTCCGAAACTGACTACATTGAAGGTCGTCAGAGTTTTGGCGGGAATAGCGAAGACAAAGAAGAGGGAGAGAGGGAGAAGCACCGGTAATGGATCATGACGAAGAAGATAAGACGAAGTTTGTCGCATTTCGATCGAGAAGTGAAGAAGGTGGTGGTGGTGGTGGTGGAGAGTGGAAGTTTATTACAGAAGTGAGAAGGCAAGGTTTGAGAGGGAAATTGAAGTGTATATATATAGCTTAGAGAGAGAGAGAGAGAGGGTGAAGTAGTGGGCGGAGAGAGTGGTGGAGAGGTTATAGCTTTTGTTGTAATAATGATGCCTCACGTTTCATTAATTTAATTTAATTTAATTAAATAAAAAAGACAAAGCGCGAAGGAACGGCCACACGCAACTCTGGAGTTTTGCTTCACGGATGTGCCCTTTTGCATGTTCGTCCCTTTGGGCTTTCATAATGTGGTTGCCTCTGATATAGTTTCTCGCTTCTGATCAGAGAAGCAGCAGTCTTTAAAATAATACACCTCCAATTCTTGATATAAAATGTATTAAGTGAATTGATTTTAACCCTAAATATAACAAAAAGTTTTCATATTTGTCATTCTTTTTTTAATGTACTCCAATTAATATTCACTCAATAACAATCAAGTAGAAGAGGGAGTGAATGAGAGAAGTAATTAAGAAATGTAACTATGATGTTTTAAAAAATATATTTTATATGAACTAATTTAAATAACTTTTTAATCTAATCAAATTAATTAAATATGTCTTATATTAAGGATAAAAGGAATAGGATAACATATACCGTAACAATTATAATCATAGATGCGTGCTTCAATTGTTGTTGATGATTAATTCATTAAGAAGATAATTTCTTACTATATTGTATGCGTGGCTGTTCCTCTTGATTAACGGTTGCAGGCATGCATTATCCTTTAATTTTTTATGTCTTCCTCATAAATTATAGTATTATTATTGCAGAATTAGCATAATTCGTTAAATATGCTAATTAATTCGTTAAATTTATAAATTTAACGAATTCATACAATTTCGTTTCCGAGCTTAAAGTGACAGCCTTGTCTTTCATTAATTCAAATGCTTAGTGGGCTTCAAAATCAATCTCTCTCATCAGATTAATGTGTGTTTGAATTAGTTTTTGGAGAATAGTTTTTATAATTTATGAGATAAGTATGTAAGAGAAGTTTTGTCTCGATATGAAGAAAATGGCTTTTGAAATCGGGTTTGGAGCTTACCTAAACACACACTAAGTGCTTATTTGGATTAGCGGTGGCATAAATAGCTTTTTTTTAATCTGACTCTTGTAAAAGTAAAATAGGATAAAAGTCAGATTGTAAACGTGATTTTTATTTGGATTGACGGTGGCAGAAGTGGCTTTTTTCTAATCTTAAATCTGTTTGAATTATTATTTAAAAAACCCGTTTAAATGAAAAATAACTGAAAAAGACATAAAACTTATTGAATAAAATAACTGAAAAAGACATAAAATTTATTGAATATTGCGCGCTTGCATATATATATTATTTATATATATTGTGATAATTGAAGTAAAAAATATAAATAAAATTTGATAAAATAAAAAAATTCAATTATTATTAGAAAAAAAGTAAAATATACAAACATCACATATTCTTATCAAATACATATAGTGACCAAATATTATGTCTCCCCTTACTGCCAGTGACTTGCAGCGAATATTTGAGAAGCTGAACATGAACGAGGATGGGTAGGTGAGCCTTGAAGAGCTGTATGGCTACTAGACCTAAATTTTGAATTCTTGATCTTCTGGGAGTCCATATCGAAGCAGAATAGTAACAGAGGAGATGATGACTTGGAGGGTGATCTGGCGAAGGCCTTCACACTATTACAGAATATAGATTTTACTTCTCTTTTAAAAAAGGGAAGTAAAAAAATAAAGACGGTAGCATTTTTATAATTATGGATGAGAACTGAATAGTTTTAGGCGTCCCCAATTTAAATAAGGACGTCTAAAGTGTGTCTTTACAGACTTTAGACGTCCCTATATGTATTGAGAACGTCTAAAATTTAAAAAAAAAAAAAATTTAAATCAGAGACACCCTTTAGCGTCCCTAATATACCCTTTGGCGTTCCTAATATATATTAGGAACGCCAAAAGGTGTCCCTGATTTAAAAAAAAAGAACTTTAGAAGTCTCCAATACATACAAGAATGTCTAAAGTCTTTAGACGTCCCTATTTGAATTGGAGATATCTAAAGTAGAAAAAAAATAACTGGACAACTTTAGGCGTCTCTAAATTAAATTGGGGACGCAAAAAACAATTTAAATTTATACTGACAGTCTTTATTTGTTAGTTTATACTACTCTTACGCTCATCTTTCTATTCCCATCACTGCAAACATAAGAAGAGCCACTATCACCATGCCTTTTAACTCTTGCTTCTTCTTCTTTATATGCTCTTTTTACTCTTGCCTCTTCCTTTCTCTCTCTTTTTTCACCTCCAGATCTGTTATGCTTTATTACCATTTTTTATTATTTTATCTTCTTTCTCTTTTTTCTCTGGGTTCCCTTTCTATTTTATCTTCGAACCCGTGTTGTTATGGTTTGTAGATCAAGACTCTGAAACATGCTTTATGGCCACTTTCCAGCCAAGAAAACAAGGTTCATCTCTTCCTGTTGTTCTTTTCTATTTATTATTACGAGAAAATGAATTTCAATAATAGAAGGGGATAAGTTTTTTACAACTAATTCCTCTTATTGTTTTCATCTTCTGCCTATAAGATTTTAGCTTTTGAGTTATTATTGTGTAGATTTTAGATTTGGAGTTCAGATACTGTATCTGTAATTTTATTGACGATGATCTATAATTTTTTGTTTTAAATACTATTTAGTTCAGATATATAATATAAACGATTTTTTTTAAAAAAAAAACACTTTTGACGTCCTCATTTTAAAATAGGGACGTCTAAAGTCCAAACCTTATGCCACCTTTTATTTACGGACGTTACTGCCATTTTTTACTATGTCGCTCACATAGACGTCCCCTTGTTTTCAAAAGTTAAAAAACCTAAAAAAGGAATGTTAAAACCGTTTTTTGTAGTAGTGGATCACCGTGTTTGACTTGGACGGATATGGCTTCATCACCAGCCCTAAACTGGAGTGCGTGCTTAAGAGGCTCCGCTTATAGGATGATCAGAATGGCAGGGACTGCTCCGCCATGATTTGCGCCTTCGACACCAACTCCGATGGCCGCCTTGATTTCCAAGAGTTCAAAAACATGATAGTCCTTACCTTGTCTTTTTTATCATTATTCCCTTCTTTCTTTCTCTTCTTCTCAAATTATCTCTATATATATGTGATGCCTTCACCGAAGAGAAAAAGTAGGGAAAAGCAGCTTGTGTGGGCTTCTTCAAGAAGCTGTTTTTGAACCTAATACGCAGTGAAACCCAACGCTTTCTCAAACATTACAAGTTTTGCCACACTGTGCTTTTAATTGTTAGCAGTGTGGTTTAGGCATCAAAACGTGAATCCAAACAAATCCTAAATGGCAGGAATTTGTTGTGAAGTATGAGGGAGATGTGAGATTACATATGTCCTATGAAGATCCCAAAATGTGTTTATGTACTTATATCTGAGCTCCAAAGTTGTTAGATAGAATATGAGGGAGAAATGATCAATGTGGGCAACATAAAGCAAGAAATAGTGAATGAATATGAACAAGTTATGGACTATACTTATATATAACTTATTTAATACCTTCTTGTTTTTTTTTTTTAATTAGCACGTACTGGGTGTGGAAGCAGGATCGATCTCGGATGAAGAGGCACATAAGCCTAATACCATGCCAAGTATGCCGCATTGCGCTGGCCCTTCTTTAATATATTCTGCAGGCAAATTAGTGAAGGAGCAATCAAATGCAAGGTTTTCAATATATTCAGTTTTGCATTCTGAGTTGTTACAATTCCATAACCATGTATCCTTTCCTATGGTAGACAATTCTATTCGAGATATATATTGTTGGAGTTGACACATTTTTCAGGAATTCAAACACAAGGTTGTTACGTTATAAGAAATCAGTCTTTTTGTTAGTACATTTTTTGTGACAGAAAAAAAAAAAGGTGAGTTGTGGGTCCTAATAATCAGGATTATGGTATGTCTCTGAGTTCAAAAAACATTTATAAAAATATCTACAAATCATCTACTAGCAAAATATTCATACTGCTAGCGAAATTTGAATTCATAATATCACAAGTTATAATCCAACTCGTTGCCTACTTTGAGCCTGTCTGAGAAAGTGCTACCTAGGTTGAAACGTGCGATTAAAAGAGAAAAATCATGATAAAGGAAACATTACCATTTAGGTTCACAATGAAGGCTAATGGGCTTTTGCATCAAAAGCCACGGAGCATCAAAAGCTAGAAATTGGTGTTTTTAGGCGCACTGTGGAGAGAGAAAACAATACTTATAAGAGAGATAAAATTATTCCAATAAGTCTAATAATTTGATATTTATAAATGTATCCAAAAGGTAAAAAATTAAATAAATTTGAGGAAAAATTAGGAAAAATTCTCTTATTAAAAATTTAATTGGTAAGAATGATTAGATAATTTTTTATATACATAGAATACTAATACTTTGTATATTTATGTCATTTTCAGTAATTTTTCAACTAAATTTGTTTTTTAGATAATCATCTAAACAAGTTTCAGTTTGAAAAAAAAGCCATTTTTATCGGAAGCAGATCCTCTCATCATCCTTCATGAACCCATCTGAACCGTTGATTTGGAAGAGGAGTCATTTGGACCGTTGATTAAGAAGGGGAGAGAAAAGTGAAAGGAGTGATAACTTGATGACGTGGCTCATCTTTTACCTTTTAGATTGATTGGACGGACATGATTTAGAGATTATGAGGGATGATGAGAAAATGGACAATGAGAGAAACCGAACCCATTTTTATCATTGTCAATTAAACATAAATCACATTTTTATCCTATTTTAAATTTATAAAAATCAGATTAAAAAAAATCATTTTTATAACAGTTAATCCAAACCGGTCTTTTGTTAGCTGCTCCGTGACCATTCTTGAGGCAAAGTACCTCAGCAACCGAAAACGGAGGCCCATAAACTTCCTAAATTATGTGACCTTTTCTTGTGCATTTAGGGACTATCACTTCAGAGTTCAGAGAAACAGATGAGCAATCCTTTTAGTTTTTTTTTTTTTTTTGCCAGGACAAATAAGCAACCTAACAACTTGGCCCAGCTCTCAAAATAAGCACTCGTGTTTTTTCCTACAAAATTGTGAAAAAAACACATACACACACCCAACGGTGAGCCCGTGACGTATGTGGAACACTGCAGCGGGACTTCGATATGAGTTGCGTCTATCCAACTTGAGCGTTGTACCTATATGTTAGCCCAAAAACAAAAGTTGCTGTCGCTAAAATTTTATATTTATTGGGCGACATAGTGTGTGTTTAGATTAATTTTTGAGAATAATTTTTATGATTTATGAGATAAATGTGTGAGAAGAGTTTTTTCTCGGATTGTGCAAACCTAGGTTTAGTAAATTACCAAACACTCATATAGAATGAAACATTTTTTTTACCAGCAACGTTGAATGAAATATTAGATGAATATGGATCAAGTCCAAGAGGTGTTCAAAGAAGGACCATAATATCAACTACAGCCTCTTTGGTTGATTTTTTTTAAGAGATTAAAAAATTTAAATAAATTATTTAATTATATCATATATTATATATGATTAAATTATATATCAATTTATAAGTCAAATAAATTAGTTTGGAGAAAAAATGATAAATATAAATATTTTAAAGTAATTTAATTAGCTTTCTTAATCTTCCTCAAAAAAATCAATTACGTATTATATTTAAAACTGAGGCAGCATATAATTTAGAGTTAAGGGGCAAAATTACCCTTAAACTCTTCTCAAAAGTGCACCTATCACGATAAAATTTTTTTTTTTTGTGCAGAAGTAACTATTAACTTTAAAAAAAAAGAGTAAAAGTGACACTATTTTTAAAGTTAACAAGCGGCCGTTTACTTAGAATTGTTAAGGGGGGAGAAATATCCATAAACTTTCTTAAAAGTTCACCCACCATCATAAATTTTTTTTTAGTGCAAAAGTAACCATAAACTTTCAAAAAGGGGGCAAAAGTAACGGTTTTCTTACTGGGTTCAAATATCATTTTTTGATTATTCTAAGTCCAGAAAAAAAGCACCCTTACTTGTCTAGCATAAACTTTTGATTATTCTCTTACTGTGACGGTTCTCTTGGAATGAGGTGAAAAGCGGAGTCATTTCATTGAAGATGGATTTTTCAATTTTTGGTTTGGAAAAATTATGGTACATAAGTCGAGGTGCTCTTTTCCTGGACTTAGAACAATCAAAAAATGACATTTGAACCCAGTAAAAGAACTGTCACTTTTGCCCCATTTTTTAAAGTTTATAGTTACTTTTGCACCAAAATTTTTTTTTTATAATGGTGGGTGCACTTTTGAGAAAAGTTTATGGGTATTTTTGCCCCTTATACACTTTTGAATAAACAGTTGTTTGTTAACTTCAACGGTGGTGCTGCCTTTGCCCCCTTTTTGAAAGTTCATAGTTACTTTTACACCAAAAAAAAGTTTATGGTGGTAGGTGCACTTTTGAAAAATTTTAAGGATAGTTTTGCCCCTTAACTCTATAATTTATTATATATTTTAGGAAACTTAGAATTTTGATCCTTGAATTCTTTCATAATTATTGATTTTGCCTCTAAAATTTGACTCAAGATATCTCATTCCTTATAATGTCTTAATTATTTTGGCCAAATATAATTCTTATTTTTTTTTTGGCCAAACAATATAATTCTTATTTCAAAATAACTTAGTTTCAATAATTTCTAACTCACAACTAGTCACTCCTTATTATTATTATTATACTTTTTTTTGCCTTCCACTCCTTATTATTTATTGACTCACAACAATAACGTAATCCCTATAATCATTTAAACAATAAATTATAAAAATTAAATTGTTTTGATTTAAAAAATTCATGGACTAAGTTAATTTTAAGAGATTCAGGAATTAAAAGCTTTATTTCCATTGTATTTTATTATATAATACTGATATGTTGATATTGAAAAAATTTCGGCAATAAAAATTTAAGTGTTACATCGCACCTTCTGTAACATCCTAATTTTTATATTAGTATTTAATTACAATTAAAAAAGAACTATTTATAATAAATAGATTTATCATATAATTATTAAAATAACAAGGGTTTATTTAGAATATGATTTATAAAATCTGGAGAAATTATAAAAGAATAATAATTAATTGAAATAAAAATGGAATGATAATAATAAAATAAAAATATATATTTATAAAAAAGGAAGAGAAATTAAGGAAATGATTAAAATTTAAAAGAAAAATAAAATGAAATCAGAAAATTAGTTGACAATTGAAAAATATGGCGTCTTTAACTGTAATTTCTCCCTAAGTCCTTCGTTAAGAATTTTTTTTTTTGGCCAACGTAGGAATTCATTGCTTAACAGAATACAAACATACATATGCAGTCTGATAGAAATAACGACAATTATAAAATTACAATAACGACACTCAAAAGGAAGAATGGGAAACAAATTGTACATTAGCCAACTCCTTCCCTATTTGCCTCCAGAACCTGATGGATCTCACTGGAAACATCTTCATCTCGAGCATCTCGAAGAAGGATAGAAGCTAGAGGAGGTGGTGATTCAAGAATCAAACCGTGAGGTTCCAACTCCCTTGAAGCCAAAGCAGCCAAACAATCGGCAGCACCATTACCTTCACGAGGTATAAGAGAAAAAGAGATCAAACTTCGATTCTGCAACAAGTTAAAGACATCCAGCAAAGCTCCATGGTACTTCCAGTAACATCCCTCAATCTTTCTAGAAGTTACAGCAGTAAATAGCTCCTTACAATCAAGCTCAATTACTATTGGTCTTTGAGGCCAGAAATTAGCAAGCATAATCGCTTGATGAAGAGCCTTTAATTCAGCAAAGAAGGCTGAATCTGCATTGAAACTCTCCGCCCACCCTCGCATAAAAAGGCCTTCATTATTCCTGCAAACAATTCCAATGCCTACTCTACCCTTGTTCTTACAAAAAGCTCCATCACAATTAATTTTGATAGTATCACCCTGTGGCTTCCTCCACTTAAAAGAAGCTTTGGTTACCACTGGCTTTAGGATGGGATCTAGTAGAGAATGGGCAAACCAAAATTCATACATTGCTTGGTTAGCTAATTCAATAGCAATCATTGGATCAGGCGCCTTATGCTCAAACACCCATTTGCATCTTAATTTCCAAATAAACCAACAGAGGGTAGCAACATAAGCTTGCACATAATCTGAGTTATCAACATCCATTAGGAGAATGTGTTCCAGCCATTGTTCAATATTGTGCACATTAAAAGAATTAAACAGAAAGCCTAAAGGACTCCCAAACCAACTCATTTGAGCCCAATGACAAAGTAAAAACAAATGTTCAAGAGATTCCACCTCACAATCACAAATGGGACAAAAGGGATTAGGTGCACACTTACGTTTAAACAAGGCCTCTCTAGAAGCAAGAGCCTTACGTATAATGCGCCAAATAAAGTTCTTTATCTTTGGCATGACCTTGAGTTTCCAAATCAGATGCCAGACTTTTTCACTAACTTGATGTGAGGAAGAGGCTCGGTTTAGAGAGGATCCAAGCTTTTCCTTTGCTGCTATTCTGTATGCCTTTCTCACACTATAGCTCCCATCTTTTGTTCCTGTCCAAACTAGCTTATCAACAGTAAGCACAGATGAGAGAGGAATATTATTAATAAGCATAGAAAAATGTGGTTCAATAGCCCCTTCAATTGGATTCAGTTTCCATTGTCTATTTTCAATCAAATCAGCAACTAACATTTCCTGGTTGACCACCGCATTAGACAGTTTTGGCAGCAAAAATTTATTGGCCTCAGGTATCCAAGGGTCCTTCCAGACTTGAATATAATGACCAGAACCCACCTGCCAACACAGATTTGCCCTCAATACCTCTCTCCCAGTAAGAATACTATTCCACATCCATGAAGCTTTATGACCCTTTTCAGCATTCAAAAAGGAAGTTGCAGGGAAATAAATACTCCTAAGTATACGCACCCAAAGACTATCAGGGAATTGTAATATTCGCCATGCAGTTTTGGCTAAAAGAGCATCATTGAATCCCATAAAGTCCTTGAAACCCATTCCACCTTCCGCCTTTGCTAGAGCTATAGATTTCCAGGCATTCCAATGAATATTACAATGGCTACTAGAGTTGCCCCAAAAGAAATTAGACACCAGGCTGTCAAGCATCATACAAGTCTTCTTTGGAAATTTAAAACATGACATTGAGTAGATGGGGATAGCACTTACCACTGCCTTGATCATAATTTCTCTGCCTGCAAAAGAAAGACACTTCCTCTGCCAGCCTTGGACTTTCCTCCCCATTTTATCCCGTACATATGCAAGGGCCCTATGCTTTGAATTTCTCCACAAAATTGGTAAACCAAGATAGTTACCAGGGTCTTCCACTTCAGCAACATTTAGGCAATTAGCTACCTCAACTCGCCTATCATAAGGGGTATTTCTTGAGAAGAAAAGATTAGATTTATCATAATTGATCAGCTGGCCAGATGCACTGCAATAATCCTGCAAGATTTTCATAAATATACTACAATTTGACTGATTTGCTTTCAAGAAAACAATGGTGTCATCAGCAAACATGCAATGTGTTATCATAGGACAACCCCTAGCAAGTCGAATCCCCACTAAGTTACCATGATTCTGATGGAAGGACAGCATAGATGAAAGAGCTTCTGAGGCAAGAATGAAAAGATATGGAGATAAAGGATCTCCTTGCCGAAGGCCACGCTGAGGCCTGATATGAGCAATGGTCTTGCCAGATAGCTGCACATTAAAGGTAACACTAGTAACACACTTCATAATCCAATTTACCCACTTGTTACTAAAATTTAGTTTCAATAACATGCCCTCTAAGAAATTCCATTCCAATCTGTCATAGGCTTTGTTCATGTCCATTTTTAGAGCTAATTCAAATTTGTTACTTGCTCTTTTATTCTTGAGATAATGGAAAGCCTCATGGACAATGATACTGTTGTCTTGTATAAGACGATTAGGAATAAATGCCCTCTGCTGCTCTGAGATACAATCGTCCAATACACCCCGCAACCGATTAGCAAGAATTTTAGAAACTATCTTGTAAGCAAAATTGCACAAACTAATCGGGCGATAGTGATTAACAGATTCAGGGTGATCTATCTTGGGTATAAGAATCAGATTAGTTTCATTTATTGAATTCATCAACCCATCATTTGCAAAAAATTCCTGAACCATTCTAACAATAGAGAATTTTACCTCTTCCCAGGAACTTTGATAGAAATGCCCATTAAAGCCGTCTGGCCCAGGAGCCTTAAAAGCCCCAAGTTGGAACGTTGCCTCACGGATTTCAGCTTCAGTAACAGGGAGGACAAGCCACTGATTTTGCTGTTCAGTAATTTTTGGCTGTACATAGCGGAGCACAGAATCTGCTTGATCTCTAGCATTACTCCGAAACAATGAAGAGTAAAAATCAGAGATAAGATTGGCCACATCTTCTTCTCGATCAACCCAATTTCCATCATGGTCTTTGAGCTTTAGAACTAGGTTCCGTTGGCGGCGCATGATGGCTGTTCGGTGGAAAAATTTTGTATTTAAGTCGCCTGCTTTCAACCAGTCAGTTCTCGCTCTTTGCCACCAATATACTTCCTCCCTCTTCCAGAATTGCTCCAGTTCCAGTTTTAGAGCTTCAATATTTCTTTTTGAGACCTCTGTATAAATTTCAGCTTTCAAAACTTCAATTTTCTTTATTAAATCAGAGATAACACATTTGTTGTTTGGGAAGGCCTTTCTGCTCCACTTGATTAACTCCTTTCTACAATGATTCAGGCAGCTAGTAAAAGCAAGAATACCATCAGAAGAATTACTACTTCCAGAATTCCAACAACCTTGGATAATATTTTTAAAATCTGGATGAGTAACCCATATAGCTTCAAATTTGAAGACCCACGGTGCTTTTGAGCTGTTAAAACACAGATTGATGAGAAGGATATGATGATCAGATGCCACTGGCTCTAAATGGAAAACCAGCGCCTTTGGAAACTGTTCCTTGAATTCCAGATTACCCATAGCCCGATCAAGACGTTCTTTGACATGGTCATTCCCTACTCTCTGGTTGCACCAGGTAAAGCGAGATCCTTTGGCCTCAATCTCCAGAAGCTCACAGTCAGAGACAAACTGTTGGAAATTAAGGACCCGTCTTAAGGTATGAGGATTTCCTCCAATCTTTTCATTTTGTGATAATAAGTCGTTGAAGTCACCTACACACAACCATGAGGAGGACATTGATCTAGCAATACCTCGAAACTGATCCCATACTCTCATACGATCACATTCTCTTGGAGGGCCATAAACGAAAGAAATATATTCAGGAAAATTCCCACTCCCTGCACTCAACTTAGTATGAATTACATTCTTTGAGCTATGAACAATATTAATCGTTACTTCAGTCATCCACCAGAGGGCCAGACCTCCTGATCTGCCAATCGGAGGAACATACCAGCATTCTTCCAATCCACAACTCCGGCGAATTTTTTCTAGGTACTGATTCTGCTGCTTAGTCTCCATAATGAAGACTATTTGAGGCTTATTTTTCCTAACCTCTTCTTTGAGGTTTTTAACTGCCAAGGTCGCCCCAAGACCTTGGCAGTTCCAAGATATGATACTCATGATTCTCTGGTGGCTGATAAAGGACAGCCACCAGAACCCATAGCCACCGAAGAGTCTTTGTCACCCGAACCTTGAAGTCCATTAAATCCAAACCACTCCTCCGGGAAGTCAATCTCACATGCAACTGGAACCTCAGTTAATGCAGATACTTTTGCAACAACTTTACCCCGTATGTCATTTTTCACTTTTCGCATACTCTTTCTTCGGGTAGACGATTTTTGAGTTGATACCATACCTTTGGGTTCAGTTATCTCAACAAATAACCTTCTCCTTTTACATGGGCCAGGAGATTCAGGATCAGCAGCACTTCGTTTCAGATTAAACCCATCAAGCCTTCTAACCATATCAGAGACTGGAGATAGATGAGAGACTGGTATTAAGGCCTTACTTAAATCTTCAACTGTCAGATCAGCACTTTCAGCTCGGCCCAATGGAGAGAGATCCATTTGCTTGGTTGGGCTTCGGTCCACGTCACTAAGAATATGGGAGCAATCTTTAATCATTGGGTTTATTCTATATTCCCCACTTTGGGCTTTTTTGTTAGCTTTCAGACTTTTACTCTTCTGCTCACTCTTTTCCCCATCCCTTACTTCTTCATCTGTTGACTTCACATCCTTCATTGTCTGTGACGTACTCGCCACGTGCCGTGCCCCCTTAGTGTCTACCAACCTTTTCACAACTGCAGACTGTGATTCAGTACTCCCCTCACGTGATTTAGTAGAATGTATGTCACTCTCCAGCACCACCTTCCTGAAATCTTCCTCATTCCACGAAACAGAGAACTTAACCATTGCTTCTTCTTTATCTCGTTCAGCACTAACACTAAGCCATGGTCCATATGCTTTTTCACCATTTTCATCAGTAATAATATCACCCTTGCAAGACCTATTATCATGACCAATCATACCACACTTGTAGCAAAAGGATTGAAGCCGCTCATATTTCACAGAGACCCATACTTCTGACTCATCTGGTCTATCAACCCAAAAACCAGTAACCAGAGGCTTATTTATGTCAATAAGAATACGTGCCCTCCCAAAACTGCGAGAAAACTTGTCCTGAATTTTTGGTTTTTCATACCAGACAAGATCTCCTACCATGTTACCCATATTGCAAATATTTTCCTCCTCCTCTAACAGACCCAATGGCAAATTGTGAAACTGAACCCAAAGAGGAGTTTTGTCGAAACATACCTCACTTAGCACCATATATTCTGACCATTCTTGGATACTCATGATAGCCCCTTGAATCGTCCATGGCCTCCCACGCATCATACGGTGTTTATCCTTCAGATTAGGAAAGGTAAAGACAAATGCATCATCTTTCATCTCCACAATCTCTGTTTCTTCTCCCAAATTCCAGCCCTTACGGATAGTTGCAACAATGGACTTCTTGCTTACCCCTTTTTTAGAGATAACTTTCCCTATGAGCATTTTGCTTTCCTTGTCGACATCGCCATCCTTCTTCCACACAGCATTTAATCGAAGCCTCCTCCTGCACGAACTACCTCCACTTTCTTCCATCATGATTCCCCGCCTTTCACTCTGAAAACCCCTCAATTGATGAAATCCCACTTAACCTCCCACCGCCAAAATCCCAGATTGAGACCTTGAAAGCTTCCCCATCGGTAAAAGGGAATAGATTTAAACACACACACCCCACTCTTGTCTCAACCCCAAGGAAAGATTAGAGACTACACTTTCTAATCGGAAACCACAGTGGGTGGATCCGGCACACTCTCGCTGTCACGAGATGGACAGCACTTTACTCTCTCAAAACGAGAGAAAAAAGCTTCCCAGAACGAGAAGACATCTTTCTTTCTTTCTTCCCTTCGTTAAGAATTACTTGTCCCCAAACGGTCATTTCAAACAGTGAAGAGAGACAGAGCGCGTGCCGAAACTTCATAGTACTTCCTCCTACGACGTTTTCAGCCTTTTTTTCACTCCGGTTTTCCACTTTCCGAATCATTTTAGTGTTGATTCGTAATAGTAATTGAAATATTTAAAAATAATTTTTTAATTATAATTTATGATATATAAAATAAATATATGAAAAAAATTTTATTTCGATTTACATAAAAAATATTTATAAACCACTTAAAAGTATTCCAAATATGCTTTTAATCAGTATAATCACTTTTACTCATAAAACCCTCCTTATAAAAACTCTGCTAAATAAATTTTTCTTTCTTATGATAGTATTTTTCTACTGATTAGAAAATGTTTTGGAATAAGGATTTTAGCTAAGTTTTGAATGTTGCCAGTATATGACTATAGAAATATAAAAGATGGTTAATAATTAATTTTGATCAGCTTATTTTTTTTTATTTAGTTGGTATAAGATTTTATAATGATTTTTTTATATAACCAATCTTTAAATAATTATATATTGGACATTTTTAATGATTAAATTTAGGTTAAATGGTTTATTTGGATTGTTAGAGGTATTCTTAAAGTTTTAATCGGTTTAAATTTTTTATTAAAGCGAAGATTTATAATTTAACAATTTTATGCCCTAAACTTTAAATTGAGGATTTTATGTAATGGAATGAAATTGATGATAATCAATTACTTAAATGAATTTTTTGGGTTAAGAAATTTTTTTGAATTAATGCTAAAATAAATAATTACGATTTTCGAGTGAAATTGGAATTTTTAAGTAATTAATTCAAAACTTTAAATTTATAGAATTAAGTTAATTGTTCTAATAACTCAAGTAATTATTAACGTGTCATAAATTGATTGTTATAGATTGATTATAATTTGTGTTTGAGCTCTTGGATTATGAGCATTATGATAATACTTTACTTTGGTGAGAGGTAACTACTTTCTTGTTGTGCATACTTGCTTGATGTTTGTGAGTGATTTTTAACCATATAGAACTATAAATTTGCTATTGGTTTGTGATATAGATTATGAAACTATATTGTTAATAAAATTAACTTGTGGGACTTATTTTCATTGAAAGATGGTTAGTGACATGATATATATAAATTGATATTGATTCATGAGACTAAAAAAATTGTGTTGACAACTTGTGGATTGATAATGGAATGTAGTAACCTATTGTGATTATATCTCTTAAGTATTGATATGAGAGGAGATGGTGGATGTTTAATTGATGGGAGATTATTTATACAAAAAATAAGGAGGTGAGTTCTTATACAAAAAGAGGAAATAAGGTGGTAGGTTTTCAGGCGTACACTAATTAATTCTTTAATCCATTTGTGTTTAGTAGGGCTTTGACACCCCATTATTATATTAGAGGGGGGAACCCATGGTCCAATCTTGTGCTATGTGGATTTTGGCCGATCCATATCACTTGATCGGAAAACTTGTTGAGTTGAGCTGTCAGTCACATGAGTGAATACTAACCTATAGGTTCAGTTAGAGGAAATAAAGTGGGAATGAAATAAGAGAGATTGGAGAATAAATCCTTGTGTGCTGATTTTTGTGCTTCAATGTGATAAATATGATAATAAGATTATGATATTGTAAATTGATATACATGTGACATTTTTTTTATAATGCTATGTATTTATAACTGTCTCACTTGACACCTTACGTGCACTTACTCGTATGTTTGATGAGATGGATCGTTGGTTATTGAAGTTTTTGTCTCACCGCATTCATTTAACATGTTTTCAGGTGATAGTTCTCGTGCAGGTCCATCAGGAACAATTCTGGAAACTTAAGCTACTTCTGCTAATAGTAGTGTTTCCATCTTTTTGGTATGTGCTAGATTATTGTATAGTACCACGTTATGGCTCATCTTGCATATTCTGATTTATTTTGGAGATTTGATGCATGAGTTATATATTTTTTATTTCTTTGTAACTGGATTACTCTTGATGATTCTGGGTGGCCTAAAAGCCTTATGACTTGTTTTAAACCCGTGGATTCACAACTTGGTCTAATTTGGACATCTTGATATGTGATAAAGTATTATTCAATTAAAGAGTCTGAGCTTGGTAGTCAATATTTATTTTAGGCCTTGTGAAGTTTAAAGCTCAACCTTGTGCACAATAATATTTTGATGAATAGTTTGATCAAACCCTTAATTAATTATTGTTTTAATGAAAGGATTTTACACCTTCATCTAACATTATAGAGTATTTTTTTCAACCTTATAAAGTATTTTTCTAGCAGCATTCAATTACTTCTAACATCCTAGAATATTTCTTCTAATATTATAACGTATTTTTTTTAGCAACACTCAATTAGTTTAGGATATGTTGACAAAAAAAAAAACTTTAGAATATTGAGTACTATATTCTGTCTTTAATATAAAATTTAATTTGTGTTATTTTACTAGGCGTTGTGTGGGCAATATGGTATTATTGGGTGGCTTTTTGTGGTTGTGTTGGGCTTATCGCTTACTACAAGCTAATTTTTTCTCCACAAATTGTCACTGCCTTGCTTTGACTTAGTGTGGAAGGTTTTTAAGTGGGGAAGAGGTGGGATGGATGACCATAGTGCTTAAAACAAGGACATGATGAATTGTCATGATTGGTTTGAGGTATCCCTGCGGAGGAGGGAAGTTAGTTAGTTTGTTGCTCTATGTTCTAAGGAATGGTTAATTTCTATTCAATTGAGAATCACTGACTTGTTCTTATTCAGTAGGTTTGTACATGTAATTCATCATTGGCTCGAAATGTACCTATTCAATGTTTATGTCAACATTATTCACTTTCATGCTAGACATGAGCCAGTTTAATGTGTATGTCCCTATTGTTCATCTTTAGGTTGGAGTTGTAATTCTATCTTTTATTATTATGCTGATTGTGCTTTCTCTATAAGGATGATGAGTGGTGTTCTCCTTGAGAATATGCTGGTCTCAATGAATTTGATTAGGAACTAGAATTGCATGTGTTCCCATGGAAGAAGATTTAATAGTTAAGTGAATTGTCAAAGCTTCATTAGAACGGTCTTATCCTCTATATTGGGTATATCAACCGCCAACACTGTTGCTGCTGACCTTGTTTTTTCATTCCTTTTATATGGGTTTATATGGGTTTATGTTATCTTGTTGGGTATATCTCCTAGTTTGCTTGCTACTTTTATGCAATTTTGTTTGTCTTTAAACTAGTTGTTTTTATTTTTAATTCTGAGACATTATAATTTAGGCTAAGGTATACGTTTAATCATTTAAGTTTGCATGAAGTTTCATTTTAGTCTTTTAAGTTTATGAAGTAAACTTTTAGTCCCTCAATCATAACACTATTAAAATCATTAACGAAAAAATTATGACTCAACGCTCACGGAGCAAGTAACTATGTCATTAAATATTTTAAGATAATATTTCACATTTTAAATAGCGTAAATTTGAAAAAAAAAAATTAAAAAGACTTTATTTTTTTTCTAATTCTTCTAGGGTTTCACATCAACATTCATCCCTAATTAACTCATTCCTGCAAGGAAAAACTCATTATGTTTCATATTTAGTGCATGTTTGTTTAAGCTTTTTGCACAGTAAATAAGCCCTTATTACGCAAGCAGAGAAAAAACTCCTCTCACATACTTACCTCGTATACTGTGAATCACGAATTATAAGCACTTATTGCCCAAAAATAAGCTATTCCAAACGCAAGACTTATTTGCGCGTTTGCAAATTACTTTGCGTTTATCATTTACCGTTGACCCTCTATTGTAGTTCAAAATCAGGCCTAAGTGAATACGCTCGTAAACTCCTCCGCACGTTCCCTCATTTCCATTATCACAAACGGTAGTAGTATAATGGTTTTACATCGAAGTTTCTGGAGGAAAATTGAAATTCTACGCTAATGCAAGCAAAGCCAAGCTTGACTATAGCTATATCTTATCAGGTTCAATGCTTGGAAGGCCAACTCTATTAACTTAAAAGGTTTTTAAATTATTTATTTAGTTTAGTTTAGGGCCATTTGCTTAAGGGTCTGTTTGGTGTGAGGGATTTGGAGGGGAGGGAAAATTTTTATGAGTTAAATTTTAAAAGATTGAAGAAGTGGGGTAATAAAATTTTAATAAAAAGAATATATAAGGTGAAAGAGTAAGAAAAATTAATTAAAAATTTTTAACCTCACTTCTCTAATTTTTTTAAATTCAACTCAAAAATTTTTTCCTCCCGCTCAATTTCCCTCCCTTCCCCTCAGACCAAACAAGCCCTAAGGGTGTGTTTGGTTTGAGGGGAGGGTAGGAAGCGGAGGGGAGGGTGGAGAAATTACAATTTTGAATAAAAAAAACTCAATATTTACTCTCTCATTTTTTTAAATTTTGAGTTCCTGCCTAAAATTTACTTTCTCATTCTTTTTAAATTTTAGATTCTCACCCAAAATTTAAATTTCTTAAACCCAAAAAGATAATTTATCCACCTTCCCATTCTCTACCACCCCTCCCCTCCTAAAGGAAACAAACACCCTAAGATCTGAGGTTGATGAAGGGAGATGCTGGTACAGGATGAGTTAATTAGGGATGAGCTGTTGTTGATGTGAAACCCTAGATGAATTTGTAAAACTAAACTGTAATTTTTTTTTTTTCAATTTATGCTATTAAAAATGTAAAAATATTTAATGGTATAATCAATTTACCAGCACAGAGTCAATTGATGAGTCATAATTTTTCATTAATAATCTTAATGGTGTTAAAATTAAAAGATTAAAGTTTACTTTATAAATTGGGTTAAGGGGCAAATCTATCAATGATCTTTTAAGAAAAGAGCATCTGGCACAATTATCTTTTAGAAGGGGTAAAAATACACATGAACAATAAAAAATGGGCAAAAATACATATGAACAATTAAAAAGGGGCAACAAAAACCGTTAAAATCCGTACTAATGACGTTAAATTATAAGAGAAGAAAACTCCTAACGGCGTTAGTACGAATTAACGGTTTTTGTGGTGGATGTCCCTTTTTAATTGTTCATGTGTATTTTTGCCCCTTCTAAAAGATAATTGTGCCAGATGCTCTTTTCTTAAAAGATCATTGGTAGATTTGCCCCTTAACCCTTATAAATTTAAGGGATTAAAATAAAATTTTATACAAATTTAGAGGATCAAACATATGCTTTTAGCGTTATAATTTATTTCACTGTAATATAATTCGTATCTTTATGGGTTGCCGGTGAATGTATTTAATCCAAAATTTAAAAATCCAAAATGAGGACCACGTTGGATGCCTACGAGCATGACCCGGCAACCAATGCAAAGACGCGGGTAGTGGGCCACGTTGGCTAAATTTAACAACCACAACCACAACTGGTTCATACTATAAATAGGCCCGTGGAGCCCCTCCACGTACTCATACCCATCAATCATGGGTAATTTTATATTCCAAAAATATGGCACCTCCACCTCCCAATTTCTCCGTCCAACTTCAAACATTTCATTAGAAATGTTTGAAAATGAAAATGATTTTTAAATTTGGAAAATGATTTTCATTAGAAATTCCAAAAGGTTGAAAATATGAAAGTAAAAGATACATTACACAAGTTAGTAAAAGTTAGGTATGTTATTCATGAGCACATGTAATTCTGACTGGAGATGGAAATAAATAAGTTTGAGTTTAAAGGTGTTAGGTATTGTAAATAGATTTTATGTTATTCTGGTTCTTATAGCCCGTTTGGTTTGATTCTATGGAAGATGATTACATATAATTTTGATACAATAGACCGATTATAATATTTGATTAGGCTTATGTAACATAAAAAAGGATTATATTTTGTAATGTTGATTACGTCATTTTAGGTAATTAAAATTACACGGTTAATACTAATGAATAAGGATGCAGACATCATAGAATAAAATGAAAAAGACGTTATGTACTATATTAATTAATAATAAAACAAAACATATATACATGACACGAATAATTATATTAGATTTAGATCTCCCATGCCTTTGTGACTTTTTTTTTAATAATTATGCGGCCTAATCACCCAGACATAATTATTTCAACCAAATTTGTAAATCCCAAAATTTAACTTGGAATTAATCTCTTTTGGGCTAGGAACTTTAATATTATAGACATTTCAACAAGAGTACTGTTCACTAATCCTCTCATAGTGTAGATCTTTCAAAAGGATTTTAGTGCTAGCTATGATATCCTCTCCATATACACCACTAGAAATAGAACTCTTGATTTAGGCTGTGTTTGGTTTGAGGTGAGGTGAGGTTAGGTGAGAGAGGGTGGGGAAATTACCTTTTTGGATAAAAGAAATCCAAAATTTACCCTCTCATTTTTTTAAATTTTGGGTTCCCGCCCAAAATTTACTTTTTTATTCTTTTCAAAATTTTGGATTCCTGCTTAAAATTTAAATTCCTTTAACCCAAAAAGATAATTTCCCCACCCTCTCTCACCTAACCTCACCTCAACTCAAACCAAACACAAACATAATTATTTCAACCAAATTTGTAAATCCCAAAATTTAACTTGGAATTAATCTCTTTCGGGCTAGGAACTTTAATATTATAGACATTTCAACAAGAGTACTATTCACTAATCCTCTCACACTATAGATCTTTCAAAAGGATTTTAGTGTTAGCTATGATATCCTTTCCATATACATTACTAGAAATAGAACTCTTGATTAAATGCTCAAAGAACCCAACTTAATGACAGTTGTGCTAAACCTCATAGTTTGTCATCCCTCATATTTATTTCATTTAGGGCCCATTTGGGTTAGCGTCAGAGAAATATGGTCACGCAAGTTGAGGCAAAACTCCTCTCACATACTTACCTCGTATTCTGTAAATCACGTTAAAAAAATAGTTTCTACCGCAAACCCAAACATACACTAAAAATGTTAGTTCCTCAAAGTGTATATGTTAACAAGTAAAATTGAAACTATTAAATTCAGATGCGAGTCCTTATAAAAATATAGTTTAGCCGTAATAAATAGGAGAAGCGGAAAACAACCACAAATTTGTCCAAAAAAGAAAACAACCATAAAAACATATAAAAACCAAAACCAAATCTCCATTAAAAATAAAATGACTTGGGGTGGGTTACTTTATCCCCTAATTTATAATTGTAATTATAAATAATAATCCGTAACACTATCCCGTGGACTTTGCTTCTGTAGTTGCACTCACGTTTTATTCACCATGTCTGGGTCCTTCTCATTTGAGATCATCGATAAATCTGTGGTTTGATTCCTAATTTAGTAGTAATATACAATTAATAATAATGGAGGCCCATACGAAAATAATGGCTTATGCAATGTGAAAGCGATGTGGCGCCAATTGCCGCTAATTTCGTCAAAAGATGCCCAAAGCTTTGATTTCTATACCTCTCGCCTCTCCAATACTGCTGACGCCACCATTACGTAAGCAAAACCCAGCTGGGGTCGCTGATGCCATCTCTCTCGTCACCTAAACGACTTCATCTCATCACGACACACCGCCTTTACGCCTCTCTCTCGCCCCCACTGTGATTTCTGGTCTCTGAAAACGAAATACGAAGCTTCCGATGTGATGTTTCATTGCTCTCGCCTTTGACACAGCCTGGTGATCTTATCGTGACTCCTTTTGGTCTGCTAGTCTGCTACCCCTTTTTTTCTTCTGGGAAACTTCCCCAGAATCTGTGCTTATCGTCCCTGATTCCAATCTTGTACTCTGATCCATCTGGTTTGTCTTCATTTCTTAGAAATTTCTGGGTCGTTACAGTTTATGGGGGCTATTTTGAAATGAATCTGATGGAATCAGTCATGAGTCTGGTTGGTGTGTCTTCAGACCGTGTTTGACACGAGAAGGCGCGAGAATGAGAATTGAGAGATTCAAGGTCGACGTATTTGTATATTTGGTTGGTGGCGTGGATGTTCCTTGGCATTTTTGGCATTAAAAGTTGGGATTCGTTGATTGATATGTGTTCCAATGAGTCGGTGCCATGTATTTTCAGATTAGCGTTTTCCTTGTCTGAATTTCTGTTTATACTATCTGTATCACCTTTCAATTTTAGGTTGCCTTTTGTTCTTGAGTCTTTGCTGGTAAAGTCAACAGGACCTTAATCGTCAGTATGTGAAATCCTATTTGTTAGCGATCCCGTTTGTTGGTGATTAAAAACTTTTTGGGTATCTAACAGGGCACCACGAAGTTAGATGTTATGTTAGCCACGATTTCCACTCATATATTCTAGGCTTACTTAAGTTCTTGATTTGATTGATGGCGCATTCTGCAGAACCTTCATCATCTTTAAGCTTTACCTCGTCTTCCCGTTTATCAAATGGCTCTGTTAGCCACAACATGTGCTCTTCTCACGGCTCTGAACCTGTACCCAACCTTGAAGTGATCAGTTTGAGTAAACTAAGCTCAAGTTTGGAGCACCTTTTACTTGAATCTGATGTTGACTTTAGTGATGCTGACATCGTTGTTGAAGGAGAAACAGTTGGTGTTCATCGATGTATTCTGGCCTCTAGAAGCAATTTTTTCAACAAATTATTCAAGAAAGATAAAGGGTCTTCAGAGAAAGAAGGAAAATTTAAGTATTGCATGAATGATTTGTTGCCATATGGCAAGGTGGGACTTGAAGCATTTCAAATATTCTTGGGCTATATATATACGGGAAAGCTCAAGCCCTCTCCAATGGAAGTGTCAACTTGCGTTGATCATGTTTGTGTCCATGATGCTTGTAGACCGGCAATAAATTTTGCTGTGGAGTTGATGTACGCCTCTTCCATCTTTCAAATACCAGAATTGGTATCACTTTTTCAGGTATATATTCTATGTAGTGTGATGAAACAGAGTGCCACTTTGCTTCTAGCTCGTAACTATATGGAAACCTTTAGTTTTAACTTGTGAATAGTTTGATGGGGGATCAATTTCTTTGTGATGCGCTGATATATGTTTTTCTATTGGTACACATGTAAATCTGTTCTGCAGTTGTCATATGTCTGTAACAGCAAAATATCTTTGTATACTGAAGCCTTGCTTCTCCCCCAATATGGAGCAGATTATCTTTATTGTGCAATTAAATCAAGATTCATCTTCACATGGTTTTGTCGTAATAATGAATTCAGGAAGATTATCTATTCAATTACATAGATTGCTGGGAGTTGAGTATAGGAATCAGGGCTAGCATCCTAGAATTGTCAAGTAGGTTACCATTTCACTTAACTGATGGACCTGGCCATGATAAGTAACACGTGTTTAAAATTTTCCTTTTTATGCCCCAAGACAGTTATTGGATGTTCCAGAACCTACAGTTCATGCAGCTTACAGCCTGTCTTCCATCTGAGAACCAGACGCAGGCTCTGGGTCATTCTCAGAATATGCTACTCCTTAATTCTGTAAACTTACTAGAACTTGTGGGATTGGTATCCAATACTTGCAGGATATTAATAGCAAACTAGTTTGAGATCTCAATTACTTTCAGTTCCATGTTTGATTTGGATGAATGATCTGACACTAATATGTTTCCTTAAATTCTTGCAGCGACGCCTCCTTAATTTTGTAGGGAAGGCTTTTGTGGAAGATGTCATCCCAATACTCACTGTTGCTTTTCATTGTCAATTGAGTCAACTTGTCACTCAATGTGTTGATAGGGTAGCACGATCAAACCTTGATCAAAACTCAATTGAGAAAGAGCTTCCCTTAGAACTTGCAGCTAAAGTTAAACTGCTCCGCCATAACTACCATCACGATGTTGAAAATAACACCTCTGTTGTTGATGACCCAATTCGTCAAAAGAGAATCAATAGAATACATAAGGCTCTAGACTCAGATGATGTCGAGCTTGTTAAACTGCTTTTAACTGAATCAGAGATAACATTGGATGAAGCCAATGCTCTTCATTATGCTGCAGCCTACTGTGATCCCAAGGTTGTTTCTGAGGTTCTAGGTTTGGGGATGGCTGATGTCAATCTTCGGAATTCTCGGGGCTACACTGTGCTTCACATTGCTGCCATGCGAAAGGAGCCTTCAATTGTAGTATCCCTTCTAACAAAAGGGGCTTGTGCATCAGAGGTGACTCTTGATGGTCAGAGTGCTGTTACCATCTGCAGGAGGTTAACAAGACCAAAGGACTATCATGCAAAAACAGAGCAGGGGAAAGAAACAAACAAAGATCGCATATGCATCGATGTTCTTGAAAGAGAAGTGCGGAGAAACCCAATGGCTGGGGATACCATAATTTGCTCTCACACAATGGCTGATGATCTGCACATGAAGCTACTATATCTTGAGAACAGAGGTGCAATTTCATGGACATATATAGTCTTTTACTCTTTGTTTGTCTTCTGTACATTTTCCTCTAAGGTCCAGGGTTTAACCTCCCGGCAATGAACGTTTTCTGTAGTGTCACTGAAAGTGATAGCACTAGATTATCACGAGAGTGAGAGCAGTAAATCCTATCAATTAAATTTTTCATGAATGATCAGAATTTAAGCGCCAAATCATGTGATTGTTTCAAGGGGTCATTTGAGCTTTGAGTGCTATTTTATCTTCAACAATTCGTGCAAGACTTAATGGTCAATATTTATTTGCATGCTTATATAATCGCCAATGCACATTTTATAAGCTGCCTCCACCCACCCACTCCGCACACGTAGGATTTGAAGCTCCGTTGATTCTTTTAGAGAAAAAACTGTGCAAAATTCAACTCATAAGGGTCCTTATCATGCAATCGTAACCCTGTACTTAGCCTTGAGAGAACAAAGCGGAGGTCTGACCAGCTGAGCCACCAACTTTATAGCTTCACCAAGCCTGACAGCAAACTTTGCCTAGTACTACGTCAAATTTTTTATGATTCCTCAAAATCCTGCAATTTGTTTTCTACAGAGTGGCTGGCCTAATGCTTATTCTGAGGATAAGATTTTTTCCCAGTGTATAATAACCAATATTTTCTATTGTGGGCGCTTTGCCTTTCTTTTAAACATCTGTGCAGAGCAAGTAGTTTTGTCACATTCTTTCAGTCATTATATATATGGAAACAATTTAACTCAATATTCATTTTGGGGATTCTATCTGAACTGACTAAACCATCAGACCAAACTTCAAACTACTAAAATCATCGTGACTGATTTTGATTTAAAGGACCTAGATGAAGGACATCATTTGATACCTTAACATAGGTGGGGCTCTGTGCAAGTGCGACTTCCTACAAGAATTTTACTTGTTCATGCATAGTAGTATCCCTAGACTCTCAAATAATCATTATTGCTACAAATTGCAGTGGCATTTGCGAAACTATTCTTCCCTTCAGAAGCCAAATTAGCTATCGACGTTGCACATGCTCAGACAACATCTGAGTTTGCAGGTCTTTCTGCATCAAAAGGTTCAAACGGGAATTTGAGGGAGGTTGATCTAAATGAAACTCCCCTGGCGCAGAATAAAAGACTTCTTACCAGGATGCAGACCCTTATGAAAACAGGTAGTTAAAGTCTTAGCCTTCTTAATTTTTCTACCTCCTTTCATTTAAGCTAAGCAGGAATCTTTCTTCACTCTCTCTCTCTCTCTCCATACTAATACGTGCCAAGTTCATAACATCTGCATGCTGTCATTTATTGGCATCTTGATTTTGTTTTTGCAATTTCTATCTGGTGTGAAGTAACCGTATTAATGATACTAAAGAAATAGAGCAAAGGCACAAGGAGATAGGATTATGCCATATTATATTTATAATACGAAAAAGTATATACAGCTAATGAAATAAGCATTTTTGTACTATGGAATATACTAACCTACTGCTTACACCTATTTCTCTCTTATGTTTAAACAAGTAAACGTTTCCTTTAGATTGCCTTTGGTTTTATTACTACAAAACCACAAAGGTTGAAGATACCTGTTATCAAAATTTGTTCAGTTGTTCTATCGTCAACACATGCTTAATTGCTCACACGTGGCTTGTGTTTTCCAAACACATGCAACCGTCTTCACAATTAACCATACTCTTGTTACATGCTGGCTAAATCTGTTTAAAATAGAAATCATGCAGCCATGCTATGTAAGACTGAATATGGCAGATGAAGGTTGATTAAGTTCTTTGATTTAGTGAATGTCTTCTGATTGTCCAATTTCGAAGCAGTTTGTAATGTTCAAATCAATTAAAACAAGACGTGTATGTTCATGCTGCTGAAACTGGTTTATTACAGGTTGCTTTCTAGGAATTCTATTCTGGTTAGATAATGCTTGGTTCGCAGTCACTTTGCGATTTTGATTTATATTTTAGTCAACGCTCCTATTCAACTTCAAATTAACCACCATGTGATATTTTACATTCAAATTTTAATTATCATGATGAATAACTTAGTTGTCAAATGTCTGTTTCACATCTATCTTGAGCATTTTCCGTGTTTTAAAGCTCAGATTAAGATGGTTTTAATAAAAAAATTTCACCCTAATGCTGACAGTAGCCTCAAGTTGCAAGCCAAGCATATTTTCAATTGTAAAATTGTTCATCAGTGGCCCAAAAAATTATGAAAGTGCTCATCATTTTAACATTTAATTGATTATTTCTGTTAAAACTAACATAAAATACTATGCATGATGGTTAAGTGCTGACTAAAAAAAACGTACTGAGAGCCAAGTGAGACACTTTAGACCTGGACTTTGTAAATTGTATCTCACCCTTTTTTTTTCCTTTTCAAAAGCATTGTGTGATAGTGCTGATGGGGTTTAGTCATAATCCATGAGTTTTCCTTGTGTACTTATCTGGCTAGCAAGTGTGTTTTCTGATTATAACTCCTTTGATTTTGTTCTTTCACTTGCCCTGGCTGCAGTGGAGACGGGCCGGCGCTATTTTCCTCACTGCTCGGAAGTGCTTGACAAGTTCATGGAGGACGACCTGCCTGATCTGTTTTACCTGGAGAAGGGCACGCTGGATGAGCGGAAAATCAAGAGAGCACGTTTCATGGAGCTCAAAGATGATGTTCAGAAGGCTTTCAACAAGGACAAAGCTAATGGGATTCCAGCATCATCGTCCTCATCATCTTTGAGAGGCTCTGTAAATTACAAGGCTAGGAAAGTTTGAAAAGATGCCTACTTTAGCATCTTTTTCTTTCTTCTTTTTATGGCTTCACTTCACGTTCATAGTATAAGAGACTTGGTCAAAGGTGATATGACGCCCTTGTGTAAAAATAGAGAGAGAAGAGATAAGTTAGTTTTCCGCTTGTGTAGCTAAATGAGCACAAGGTTTTTGAAGTATCATGGATTTGTACAAAGATGCAGAATTGACCTCAGCCTTGTGAATCATGATCGGTGTCCCTACAATTATGGCATGGCATTGTGAAACTAAACACGCGCAAAATTCTTTTTCCTACTTATTTGTAGGGAGGTTACTTGCAACCCATAAAGTTATGAATTTAAGTGTTTGTTTGGGATAACTTATTTTTGACCTATAAGTGCTTATAATTCGTGATTTACGATATACGAGGTAAGTATGTGAGAGAAGTTTTGTCTTGACTTACGTAATAAGTGTTTATTTTCTAAAAATAAGATAATCCAAACACTCACTTAATCGTGTTGTTGACGTGGGAAATGTGTTAGTAGGCAATATGCAGGTATGAAAGCATGAAGCGGGAAAAACAATTAGACATACTCTTAGGGTGTGTTTGGTTTGAGGGGAGGGAAGGAGAGGGGGGTTAAATTATCTTTTTGGGTTGAATGTATTTAAATTTTCAACGAGAACTCAAAATTTAGAAGGAATGAGAGGATAAATTTTAGATTTCTCCCATCCAAAATTGTAATTTACCACCCCTCTCCTCCCCTCCTCTCAAACCAAACACACCTTAAGGACACTGTTGATGACATCAGGCTAGTCATTCATAAGAATTGACTTGATGAGGAGGGTGGGCAAGATATTTTATTGTTGGATGAATTTATGGGATAATTATACTTAGGTCCTAAGGAAGAAAAAAAAATAAAAAAATGGTCCCTAGAGATTACAAAATGAAAAAATGGTTCCATTAACAACTTTAGGAGCTTGTATTGACAACTCGTTAACAACTCTAGGATCCTGTATTGACAACCGCTTGGGACCATTTTTTCGTTTTTTAATCTCTAGGAACCATTTTTTCATTTCTCTTCTTCTTTGGAACCGTAGTGTAATTTTCCCATGATTTATTAGCAAAGAAATCCATTTTTAATCCAAAAATAACAATTACACGAGATTGAAACAAAAAGAAATGTTTAATTAGGAGGGGTAACATCGGAATAGTGATAAAAATGTCATGGCCAATTTAGTTAGGGTTGAAAATTCATTTCTGTCCTCTTCCAAAAAAATCGCTAGGAAGGGAACACAAAAAGACAAACATCCACCCCTCCATTTTTCACCCCACTAAACATACGGCATACGCCCCCAAAAAAACCCCTACCAAACACAGCCTTAGTTTGGGTTCCGCAGTTTGAGGAAAAAAAGTTCGGGTTCCGCAGGCAAAGTATCCACTTGTCACTCCATCCCATGCTGGTTGACCTTGATCCAGTCAAAACAGCTCCTGATTCGGTAGTGCCCAACAGAGTGCCGCGTGTCTAACTTGATTATATTAGGCGTGCTCTGCCCCCCACTCAATATGCAAAAGGGTCTGCATGTTTTTCAGGTGCCACATAAAAAGATCAACAACTTTTAACTTTTTGACAGCGAATAGGCCACTGGATCATAATACAATGTATAAGTGTTGGTTCTTTGTCATGAAATATTTAAAAATAATTTTTTAATCTTGATTTATGATATATGAAATAAATATGTGAGAAAAATTTTATCTTGATTTACGTAAAAAATAACTTATAAACAATTTCAACTCTAATACAAACATACCCTAAATTAAAAGACATCTTGTTATAGCGGTGCTTACCGCTAATATGATAATCTAAAAGGGATGTTAGATTTTTTTTAATCCATACATAATTTTAAACATAAATTTAGCCACACATAACTTTTAATACTAAAATAGTAGACAAAACACCAATTTAATGAGTGAAATTTATTACTGAGAAGACAAAAATGAAATCTGAATCTAAATTTGAAATATTTCATATTTTAAATTGTTAGATATGATTTATTTTGATGACGTCAAATATAAATGTCAAATAGTAAAAGTAAAAATTTTGTATAATGTACTTATTTTATTATTTGACTAACTATTATATTTAATATGAAATATCTTATAGATTAATTAAGAAAAAAAAATATCAAGTTAGGTTAAGAAAAATGATCAAGAGGAAGAATACGAAGATATTAAAGAAAAAAATTATCAAATAGGGGGAGAGAAAGTCAAGGAAAAAAATAAGCTACTTGGATTATTGAGAATAATCAGGAGGAGGAGGAGGAGGAAGAATTGAAGAAAGAAGAAATTTCATAATATTAGTCAAAGAAAAAAAGAAGTTGTATAATTGGATTGTGGAGAATAAAGAAAGAAAGAAGAGAGAATGAAGAAAGGATATTAATCAAAGAAAGAAAGAACTTATGAAATTGGATCATGAAGAATGATAAAAAAGATAAAGATAGATTAAAGAAAGAAGTGCTTGTAAGATCTAACAAGAGTATCAAGATTTTAGATTTTAGATTTGATATTGGATGTATCTATGATAAAATGGAAGTTGAAGTGGCTTAATTCAAACTTAAAATGCCTCATATGGAAGCTATTTCATCTTCACTCTAGTTATCACTTGAGTGACACCTCCGTTGAACAATTTTTGAAGGATCACCTGAGTTCTAACTCAAGTGAGACATATTCTATTATGCTCTATTTTCATTTAGCTTGACATGGGTTTAGCATTTTAGACATTTCTCATAAATCACAAATCTGATTGAGATAAAACTTGTTTCATATGAAACTAGAGTCAAATTTAGTTCAAGGACACTAAGATCAAGCTCAAAGAGATTAAAATGAAAGAGATATGAACTTCAAAAGTTAATGCTCGAATTTCACACTTTTTTCTAGACCAGCAGTCATGTTTTGGATCATAGCTTTCGGAATGCAATAAATTTTGAATTGATTCATGATGCATTGAAAAGTAGACTTAAATAGCATTTTGGGATAGGTTACTTGCCAAATTTAAAGTTAAATTGAAAGTAGGTCACTTGAGTGATGCCTTGGGATTTATTTAATAGAATCATTCGAGTGAGTACTCAAGTGATTGTAACAATGTCTTTAAATTACCGCAAAATTCATCATTCCATCAAAACATTAAGTAATATTACATAAGCAACATATTAAAGGGCTCCGCCACAGTACAAATCACAGTATGCAGCGGAGTATTCAACATATGCAACGTATGTCTAAAAAGACCTTAAGTTTGACAATATACATTATAATAATGTAACTAAACGAGACATACAAATTGATATTAAATCAAGCCTCGTACGCCTTCTCTTTAGTTGCACCACCTAAACTCTCACCTAAAAAAAAATAAATCGACGGGATGAGTCACATAGATCTAGTAACCACTTTCATTTTAACAAGTATGCAGAGAATGATTATAAGATAGTTAAGCGGGTAATATATATATATATATATATAATATAATCTTCCAAAAACATTAATAGTCCAAGAGAACATTTTTATATATATAGAACTCCCTCAACTATCCTTATAACCTTCTTAATTGCTGATAGAACCCATAGGCTACAACATATAATAGGTTTAGTCTCTTTGACAAGACTGCACTAAGCTCTCCAATAATGAGGTGTAGCCCGACCAAAGGCTACAGAAATCATATCAAACCATAGGTTTCCTTTCCGTCGAATATGGAAAGGTGTTACTTGTCCCTTAAGCTGACCCTTAACCCAACCAAAGGAAAGGGTGATACCAAGGGCCCTGAGAATGTCAAAGCCATTCACTATGCGTGCAGTGGCAGCTATACCACGTTGTATAAAAGAACCAAACCTTCCCCAATCACAACTCACTGCATTCAACATCTCAACATCACAAATATCAATAATTTATTCTGATACATTCAATATTCAATGCCATGTATCATCAATCATTCAAAACCATTCAGGCCCACTTAACTAACAGGTTAACTAAAAACATAATTCATATTATCATTGTACATTTTTCATATATAAAATACTATAATATATTTATAGCAATTAAAAATACCAACATATACTTATAATCATCTCAACAAGCATACAAGATACATTGAAAAATGGTTACCTCGAGTTCTTGACAACTAAATTTGAGAGAATTCAAGTTCAACAAGCTAAATTCACTCTACACTAAATATATAATTACATGTTAATAAAATTAATAATATTGTCTAACTAATGCAAAATAACCCAACCATAATCAACTCACTTTAATCTTCGTAGAATAATAACAACAATTTATCTATTCCTCAGATGCCTTTAAAAATCAAAATTTCTAAAATTTCCTAACTCTATTTCACTCAATAAAATCTTTAACAACAAAAATTCTCCAATCACCTTGACTATAATAATCATAAAATTATCAATATCAACATCCTAGATTAATTTAATCTCTTTTCTAGCTTATATGAGCATAACCTAATTATTAAACAACATTGAAACCTCTACATAGTTAAAACCATATCAAACTCTAATTTCTAATATCAATTTATAATTTATAATTTCATATAACACCAAATCTACAAAACTAAACCGATTAAAATTTTAATAATACGTCCAATAACTCAAATAAATTATTTAATCTAAATGTAATTAGTTAAAAAGTCTAATATAGAATTATTTATAGGCTGATTATATTAAAAAAATAATTATAAAATCTTATACCAACTAAATAATAAAAGTAAACTGATTAAAATTAACTATTAATCATCCTATATATTCCTATAGTCTTATACTGGCCAAAATTAAATTTGTTCAAAATTCTAATCTTAAAATTTTCTCTAATCAGTACAAAATTAGTAATATAAGAAGGAGAAAATTATTTAGAATCTTTTTTATAAAAAAGATTTTATGATTATCCTTATTAATTCCTAAAAAACCAAAAACACTCCTGCCAATGTCCTCACCGTCCGCCCCTCCGCGCCACACTTCACTTGCTTGAAGTAGTTACTGAGGGGTAGGGCCGGTAATATGGGCTCAACCCGTGGGCCCGCGGGTTTTGACGGGTTAGGGTTGGGAAAATCCCAACCTGCAAAAATGCGGGCCGCATAAGCCCGCACTGCATAACCCGCGGGTTAATGCGGGCCAGCCTGCGAGTTGGCGGGTTGGCCCGCAAAATTTTTTATTTTTTATTTATATATAATAATTTTACAAAACTTATAAGTTTTCCACTCTTATCTTGGTACATCTCAATCCAAAGAGAAAAAATCTTAGCTTCTTCCCTTCTTCTTTAAACAAAATTATTATATTTTGGTTGCTTGAGGATGAGTTTATGTTTTGTTTATAAACTTTAACAAATTTGATAACTTTATGTCTTAAATTTTAGATTATGTTTTTAAATTTTTATAAAAGCAATGATTGATACTAGGAAGGTAAATTTAATTACTCGTATATATGTGTCTCATATTTTCAATCCTCTTTAAAAAATATGAATTTTTTTTCAAAAAAAAAATGTGGGCCCGCGGGCTGGCCTGCAACCCACACACTGCGGGTTAGGGTTGGCATTTTGCCAGCCCGCAGAAGTGCGAGCTGTACAGGCCCACACCGAGCGAGCCGCGGGTTGGTGCGGGCCAACCCGCAACCCGCGGGCTGGCCCGTATCCCCAGCTATACTGAGGGGTATTGATAACAATACCCCCTCCGACACATAGCGCCAAAAATTTTGTTTTTTTATTTTTTAATTTTGTTGAGTTAGTGGCACCGAAAAGAGGTGCCACAAAGTCAACATTAGTAGGTCGCGCCGTTTCACGTACTACTATTTTGTTTAAGGCGCCGTGTAAATTTGGTAATAAATAATTTTATCTTGAGTATCTATAAGATTTATCTTTTTTAGATAGAAAAATAGTAATAAATTATTTTTTTTGGAGCAGATTTAGCAATGCCGTTAAATCTGCTTAATGACAGTTAGTTTTTGAAATGTGGGTCCCAACAAGCTTCTCCATCTGTATTATTTTAATATTTTTTTAATGAAAAAATATCACTTAGGCCACATGAAAAAAATTTATTTCAGTTAATGCCTAGAAGATTCTAAAATTTCACTGCAAAACTTAATTTATTTTTACTGACAGAGCTTAATGTTATTTTAACTCAAGAGGTGTAGTGATATTTCAGAATCTTTTGGGCCTTATCTGAAATGAAATTCTTTTCATGTGGCATAAGTGATATTTTTTCATTAAAAAAATATTAAAATAACATAGAGAGAGAAGCCTGTTGGGACCCACATTTCAAAAAGTAACAATAGTTAAGTGGTTTTTAACGGCGTTGCTAAATTTGCTCCAAAAAAATAGTTTATTGCTACTTTTGCACCAAAAAAAGATAAATTTTATGGATGCTCTGGGCGAAATTGTTCATTACCAAATTTGCACCTTCGTCCTTTTGTTTATTATTTTAATTATTTTATTTATTATATATATATATATATTATTTTTAGATTATATTTTTACCAGATCTCCTTTTTCTTTTTATTCTAAAAATTACTGACTAAATCCATTCTTTTATAAATAATTATTTTCTAATTATCTTTATATCCTATAAATAAAAATCATGATGTTACAGTGATAACCCATATTGGAGGATCACTAGCAAGGCACGAGATAGTGACATAGTGAAATAACTTCAAAGAACATATCACTCGAGTGTTGAGTCTTCATAGTTTTAAATATGGACTCAGGTTTTTCAATACTCTTTCAAATTCATATAAACCCTATATATTTTGTTCTTAATCATTCATAATCACTAGTAATCAAGTTACAGTAATATTTTTCCCATTGGAACCCAAACTTCGGCGATCAGAAACCTCACAACTCCTTTATGGAAGTATCGTAGGCTCCAAGGTTAATTGTTATAACTTGTTTATTACTAGAGAAAAAATGGTTTATGCAGACGAAGAACCACCTCGAGTCCCTATAAGAGAGTGTAAAGACTAGAGGCCAAAGAAGAAAGAAAGAGGGAAGACAGTTATGATTGCATGGCTTTGTTGTCAGTACTTCCCTTTGGTTTAAAGTAGAAAGATGGAAGACACAATGTGAGAGAGAGCTTGCAGACCAGACGTAGTTCAAAGAAGAAAGAAAGAGGGAAGACACCACACCACACCATTCTCATTCTTTTATTCTTTATTATTCTCTTTGCATCTCCACTTACTTCATTCCTTCTTACTATGTGAAGTCCCATATGGGCTGGGGAGGGGAATAAAATATGTCTTATAAGAGTCTAGATACCTCATTTTCTTGACGTATTTTAAAACCGTAAAGGATGACAGAGTCCCCAAAGTGGACAAATGATATTAGAGCCAGGTTTGGGTGGAATGTTATAGATGATATCAGAGCTAGGTAGAGGCAAATAGTATCAGAACTAGTGGGATTTTATAAATGGTATCAAAGCCAAGTTCTAGAGGGACTGGGATGTTACTGATAGTATAAGGGCTAGGTTCAAGTGGGATGTTATAAATGATACAGATGGTTCGAGAGGGATAACTTAGCTGGGATGTTACAAATGGTATCATAGACAGATTCGGGTGGGGCATGCTACCGATGGTATGCTATAGATGGTATCAGACTCAAGTTCGGTTGGTATGTTACATATGGTACCAGGGAATACCGTGATCGTTAATACTATTGTTAGAATCGGTTGATACCTAAGAGGGGTGGATTGGATGTAAGATAAGAACTTAACAAATCTTTGTGCATATTAGTGGGAAACAATAAGTAACAATTAATATAAATATAATAAAAAAAATTATAATCAAATATATAAATTGTTCACGTTAGAAATATAAGAGATAAAAGAAGAGAATATGAAAACTATGATTTATATTAGTTCGATCCAATCCTTAATGACCTACATCCAATCCCCAACTCTTGACATTTTCAATTGACTATCTCTATCAAGTTTAAACCGGCTATTTGAGAACCATTACAATCCCACAAGTTTAATCTAGGCACTTATGAAGTCATTAGAATTCTCTTATCTTATTGATCCCCTTACGTACCGTAAGGAACCTTGATGATAAACAATTACAATCAATCTTTTCTCTTAGAAGTAGATTAAGATGAGTACTGAAGTGCAATACAAATAATCTCTTTCTAAGGTAAATGATATAGAAGCTGGAGGAACAAAGAGTATATGTGTTACAGATGAATTTAGAGTGTTGGCATTTTGGTCTCATATATACTTTCTCTCCCCTCCTTCATTATGAATGATCTTCTATTTATATTTGATAAAGAGTATTTGGCCGTAGAGCTTTTTCTTCTTCTTGTTGAGAATATAATAGTTGGAAGTCTGTTAGAAGCAGCCTTTGAAATTTCTGACACAAAAGCAACGTTTTATTGATCTTGAGTTTAATCCATATTTAAGCATCTGAAACTTGTGCATGAGTGTTATTAGTAATGTTTAGGAATAATAAGAAGTATTATAACCAGATTTGTTCAAACTTATAATGGTTATCAAAATCTACAAGATATTGTTTCAGAAAGCTATTATCATTAACACTCGAGTGATCTTGGTGGTGATGTCATATCACTGGAGTGATACCTTATTACTTGCGTGATGTTATATGATTTAATGCATCTCACCAAAGAGGCATTCACTAGTGATCTCGAAAGTTGTATAAGATTACTGGGGTGACTAGACTTTATTAGAGTGATTGGTGAAAAAGTTATGTCACTGTCTGAAAACTCATCAGTGATAGAGTATATCACTCGAGTTATCTCTACGACACTGGAGTGATTCACATTTTAATTCAAAACAGAACTGATCACTACCTGGTTATTGAGAAGTGAT